>ML682024.1:1608495-2083818 GCA_007922195.1 Podocnemis expansa | reverse complement strand
AGGGTGCTGAGGGTCCAATGTTGTTTCAGAACACTTTGTTCCGAAACACCGTGTTCACACTTCGTTGTTTCGAAACAACAGTTGCGAAACAACGTTGTTTCACCCAGAAACCAGGTTTAAGTTGTTTCGAAACAACACAGTTGTTTTGAAACAAGGGCTTCCCCTTGTTTCGAAACAACTGTGCGTCGTGTGAACATGGTTTTTTTGTTTCAAAACAACCTTGTTGTTTCAAAACAAAAGTGCTGTGTGAATACACCCGCTGTGTTTGCTTTGTTTTACCATCACAACACATTATGTACAGTGTTTCATTGAGCTTTTCCTTCAATTAAGGTAGAACATAGCAATGTGCATGAATAGTTTAAATAACCCTGCCTTGTTCACGTTTGATGATGGTCCCATAATCCTTTACAGACACACTACTTGCTTTGTTTAGGTTACTGATCTCACATTCTCTCTCTCTATTTGCTTGTCAAATACACTTCCAACTTACACCATCTATTTCTGAGGATGTTTGAATTCCCCAGAAGCCCACTCTGACCTCACCTAGTCCCTTTGAGCACTGATTTTGGAAGCACGGCTACTTTGCTCCTCTTCATTGTAACCATACATGACAAGAACAGGCACTAGAAACCGGGCTGGTTCTTAGCTTTTCCCATCATAATTTCCAGTAAACCCTCTGACACAGGCTGGAGCTGCTTAAAACT
This sequence comes from Podocnemis expansa, assembly GCA_007922195.1. NCBI lineage: Eukaryota > Metazoa > Chordata > Testudines > Podocnemididae > Podocnemis > Podocnemis expansa. The sequence continues at coordinate 2,083,114 of ML682024.1, read as the reverse complement.
AGTTACCAAGCCAATCCCCTCCACAGCCAGAGACCCGCTGTTTGCTTCCAACCTAAAGACAAAATGAATCTCTGTCCCTCGAGAGAGAGGAGCAATATTAGCGGGTGAGGTTCAGTCTCCCGCAGGGAGTAAAAAACCCAGCTGCTACAGCCCTGCAGCTCAAGCTGGTCAGGTTTCGCTTCAGTGACTTGAACTGATAAAATCCAGAGGACAGACAGCAAAGGCCATTGAACAAGCAGGGACATCAGAAATATTGTCTGAGAGAGAGAGGACAGCAGTGTGGAGGGGGCAGGACAAGGCAAGGAGGAGTGCTGACTCAGCAGCCTCCAGATGACAGCACTGCAGAGCATTAGCCCCGTTGGGTGCTCCTGGTCGGATAAGCTAGTTCAGGGAGACATTCTATAAATACACGTAGTTCACCTTATGCAAGCTCTGGTCATTGGCACTGCATGCTCTGTAGGAGATACTTCTGGGCTGAGTGGAGGGAACAGGGATAGGAGGGTCAAAAATCTGAGATGGATGATTTTCAGCCATTTTGCTACTCAAGCACCCCATAATTTCAGAGCTATATGACTGACAGTGTAGGGAATGAGTTCTGGGGTGTGACTGGGGTGTGTGTCAGGGACCCCTTAAGTGGGCAAAAGGTCCCTTCCTTTTTGATCATGTCAAGAATGATCTCCGATCCCCACACTGCCCACAAACAGGCAGATGTCAGCTCTCAATCTGCAATAGCCACAGGGAGGGCAATTCTACCAACTTCTTTGCCTGAGCACTCAAAGACAGGAGTCTATACCTGGGCCCTTCCACGGCTAGAAATGCATGCAGCACTGACTCCCACTGGGCAGCTGGTAATTTCTCGTTTGCAGTGGATGCAGCTCCTTTTCCTTGCTTTACAAGGATCTGGGCTAGCAGTTTTTAAAGTCATAGGACTTGATTCTCACTCAGTGCCATTCTGATACTACGCTATTGGAGGCCCTGCACAGGAATGGCTGCCCCCACCCCCAACATACAGCACATACTAATAATTAGTAGGGGTCCCCTTGAACTGCTCCAGCCCCTAAGCAATTCTTTCTTTGCTTATGCCTAGCACCAACTCTTCTCATTTACACTAAGCTGCCTTTATACCACCCTGGCAAAGTAAATAGGACTAAATGATGGGACCTTTAAGCCCCTTTTACACTGTCGAAGTGTTGTAAAGGGACCTGAGTGTAAATGAGAATCAACCTCATGACACTTTTATATATAGGACATCAGTTACTGATCTGGCATTAATTTTAATTCATCCAAGGTCTTAAGTAAGGGTAATTTAAAGGAGAAGGGAAAGGAGAAATTCCACATTGGGGGTAGAGGGGAAGGAACTATTACTCTAGCAGTTTGATTTAAATATACCACAAAAAGAGTGACTGATTGGATCTGCATGGGGGGGGGATTGAAGTGTTAGAATAAGTCACATGGAAATGGATGGGTAGGCTAGTGATGTGGGTCAAGGTATGTGCTAAATTCCACAGGGGCAAACCCAGCCTAAAGGTTTCACATGGACATTGACTCCACATGAACACTATATTTATAGCTCTATTTTTAGAAAATCCTTTTGAACTTGTAGGAAGTAGCACAGAGATCCAGTGGATTACTGGTCATTTAGAGTTATCTTTCCAACATAAGATAATCAGTTTCATAGACAGTGTAAGCAAATATGTCAAGCAATTACTTGGTCCAGCCATCTGTAGCAGTTGGTCACATTAGAGATTTACGTATTAACTGTGTCAGTTCAAATGTTGACTTGGTTTGGATAATTTGGGGAAGCTGGTTATTTATGTATTTATTTATTTTACTGCAAGAAAATGCACTGCAAATGGGACAAGGCTGTGAGCAGGTTTTGCTTCTTAGTTAGGTTCCTGACAGGTGTCCAAGGCACTGAACTGAACATCCAACTTTCCACAAATGGCAATATGATTGTGTTGTTTTTATGGGTGCCACACAATTTTCTATCACCTCTTCTCTTCACTGCTGGTGCAGAACTCTTCTCTGACCAGCCCCTCTTACATGTTCAGGGGTAAGTCAATAAATACTATTTCTCTATTTAGAGGACAAGCAAGTGGATTTACCCAGTGCTAAAGAACAATTTTGTAAACTCCAGAGCACAAATCTCTCCTTCTTTGCCTGTGAACTGACCCACCCTAAAAGAAATATGGATCAAAAGTGGATTGTCTCCAATTATCTAATTTTTGAAGGGCAGGGGTTGCTCCCCAAAATACCAGCCAAGACATATTAACGATGACCAGAGTACAGGACTGCAGCCTGTGCCTGCTGTATTGAAGTCAGCTCCTCAAAAAACATCACCAGTAAAAGGTCTCAGATGCAATGGTGGGGAGTCTTTCAAAAGAATAATGTGAGGAATAGGAAGAGTTCACTTAACCCATTATCGGTTGTTTGTACTGACCATGCTTCACCCTGTCATCATTCTCACTGCTGTCTCCAATGCTCTGCTCATTGGCTTCTTTATCAGAAACAAAAGCAGCGGGGACCCAAGTGGGTCAGCAAAGTAGCAGCAGCATCTCAAATTAACTAAAATCATCTCACCTGTAGCTCTAGGGAAGGGTTAAGCATGAGATGTGGCAACTTTGACTGTCTGCAGCTTAGGACTGTGCTCATCAGTGAGGGGAAAGAGATGATAGTGGGATATGGTCTCACAATAATGGACAGAAGGTCTGCCACATGGTTCTTAGCAAAGTTAGCACTGCTCAGCGAGCTACTTTCTTTTGGTTCATCTTGTAAAACTGCTGTTGCCTTTGGACCATGAGAGCCTTGGATAGAATCTGAGCTATAGTGCAAAGCAGGACACTACATGGCCAGTAGGAACAGTCCTTTCTGGTTAGGTTCTCTGTGCTGAGTCACCATCACAGGGAGACTCTGATGGCAAGCAGTGAGGAAGGAAAGGGGTTTGTAAATTCCACTGTCTAGGTAATGGAACATGAACCAAAACAAATGGTCTCCTTCCCCGCTGTCTGTCCCAGATAAACTGATGGAGGTGCTTCAGGCTCCTGCTTAGAAAAGCTGTTCATCAGCGCCGGCTGATGTTATTTGCTTTCTGTAGGGCCCTGGTCTCAAAGGACCCCAAAAGCATTTCATAAACAATATACAGAAGTCCTTTCACACATCACACAGTTATCTCTAGGGATGGAAAGTAGATGGAGCAGCTGTTCAACAACTATGCAGCAGCTTAAGATCAGAAATAAGAATGAAACTAGCAGAAGAATGTTAGCAGGAGAGTGAACCGCCTGTGTTAGATTTAGACCAAAATACCAATAGCTTGACTCTAGGGAGAAGCACTTTGGGATCTTTAATGAACTGAATCAGTCCAGAAGATGATGCCTTTAACAGCACAGGATCATGAGGAGACATTAGTTTAGTAGTAACTCAAAAGGAAGGGCGTGCCACACGCAGACTGAAATATCACCATCACTTCCTGCAGCACCTAGGATTTTCTTAGTAGTCTCCCAACCAAGGACTGATGCAGATGAATGCTGCTTGGCATGTGGTGTGTGTGGACAGCACAGGCCAAATGGGCATGGCTTCTGCTACACACAAGTAGAGCTCTCTGATGCTACAATGACGATCATCACAGAAATAGTTTGTCCTCTCTCCTATTGCTTCTTCCCTTCCCAATTGACATTGGCCACCTGTATCCCCTGATCCCAGGCTCATGTGCCCAAGCAGCCAGAACTTTGTTTCCTAGCTGAAGTAGCCCTGACACTAAAACATTCTGTAATTGGCCCTATTCTAATTGTTCAAGAACCTGGAAGGGTCACAAGGGATGAGCCAGTGAGGTCAGTCATCCAGATTTCACTCTTGAAAAATCCCCTGGGTGAAGAGATGAGGATGGATATACCTGTTATCCAGGTTGCTTTTTTACCCAGCTGAACTCGCCTCCAGTTTGGGAAACCTACTTCCTCTCTCGGAGCTGCCACTTTACTTTTGCTGTTTCCCAAGTCGTACCTGACTAGCTAAAACTTTTATCAGCCACAGCCATAAATTACCATGACAGCTTCTAGAAACAGTCAGCCCTTTCGTCTCCTGCTCATTTCCTCTCTGTCCCTTGCCATTGATCAAACCTGCAGAGTTTCAGGCTTTTCAAAAGCAAGAACAAAGAGAATTCCAACCATCTAATTGAGACATGGAGAATGTTAAGGAGCATTTGCAGCACGTCTACTCCCCCTAATTAAATCAGCTCCTGGATATTTCTGATAATTTTGCTGTCTTGTTATTTTTTACAAGCATTATGATTAATGTCTGCAGTGATATGCTGCCATTACAACACTGCACATACCCCAAATCTCTCTTACAAGACTTGGGCTCAGGTTTCTGCTTGCAAGGAGTGAGAAGACCACAAGATGTACTATTAATCAATGGGTAATTCAGTCAACCCTTGGGGCAATCTCAGAGCCTGGCCCGCTGCAGATACGATATCCCCCATGGAATGTAACAAATATTAGTATTGGATGCACTTTGTATCTGAGAGCAGAGCAGAATGGCTGAGCAGTAGGGGGATAGAGGCCTGAAATGGGATCGTCATACTGCCTGAAGGTCACTGGGAGTGTGATGAGGAAGAAAAGGCAGTGAAAGCCCATGCTTTGCTGAAGTGTGGCTCAAGGGTTGTAATGGGCCTGAAAAGCTGATGCTCAAGAGCAGGAGTTATATTTCAACCTATTAAAGCCTGGCCTTGCTTCCAATGTCAAAGAGGAGATGGATGATGCCTTGCAGGCAGAGTTCCCTGGTGCAAAGGCTCAGAACTGTAGGATTATAACCTAGTTGAGGCTTTCCTCTATAACAACTGTAGTATCATACATTTCTCGAGTGCCTTTCACCCCAAAGGATGCCAATTTGAAAAAGCATGTTATGAACTTAGCTATGGGAATCATTGCATTGAGCAAAGAAATACAGGCACCTCTGGTACACAGGTTCAGAGAGAAGATGAAGAAGAATCCTGTTATTCATTTGAAACAACCAGTAGAGATGTGATAGGCTGCATGTAATGACTCCAAAGCTAATTGTTGTTAATATTTGCCAAAAAGTCTCCAATTCCCACAAGTGGCTAGGGCCTCCAACTTGATTCTGACCTCTGTGGGGCCACTCATCCCACAGTGGACGAGATTAGACAAGGTCCCAGCCAAAGATGTTTTCATGAGGAAGGAGGCATCATTATGAGCTGGCATGGTGCAGAGGTACAGCACTGAGAGCCAGGAATCCTGGGTGACAGTCACAGCCCACCAAGTCATTTAGACCAACAATTCCAGCAATGATCCATGGTCTATAATTGCCGTGTTTCTCGGCAGCAGTCGACGGCAGATTGGCAAGGTATGTAAAATCCCTTGCATATCTCCCAATGACTCTCTAACTAGGTCCTACACATTAGGGTAGTTCTGGGGTTGGAGTTGCTATGGCAATGTCCCGAGTGACCCAGCAGGTTCACTCATCACTGAATCGCGCCCTGAAGATCACACTGATGGTGGTGATTTTGCCACCATCAGTACAGACGTACCCTTAGTGTCTAGATAAATGCAAAAAAACAACAAGGAGTCATGTGGCACTTTGAGACTAACAGATTTATTTCACCTGTGGCGTTGTCTGGGGACATTGCTTGTTTTGTTGTCTCAGTGTGCCACACGACTCCTTGTTTTTTTGTTGTTTTTTTTTGCTGGACTAGACTAACACAGCTATCCCTTTGGAAATATATAAATACAGGCCCCTAAGACAGTGGGCTGACTGGCTTATGCTCTGAGCACCCTAGGCACCTATTAACCTCAGCTGGATCAAAATCAGTCTAGTAACTCAGACATCAGGCCTTTGCTGTCTTCAGGTTTTTTTCTTCACTGGGTGGGTCTAGCAATGTAAGGCAGCCCAGCCACTCTTGCCAGCCCACACAGAATAGTGACACCTCCAAGTGAGCAGCTGTAAACATCACCTGTGGCATTGTCTGGGGACATTGCTTCTGTTTCGTTGCTGGACAGGAAGCTCCTGATTGTGGCAGCGGAAGGGAGTCCTCTGTGGAGGACTACAGTCATCCCATCACTTAAATAAATGAGGGATAAACAGCTGATCTCCTTGGTCTGTTCAAAGGATCTACAAGGCACCAGTGCTCAGTGTGTGGAGCCATGCTGTAATTAGCTACTGAAGAAATCATGTAATGGTTTGGCACCATAAAACTGTTCCTTACTACCTGGGGGGAGATAGTGTGATAGGTGGAAAACAATGAGGCAAAACCCCAGTCTGCCCCCATCCTCTCCCACTTATCTCTATGTATACACAGAGTAATGAGACAAGGACCCTTTCTTAGGAGGTTAGCATTCAAAGCTCTCGGCCTTCACATCTGGCTCCCAAGACATGTCAAGTAAGTGAGCAATCTCCAGGTAACAGAAATATAAAATAACACAACATAGAAGAAAGCTGGCCACCAAATGTATTGAGCTGAATAGCCTTGATCCTGCAATAAAGGCCATAAGGGTAAAAAAAAAAAAAAAAAAAAAAAAAAAAAAAAAAAAAAACTTGCAGAAGCCTAACATGAGAGGATTTTCCCAGGCTCTACATGCTGATCACAAGCAATGCAATGAAAAGACCACACTTTGTCTCTTTTTTTAAGTTCTGATTTGAAAAGTATTAAGGGTCAAAGGCTTAAGCCGAATAAAGAGATTTAGAAATAAAACCCAACCGCGTGGGCAGCTCCAGGCGAGGCCACAGTTTCATCTTGTAAACTAAGTCATCGTCATCCTCCTCCACAAAATAATTCAGAGCTTCATTTTTTTTTTTATATCTGCCGTAATCCGGGTTTGCACGAACCCAGATTACCGTGAACCCAGTCATTAAGTAACACAAGAGAGATAAAGAACAGCAAGGCATCTTTGGGTAGCTAAAGCCCAAAGGATTATAAACACACCCACCCATATGCCTCTGTCCCTTTAAATGTTTCCCTTGCTTTCAAGAACTCACAATATGCCTAGCCCAGCATGCACCTGGATCCAGGAAAGCCATGCTCTGTTGACGCAGCGCTGGATAAAATACTGTGAGGTCTAGCATAGATGTTTCATGACATTTACTAAATCTTTTAGAAGTTTTCCAGTTTTCCTTCTTTCTGCACTAAATATCAGTTGCTTAAGATAATCTGTGAACCTGTAGAACAGCCATTAGGTGCTCCCTGGTGACTGAGTTAATTCACAGTAAATTACAGTCACTGCCAAAGAGATTGCAGGGAGGTTAGGAGGAGATTGGAAGCGGCAGGCAGTAAAATACTGTGGCATTTACCAAAAAAAGAAAATAGAATGATAATTAAACATGTCTACCTTTAAGGAACAATGGGGCTGGGAATATTGTCATTTCCAAGCTCTAGGCAGCGGTTCCCCAGAGGTTAATCTGCAAGTAGCTGGGGTCACAACAATCCCAAGCATGCAGGTGGTACTGTTTTACAAAATGGAATCCTCTGCATGTTGTGACCTCATCTCTATGTGGCACAACCCTCATGTGATGCAAAAAATGCCCTTTTAAAATGCTGTCCTTCAGATTACCATGGGAAGTGACACACCTGAAAATGGGCTCATGCAGGGGGAAAGTTTAGGATTAGGAACCATTACTCTTGGGATGCTATTGGGAAAGGGGATCAGCTTTGTGTAAGTTCCCAAATGATAGTCCAGGGTCATCATGCAAATAAAAGAAATGTGAAGGGATGCCAACACATTCCTCAGACCCACTTCATCAACAACCTCCCTTGCCTCTGTCATCTTTCTTTTTCTGGCTTGCCCCTCATTCTTTCCCTGATATCTTTTCTCCTCATCACCATCTTCTTCCTACCTTAATTATCCTCATATTTCCAATCTTTCATTCTTCATCAGGGAGGAAAACTAGCTGTTCACCTCAACCCATTGTCTTTCTTCCTAGCCAAAACCCTACGCCAGGGGTCAGCAACTTTTGCTGACCCCTATGCTGTCCCCTCATCCCTGACCCTCAGCCAGTGCCAGTGGCCACCTCCTGAGAATTTGGCAACAGCTGTAGCTGGATCATCACTGACAGTTACTGTGGGTGATGTCTTTTGGTGGCAGCTGGGGAAGGGGGGCATACCCAGGCATGATGCCAGAAGTCATCTGTAGCAGCTTCTTTTGGTGGGGGTGTCTGGGAACCAAACCACTGCCATCACCAAAAGAAGACACTTGGGTTGGCTTTCTGTGGTAAGAGCAGCAATGTCAGCAGCACCATAGAGGGTGCCATGTGCCACTCTCGGTACAGGTGCCAGGGCTTGCTGACCCCTGCCCTAGGCAAAGTCCAAGCCAGGTAGAAACTCACAGACCTGTCTCATAAAGCCTCTTCATGAGAATGGAACCCTGCTTTGCTGTTGCACAGGTAAAAGAAAGCCTCATGTCACCCCTTCAGTCCTTCCTTTGTAGCCAGAAGTTCCTGGAAACTCCCTGTAAACTGAATGAGGCCTTATGGACAGAAACTATTCACTAGACTATATGCAGCCCACTGTGTTTATTCTCAAGCCAGCTTAGTTCTCATGACTGCAGGAGATACAGTGTAATCAAAAGCTCGATGGATGCTGTATTAGATCCCCAGGGAACTGGGGAAGGGAGACATTGCAGAGGGAGGGGACAATTAAATGAGACGAGGTACAAGGCTCTCCCAGGAAACACAAAGCCATGCCACAATTTGGAGCCTACTTTTAGGGAAAAAATACTATAGCTTTCTCCATTAATGAGCCACATCATCAGAGCTTATGCTCGGGATCTGAGGACATTACTAGAATATCTTTATAAAGACAAGTTTATAAGGTTTTACTCGGCTACCAGGGAACATCTAGGGCAGCAGTTCCCAACCGTGGGGGGGGGGGGGCGAGGTGGAACCCCTTGTGAGGGGTGCCAAATTTCAGGAGGTCCATGTTGTTTCAGTAATATTGAGGTAATTTAGTCCCCTGAGCTCCATGCTGCGAGCAGCAGGCTTGAGCTTTGCACCAGCTTGGAGGAGACGCCCTGCCAAAGGAGCAGTGGCCACAAGCTCCACTCTGGCTGGAAAGCAGAGGAGCAGCCTTCCCCGTGCCATGCTGGCATTAGGCCCAGCTTGGAGAAGAGTCTCCTGTACCAGTGGGGGCATAGCACAGCCCCAGTCAACCCGCCAGAGCCTGCTTCCATTACCCTCAGTCCATGAGGGATGGAAAGAGGTAGGGCCATATGTGGCATGAAGTGGCAGCTGCACCAGGGAAAGCTTCATTTCTTACTCAGGTAGGAATAATTTATTATTATTTAATTTAGTATCATCATCATCATCATCATGTGTTTATAGGCATTACATGTGTTTCTGGCCAGTGAGGGGCAGGATGCAGCAGAGCACAGGCAGGTGTGTGCTTTACTTTATGTCAGTGGTTCCCAACCTGTGGTCTGGAGACCCCCAGGGGTTCATGGACATGTTGCAAGGCATCTGCGGAGCCTCTCCCTACTGGGGCTGGAATCTAGCTATAGTGCTGATGCTCCCCGCCAGGGCTGCTTTTCCCCTCCCGCGACTGGATCCTGGCAAGCAGATGGGGCTGTGGCAGCTCCCTGGCAGAGGCCAGGGCAGGGGGCCATAGCTGCTGTGGCATGACTCCCCAATGGTGCGGGCCTTGGTGGTGGCAGCGCTGCTTGCCAGCTGTCCCAGTGGCACTGCAAGAGTGATGCAGGCCAGAGTCTGCCCACGCGGGCCAGATTACATAATCAGCCAGGGGTCTGGAAAATTTTTTTTTTGTTAAAAAGGCGTCCCCAGCCTGGAAAAGGCTGGGAACCACTGCTTTATGTTAAGTAGAGGGAGTCTCATTCAAAAAGATTGAGAATCACTGATCTATGGGAATGGGATGGGATTGAGATCTATGTGGCTGAATTAGTACCCTGGCCTGACCTACCCCACAGCCAGAGAGCCACTGAAGTGCACCAGGGTCCTAGAGCAGTTTCTCTCAACTCGGGTATGCATATCTTGGGGTACACAACAGTCTTCAAGTGGGTATGCCAACTCAGCTAGATGTCTGTCTAATCTGAAGGCAGGCTACATAGAAAGCACTAGCAGAGACAGTACTATAAGCTAAAATTTCATACAGACAATGACTTGTTTATACTGCTCCATATACTGTACACTGAAAGGCAAGCACGATATTTGTATTCCAATTGATTTATTCAATAATTATATGGTAAAAATGAGAAAGTAAGCAATTTTTCAGTAATAGTGTGCTGTGACACTTTTATATCTTTATGTCTGATTTTGTAAGCAAGTAGATTTTAAGTGAGGTGAAATGGGAGGAGGGGGGCTGCAAGATAAAGCAGACTCCTGAAATGGGTCCAGAGTAATCTAGAAAAGTTGAGAGCCACTGCCCTAGAGGTTTTGTAGCATATCAGGTGAACCACAAGATTGGAGGCAAGCACTGCAGGCACTAGATTCTCCTAGCCATTAATGGACTCCCAAACACATTCACCCACTCTGAACAGCAAAGGGGGTCCCTTTACAAGGGCTGCCAGAAATAAGCTCGGCAAAGATCCAAGGCACACTTGCATAACAGCCACAACCACCACCACACACACGTGCGTGTGCACACACACAAAGGAGGAACCTGAGCAGGGAGTCCAGTCTAGAGGTATGGAAGTAACAGCATCCTAGTGCAGCGCTTCCATGCTATCCACCTGCCAGTAGACCTCATGTCTGCCTGCTGCTCCTGGCTCCTTGCCCACAACAGGGTGCATCCCGTCCAGTTCTCAGCTCCTCTAACCCAGCTCACAGACTGATCACTGACTGGGCAACCTGTTCCCCACACCCAGCTCCAAGGTGAACAGCTCCACTCCAGCCACCTGCTCCTGCTTACACAATCTCCAGCTGCTCCATGGGCCAGGTCAAGTCAAGTCAAGTCATAGGGCTGGAAGGGACCTCATGAGATCATCGAGTCCAACCCCCTGGGAATTGAACCCAGGACCTTCTGCATCCCCTCTGACCTCTGAATGTCCTTTCTTTCCCTGTGCAATGGAGGTAACAGAGTCCTCTGTTGGCTGGATGTTGAGCAGGGCATTAACTAAATGCTCAGGAATGATGTGCAGCTGGTTTATTACGATACTGTTGGAGCCATCATAGAAGCTGTAGGGTTTCCTGTACAAATACAGCTGAATTCACACCTCTCAAGACATCGATCCCATCAAGAACATGAGTCAGAAGCTGTTTGGAAGGGTAACTCCCTGAATTCTGCTCCATCTGAGAAATCAGTGCAAGGCAGCCAGGTAAAATGTTGCCCCATGAAATTCAGACCCGCCTTCCCTCCTGCCTCTGGGCTGCCAGTTATTTTCATCTGAACCCTCATTTCTGCAGCTACTAAAATTTAACTGCATCAAAAACTATTTGTGTTCCCTTGTTTTCTTCCTGAAAATATACATGTTAACCTATTGGGAAGGCTTCCCTTCTGCTGCCAACCAGTATCAACAGTCAGTCAATCACAATCTGTCAACATAGCAATTTTATCATCTCTGATTCGGGTGGCAATGCAGTCACCATGGGAACCAAAATTGTAACTATGGAATAGCTGCCCTAGTAACAAACAACAAATGTGCCAGTAAAAAACAGCAGTGGTAGTAAATTTTGCTTAACGTTTTAAAAATTAAACAGTCGCTCTGAGAAACCTGGAATTTATACATTCAAGGCATCTCTCTGGAGACAGGGGGCTTTTAAAGTAGTGCGAACTTCTAATCTTGTTGCTGCCCAACCATATAGTGGGTTGAAAGGAGAAAATTCTGAGAAAATATTCTTTGCTTTGGTGCTGGATTCAATTGCTTTATGTATAATATGTTCTTATGGATATATTGGGTGTGACCTACCTGAAAGGGTAACTTGGCTTCCTGGCACATGGATTTCAATTTTTATGTTTAAATGCAGGAAGGATGTGGGGGAGGCTATTAATTTCAAAGAAATTAGCTGCAAATTGTCAGCCTTGCTGAAGATCCAAAAGAACTTGAACCGTTGGTGAAGAGCAGGAATGAAAACACAGAAATTGCCACACCAGAGCAGCCCAGTGGTCCAGTATTCGGCCGTAGGTAGTAACTCAAGCTTGATGTTTCACAGGGAAGAGTAAGCCCTCCCATAATGCACCTGTCTAAATACACAATGCTGTGGATTTTTCTTTGACTTCTCTAAAGCAGGATAATAGAGTTCTTTATGAAAAGTAAGTATTTAGGGGTTTTCTCTTTTCTTTTTTTCCCCAGGAGTATGGGAACACTCAAAGTCTTTGCCATCTCCAGGCCTCTGGTTTCCATTCTGAGGCTCTGAAATGAAAATAATTAATCCTGAGGTTTCCTGAACACATGTAGTCAGTTCTCCTTATGCTGTTCAGCACAGGAGGAACACGACCCCTTTTACAGTATGAGAAGATGAAATGGTTAATTTCCAGTACTCCTTTTCCATACTGTATTAATGATAGGGCCTACTGAGCTAAGCATCAAGACTCCCTAGAGCTACAGGTTAGAATCCCAGCATGGTCCTCTCTCTGCTTCTTCTTTTCTACATAGATGAAGTATTCCATGCAATTAGAGTCACTAAAACACTTTGAAAATCAGGCCATACAGTTTTTATGAGTATTAAAGATTTCATGCTACTTTTTACCAATGTTGTGCTTGTGCCCCAGTTAACTCCTGGTCCCCATTCCATGTATGGTTTGATTTCATGGGTGCTGTAGCATTTGTATTGAATTTGTGAAGCACTTTGGATTAAAGGAGGCCAGAATAATAGTTTACACTATCACACTTTCTTTCTTTAGTAAGAGGCACAGCATTAAGTGATTCATGTGCCTCAAGACTGTGATCCACTGAATTCAGCAGTTAGCAAATGCACACCAAAAGCTACTTTCCTGGACCTGAGGTCATTGAGACAGTCAGTTTGTGCCAAGGGTCAGTGGACCAAACACCAACCTCCAGTTCTAATGAATGAGCACCACAAGTACAAGACAAATCCTTTGGAGTAGTATAAACAATTTAAGCAACCTTCACTATGGAAGAGTTTGTTCTAGCAAATAGGCACCTAGAGAGATAACATCTAGAGAAATATGATGTTCAGGAAGGCTGGAAACATTTTCACATCTTACATGACGCAAATCTGGGTTACTAACTAGACTGTACTAAAGCAATATGCTTGGGAACTTCAGCTAGTACAGACCACACTCACCCCCCTGAGGAGTGGTGTGTACTACAGGGAGCACAAGATATCAGCAAATGCTTTGGCTTCTTATTCACTGCTAGGTACAACTCAGTGTGTTGCCTGTGATTTACAAAGCCCACACAACATACCTCCTTCTTCTCATTCATGTATCACCATAGCAGATAGTTTTCACTTCCATGAACCTTACCTAGAGTCAAGTGCCTGTGGAAAAGGTATTCGAAGAGGAGGACCCTTGCCTGGAATGTGCTTCACCTATTGGTTCTATAGAAGCCTGAATACATTGATTTTTAGGTGAATAGGGAAAAGCCCATAGTAAAAGTTTGTATTTGGTTCTTTTAAACAAATCTTGACACTTGTCCCTCATGCCCCCACCCCCAACACATTTATATATTTACACATTCTCAGCAAAAGCTATTACTCATGTTCATTGCCCTAACACAAGGCTCCAACTTTATTTAGAGCAGGGGTCTCAAACAATGTTCCCTCTAATTTTTTGTAGGCTGTGTGCAAAAAATATTTCTTTCGTGCAAATTTTCAGAAAGCATGTCCAAATTTGTGCACACTCAAGTGAGTGTGGTCAAACATCCAGTGAATCAGATTATAATCCATCTCTCATGTATGAGTAGAAATTAAAAAATACTAAAACTGTTGAATTTTTTTTGTGCACACTGTATTTTGTTGTGTGTGCAGGTTTCACAATCTGCGTGCATGCGCACACACACACAACTTAGAGGGAACATAGGGTCTCAAACATGCAGCCCCTAAAACTATTTCCTGCAGCCTGCAATGACACGATCATTACTGACATTTGCAATGTCATTTTATGGAAAGGTTTCAGTGGTGCGGCCCTCAGGCTACCACAATAATCCTCATACAGCCCTCTACTAGTCTTCATGCGGCCCTTGTGGTGATTTGAGTTTGAGACCCCTGATTTAGAGCCTCTGCATGCTAGCATTATATGATTTGATAATAAAGCATTCCTTGTCTCTTTTCAGCCCGCCACCTTTTTCCTAGTTTTTGCCAGCTGAAGGTATCTGTTTTGAGTGTTCAGGAATCTTTTGCATTTGGGCCTCTTAAAACGGTTTGACATTAGACTGGTCAAAAAGAATTTTAAAAGACTAATTCATCTCAGTCAATGTTCTCCTTTTTTTCATATATATTCCCTACATAACTACACCACCACTTATTCACTCTACCTAATCTCCTGCTAAATTATATATACCATTTTTACTTTCACTACAGTAAAGTGAACCTAGAGAATTTTGAATGTTTTGAGGGATAAAGGGTTGAGCCCCAAAATAAAAGGGGTGCTTTCCTATACCCCATGTTTCTTTTGCTTAATCTTAAAATTTCTTCCATGCTCTAGCCCCCCTGCCTACACCTGAAAGCTATGTGAAGAGAGATTTGTGGAGAGAAAATAAAATAAATAAAAACCCACACAGGTGAAGGTGAGAGCATTCCATGTAGCCCCTTAAAAATCCATTGGGCTGAGGGAAGGGCAGGGTGGGACAATCCTACTTTTTCTGGAAAAGGAATAGGGCCCATTAGCCTTAACTGAGAACAACTGGCGTTCAGGACAGCATACAGCAAGAAAGTCTGTCCATCTCTGTACCAGACACAACAAGAAGGCCATTTTGGCCATATGCACTGGGAAGGAGAAGCTCAGATCCATTCTGAAACACTGTGAGCATCCAGGGAAAGTTGCATGCAATAAATAGCCATTTACCTTTGACATCACAGGGAAAACATTTCAGAAGTCATGCACTGCTCCATTACTTACTCCTGCAGCTACAGTGCAGCATTGTTTGTGGCAAAAAAAAAAAAAAACCCCCCCGGGGGGGGGGCGAATTGTTGCTATTTCTTTCTCTCTCATGACACCTGCTCAAAACAAAGCCAAATTAGAAAGCCAACATATGCTACAGGCTGGGAGCATTATCCCGCACATGCTGACTACAGTCAGTCAGCCCTGGGTGTTACCTGCTAATCACACCAGCTACAGCTCCATATGATGGACATTTGCTAGCTCTCCACAGCACAGGGCAAGATTGGTTGCAACTTCTTCACAGCAAGTAGGTACCCAAATGCCACAGTAGTATGGCAGGGTGAGGTACAGCCCAGCTCTATAGAGGAGAGGTGATGGGAGCAGTCCTATTGAAGGATCCCAGGGGGTGGGTGGGCACAAGCCCACCCACTTCTAAAGCCCTTCCCCCAGCCTAAGGGGAAGCGGCACTGAATGGGGCTTCAAAAAATTCCGGGGGACAACAAAAGAGAAAACAGGGACGGGTGTGAGGGTCACAGGTTCAAAACTAGGGTTTCAGAAGGGGATACCGAGCAGAGAACCCCGGACAGCGCCCACTGCTCCCGAAAGGCGTCGAGGGAGCCAGTGGACGCCGCCCAGAGGAACTCTGCCCGGAGACGTGCGTGGACCAGGGAGCGGAAATAGGCCCCACAGTCGTAGGCCCCTCCCTCTGCCAACCTCCTCTCCTGAGTTTTATAGGTGGCTACTTTCACGTAAGCCAAGAGGAGGTTGGTGAGGAGGTCCCGTGACTTTGTGGGGCCATGGATGGGGAGTGCATAAAGGTACATGTGTGGGGAAAAGTGCAGCCAGAACCTCAATAGGAGGTTCTGGAGAAGCCAGAAAAGGGGCTGCAACCTGGCACAGTCTAGATAGACGTGCGCCAGGGTCTCCCTCGCACCGCAAAAGGGGCAGGTGTTGGCGCAAGGGGTGAACTGCGCCAAGAACACGCCCGTGCTCACGGCTCCATGTAGGAGCCACCAACAGATGTCCCCGGTGGGCCTTGGAATGAGGGTGGCATACAGGCTGGTCCACCGGGGTTCCTCACCCACCGCGGAGGGAATCAGGTCCCGCCACTTTGTATCAGGGCGGGACGCTAGGGCGAGGAAATGTACGGTATGGAGCACGAGCGTGTAGAGATGTTTACGGGGCGCGGTTCGGAAAGACACCGGCTGCAAGTCTAGCAGCCGGCTTGGGGTATGGGGCGGGGATGGCCGGAGGGGCTGATGGGGCCGAGGCCCGATCGAAAGTTCTGGAGGGCCAGGGCTGAGAGGGGGGCGGGGAGTACCCTCTCGCTGGACCCGCCCGAGGTAAGCCCGAGCAGCAGGAGGCAAGGCCGCCCTCACCTCCTGGAGTAGGCGTCGGGGGGTACGAGGGTGATGGGAGCAGTGCTGTGCCTCAGTTGTATTCAAATGATTGCAGCATGCAACTCACTAGTGACCTGTGTCACAGACCAGGGTGCGGGTACCAATCACACCTAATGCTCAGAGCACTGGTGATCCTACACCCAAAACAGTATGAAAGATCAGGCCTAGACTAGGAACAAAGAAAAGAGAGGATCAACTGTGGGCTTAAGTGTTAAGAGATTGCTGCTGATTAGCCTAAAGGCAGTCCTAGCCTCCATTTAACCAATAGTGATTCTGCCGCAGCCCAGCTGGGCTTGTTAACCAGTTTGGGAGCTGAGCCAGCTAGCCCCAGGCTCAGCTGAAGGAACTGAGGCCCTGCATGGTTGACACTCTGCTACATACAGGTGGGAGGCCGTGTTGTCTATAGACTGTACTGAAAAGCAGACAAAATTCAGAGCTGGCATATGTCCTGTTGGGTCTACACAACAGTTTAGCTGCCCAGTTTTGAACAATGCCATGTGTGACATTTTATGCCAATTATTTGATGCACTAATTTGCATTTTTACAACTAATTTATCCATAATCCATACATTTCAGCTTTAATTTATTGGGTGGATTTACTACTAGTGAAGCATTTGCTTGACAGCTTTGGTGACTGAATTCTCTTTATCTGTGAGATGAGCAAAACTGGGCAGGCTTCATGCACACTGCCCTACCAGCAAACTGCAACCTTGATTGGGTAGATAGAAGTACCATTTCCTCTAGGAGTGACTTGAATAATCTAGCCTCCATGGCCCATGTAATTCTTTGTTCCTCTGTAACTAGTTAGTGCAGAGTATAGTGGTAAAATTGCAAGGAGGGAGCTGGAACTGAGCCCCACCAAACTCATATGCTTGAATCATCCTTGAATTTAGCACAACTAATAGATTGTCTTCAGAGACCTGTCAGCTAAGCAGCTGGGAAGTTCAATGGAAGAGTAACTCCTAGATGTGCCTTCCCACTGTCACATAAAGCACCTACCAGCACTTCCGCCATGTAGCAAGGGTACTCTTTACAAAGTGTGCATGTCTGTTTAAAGATACAGAATTAACACAAGGTCACCAATATGGTTCTTGAGTTGTAATCAGTTGAATAGCTTTCTTAAACTGATGTCTTAAAAGGTCTCTCTCAAACATCATCTATTCATGTCTCTTTTGCAAGTTTGTAATGTAGTAAAATGGCATGGATATGTGCCTGCCCTCAAGTTGATGGCATCAGACTTATCCAGCTGTGTGGCATAGGCCCTATACTGCTAACAGCTGATGGACATTCTCCTACAAAAGTGATAGGGGCTGGTGTTTGTGGAAGAGCAAAAGCTGGCTGCTCTTCCTTCTGTGTTTCTGATGTTCCAGGAGGCTATGGTGTGTAATGCAGAGATCACAATTGTCTTGGATTTATTACAGTCCTATAAATAAATTGCGGTCAGGCACAGGAGTGGGGATGAGAGATGACTGCTGGAAAGGTAACCAAAAGAAAGTGGATTTCAAGGTGTTATCTAAAAATAAAACACTACCCTACATAACCCCATGCCACCGACAAGAACACACTAAATTGTAGATGCACCTGTGCAAGCCAGTTGGCTCTAATCTGCCCTTGTTATTCTATGCAACCTTTCAACATGATTCTTGACAGAAAAATTACCAACTTTAATGCACTTGTGACTTACACAGTTCATTTGCACCTGTATCTAATTTCAGACTTGCTGGAATAACAGAGCAATTCTGTAATCAAAATATGAAGGGGAATAAAAAAAAAAAAAAAAGAATTAGCTGCCAGTCATCAGCAGCTGCAAAGGAAAAATGCTTAACTTTATATTGTGGGAAATACAAAAATCATTCCAAGCTGGAGAGACAGTAGATTCCAGAGGGTTTAAACAGCACACAGCTATTTCTTTAGGAAGAGATGTAAACCCAAGATCATGCCCTTTTGTCCTCAGTAGAGATCCTCTAGTACTTTTTCATCAGAGCTCAAGATGGGTCCAACACTCCTGGCCAAATTCCAGGGTAGACAATCACTCTTTGTTTCTCTAAATGCCCCAGCAGTTTCATTTGGTGAGGTTGTTCTGACTTGTTAGTTAGAGTTGCTGTGCACTATTTAAAGGCTACTACCTTTCATGCACCAAAGGTTGTGGCATTTTGATAATGGGTGAATTGACCCCTAAAGAGTGTATGAATCAGTTTATAGAACACTATGAGATCTTGGTATGAAAGGTGCTATATAAATGTTAGCCTATCATTATTATCAATCTTAATAATGTGTGTGTTTCAGAGAGATATTAAGCAGAGGATTGGGACTCTAGAAGTCCTATATCCTAATCCCTGCTCTGTCATCAACACCCATCTCCATAACCTTGGACATGTCACATAGTGTCTCTGCCTCCATTTCCAGTGTGTCACGTAGGGATAACTAACTTGCCTCACACAACTATTATGAGTTTTAATTATTTAGTGTCTGTGGATCACTTTAAACATGAAGAGCATCACGTAAATGTGATGCATTATCAATATCTTCAGTACACATGACTTGACAGCATTGTATATGTACTGGAAACTTGCTCCCTCAGTGTACCGACTCTTACTTCATACGCCCTTGCACATCATTCATTTGAAAAGATTTTCTTTAGAAATATCGTGGTGAGCTGCCTGTCCATTACAACTAAAATGAAAAGGTTAAGCCAAGAGTGGGAAAAATGCCAGACTCCACCACTGGATGCTTGTGAACCCCAAAGGCAGCATATTTATTATATGTAGGGTCATCTCAACACTAGAGTGCAGTACCAGGATGTTGTTTTTTACCCAGAGAGGTACTTCTGAGCAAAGTGTGGCTAGTGGCTATAGCAAGTTTAGAGAAGAAGGGGTTAGCACTCTGGTCAGTGAGTCCCAGTGGAGCCAATAGGAACAAAGCACAGATTTTTGAATTGGAGCAGCAGCCTTGCCTATTGCTGTTTGGATGCAGCAGAGCTTCTGGAAGGATCAGGAGAAGGCCGGGTAGAAAGGCCTGAAGAAGGATCCAGTGACATCCTTGCCAAAGATAAGCTCAGTTTGTAACTGACCAGGCGTGGGTAGAACAGGGAATGTTTACTTAGGCGCAGTCAGGGTACTTTTTGGTTTTGGTTTGTTTTTGGATTTCTCTGTGCTGAGCACATGTACACCTCCCACTACCCTATAACTACCTAGGTTAAATCCTAGAGAAGCAACTCTCTGTGGTCCTTTATCTGTTCTTTTTAATTAAAGGTTTTACCCTTTTAAAAATAAGCTCTGGTTCTGTGTCCTAAAAGGCAAGATGTTTTGTGTGTATGTGCCTCAGACTGCACAGCCAGCTGCTAAAGGGGATTCTGTCCCAGTTTCAGCTGATATCCTAGCTGGGGTTCAGTCACTCGCCTGAGGGAGGAATAAAAATTATTGAGGGTATCTCACAGGAAGGCATTCTGAAGTGCGCCTTCCTAGGTTTTCAAGAGGTTTTTGCATTTGGGTGGTGGCAGCAATACCACTCTAAGGCCAGGAAATTGGTGTCCTTGGAGAGTTTTAAGACCAGGCTTTAAGGCTAGTGGCTTTTAAGGCCTGTTGCAGGCCCCCACCTTTTGCAGTCCAGAGTGCAGAAACAGCCTTGACAGTGGCGAATGCTGATCTTCCCACTCTTGCTGAAATTTCCCCCCTAGTGATATCACAAAGCAACAGCATTCGGATTAGAGTAGAAGATTCACGGGGATTGTTGTACACTTCAACCCTCAAAGCTAGTGCTAGAAGCAACAGCCTTGGAGTGATCCAGAAGCAGAATGTCAGCAGGTGAAGAAGTCAGGAGAGAATTTTATGCTATTCACATAGGAACCAGTCAAGAGATTGGATTGAGAACTCCAGAGAGCAAGGTTCTAAAGCAAGCTCCACGTCCCTCATGCTGCAGAGCGCTTTCTGTCTTTCATTCTGTTCGCTTCAGTTAGCTCACCTGACCCTCAACACTGGAGATCTCAAAGACTGGTTCATAACAGATACCTGCAGCAGTTAAGCACTGACTCCTTTCTTCCTCATGATTTCTGTGCCAGATAGTCCTTATATATTCCTGGCATCACTAGAACTGGCTAATGGTTAGGTAATTATCTAAGACCTATGTTCTGCGGGACAACCATCCACAGATCAGTTGGAGTTCACTGAGCCCTGTCATGGGGTACTGCTCCAGAGCAAGCCCCCACATGTGCTGCACTAATGCTGTTGCTTCAGCATGCCTCCTGTTAACTGGATGTGTGTGGCGTTGCAGCACTTTTTGTCTTTGTTTCCCCCATCTTCTTTTGAATTATTCTGGCCATAGAAGTGCCCTGATCTTCCAGCAAGGCCATTTTGCAGAGCCCAGCCCCTTCTGTGACTGCAGAGTTCTACATCAAATCCCAAAAGAAATACTCAAAAAGCAAACTTTTACCCATCTGGGCTCAGCAGGCTGCCTCTTTCTCATAGCCACACCTTGAATGCAATAGTCTATTTCCCACACTTTGTCCCAGGGTCCTGTTTCTTCAACAATCGTGCTGTCCAGGACTGGGCACACTCCTCCCCTCACACACGAGTTTGAGAAGACTGCAGCTTGTCACTGTACCTGCCTCTTGTCAAGCTTCCTGTCTGCTTTTCTCCCCTTCTGCTTCTCAGTTTTCTTCCAGGTTGCTTCCTGGGGAGAAGGCAATTCCTGCCTCCTCTCCTTTGAGCATCCCAAGGACTAAGAACCGCACTGTGCCCTTAGTTGTTCATACCCAGCAGCACCCACTCTTGTTCCGTTTGTACCTCTAGTACCTAATGAATGCCCTCAAACTCAGCAAAGGTACTCTCCGCAGACTTAGTTTCTGTTGCATCTCTTCTTGTAACACTCCTGTGCCCTCTGTAGTCAGGCCCCAGCTCGGCCGCAGCATCCAAAGCTGAACGAGACTTGCTGCCCACCCAGCTCAGCCTTCTGGAACCTTCTTATTCAAACAGTATGGCAGTTCTGTTACTTGTCTCCATAGCTGAAATATTTTTTTCCTTTTTTATTGCAAAATGCAAGCCTCTTAACTTGTATAGAATGGTCACTTTCCCATCCTTGCCTTGCCCTTACAGATCATCTCCCTACATTGTTCATTTGTGTTGTGCTGTTGATGCCTCCAGGAATACTTGTGTTTCTCTCTTATTTCTTGGATTTGCTCTTCCTGCACCTTTATCTGACCATCCAGTTCTAAGCAGAAATCCTTCACCCAGACCTGCAGTTTATGAAATTGTTTGACAACACCTATCTTGTGGCCAGCAATTCCTTGGCTCCCCAGGAACCTGAAATCACTGTCCAGCTGGGTACCCTCTGGCCTGTAACCCGGCTGTCCTTTAGACCTGGTTTCCATAACAAGGTAGACAGAGTCCCCAGGTTCTTAACCCCTAGGTTGAGAATAGTGCCAGCATACCTTCCATAAACCACAGAGAGATTGAACCCTTAGGCCAATTTCCCTCATTTAAGTTTATGCCCCTGAGTCTGTTTCTTTCACTCCCCACATGGAATGAAAGAAATCAATAGACTCTAGTTTCTCCAGAGCAACAGTTCATCCATCCAGATATCCAGTTTTTGGTAAGCAGAGATCTTCCTGGTTGCCCCAGTTCTCACAGCTAACATAGGTGGTTTCAAGGATCTCACATTCTCGCTCCAGAACGGTTCCTCACGCTTCTTTGTTTAGATTGTAGTAGTCTTTGTCCCACTTACTTGGCATGTGGCATCTCTAATAGTCAGGAACACCGCAGTTCTCTCAGAACTTTGGGCGACTGAAGGGCGCACAGTCATTGCACCCAAAGGGATTGACTCACTTTACATGACCTCTTTCTTGCACGCAGCACATGTAGGGCTCATCCACTCACATCTTCATTCTTGTTGTCTCATCCCAATTGCTGGATGCCTCAAAAAAAAAAAAGGGAGGTGGCTTTCCCACAGCTATTGGTGGACCCCATTATACTGAATTGGGAGATAAATGTTTTACCACCAGGGAATGTGTTTGTATCTTGCTGCTCAGAAAGCTCTCCTTGATGGAGGAGGGTCTTCCCCCAAGTCTGCTACTGTCATCGTGTACCGCTCCCAACTGTGGCAAATTTACTGTTTCAACACATCCTCTACTGGCAGGATGTGACATTGCAGCACATTTTGCCTCAGTTTCCCCCTTCTTTTGGCATACTCTGGCCACAGGAAATGTCTTGGGCTTCTAGCCAGACCACTTTGTGGGGGCCAGCTCCTTATAAGGCCACTGAGTGGAACTTGAATTACAGTTCACCAGAAATATTCAAAGAACAGATGTCTAGCCCAGCTAGTCTCAGTAGACATCCTCTACCTCACAACTGCATGTTGGCAGCTTTAGTCTATTCCCCGTGCCTTACCCCAGATTCCTATGTGTTTGACAAGCTCACTGTTCAAGCAAGGCCTGACACTGTTTCCTTGCTGGCAGTCTCAACAGAGAGGCTAAGCAATGAATGGACCGTGGAGACTGAGTGTCCCCCAGTCACTAAAGGCGGTCACTATAGGGCAAGGTTGAGTCACATTAGTGATATAGAGCGTAGGAGTAGCTGACTGTACTTCTGCATCCAGGGCTAACACCCCAACACTACAGCCTGTGATACAAATTCTTTAATAAGACTTTGTGGCACTTACCACTGCTGTTGATGGAGGTGGATGTGTCTGTCACTTGAGATTTGTAGGATATTTTTCCTTTAACTTCCCAAACAATTAGTACCCTTTATGGGGCAACATAAATAGAGTTTCCAAAACCTGGAGGGAAGTAGGCTGCTGCTGTTTGTTTGGGGGTTGGGGGAGGAATTGCCTCCCACTTACTTGAGCAAATGATCATGATTTAGGGCTCATTTTGCGTGCACACAACACACATCCTCTTGCATCTCAGTTGACAACTGACATGCTTTTTTTAATTAAAATTTTATTGGCTTTTCCATAAAAAGTGATACCTACAATAAGTGAGCACAGTACAGTACAGATAACAAGCAGTTTGTTTAGTTATCTTGCAAGAGATTATTTCTGTTATCATTGGCAAGTTGATTATTGTAATTATAGAAAAAGAGAAGGCTGAGAAAAAAGTGTGTGTGAAAGGAAAATGGAGGAATTAAAAGATAACAGTAAAAGATAATAATAGTCTCCTTTGTTCTTTTTTTCCCTTGACAACCTACTGTACATGCTAAATCCCAGTTTAATGTTAAAGTTGTTCCCTCCTGTTGCTAGCTCACTTCCCCCATCTCCCCAATAACAGCAGGTCTTTAAACCCTGGGTGCCTGCAATTAACTTTTATACTAAAGAATGCCAAGAATTTTCTCTTCTGTTAATATTACAACTCTTTGAATCTCACAGAATGTTTCCTTTCACCTCTCAATTCTGAACCCACTTAAGATTTTTTAAAAGATCTATAGAAAACCTGTGACTTATATGTACACAAAATTATATAGCTACACTGTGTGAGAAGGAGAGAATGATTATATAGTGCACAGGAAGGCTGGGCTACCTTCACTTCTGGGGCACAATTATCTAGTGGCCAAAGTGTGAGAGACAGAGCCAGGAACTCTCAGGTTCTAACCCCAACTCCAGCAGTGACTTGCTATGTCATCTTTATCAAAACATAAAGGATCTATTTTTCAGAAGTGATGAGCATCCACAGCTCCAGTGAATGCAAGTTCTCTATAGCTCTGAAAACAAGGCCTTTAGGGTGTGTTCACACAGCATTCTGATTTTGAAACAACAAGGCTGTTTCGAAATAAGAATTGGCATGGCCACACGATGTATGGCCCTTTCAAAACAAGGAAACCCCTTGTTTCGAAATGGCAGCCGTTCTTTCGAAACGGCTTAAACCTGGTTTCCCGTCGAAACAGCGTTGTTTTGAAACGGCTCGTTTCGAAACAATGTCAATGGGACATGCTGTTTTGAAAGAACCGTTGTTTCGAAACGAGTTGTTTCAAAACAACCGGTTTACGGATGTGTTATTTCAAAACAACAGTTGTTTCAAAATAACCGTTTGCCCTTCCTCCCAGGGTGCACAGCACCCTGGGGGAAGTCCCTGCCTGGGCGTGCCTGTCACGCTGCGTGGCAGGCAGGGACCCGTAGGGCAGCCATGTCCCAGCAGCCAGGCCCCTCAGCTGCAGGGCGCCGAAGGGCCCTTGTGTGGACCCAGGAGGATGTTAGTTGCCTTCTGGGCATCTGGCAGCAGCCAGATATAATGGCACGGTTCAGGGCCAGCCACTGGAACCGCGACATCTATTCTGACATTGCAGCTGCGATGTCAGACCAAGGACACTCTCACACCACAGAGCAGGTGCGGAGTAAAGTGAAGAGCCTCCGGCAGGACCGTGCCCGCACCCGGGATGCCCGGGCACTGCAGGGGCCTGGGAGCCAGGCCACATGCCCCCACTTTGAGGCCCTGGGTGCCTTCCTGGGGCCGCAGCCCAGTGGTCTCCCCACTGAGGCTGTGGACACCTCAGGAGGGCATCAGAGCCCCTTGTCGGGCCTGGAGGCACCGGGCTCCGATGTGTCCATTGGGGGGCCTCCAGCCACACCACCACCAGCAGCGGAGGCCAGCCCCAGCACCCCAGAGCTCTCGTGGGCATGGAGGCGGGGACCAGCCCGGAGGAGCAGGGGTCCACCACCGCCCTGGGCTCTGAGTCCAACCCCGGGACATCTCGGCGGACCTCTGGAGCCCCTGTGGGTAAGTATGCCCCCCCCTCCCCCGGAGGCACACAGGTCTGGGCCTGTCCAGCAGGTCCCGGGACGCGAGGAGGCCAGGGCTGGGCACCGGGGCAGCTAGGGCCCAGGGTTGGCGGGCGTAGAGGGCCAACCCGGCCATGGGTCCCACAGACACAGGTGGCATCGGGGTCACAGGCCCTTGTGTGCCGGGGGGGTGGTGACCAGGGACTGGCGGGGCAAGCTGCAGCAGCATCTTGGGTGGGGTGGAGAGCAGGCAGGGCACACCACTGACAAGTGGCCTCAGGAGCCCCCTAGTGCAAGGCATGGCTGGGTCCAGTTCACCCTCGTGGGCACCACTAGCATGTGTGCCCCAGGGTACAGTTCCCAGATGTCTGGCAAAAGGAGAACATGGTCCCCTTTTTTCTGCTCTGTTCTTCTTTTTATCCTCACATTCTCTGTCTGGCAGGCAGTTCAAAATAAAGGGGTTTGTCAGGCTTTTTCCTAGAGGGGTTGAAGGATCCCTGAATGCCATAGAATACTGATTTATATGGGAAAGTGTTCCAGGGCGCCTTAAACCCTGACAACTACCCCGGACAGACAACCTTTTTGCCCAGGGTCCTCCAATGTCCTCCTTCGGGTACTGTCCTGGTCTCCTTCCGAGGCTTTGGGGGCCAGGACCCCTACCCCAGGGCAATGTCCACGGGATCCTGGGACCTGCTGACAGTCAGGGCAAAGATGCGTGCTGCAGATAGGTGCACACAGACAGGGCCAGCAGGCGGCAGGGGCCAACTGTGTTTTCTGCTTCCCTGCAGCACGTCACAGAGCTCCTCCCCAGGAGTCGCCACTCACGCCCGGACCCCAACGCCTGAGCCCCAGGGCACCCCGGCGACGCAGGAGGGCCCCCCAGACCCGCAGTGAGCTCCTGGAGAGCCTGGAGGAGCTGAGCCAGGAAATGCAGGCTGCCACCCAGGCCTGGTGGCGGGAGCAGGCCCAGCGGCAGGCGGCTGGTCTCCGTGCCCTGGAGCACCTCGCAACCGCAGAGGACAGCGGCATGAGGGCCCTGGAGCTCCTCACGGAACGGCTGCCGGCTGCCATCTTGGAGCAGTCTGCAGCCATCGCCGAGCAGGCCACAGCCATCAGAGAGCTGGCCAAAAGCCTGGTGCCCCGACGCCGCTATGAGGCATCGCCGCCTGGGCCTCAACGATGGCGGGTGGAGGGCGGCCTAACTTCCCCCCTGTCCCCTCCCAAGTTGATGCCCCCTACCCCGGGCCTCCCCCACATTGCTCCATCTCTTACCCCCCCCCCGCCCTTCCCTGATTGTAAATAAACCCTTTGAAACGTATGTCTGGTTTTCAGTGTTTTTATTGGGGGCGGGGTTGGCAGTGCGAGTGGATGGGTGGGGGCTGGCTGGGGGTGAACAGGGGAGAGGATGGTGTGCAGGGCAGGCCTGGCCCTCACAGCTCCTCCTCACTGAAGGTGACCCGGAGGGCATCGCGCACAGACAGGGCTCGCAGGGATGGCTGCTTGCATGTATGCACAAGTCCGGGCTGTTCATAGGCCCTGACAAGGATCTGGGCCTCAGCCTCCCATGCCGGTGGAACGGGTTCCCCGTGCTGCTCACAGTAGTTGTGGAGAGCTGCACATGCCGCGATGACCTGGGGCAGTCTCCTCGCTGCAAGGTGGAGGTGGGTTAGAAGGCACCTCCACCGTGTCTTGAGGTGTCCGAATGCACGCTCGACCACCTGGCGGCAGCGAGTCAGGTGGCAGTTAAAGAGCTGCCGGCTGGGGTCAAGGGGCCCTGCATAAGGCCGCATGACCCAGGGCCGCAGGGGGTAGGCCGCGTCCACCACGATGAGGACGGGCACCTCTACTCCCCCAAGGTAGATGTTGTGAGGGGGGAAGTAAGTGCCCGCCTCCATGCCCTGGTACAGGGCTGAGTTGCGGAGGACTCTGGCATCATGGGCCCTCCTGGGCCATCCCACATAGCAGTCCAGGAAGAGGCCCTGGTGGTCCACAAGGGCCTGCATGATCACAGAATGATAGCCCTTGCGGTTCCTGTACTCAGTGGCCCTGTGCTCCGGTGCATGCGAGGGGATGTGCGTGCTGTCCAGGATCCCCACACAGTTGGGAAAGCTGAGGGTGGCCATCCTGGGCATGGTGTCCTGCAGCTCCCCATGCCTCACCAGCTGTCGCAGGAGGACGCAATTGATGGCCCTGGTGACCTCGATGAGAATGGTGCCGGTGGTGGACCTCCTGACACCGAACAGATGCGCCACTGCCCTGTGGGACAGTGGAGTGGCCATCTTCCAGAGGGCAATGGCCACTCTTTTGTCCACTGGCACGCGGGCCTCATGGGGGTGTCCCTGTGGTACAAGTGTGGGGCAAGTTCGCTGACCAGGCAGGTGAAGTTGGCCCTGGTCATCCTGAAGTTGTGCTTCCACAGGTCGTCACCCCAGGAGCGCAGGATGACCCTCTCCCACCAATCTGCGCTGGTCTCCCGAGCCCAGATGTGGCGAGGCACGGGGAGGGGCAGGGGCAGTAGCTCACCCCTGTGGATGAGGTGGATGTACTCCTCGGACAGGGGCCAGTCATCCTCGGGCTCCTCGAACAGGGTGTCCCACGCATGCAGGAGACCCTGCACGCGGTCCGAGAGCCTGGGGGGTTGCACAGTGCTGTCTAGGCAACTGGGCAGAGTCCATTGCTTGCAGCATGCTGCTAGCCAGAGTGGACAAGGAAGTGAGGTCGGGGCCAGCTTTTATGGGATTGGCTAGCAACATGGCCACCGACGTGGCCCAGGGAGGCGGCCAGGTTGCCACCCCCCCCCCCATGCTGCACTGTGCCTGAATTGAAATAGCAAGCCCACCATGTGGACAAGCTATTTCGATTCCCGCTTTTTGCTTATTTCGAGGACAGGGTTTTGTTATTTCAAAACAGGTTATTTTGAAATAACTCATTATTTCGAAACAAGTTGTTTCGAAATAACTTGTTTCAAAACAAGCCCTCTGTGTGTGAACATAGCCTTAGTCTTCCAAGTGAAATTCTGTACTGACAGCCCAAGCAAAGAAGGTGCCAAGTGGTTGTATCAGAGACTAGTTGGTAGTTCACTGGTCTGTGTTCCAGCTCTTGTCAGCCCTGATGTTCTACCTAGATGTAACACCCTGATGCCATGAAATGTACCCCAAAGTTGACATGTAATAAATATCTCAATGGAAAACAAACTCATTGATCATTAATATTTATGTGTGTTGTACAGGATATGTGCAAAAAAGATATGGACAGGTGCTAGAATTATGGTCTTAAAATGTATTTGGCAAGCAATCCAAAAGCCCAATCTATCCTAGAGAAAGGAATATATACTTGTTAGTTTGCCCAATCTAGTCATTACACCGTGCCAATGAAGGTGCATTTACATAAATGGTAAAGAAGGTCTTCAAGCTAACAATGGGAGGAGGTAATGAGTCATCTATCACCAGCAGGGAGAAACCAGCATGAAGTCTGCACCAGATCTTGTAGCATCCCTTCTTAGAGGAGAAAAAAATCTTAATCTGGAGATATGTCTACACTGCTACAGCACTGGCAGCAGTGCAGGATGGATTCTGCAGGATTCGCTGAGGAGAAGTAGAAACTCACTTAATCGAACCCAGAAGTCAATGTCATTAAATCCACCTCCACAAAAAGAGTAATGCTGAGGTGACCGGAAGGCATTTCCCATTGATGCAGCACAGTGGGGACACTGCACTAAGTATAAGTTAGGAAGTCAACAGGAGATCCGCAAGCTACTCTAGTCTACATAGCTTGTGTATGTCTCATCAACTGCCACTGAAATCTGCCAGCAGTGCTAGGTCTAAGAATACATTTCCAGAGTTTATTGGACTATAAAGACAGGGGGTGAACCACATAAAAGTAATTGAATCAGCTAGTTGTATAGAAGAGTTCTTTATTATAAATGTGAATCAAGAAAGGCCTTTTATGAAAGCCTGTGGCACACTGATGATTAACATCACTGTAAAATGTATGCATTACCACTATATGAGAAATTATGTATACTCCCTGCTTTTATGCTTTAAAGTCTGTGACCAAACACAGGGAGAAACAGGTTGTTTCCCAAACAGGAGGAAAGGCAGCCAACTACCTGTATCCTAAGTATATTAAGCATTATGGAATCAAAACAATGGCAGTCTCTATTTACATATGACTCAGCAGGGAATGGGAAGTCAACAGGAAGGAAAGAATAGGATGAGGCTACTCTGTCTTTTATAACAGAGTCAGTGAACTCTGAGAGCTATAAAGGGAAAGAAATCATTCTGGCATCTTTCTCTTAAGAAGACAAGGGAACCCAGTGCCTCATACTTCTGTTCAAGGTCCTGACAGAGAAAGTCAGCCATAACTGGAGAGAAAAAAATTGGTAAGACATCTACCTTGAACAAGACTAGAGATTGTTAAGACCTAGCTGCTAGAAGCTTTACTTTTATTTTCTTGCAATCATTTTGTCTTTATCTCTTGCATTTGAACTCACTAACTTTATTTTGCTATTAATCAAAACCAATCCAGAGGCCCTGTTGTCACTGAGACAGCCCTGTTGACCTATCTAAGTTACAGCTGCATTCCAAGTATGCCCGGTGTACCACAAAACTGTTTGGAATTTCTGCAGTGCTATTGCATAGCCCCACATCTGGCATGCCCCCCTACACAACGGCTTGCAAGGGCATCTTGAAGATGAGGGAACCCTTTCCCATCTGCTCTAGGCCTTTTATGTGGAGTAAAAGGACCAGAGGTGATTTGAAGATCTTATGTTTCAGTTTCCCTACCTGTAAGACGGGGATAATGCTTATCTATCTGACAGGTATGAGGTTTCCATAGTTAGTGTTTGTCCAATGTAGCACATTTCATCTTCTTATCAGATAAAGCATTTGGTGGCAGAACTACATTTTCAATGGAATAAACAAAAGCCCATTTATTTGAAAAACAAAAATATTATTCTTCATAAACCATTGGATTTTCTTGCTTTATTTTTGCTTTTCAACAAACCCATTAAAACAGCAGGGTGTCCTGCTATCCTCAAAGTAGCCTACCCTATTCTCTATAGATTCTTCTACCACACTCATTCCCATAGTATCTGAGCACTTTCCAGTAGAACTTTAATCAAGGTAACAGACAACTGCCATATGTTGTTTCTTCTCTCATCTTCTCCCTGGAGGCAGATTTGCATGTGCAGAGGAGTTTTTATGTTAGGCTAAGAGTATTTTTATTATTATTTTATATACATGTTCTTTGGCTTTGAGAAGGCAGGTTCAAGAAGTTTCCCTGGCCTTTGCAGTAAAAGGTGGTGAGGTTTATGATGACCCTTGCCTCCTGTGGATGTTTGTTCCACAGTCTCAGACTGGCCCCTGAGAAAGTTCTGTCTCCCACACAGCAAAGCTTCACATGTACTTTAGTACAGTGGTTCTCAACTTTTGGTGGGTTGTGACACACTTGGCAGCAAATTGTGACTCTACATGACACACTAGCCCACTATGTCCAGGCCAAATCCAGCCATCTCCCTAGCCTTCCACAACATACTTCCTGTTGTGTGGTGACACAGTAATTTGTCCTGACACAGCGGCTGAGAACCACTGCTTTTGGAAGTTTCATTGTGCCAGAGGAACAGAATTGTTGACCACAGTCTTCATCCCAGAGTATTGGATGGTGCTTTAGATATCATAGACCAAGCCCACTGAGTGCCTTGAAGATAAGAACTGAGATCTGAAACTTAACTGGATATTCTGTGGGAATTGGGAAATCAGAGTTAGGAACAGAGGACAGGTGTGATGTGCTCACAGTAGGCCAAGTTGGTTAGGAGATACCCTGCAGCATTCGATACTAGATGGAATTTCCTAAGAGCTGATGGCTTCATGCCAGCATATATTACATGGCTGTGGTGCAAAAGTGAGGGGACAAGGTCGTATATAACTGAGGCCATGCCATCATTCACCTGGATGAGATGAAATTTCCGATCAGAGATGATAGAAAGCATTACTCATGGGTGCTGCTACACAAGAGACTGACATCAGCAAGAATTGAGGAGCATATCTCAGCTACAGACTGAATTGACCAATTGTGGCTGTGTACCTTCAACCAAAAGAGACCAGACTGTGGCTACAAGCCCTTCACATGTTTCTTTCTATCCACCAGCATCCCAGGGCTCTACTTCAGCCTGCTTTTCATCAATGAGCTTATCCCATTTAAACACTGATCCATCATGCCAGTAGTGGTGTGCTCATATGTGGGAAGGATTGGTGGAACTGTGCATCATCCACATATTGTTAGCACTTGAGTTTGTGTCATCTAATCATTTAACCTAGTGGCTGAATTTAAATATTGAATAAGACCAGCAAAAGAATTAATTGTAGGACTCTGCAAATGACACGGGTAGTGGAGAAGATGCATTTTCGCATGGCTACTCAATGGGTATGTCCTCCAGGAAGGACTCAGCCTGTTACACTGGACACTTGCCATCTCTCCCAGGCAAAACAGTAGTATCTCATGGCTGATGGTGTCAAATATTGCAGAGAGGTCCAGGATGGATGTCTTCCCTTCTATTCATTGACAGACAAAGACCATCTATAAGTATCCATAAATCAGTTTCAGTTCCAAACCCTGGCCAGAGTCCAGACTAAGCCTTTGTATTATTCCAGGAATACTGGTGAAAGACAAACCTCAGCTAGGTCCAAAGTTCATTTCAAAAGCATAGTCAGAGGCTTCTCTGAAAATTCTCCCAACAGTCCAAACCTCATGAAGCTGACCTGCAAAGCAAAAACAAGAAATCAATGTTGTGCCCTTTACTGCTCCTTTGTGGTAGATAAGCACAGCACTGCATACATTGCACCCAAATAAAGGATTTTTTCCCCTGCATTTATATTTACCCTCTTTGGAATATTTGATCTTTGCTTCCCTCTCTTTGCTGGATGACCTGAATAGTGATGTCATATAAAGCTCTAAAATGAGCTGAGGCTTTCCATTCCTTCAGATGGAAAAGGAATCTAACAGTGTGCCTCCCCTCAGCTACCTGAGATACAGAGAGGTAAAGTTACCATCGAGTTATAGACCTTTATGACATCATTATTTCTGTCCTTCAAAGGTCTTGCCAAGGATGTCCAACTAGAAAAGGAAAGTGAACATTTCATGTTTCCAAGATTAAAACAAAAAAAAAAAAAGAAAAGTTCTTTTTAGAGTAGAAGCAAACATTTTATGATAGTCTTAATACCAAATAAACTAGAGACAAAACAATGTTTCTTATTTTGGGGATGGAAACGTGGTGAAACTGGTAGTTTCTTGTCAGATTTAGAATACTTGCTGCTTCAGATCAGGATGGAAATAGCACAAAAAATAATCCTTCTCACATTATTTTATTGTGCTTCTGTCTCTCCTCCCAGCCCAAAGCAGGAAGCACAGAAATGAGAGAAAATGGAAAATGTTTCAAAGCTCAAAAAATCTATTTTTGAAGTTCAGCTCACGTTTTGGATGCATGTTCATGTCACTTTTTATTTTTGGGAACTGATTTGCGTGTGTGTTTCTTCCCATTTTTATATTTCATCCATGAAAATACTGTAAAAACAAACTAATAAGAGTGAAAAATAGTAAGTTTTATGTATATTACAGGAACTTGTACATGATGCAATTTGTTAAGATCTTTGTCACTCCCGCAGCAGCATGTCAGGTTTGTCTTCCACTCAGTCACCAAGTTACAGTTTTATGGCCCCGATTTATAGTGTTGTAAGTTTAATATAGTGGTGTATTGTAAAAGGGCTTTTTTTAATTATTATTTTAGACCCCAGAAAAATACTACAAAAGCGCAGAGCAAAAAGAGTGATCTAATTTATGGGGGATGTAGGATATGGTTTGAGGAGTCCATTTCTGAGAGAGGATTCTAGAAGTGATTATGGCCCCATCTGCCACTGGCACCCACCCCATACTGACAGAGCCGGGGCATCAACAGCCCAAAATAAAGAAGGGGCATAACAAGTCAAAAGAAATGCTTTAGAGCAACATGGAGGAAAAGAAAAGTGCATACTGGAATCTTCCCTTTCTCTGGGACTCTACTAAGGCTTTTCAGTTCCAAACTGCTCTACCTGTGCTCTCTTAGTCCTGGACCCCCACCCAGGCAGTGTACTTCAAACCACACCTTCTATGCCATTCCCAAATCAGCTAGTGCACCTATATCCTGATTCACAGCACATTACGCCTTACTATTTCAGTTTTACTGCTAACCCCAATTTTGCGAATACATTTAATCCCTGATCCGCAGAACCTGCTGTTATTTTAGTGTTGCCGCCCCCATTAAATCTGCCCTTGCCCCTCAGTCTTGTCCTACAGAGCAACTTCTCCTCCACGATTCTGCTCCTGGGTTTCCCACACACAGCTCTGATTATCTCAGTACTATTCAAGCCTCTAAGACTAGCTGGCCAGGCATACTGAACCATGCTGAATTGTGCCATGGTTATGTGATAGGGCCAAATGGCTGCTAGGGATTGCTCAGCAGCAATTCCTTTTGAATCCAAAGTTATGTAGGATAAATCTAGTTATTTTATGGCCTCTCTCCTTCTCCTTCACCTTCACCAGCACAGCACGTCAGCAGGGATGCTAAAGGATATGATATGTTCTGCATATATTAACAGGAGCCTACGGCTAATTGTAGGCCTAAAGGGGCTGCAAATCATCTTAGAAAAAAAATGGGACGTGGAAGATAGATAAACAGTACATTAAGTTTAAGAATCTAATTTATACCGACAGCAGCAAGTTACCCTGCCTTTAATCCTTTGTTTGCCTCAACACTGGGGGAGTCTGACAGTAGAGACTCTTCAAGCCAGAAATCTTCAGTGCCTAGGCACATATGGGTGTGGTTCTAGTGAAAAGCCTGGTGTGTCTGAGCAGCACTGTCCTCTACCACCTGCAAGACATTAGACTGGCTCAAGTTTAAGCAGGCTGTCTGCATGGCCTAAGCTGGTGGAGCTGCTGCTTTCACTTTCCAGGTAGAGGAGCAAATAGTCATAGTTGCTATAGTCCCTGATGCTGTCTCTGACTGGCTGATGTCTGGGGCAACTGCATGTGAGCGGCCACAGGCTGACTCATGCTGAACCTCAACTACTGTGTTGATCATGTCCTCTGCTGCAGCTGGCAGGGGGAGACCCCACAGCACAGTGCTACTCTCAAGTCATCCCGGACCCGTGCACTTCCCTGGCTGTGCTAGCTGAGAAGCAACCTGGGGTAAAAATCGATCTTGGGAAAAAAGAAGGGCCTGTGGTTCAATTCCTATTTTCTACCCCCAGCGTCAAGGATGGTAGGTGATGCTCACACATTTGACAGCCTCTGTCAGGCCTGTCCACATCCACATTGGAATCTCATGCAAGGATGGACAGAGAAGGGGCTGAATGGGGAAGGCTCCCCTAACCAGATTGCTCCTGTTTCCAGGTCTTCACACAGCTCACACCCTCATATTCTACTTGTCCAAGCCCCAGGATCTCTCAGCGCTTCATCCCTTCTGGAATCCTATCACTGAAACTGGCAACCTACTTGCTCCACCAGCCTCTACAGTCATTCCTAACTCCCACTTCTTCCTCCTAAGGCACAGGGAGGATTGTCTCTTGTTTACCCCCACATCTCGTCCAACTGCTTAGGGAAACCTGAGGGAGAAGGCAGGCATTATTTCTGAAATGCCACACATGAAGCTTCACAAAAGCTGGCAGATGTTCATGAGGCTAGCAAATGACTAGGGTGTCTTCATAGCCATTTGGATGCAGCACTTTAACATTTGCCAATAAGAAAAACAACCTGGGCTTCATTTTAGCATGGGCTGGAATTTGGCATTTCTACATTTAAGCTTCTTTGTTTTCTAACTGTAGCAAAAAGTCAGAGATAAATGGAAAAAATAAAACTTCACAACCCTGGAGGGAGTATAATAGTAGAACTGCAATCTGTAGCTGGCATGGGATCTCCAGCATGCAACTGAGACATATCAAGCATACCTTAAAACACCTTGGATACATCTGAGATTGCTGTGCACACAGGTACATACCTATAACTCCAGAGTTCATGTGGCCTGGAACTCACCTCAGATTTCTGAGCTCTTCCAGGATTCCCCTCAGACACTCAAGAACGTCCAGGAGACTCCAAAAAGACCAATAATGTTTTCAGTTAACCCATTTTCTATTCTCTGATGACTCATTTTTCCCAGAGCCTTTCAGGACTTGACAGTACTGCCTCCAAACCAAAACTCATTTGACATTGGAGGGGGTGTCACAGAAATAAATTGTAAAAACAAACCATCAGAGAAAGTGCATCAGGGACAGGTAAAGTAGCAAAGCTTCTGCACCACAATACATTCCATTAATGCATTTTGAACATCTGCTAGCCCACCAGGCCTACTCCTCAGCCATTTCCTTCCTCACTGAGTCTCCTCCAGTTCTACTTACAGAAACCCTCTGTCTGCTTCATCTCCTTGCCTTGCACACCAGTTTGTCTGACTGCTCATAATTAACTGTTGATTTTTGTGTAAAGCACTAGCAAGAAAGTCCAAGGTGGATCACTAAAAACACTTAGACCAACAGCAATGGAAAAGAGCCTGCTGCCAAGGAAGGGAAATATGTATGTTGCCAGCTCATGGTTTTAATTTAATGATGACCAAAGTGACTTGCTCCCTACAAGAATAAAATTGCAGCTCTCTTTGCATACATGTGGCTGCTACCCACCCCTCCTAGGTAAAGGCGCTGAAAGTCTGGGCAGGTAGAGAGGGCATGGCCAAGCACATCAGACTCCAGCTGAACCTGGGGCCACTGGCAGCTGACAAAAGTAGCTTTAAGAAAGATGCTCTAACAACCACAGAAACAGGACTGGTCCCCAGACAGTCCTGGTACCGGACTGAAAGGAAGAGAGCAATACAAAGTTAAAGCCACTTTCTGCCACTGGCACCAAGTGCTCTTCAGGCAGATGGGGAACTGGGCCTTGTAACTCTTTTTTTGGTGCAATGGCACTTTGGCAGGTGCTGGTGCCACTGATGGTGTGAAAAAACAACAAGCAGTTGTGTGGCACTTTAAGACTAACAGATTTATTTTTTGCATGAGCTTTCGTGGGAGAAGATCCCACTTCCTCAGATGCTTTGAAGGTGGGTGAACTTACAGAAAGGAATGAAACTAAATGCAAGGGGGTGTAAAACATAGGATCAGGTCATAAAGTAACAGCAAATCAGAGCAGTTTACAGGCTCAAACCATGGCAAGCCTGAAGTCAAATTACCCTTTGTAATAGGAAAAGAACCCATAGTCTCGATTGAGTCCTGCTTTCACAGAATTTAGCTTGCATATTAATTCGAGTTCAGCTGTTTCTCTTTGAAGTCTTGATGTCCCAGGTACATCTCTAACGACAGTTGTTAACAAATCCATCACTGAGTGATTAGGAAGATGGAAGTGCTGGCCACTGGTAAATACCTCCCTGTGCTCCTTACCTTCAAGCCTCACTCTGCCATTTCCTGATAACTTTGCAGAATGCATTTAAGAACTCCAGCTTTCTGCCTTCGATAAAAATAGCCACCACAGAGTCTCTTTTTAGACAAATTGTCAGTAGAAACCTTTTAAGAAACCATCTTGCTGTGAAATACACTTTTGTTTCTTGAAATAAAGCATCCAGGCAAATGCTGCAGCTGATAGTACAAAATGCCTCCTCAGTTCTGTGTCAACACAGATCATTTTTACACCATAGCAATAGACAACACAGGGTGCGGGGTAGGAAATGAAGAGAGCCTAAACAGAAACAAACCACTTATGATAAACCTTGGAGACCAAAACAGTGGAGCCAGGGGGGCGGGGGGAGGTAGAGTTCTCTCTAGTTACACACAAAAAATGCCAAGCTTAGAGGATTTTTACATGCTACAACTCTAACTCTGGTCACAGACTCACAAGTGGCTGGGAGCCCATGTCATGGAGTGACTTTGGGTTTCATTAAGGGGTCAAGAATGGGCACAAGAGGGAGGGTGACAAGCTCCAAGCTGAAAACAAGTTTCTGTCTATCCTTAATGCCAAATGCAAAATATTTTTCCCATTTAAAAAATTACCTATTTAACATGAATAGTCTGGTTGTTAACCCTTCACTTTGGAGCTTGCTTCTTGGGATGTCATGAGAGCAGAGCCAAAGGTGAGCTAGGATTCCACAGGAATGCCAGAGAGGCACTAGGGTGCCCTATACATTGCCAACCCCTCCAGGATTGTCTGGGAGTCTCCAGAAATTAAAGATTAATCTTTAATTGAAGACTATATTATGTGATGAAACCTCCAGGACTATGTCCAACCAAAATTGGCAACCCTTTATAGCACTTGAGGAAGTAATGAAAATTCATTTGGCTTCACGTACCTGAGCTGAGGCAGCAGCAAAATGCACAAACTGACATTAACTCTGGATGGAAATCAACATAGTGTTCTGCACATTAGGCTGCTTGTCAACAAGCAGCAGATGAGCCAGGAATGTCCTTTTGATTTTGACAAGAGATTCTTGTCAAAGTTGTCCAGCACTGGAGGGGGAGGAGAGACAAGCAATGGGTGGACCCGTGAAGACACAGAGTGTGATTTTAGTCTCTTACTACACCGGTTTTACACCATTGCATCTCCAATACTTAGTTGGAGTTACTTCTGATTTCCACTGGTACCAGTAAGAGGAGTACATGTCCCTTGGAGATAGACGTTTGAGATTACAAGTCACAAGGTTGGATTGTTTTTCTGAACTTTGTTGAGCAGAAAATCTCACGAGAGCTTGCTCTCATGAAATATATTCACTGTGATACTGATTATGGGTGCACTACTGGATTATTAAAGGATCCTCAGGGCCCATGACAGAGAGGTAGATGCTGGCAGTCAGACAGAGAAAGAGGAGGCAGCAGCCTGGTAGCAGGTTGCTGCTGCCTATTGTTAATAGCCATTAAGTGAATTTAGTCTCAAAGGAGTCTCATGCCTCTCCCTCCTTAAACCTGCCACCTTGTAAGGAAAGTGGGCTGATGTCTCCCACCTGATTGCTACTCTTAAGTTCGGAATTCACTGGGATTCCCATATAAGAGACGAATCAGACACAAATCAGTGATCCTACCCTTCTTCATGGTGGTTGTACTAAAAAGGAGCTCATCAAATGCTTTCTGCCATTCCATAACCTTCTTAGGAATGCTGATACTCATGCCATGCACAGCCACACATAACACCCAGATGTAAAAACTGCCAGCCACTTCCTGGATCCTGCAGAAGGATCAAGAAAAGGAGCCACATATGGGAACAGTGGCATTCATGTGATCTATGAGTAACCAAAGGAGAGCAGAAGACCCACGCACTGAAGGAGCTGAAGACATCGCACTGGAGGAAGGAGGACTTCACCAGGACAACAGAGAGGGGCAAAAACAGGTAATGGCAGCAGAATAGTAGATACAGCAGTTGACACTTTGGGGATCACCCAGACCAACTGCCTTATCACTTTGGGTGCCTTAGTCCTATGCTACTGTGGCCAGTAGCCCATCAGCAAGCATAAAGGTATCATCCTGGTTTCCACTAGCCTAGCTATGCAGGATGACAAAAGCCTTTCCAGTTAAAAGTCTCCCCAACTCCACCTACCCCAAGTTCTTAGCTGCAAGGCACTCAGACTTTTCACCTTAGTCCATCATCACTTCCCAAGCAGAGAAGGCTGCTCTCTAGTTATCTGTTCACCATGAGACTGACACACACACACAATTTTCACAACAGAGACCTGGTTGGGGTAAAAATAAACAAAAAGTTTATTTAATAGGAAAACCACAGAGTCAAACATGGAATAGTAAGGGGAAATCTACAAGTCACACAAAAAATAAACGAAGTCACAACTTCAGGCTTTACCCATCTATATTAGCTAAATTCCTTTTTCTAATTACCTTTTGCATTCCCAGCATATCCCCATCGTAGAGGGGATCCAGCAGCTCATGAACCTGTCCTAGATGTGGGTCCTCAGTTTCCAAATAGCCTTCACTTCAAACCCTTTTTCTTTTAACAGGGCTTGCCAGGGCGGGGGGTGGGGGTGGGTTCCTTCTCTCAGGCTGTGGTGATTCATGGTGGTAGAAAATTCCCTCCTTTCTTAATTTTCCAAGACTTTTTTTTTTAATTTTAAAAGATTTAACCTTTCCCATTAACTTTAATGACCCATCAATTGTCTTTACCTGAGTGGTACAATGCTAGGTGCTTAGAGCTAGTCTTATGTGGGAAGCAGCCCCTTGCTTATTGGCCATCCCTCCCTAATGTGAGATGGAGCTGAATGTTGAACCCAAATTATGAGCACTGTGTCACATCTACACAGATACATACATTCATAATCACAATCTAAATACATATTTTCTAATGATCTTCAAGTTCAGAATAGTTCAAGCTTTCACAAAAGACCTCATATAGAGTAATGTTGTTTACAACCAGTTGGAGAAAACCTTAAATGTGTCCTAGGCTGAACTCTGATGATCTTTGTAAAGGTACATTGATAGAAGTTTGAAGATGATGCTAGATGCTACAGGAAAACAGCTGTCCCATGAAGCCTGTTGCTTTGAAGGAGGCACAGCTTAAAATCACGTTAGCTGTTTGTTTGAGGACTAATGCATTTAGCAATTGTAACACCTAACTGTTATGTCTTGTTTGTCCACTAAATCACATTAGGTGGTAGCAGTGGGATCTGCTTTCCCCTGCTGTTTATGCTTTATAATGCTGGGTTTCTCACACATCTTTGCCTCTGGCTTAATACAGTTTGTACTTTAGACCCTGTGTTTGTCTGGGTCTGGTCAAGAAGGACCTGAAAGATGTCTTTGAAAGATCTGTCCCACCAGTATTTAGCTCAGGAGCAAAAAAGACAGGATATGAATTCAGAAGGATCAAGAAAGGTGAACAGTAGTTCCCTTATTAAAAGTAAAGAGGCAAACTGGAGCAATCAAAATTCACAAGCAAGAAAAATCCATTGATTACAAAAATCTTCCTTTATATTATAATGTATTAATTGTATCAAGGTAGTATCTCAAAAGCCTTAATCATGGATCAGGGGCCCCAGAAGCCAAGCACAGTCTGTAAATAAAACACGCGGTTTTTCCCAAAGAGCTTATGGTTTCAGTTTATGTTATATTCTCTTGTCCCTGGGGACAGAGGACACTTTTTGTCCTTTTATATGAGTTGATCCCTAATGGTGAAAACTGATGTGTAGTGCTTACTGAGTCTGCTCTAAGGTGGACTGAAACCACAGTCAGAAGGAAGAACCCCCATAATTTTGCATAATATATAAAGTGTGTTAAGGTGACATCCTGGAGACTCAAATCTTATTTATCTTCAGGGCAAGCTTCCCAAACACACCACTCCTTGCCAGCCTGTCTTAAACTGCCACTTCCCAGAGCAATTCCTTCTTGTGGGGAAAGAATGGCTCCCTCTTCAAGACTCAATTAGGTGGCCCTTTGCCTGTCTGCTGAATCTGGCAGCCAGATGGTAATTTAGTGGATGTGTTTAGCAGGAATTGGCCAGAGAACTCCAGATGGCCAGCCTTGAGTTTTCAAAAATCAATAGACATAATAAAATCTTTGAAATAATCGCCTCATACATCCACTGATTTCAGCTGATCTTGGTAATAATGTTTAAATGACACGGGGGAGGGGAAAGACAGATTCCTCATCACAAGGCATCCAACATTTGACTGACAAGCAACATTAGGAAGCATGCCTTTGGCCAGGGAAAGAGCTTCCTAGGATCTTTTTGGAAAATCATGCCTGCCAGCTGTTCAAGGATTGCGTTGAATTACTCAATGAAAGCTCATGCAATAAATAAATTTGTTAGTCTTTAAGTGCCACAGGACTTCTTGCTTGTTTCAATGAATGTTAATAAGCCTATTATGAATAGCACTTCATCATGTGACAAAGGTGTATTTAATAGTGCTGAAAGGTTTCCCAGGGTAAATTTAAAAGGTCCTAATAGTGCAATGAAGACTCCTTTAGTGTATTTATTAATTACAGTGCATCCAGATTTCAGCTTACCTGCTTCAGGAATGCAGGAACCAAAACTCTCAGCAAATGGGGGTTTGACAAAAATTACCAAGAGTCTAAGGAAGTCAGCAGTGTGAGCATTCATAGAAGGAGGCTAGATAAAAAGTGTTGGGTTATATAAAGGGGCAGATAACGCCACTCCAGATTATGACTGGAATACCGTGGTGGAGCAGACTATACCTGATACTTAAAGTTCCTTTCTGTCCTGTTCTGGAGAGATTCATGGAGTTTAAGGGCAGGAGGGAACATTAGCTCATCTAGCCTGCCCTTCTTTATAACCAGAGCATTAACATTTCATCTCTCCCCAGCTCACTGTGTTCTGCCAATAACTCCAGCCTTGGCACCCATTTCATTTTCTTCAGTCACACCTGCCACCTATGTGTCTTCTTCCTGGCTGCCCTCTACACATGGAAAAATTCTCCCCTACTGCTTATCAAGTCACAACCTGTGCCATGTTGAAATCCCTCCTCAAAATTCACTTTTGCCATGGCCTCTACAGATTGATGCATCTGACAGAACCTTCAAAATCTGAATATACCCTTGGCTAAGCAACCACATGATGCTATTGCTATAACCTGTGTCATTCATCACCCAATGCCACTGTACTGTTTATTGCCCTCACTTGCTGCATCATGTCTAGAATGTGATTGCAAGCTCTTTGGGGCAGGAACCTTGTCTTTGAACTTAAAGCCCTCTAAAAATAATAATTGTACCCCCACTACCATGTTTCAGTCTTTTCAGTAACAAACTGGAGGACTGGGCCAAGAGAAATCTAATGAGGTTCAACAAGGACAAGTACAGAGTCCTGCCCTTAGGACAGAAGAATCCCATGCATGGCCACAGACTGGGCACCCACTGCCTAAGCAGCAGTTCTGCAGAAAAAGACCTGGGGGTTATAGCGGACAAGAAACTGGATGTGTGTCAACAGTGGGCCCTTCTTGCCAAGAAGGTTAATAGCACATTAGGCTGCATTAGTAGAAGCATTGTGAGCATATCAAGGGAAATGATTATTCCCCTCTATTTGGCACTGCTGAGGCCATATTTGGAGTATTGTGTAGGTTTGAGCCCCCCACTACAGAACAGATGTGGAAAAAATTAAACAAAACTCACTGGAGAGCAACATAAATGACTAGGGGGCTGCAGCACTTGACTTATCAGGAGAGGCTGAGGGAACTAGCCTTGTTTAGACTACAGAAGAGAGAAAAGAGGGTAGATTTGATAGTAGCCTTTAATCAGAGGCTAAAGTAAGCCAGAACACACTGCAACACCATTCTGGGGCCCACAATTTTTAGGGGGCTAGAGTTCCAGGGCCTCTAAAAATAGAAACAGCAGTGAAACACTGCGTTCTGGTGTGTTCTGGCTTACTACCCCTGTGAAGTTTTAAAAGCTCCCAGCCTAGGGGAAGCTGTCTGCTGGCTGGAGCCTTCCAGCCAACAGATAGCTTCCCCCAAGCTAGGAGCTTTTAAAACTCCTGCCTTGAGCATGCTCAGAGCCTCTGATGCTCAGTCAGAGCATGCTCAGGGCAGGAGGAGCAGTCCTTGGGGTGCCACTCTGCTCCAGCAGCTGGGTAAGTGGCCCCAGGGATGGGCCTGGACTCTGGAGGGGGAGTGGGAGCCAGGAGCATGGGGCTAAGGGCGCTCCAGCTCTGCAGCGCAGGCCCCAGGGCAGAAAGGTGGCCCGACATCAGGGCTGGGGC
Source organism: Podocnemis expansa (assembly GCA_007922195.1). Classification (NCBI taxonomy): domain Eukaryota; kingdom Metazoa; phylum Chordata; order Testudines; family Podocnemididae; genus Podocnemis; species Podocnemis expansa. The sequence goes on along the minus strand of ML682024.1, from coordinate 2,040,352 downwards.
TGGGGCTGGTGCAGGAAGCAGCAGGACAGACTCTCTCATACCCCGAGCAAGCCCTGATCCGGGTCCCACATCTCCCCATGGCTGCAGAGGGGTGCTGGGTGCGCAAGTGGCCCACTATCCACTTCACCTATAGCTCCAGCCTCCCATCTCCCCTGCTCTAATCGTTCTCTCCCCCACCTCCTGCCCCTGCCCCTGCCCCTGCCCCCAGCCACCCCTTCAACACCCCTACCTCCAGCCCCTAGCTCCATTCCTCCACATCCCATGCCCTCATCCTTCCTGGGATGGGGCCTGCACATGCAGGAAGGGGACTTATTGCTTAGGAGGGTTCTGGGGTCCACCAAATTATACTTTAACCCACTGCCCTTAATTAGCTGAAAGGGAGTTCCATGGAGGATGGAGCTAGGCTGTGCTTAGTAGTGGACAATGACAGAACTAAAAGCAATGGTGTCAATTGCAGTGGCGAAGGTCTAGATTGACTATTAGGAAAAGATATTTCTCTAGGATTTTGGTGAAGTATTGGAATGGATTACATAGGGAGGTAGTATAATCTTCATCCTTAGAGGTTTTTTAAGGTGCATCTTGACAAAGCCCTGGCTGGGATCATTTAGTTAGGGCTGGTCCTGCTTTGGCAGACGGTGAGACTAGATGATCTCCCAAGGTCCCTTCCAACCTAATCTTCTATGATAACAGAACTAAGAAGATTGGTGGGTTGTCACCCCCTCTACATGAAGATTCTGCAGGCATGGGGTTCTCCTGCCAACTTTGCATTCGTTGCTGTGGGAAGGGGAAGTGATGGTCTGTAAAAGATATTATTATACAAGTCAAGAAAGTTGCTAGACATTTTTAAGCAGTGGGAAGAAAAGTCTACTTAGAGAAGAGATGGGAATTGACGTAGCCTCCTTCAACCTCACCCAGGATCTCCCTAGGATGCAGTTACGTTCCTAGCCTCTAATCATAGCAAGCAGTGCCATTGATATTTTGAATAACAAATACAATATTTTTGTCCTTCTATAGCATTTTTCATAAAAACACTTAGCAGATGTTCCTGAATCAATCCTCAGAACACTTCATTGTTGCCTTTTTGCAGCTGGGGAAATGGAGGCACAAGAAGGTGAAATGAATGTGCCTCCAGCTATACAGTGAGTCAGCAGCAGAGATGGATATATACCCATTGATCCTGATTCCTTTCCCTTCTTTAATTGCAGCCCACACTTCATCAGTGATTAGATGTCCTGCACAAAAAGTGCACTGAGCGTGTCCATGCTTTGTGGGCCCTGTTTCCTGATGGGTGTGTCTCACTACTGAGTCCTAATCTTCTCCAGCATCCACAGAATATTAACTCTGAATCCAACATACTGGTAGCAACTGTTTGGCATCCTATCCAATTAGAGGGAAAAGCAAATTCATCTCATGTCTGTTTTAAGTGAATAGAGAACCGTCCTGGACACAGGTAGAGTCCCACTAGGCTCCTTTTGGCTCATCCTCTGACCCTCTTGCCAGCAGGGTTATATAGAATGAACTCCAAATGTATTATTCAACAATCGCAATGATCACTAGGCGAAAGAGGTACCAGTCGACCAAAAGCTCCCCACACCTGTGGCAAACAGCAGGCCTATGATAGCTCCTGGCACCTCTGTTTTATACAGCATTCCAGGTGTAAATCATGGAAACTTGACAGATTTCATGGAGAAACGATAAGCTTCCTGCTGTTTGTCATGGGTGGCCAGAGAAGCACATAAAACCACAAATAAAACCATTTGTATTGCTAAATGAGTCTTGAGCATGGTGGTTTTTCAACAAAATATAAATAATAGAAATTAATTTGTCAGCCTGTATACGGGGCCCAGCCTGCTCCATTGCAAAATGCTGAGGAAAGCTGGTTGAAATAATTATTCTCAACTTAAGCAATCATTCTTTTTATTTCTGAAGGCTAATGGAGTGAAAATGCGGCTTTTCAGACCTTTGCTAATGACAGAGTCAGAAATAATGATCAGGGACCCTTATGTTCCTCTCATAATGAGGAAAGCAACATGAAATGATAGGGATTCAAGCCTTGAACAATCACTCGTTCTTTATTTAAAAGGCAAATGGAGCATTCAGATGAGTTCTTTAGGTTAATGGAGCCACAAATAGGGTTGTGGGGCATGGATTTTTCATAGATAATGCAGCATGGGCAATATCTTCTCTGGAGGACAGAAATATTTACAGATGTGGGGATTTCTTTGACACAGAGAGCAAAGGTAATAAGAGAAGCTGAGAAGTGGGAATGAATTCTTCATTTCTTTCTGACTTCCCTGGCACAAGCGTACATGTCACCACCTGGTACAGAGCCAGTAAGACGGTCTTCTGGGCCTTCCATTCACACTGCAAAACAGTGGGGAGACAGTGTAAGGGGAAGTCACAAAAATAGTATCTATGGCTGTGCTAAGTGTAAAAACAACAAGGAGTTGTGTGGCACTTTAAGACTGTGTGCCTCTGAGGGGAAGCCACAGAAAGAAGAGATGCTGTTTAGGAGGTACTGCAAGGAAATTGCACGCACAGCCTCCCACAGTACCATTTATTTAACATATACTGTCAGCTTTTCAGCTAAGGGGAACAGGAAGTGTAGGCATGGGAAATTTCTCACCTTCCCTTTTATCAAAGGGGTCAAATCTGCAATCTTCTTCTAGGTATTGAAGGAAACTGGATACTGGCTCTCTTCCAACACTTGGACAGATGCACTGTGCGAGTGCAGGCCTCTGTTTAATTGTCACATCACTTGGTGGAACAAGTTTACATTTCATGCTTGGTTCTTTTCATGATTGTCAGTTCTTCTGTCAGGTGAGCCTCAAATCACATATCCTGAGGCTGTACATCAGCTCCTGTCAGGGAGAGTGGGCGTAACTCCTCTCTCACTTTCACTAGTGTAAAGCTTGTGTGACTGTTGGTTTCAATGGAGTTATCACCAAGTTACACTGGTATAAGCAAGAGGACAATCAGGGTCAGCCAGGACTTTCTCTGCTACACAGTCCTGATTCAGTGCTCTCTATATATGTTTGCTAAGAGAGATCAGACTCACACGCTACAGTGTCAGAGTCATTGCAATACTTCATTTACAACCAGTTAATGCTGAGTGTTTTAGTAGAGGGTTAAAAAAGCCACACTCTAATACATTCATTTAATTGATTATTCAAAAGGAGGAGACTGCAAATAATCCTTTTTAACAAGTTCTGAAAAAGATGTAATTACTACAATTAACAATCTCAGGCAATATATTATTACATTCAATACTAGATCTTAGCAATTAAAAATAATTCTTTAAACAATCAATAGGATATTTGTAATTCAGTATGTATCATGGTTCATTCTCCTGCAAAGAAATAGATAATGGTTCAAAGATATATTTAGTGTTATTAAAGCCAACTCAATGTTTATATAAGAGAAAGGGAAATTTAATTCCATTGATCTGTCTAAGTTAATGCCAACAGAAACAAATTTGAAGAAATTGGTTCAGTTCTAGGGTACCTATTTTATTAAAGCTAACCACTTGCCCTGTGCTGGGAGCCGATCAGCTCTCAAAGCTCAGTCTCATGGGCCTCATAGAATCATAAAAATTTTGGCCTGGAGGACCTTGTGAGGTCATCAAGTTGAGTCCCTTGTGCTGAAACTGGATCAAGTAAACCTAGACCAGGGCATAACTATCGGTGGGTCCAGGCCCACCTACCTTAGTGCCCAGCAGCACCACAAATTTTTCTGTCACAGCTGTAGAACCGCCCACCAGCCACGGTCTTGAGCAGAGCACAGGTGCCAGCACCGGGCCCGGCAGCCACAAGCAAAGCAGAGGCACCAGCACTGGTGCCTTTTTTCTACTTGTGGCCATGGCTGCTAGCCCTGTAGCCATGGCTTTGAGAGGATTTAAGGCACCAGTGCTGGTGCTTCCGCCCTGCTCGCATGTGCAGCTGCTGCCTGCTGGCCAGGCCTGCATCTGCAGCAGTGAAGTTTGCTCCATTGCTGGGCACTGTTCCTCTCCCCCTCCCTTGGGATGGGGGGGCAGCTTCTGGTGAAGTGACTGGAAGCCACCCTTGGTCAGGCCCACCTTGCAGTTTCAGGGGCCCGGCTAGAAGTCAGGGGCTGGCTACACCCCTGACATAGACCATCCCTGACAGCTGTTTTTCCAACCTGCTCTTAAAAACCACCAATGAAGGAGATTCCACAACCTCCTCTGGAAGCCTATTCCAGAGCTTAGATAAACTTATACATAAGTTTTTCCTAATAACTAAACTAAATCTCTCTTGCTTTGATAAGGTCCATTACTTCTTGTTCTAATTTCAGGGGACACAGAGAAAAATTGACCATTGTCCTCTTTATAATCACACAATTTTCAAATATGTTATCAGGTCAACCCCTTTCTTCCCCCCCAGTCATCTTTTCATAAGATGAAACATGCTATTTGTGTTAACCTTTCCTACCAGGTCTTGTCAATGACGGGTGAAAGATCACTAAGGCAGTGGTTTTCAAACTTAGGGTCAGGACCCAGTACTAGGTCACAGACTCTCAGGCACCGGGTCGTGGCATCTCCTGCTGCCACTGCCAAAAAACTGGAATGCATTGCTCAAAGACATAATTGTTGGGTTACAGGCATAAATAATTTTTTTAAACTGGGTCCCGAGAAAAAAAGTTTGAAAATCATTGCAGTAAGGCACACACTTTCTTAGTACCTCATGTAATAAGTATTCCAGGAACAAGCACAATGTTAAAACTAACAGGGATAAAGGCATTTGGATTCCTTGTTCCTAGATGTACGACCTTGCTCTGGGTTGTATTAAAACATGTTTTGTTTGAATGGGTCTAATCCATCCCACCCCAGTGATCAAGATCACTCTGTATGTCTGTCCTGCCTTCATCATTATGTACCATTCTGCTAATCTTTGAGCCATCCACATATGATTCAGGAATGATTTTATATTTACTCCCAATTCATTGATGAAAATATTGAAAAACATCAAGCCAGATGCTAATTGCTGTAGTACCCCACCAGAAACATTTCCACTCAATGATTCCCCACTGACAATTATTATGTGAGATCAGTCTGCCAATTCTTAATCCATGTAACATGCTTTGTTGTACAGTGCTGGTGTTTTAATGTTTTAAAGTACTACAACTTACAGAGTCTCACAAAAGTATAGAACACCTACACAGTCACTTTTTCAACCAAATTGTAATATCAAAAAAAATGAAAACAAGTGTGTTTGACAAGACCTATTTTCCATAAAACTGTGTTAATTATATTCCCACTCTTTACTGATTGACTACACCAATTTTTCCTTTATTTTGGCTGGAACTAATAATGGATGAGTTGCCCTATAACTAGCAAGATTTTCCCTCTTGCCCTGTTTTGATTTTGGAAGGCATTAGCATTCTTCCAATATTCTGGAATTCCCCATTATTCCAAGACTCACTAAAAAGGTAACATCAGTGTGCCAGAATCTCCTCTTTTAGGACTGTTGGGTATAAATTATCCAGATTGGATAATTTAAATATGTTTATCCTAGAAAACATTATTTAACATTCTCCTTAATTACTAGTGGACCATGGACTGAGTAGATCCTGCTTCTTTCAATGTATAAATCAGAAAGACCCACTAAACACTTCCTTTTTCTTCATAAATAATAATTTTATCATTTCCCTCTAGTACAGGGTCTATGCCATTTTGTTCTAAATAAACTGAAATTCCTTCTTGTTTGTCAGACAAATTTTTCCCTTTAGCTTTCCTTTTGCTACCAGATTCATTCTTTCCTACACCCTCAAACAAAAAAGGAGCAGAGAATTTCCAAATAATATTATGCTGCCTCCTCTTCACAGTTTGAGCCTCCACCCAAAGGGCTGTGAGCAGCAGAACTGAGGGAAAGAGAGTCCAGGACATAGGACAGAGGCAGAGGTCTTTCAACTGGCATCTACAGAATTTTGGCAGCTCTCAGCCCACCTCTAGGTTAGTAGGGTGACAGGAACAGGGGACAAACCACACCAGAAAAAAAAAAACCCAAAAGTTTCAACTCTCACGGTTCCTTAGCCATTATGTAGGGTTTTCTCTTTCATCCACAGGAGAAAACACAGGCTAGAGAGGTGAAGTGGCTTGCAGAAGGTCACATAGTAAAGCCAGTGAGAGAGACAGGATAAGACCCCATAGCTCCTAACTACTACTTCGGTGCTTTCTTTACAAATCCATCCTCTCCAGCTTCCCAGACCTCATTCAAACGACCTACCCTATCTAGTCTGCACCTCTGCACTTGCATCCAAATGAAAAGCTTTCCAGCACTTAAAATAAATATCTGCTACAAGAAGCAGCTTGTTACAATAATAACACATTCACTGCACACTCACCACATCCTAATAACTAGAGTCGTACAGAGAAATCCTCTTAAACCAAAAAAATACCACAAGGAGTAATGAGAATGTTCAACAAAACACTCTGTAGCAAACAGGGAAATAGAAAGATTGCTTGACCTTTAAATACTGTAAATACAGCTATGTTGCCCAAGGAACTGCTTCATCCCAGAGCTGCCTGAGCAAATAGCTGATCCCCTAATAAAGCTGTTGTCCTACATGTGTCTGTGTAGCAGCCCCTTAGCAGCACTCAGTTCCTGCTAATGAGACAGACAAGGTTGTTTGGAGTTGCAGTCTCTAGTCTTTTTGAATAATTGTCCTAAGTCATTATGCTAAGTCCTCTGCTGCAGCACATCTCCTCTTCTGCTTTGGTCACTAGCCTGCTATGAAGGTTGAGCTGTTCCACAATTTAAACTTGAGTGCTATGGTGGTTTAGCTTATGTACAGATTTGTGAGATGATAGAGAGCAGCTGTGTGGCAGGGGCCAGCATGCTAAGGCAGTGTGATAGAGTGCCTGCCTCTGACTGCCAAGAAAGGGTTAAGAGGGCCCTTGGAAAGGCAGCCAATAGGAAGGAGCTGCATGGCAGCCAATCAGGGCCCAGGAAGCTGTTATATAAGGAGTGAGACAGCAGAACTAGGGCAGTACTTTTAGGAGCTTGAGTGGTTAGAATCCATGGGGGGAAGCAGTGGCTGGTTGCAGGAACTGAATAGAGCCAAAGGCTCTGAAGCAAGGGTGGTAGAGGTACTAGGGCTGCAGGGAAGTCGCCCAGGGAAAGCTATGTAAGATTTGAGGGAGAAGCAATGAAAGACTGTGGCACTTAGGTTCCCTGGCTGGCATCTGGAATAATGGTGGGCATGTGTCCCTCCCTCTGCCCTTGAGTGCCATAGCACAGGAGGTAGGACTGTGGTGGAGGGGGCAGGGCCTTGGCACCCTTCCACACTCCCATCCTGCCCCTGAGCCAGGTGGTCTTCCCCCTAAGGAGGTCAGGCAGGACCTGTACTGTTTGCTGTGCTCCAGAGGTGGGACCTGCTGGCATGCACTGTGGCCTCTGGCACAGCCTTCTGGTGCTCTTGGCCTTGGGGGTTGCACCAGAGGCTGCACTGTGTGCCAGCTGGCCCCATCCCTGACCAGGGGCAGACCAGCTGGAGTGGAACCAGGGTAGGAGGTTGGTGGAGAGCAATCTCTGGCTCCAGGGTCTCTCCCCCACCCATACCAGCCAACCCACAGGCTGTCATGGTAGAGGGCCAGGGCCTTGGGTGGGGGGACCCCACAGTGGTAGGAAGTGGTGCCCCAGGCCAAAGGAGGGGCTTAAAATGATAGGCAGCCCAGGGCCCTGCAGTCTCTTAATCTGGCCCTGGTGAAGACCAAAAATATAATCGGGTTCAAAAACAATTAGGTAAGTCCACAGAGGATAAGTCCATCAATGGCTGTTAGACAAGATAGCTGGGGATGCAACCTCATACACTAGATGTTCCTAATCTCTGTCTGATAGAAGCTTGGACTGAAGGACCATGGATTGCTTGCTCAATAATTGCCCTGCTCTGAAGCCCTCTGACACATCTGGCATTAGAAGAAGGGATGCTTAGGGTAGATAGACATTTGATCTGACCCAGTATGGCCATTCTTGTGTTCTTAACATCTTTTTGTGGGTGATGCTGGGTGTATCTTTCATAGGTTTCAGGCCTTACCACAGAAGTTAAAGATTTAAATAAGCTGTGATAGTATTCAGGCAAATATACACTCTTCCCAAGTCTCTGGCATCTTCCCCTACAGAGATAGCAGCCAGGAATGTACAGTGTACTGCAGATAGCCTCAGGGGTCAGATTTCTAGTGCTCAGCACTCCCAACAGAAATGAAGTATCCAGGGGAGTCTACCTCCTATTTAGGCACCTAAAGAAGGATCAGATTTTCAAAGGTGCTAAGTTCTAAACCTGATAGATTTTTGAAAATCCAATCCCAATTTTGGGTGCCAAGTTCTTTTGAAAACTCTCCAAACATGCTTTGGCTGAGGTGGTTCAGTCAGTGTCTTTAAAAACAGAACAACAAAAAACCTGGAAGATCATGATATGAACGAGTCTAACCACTACTGTTTTTGCAGAGGAAAATTGTATCTTACTAATTTCTTAGAATTCTTTGAATAGGTCAATAAAAATGTGCATAAAGGAGAACCAGTTGAAATAATTAAGACTTCCAAAAGGCCTTAGATAATGTCCAGCATAAGAAATTACTAAAGAAGTGAAATTACTATGTGATGAAAGGCAAATTATTGTCCAGATCAAACTCTGGCAATGAGACAGAAAGCAAAGTGGTCTGTTGTGATCCTGGCAAAAGGTTATCAGTAGGTGACTAAAGGTTCCCTGCTAGGTCCCAGGTTGTTTCACAGGTTTATTAAACATCTAGAAGTGTGTGTGCGGGGTGGGGGTGGGGGGGAATGAAGTAGCAAAAATTTGCAGATAACACAAAGTTATTGAGGTGAGTCATGACCAGAAAGTACTGTAATAAAGTTTAGCGGGACCTAACAGATTAGGTGAATGAGCACCGGAACAGCAAATGAAATGCAATGTTGATCAGTGCAGAGTAATGCACTTTGGAGGGAAAACTTTAAACTATCTGGACACTTTCCAGCTAAAGATGGACAGCCATTTTGTAACACAAATACTGATTAGAAGAGACTACTATATTTCATGGGACATAAACACAAACAGTTTTGTGGTCAGAGCACTCTCTTACAAGGCCGAAGAACTCTTTTCAGGTCCCTGGTCTGCCTGCTTGAACTATCTTGGTTCTGCCTGATGCAGAACAAAGACTTTTAAACCTCAAAGTTTTTTGTGATGAGAAAACTATCGCAAGCTCTGTACTACTTACAGGGTTCTAAATTAACTGTATCAACTCCAGACACGGACCTAGACATCACTGTAGACAGCTCAATGTGCTACTGTGGTAAATAAATAAATGCTAACAAGTTATTATGATGCATAAAGAATGAAATAATGAACTATATGGAAATTATTCTTCCTTTTATGTAAATCAATGGTGCGGCCTCATCTGAAATATTGCATTCAGTACTGGTCACACATCTCAAAAAGCATACTGTAGAACGAGATATTTCAGAGAAGGGCAATAAGAATGATCAAGGACCTGGAACAATTCTCATATGACAAAAGATTGAAAAGATTTGGCTTGTTTATTTTACACAAAGGAGACTAATAAACGGGGACAGGATAAAAGCAGATAAAATAATGAAAGGTGTAGAGAAAATAGATCAGGAGCTTCTCTTCTCGCAGCATCATAACACAAGAACAAGGGGACATGCAAGGAAATTAAAAGGTGGAAAACCCAAAACTGATAAGAAGCCATTTTTGTTGTACAGTTTGTAACTAGAACATAGAATTCATGTCATGGGAAACTGTTAAAGCCAGAATTTAGCAAGATTAAGAGGAGGACTGGATATGCATATGGACACCAAGAACTCTAGAATGGTCATACTTAATTTTCACAAACATTGCCAAAAGGATATTAAACCTCAAGCTTCAGCTCCTAAACTAAGCTCTAATTATTACAATCCAGGATGAGACCTAACTGAGGGAGGAGGATCTGTCCCACACTTGCCTATTATGTCCACCTTGCACCTTCTTCTGAAACACCTGGAGCTGGCCATTGTCAAAGACAGGGTATTGGGGAATCTCAGGACTGATCCAGATGCTTATGTTACTTCCTAGCTACACGTTTTGTGGCAGCGATGTAGAGAATTGAGTACATGTTCGTCTGTGTAACCCTTACATTGCCTTGAGGAACAGTGTGAGAAATAAAACAATCCAGGGAAGGAAGCTTACCTGAAATCATGAGTAAACCCAGCCACCAAGCCTCTGGCACAGATTTAGTCTGTTTCCTCTTCCGCACAATCCAAAGTTTGGGTGCCTTTCTTTCCAGCCCTGTATCTGACAGATAAAAGAATAAGCTAGTTGACTTTAATCTGTTGTGTTCTCTCAGATAATAACATTAGAGGAATTGTATAGCTTATGGAAATATCTATTTTGTATTAAAATGAAAGCATGTCACGCTGTGTATTAGTGTATCTTAGCAAGAACAGCACTGAGCCACACTGTCCCCCACACCTGAGTTCAAGGGCTGAGTGCATCATTCACTGTGCCCAGCTTAGGTAAATATAACAAACACATTGGCTTCCAGTTTACATACGTTGATTTCAGCCATTTTCTAGAGTACATGTGTCTGAAAACTCCCCATAGCACTATGCTTAATTTCCAAAGTCCTTTCAGGAAATGGCCTGGTATGCAGCATGCAGGGAATCCACATTCAAACATTGCTTGCTACAAGCCAATGACAGCCACATATGCAGTTACTGATGGAGGAGGCAAATCTTTGCAATGCTACAAACACCTCCTCTAATGGCTGACCAGTTTGGCCTTCTTCAGTCACCTCCACTCTCTTTCAGCTAGAGGGAAGGCTGCCATGGTGCCTGAGGCAGAAAGGAGTGAAAAGTGATGAGAGGCACAAGGAGGGAAGAGAGTCATTTCCAAATTAAAAAAAAAAGGGTGGGGGGGACCCAGAATTGAGGTCAGGGCTCATTCCACTACAAGTAGCTTGGCTACTCTGAGCTAAGATGCTTCCTCCTTAAGGCTGAAGAAAGCTTCCACAGTTTCTCTGCTATGACACCTCTTCTATAGATCTAAGTGCCAGGTGCATCCACAAATTTCCAGGGACTCCCCTTGCACACAGCAACCAGACTTCCAAAGAAGGGGGTGGGGGGGTGGCTGGTCCTGAAAGAATCTCTGGACAGACTACTCTGATGATGAAGCAGAGGTGGGAGACACACTTTCTGCTCTTTACATCTCTACAACCACTACTCTCTGATAAATGTGTTAAGTTTTAAAAGTGCCACAGGACTCCTTGTTTGTTTTGCTCTTCTCTCTGTTCACCACACCTGCAGGAGACGTACAATATAGAAGCCCACCTGCAAAGCAACTTCAGAGCCAGAACCAAATTCTTTTTTCAGCTACACCAGCAGAATCCTATTGGCTATGTCCACACATACCTAGTTATTTTGAAATGAGTTACTTTGAAATAAAGTCTTTATTTCAAAATAAGTTAATTTGAATTAAGAAAATGTTAATTTGAATTAAGGGAAAAGCTCAAAGCGAAATAGCATGTCCAAACACAGGACATACTATTTTGCTTTAGGAGAGGAGCATCATGGGAGGTGTGACAACATGGTCCCCTCACTGGGCCATGTTGGCAGCCATGTTGCCAGCCAATCCTATAAAAACAGGTACCGATCTCACTTCCCTGTCCATTCTGGCTAGCAGGAGACTGTGAGAGAGAGATGGATGCTGCCCAGCTTCCTAGCCATAGCCATGTGGTCAATAGACCCTCTGCTCACCTGCAGAGTGTCCTCCTGTTGTGGGACACTCTGCTTGAAGACCCCTATGCTGCCCAGGCTGTGTCCCAGGCTATCATCGTTCTGGGATGCAGGGCAGCCCTAGTTCCCCTGCCCCCTTCTGTGCCTCATCAGGTCTGGGCCTGGGAGACCAGCCCAGACTGGTGGGAGTGGGTAGTGCTTGAAACCTGGGGTGACAAGCAGTGGTGGAGAAATTTTGGGAGAACGGTACGGGCATGGCTCCTTGTCCTGAAATACCAAAGCTTTTTTTTTTTTTTTTGAAAGTGAAAGCCTACACTGGGCTTTCTTTTTTGAAAAAAAGAAAGCCAATGGAAGAGATAGGCAGGCTTTTTCAAAAAAAGCTTTTGCCACATCCGGCAATGGCTTTTTCTGAAAAAGCTATCTCGAAAAAGCCTTTTTCGAAAAAGTGCATGGGTGTCTCAAAATACCAATGCGCTTTTTCGCCAGTGCTAAAACTGGTTACCTTTTGAAAAAAAGCCTTTCTCAAGATACCTTTTTTGAAAAAATGCCATTGCTGGATTCAGCAAAGGCTTTTTTCGAAAAAGCCTGCCTATCTCTTCCATTTGCTTTCTTAAAAAAAAAAAAAGTCCAGTGTAGACTTTCACTTTTGGGGAAAAAAAAGCCATGGTATTTCAGGACAAGGAGCCATCCCCAGACCGGTCTCCTGAAATAGCATTTTTTAAACAAGTTATGTCGAGATAATTATTCCAAATATATTTCAAATTAATTTTTTTTGAAAAAAAGGGTTTTTTTTGAAAATGCTCTGCAGTGTAGACATAGCCAAAGATTAAATTACAACAGGGAGTTCAGGAATAGGCAGTCAGAAGTCAGGGCTCAGTTCCCATCTCTGAAAGCTAGTGATTAGAGTAAAGACAGCCAGAGAAGTAGGCCTGAGATTAACTTGTGTCCATATTAAACAAGCGTAGGGTGAGACTCAGGGATTTCCTGACTAAAATCAAGGGAAAAAAAATGCTCCATTGCTGTAAAGCACGTCCCCTGTCCCCACCCCTCAGGAATGCCCCTAATGAGAGTTATAAAACTGGGGCTGTAAAGTAGAGACACCCAAGCACTGGGAAGTTTAGGGAGGATACAAAAAGAAAATGGTAAAATGGATAAGATAAGCTCTGACCAGGGAATTTATGCTGACCATCTGCACAAACAAAGAAGCCCATAAATAAGTTACAATTTGGACATAAAAGATAAAGTGGAAAAAGGACTTAAGCAGGAAGAAGAAAATGTAGGTGCCAGTACATGACTGACAAGTTCCAGAGGGGTACTCGGTTTAGTCTAGTTCAGCAAAACAAACAAGGAGTCCAGCGGCACTTTTAAAAGACTGGCAGATTTATCGCATGAGCTTACATTTTGTTACCTAAGAGTACTGAATAATGGGAAAGGCTGAGTAAATTTAAAGGCAGTAGCTAGTTTTACCTAAATGAAAAACAGTACTTTTGGGAACCACTGCTGGACTCCATTTCAACACTGAGCAGCTAGCACTCTTAACGCGTCTGCACAATGATGCTATGCAGAGGTATCACCAGCAACTCCAGATGAGTGAACCCTGATTGGCCATCTGGTATAGTATGTATACGTGGAGTGGTGAGCATAACAGGTAGGCTTGGCAGATGTATTCTGAGTGTATTGCTAACAAATAGCTGTCCAGAGCATAGTTATATAAAGCTTTTTCATTGAGAAAAGATCCTGCAGACCTGTAAAGCCCCATGGGTAGGGTGGGTCCTTAAACTGACCAGGTTTTTACCTGAGCCCTGTGAGTAAAGGTAGGTGCCTTACACCCTAAGCCCTCAGTAGAGAAGGGTGAGGGTACCTAAACTAATTGGGTCATGGCCTGAGCTTTTGGTAGGATATAAGTGAGGTGCCCTAGATTTTTGCTGGGAAGAAAGGTTTCCAAGGGAAGGTTTCCAAGTCCAGTTTTTCTTTATTTTTCTTGTACGAAATGTGTTACCAGTTCTTGTGATTTCATCACACGTCTCACAAGAGCTGGTATTGTTATTTGTAAACCCCACCTCCTGGAGACAAAAGGTTATGTGACAGTCTCCACTTTTATTTTTAATTTTTTTTTATTTAAGTAAGTTCTCTTTCTCACGCTTGCAAAGAAAATTTTGAACACAAGACATGAGCACTGTTCTCTCTGAGCTGTGTGCATGTGTGCAAGCACACAGGTCATGAAACCCATGCACACAATAAAATAAAGCACGCACAAAAAAATTCAACAGTGCTAATATTAGTGCACACAAAGAAACTTTTTGCGCACACAGCCTACAAAAACTTAGAGGGAACATTGGACCTGAATGCACCCAAAAGGCTCAGAAACTAGAAGGCAAAGAAAAAAACACCCCAACATTATTATTGAATTTAAATCTTATGATTTTTACCAAAATCTCATAATTTTTGAGGCCTGATGTTATTTGAATTGCTGGGATTGACAACACTATGACATGTTGCTCTAGTAAATATGTACACCCCTTTTATGCATCAGTTGCTTTCTTTACTTGAGGTTTCCCACTATATCATCAACCTGGCATTAACCAGGAACAAAGACAGAAGGGCCATAGTACCAGCAAGAAAAGCTATTCTTACCTTTGCTGAAAACTTGGTAAGAGCACCTTTTTGGGTGTGGTAGACCAAGATGATGTGACCAATTTGGGGGATCATCCAGATTGGACCAGTGAACAGGTGAGGTTCACATATCAACAGTCTAAACCCCACCCCCAGACAATTACCCAATGTCATACTGTTTGGAGCAGTTCTCAACCATAAGTGCCAACCTCAGCAAAGATTGTCAACAAATGGGGCAGATGTGCCAGACTGGATGTATGTTCTATAATTAGATTTTACTAACAAATGTGGGCTCCTTAAGCACTATAATAGTCTTACCATGGAGTCACAGACAGTCCCCTTGACGATTCCAGTCTATCAGACTTAATGATAATGCATTGCTGCACATGAAAGATTACAAAATATTCAGGTCTCTTCTAGTTCCAAGAGACCAGTCACTTACCCCACGTCAATTTGTACCTTATATTTCTCACCAAAAAACAATTGTAGACAATCTTGTTGTAATACACCAACTAGAGATTTATTGATTAGGAAAAAGAAATGAGAAAGATATTACAAGGGTAAAGCGGGCAACTATATACACACAAATGAGTTACAATCTACGGTTTTAAAAGGTGACGGAGTTCCACTGCAGTAATCTGTCAGCTCTGAATGTCTTCTAGGGCTAATACAACTTGACTCTGGGGATCTTGCCTTCTATTTCATACCTCTGACCTGTGAGAATCCGAACAGCAAGAGACAGATGAAACATCTTCTTGACAGCTATTTCCTTCTTCCAACACTCAGACTGATGAGACGAGCCCTTTTGCAAGTAGTCTCTTCATAGGACTGAAAGAGCAATTGACATAGTCTTGGTTGTGATGTCACACAATGGCCTATTTAGATTCAGTAGGCCTTCTTGATGGGCAGGAGATCATGGAATCATAAAAGATTAAGGTTGGAAGGGACCTCACAAGACCATTTAGTCTTACCCCATTCAAAACAGGACCAACCCCAAATAAATCATCCTAGCAGCTAGCCAGAGCTTTGTCAAGCTAGGACATAAAAACTTCTAAAGATGGAGATTCCACCACCTCCCTAGGTGATGATTCCCATTGTCTGGGTTCACAGTTTCAGAGCAAACATTTTTTACAGTTATAAAGCAAAAACCTAAACACTACCTTATAGTCCATGATAAAGATATGTGACGATACATGCAGCAACAAGCATTTCAGAAAGTCTAAACAGTAAACACATTGTTATAAGTTTAATTCCCATCTTAACAATCCTAGCACACATGTAGACTGGTTTCCAGCAATGAATTTGTTAGTGCTCAGCTGAGGCCAAAAGCTTTGGCACCTGATCTCCCAGCATCACATTCACCTTCAAACCATTTGCTCTGTTTCATTGGCCAGGACTCTACCTGCAGCCTCGTGAGTTCTGTTAGACATGAGCTGGGTTGGGTTTCCTTTAACAAATCGACCCTTCATGCCTCTGGTTCAGCATTAATTGATTGAAGATGCTTTTAACTGTTCCTTTTGGGTGTATTAATTTTTTACAGATTGGGTTTAGTTTGATGAGGCAGGAAACCTGAAACTGTTCCTGGCATCTCTTGTGTACTTAGAATAACTGCTTTAATGCATCCAGAGGAGCACACAGCAGCAGGACTGGTAATGGATAGGGCTTGGGAGGGGGAGCAGATGGTGGAAGAGGAAGGGGGGGCATTGGTGGTCACCTATCCATTTCCAAAAAAGACATTTGTAAGTGATTGCTTACCTGCGTCGTCTTTTATATTAAACAATTTTCCCAGCAGTGTGGGCTTTTCGATCAGGCCCGGGCTGCTGGCATTAACAGATATTAAATACACTCAGGAGAAATATGATCAAATGTTTGAAGTATCTAGTAAATGTGCTGTTAGCCATCCTCCCAGGGAGGCTTAGTGAAAGCTATTGTGTTTTGCTGAATGAGAGAAACGCTGGAATATTAGGCAGGGAATCCAAAGGCAATTTTATAGGCAGTGTTATGAAGGTCTGGAACACATTGCTAAAGGATTGGAAGCGTTTCTATTACAGCCATCAAATTACTTGCTATTCTTAAACATTGAAATGTCATTTTACATTTTAAACCTTCCTGGCTGGTACCTGCAGAGAATAAGAGGCAGAAGCTCCATCCTTGGTGACAAAATCCTCCCCATCCCGCCTCAAAGTTGAACTATGACCTGTTATTAGACTAAGTGAAGGATTTGTGCTCATTTCAGATCTAGAGAGGAGCAGATATGTTAGGCCAAAAATCCTCTCCTATAGATAACTCTTTTAAAATGTGGGGTGTTACACCAAGGATAAGGTTGGATGATCAGTCCTCTCATGTTCTTAGGATGATGACCTGGATCATCTAGTAGGTCATTTACTTTTGTGATTCATTAATTCAGTAACATTTGCCACTTTTTTAGTTCTGGAAATCTAAACCTCCATCATCAAAACCAAACTACTCTATAAGAAGCAATCCTTAGAAGCAGGACAGATTGGAGGGGAAATGAAGTGAAAGGTTATTGGAAAATAAAAGACTGGGCAGATGCCCTCTGAAAGTGTATGTTCTTATTGTGTCTGTTTCTCTTCTGCAGCTCTAAGTTCCTTGAGAGGAAATCTAGGCCCACTCCTTCTTGTTGGTATTCTAGGGAGCAATGTTTGGGACTTTGGAAAAGTTGTTTGTTCTGGGCAATGTAAAAATTCCCTCACAGACGTATTCACATCTTAAAAATGGCCAGACCTTCAGGCCTATTCTACTGAGTCATCAAAAACAAACAAGTCAAAATAAGAAGGTCACTTTTCAGGGAAAATAGTTTCCAGATTTCTCTGCAGGGAAGACAGCTGTGGTTTATATGAGACTCCTTTATCAGTAGCAAATACATTACTTTTCTATCATGTTATTTTCTTAATCTTGAAGGAGCCCAATGCTCATTTTGAACTATTCAGTATGTGAATCAATTCCAAAAGCAGCCGCCATTGGGCTAGATATGGCAGCTATGTAAGAGAGCACAGCAATGCTATAGAATATTTTAGGACTGGAAACTGAAGAATTTTATGTCAATCTGAAGTGGATGTGTAATTTAGGGACAGAATTAAACTGCTCAAGTTGAATTTTATCTCAACACTGGACTAACAGATCTACTTTGGGTGAGAGAAAGTGCCCATGACTAGCATCTTTTTTTCACTGGAGGAGAAGGTATTCCAGGGTTTTCAGTAGCCACAGGTTAGGCCCTCAGCTTCCTTCTAAAGGACTTAGATCCTCCTCCACCTTACACCAGTTTTACACAGTGACTCCACTGATTTATGTCAGTGTGAGAGTAAAGCTAGAGGTGAAGGGTGATGTGGTTGTTAAATCACTGACTTGATACTCAAGTAATCTGGGCTCAGTTCCAGATTCTGTTACCCATTTCCAGTGTGACCTCGAAAAAGTCACTCAATTGCTCTAGGTTCCTGTGTGTAAAATGAGAATAATGATATTTACCAACCTCATGGGGGTTTCTAAGGATAAATTCATTAATGTTTCCAAACTGCTCAGATACTATTAAGATGGGAGCTATATAAGTACATAAATATATATATAGACTCAAGCCCTGGAAGTACAGCACAATTATTCTTCATTGCCTTGTGTAGTTCTTTATGCCAATATAAAATCTTACCAAATCAGAATTCTTCTTTCCCTTATGATACAGATAGCATTTTACATACACTGTGTTGGGGCTGCACTGAGTACAGTGTTATTAGATCAACATTTTCTTAGAAAAATCAATTGTGATTTTTCAGGGCATGATTAGCATGGGTTTCCATTCACCTTACCACCACCAACACTACTGGCTTGGTTCATTGTGGAGGGCTGTAAACAACTTCCAGAAGCAGGGTACCAGGTACGGAAACCCAGTGGCCCTGTGTTTATTAGAGGGTTTCTTGGGGAATTAATCACAAACCTGCTTCCACTCATTCAGAATGTGACAGATTTGGATAACTTTGAATTAACTGGTGCGATAGGATTAACTCCCCACACTGGCCCTGATAGGGTAAATGAGGCCAAATAAACTGCCCAGACTGCACCTAGAGGAGAAATCAGGGATTGATTAATTAGACATGAGTCTTAGCTGAGTAGGGAAAGGTAAGGCCTGTATAAGCTAGGAAGCTGGCACCAGAAGGAGGTTGTAGAAAGATAGACTGCAATCATGCCTTCAAAGGTTAACAAACTCAAAGAACAGGGATGGTTGGAAAAGGCTCAGGAGAATGACAAGCAGACCTTGGCTGCTAACTGGAGGACCCCTGAGCTGAAAGCATGCCCAAGTTCTTCTATTGACTACTGGGGAAGTGACACCAGCAGAGCAGTGAAGTGAGAGACTCTGACTGACTGTGAGGCTATGTCCACACCTAAATGCTTATTTCAAAACAAGTTAATTTCGGAAGAAGCAAATACGAAATACAACCCTTAATTTGATTTAACCTAAATCGAATTAAGGAAAAATACCAAATCAAAATAGCAAGTCTGGACACAGGACTTGCTATTTCGATTCGGGAGAGGGAACCCTGGGAGGTGTGGCAACATGGCCCACTGGCAGGGCCATGTTGCCACCCAATCCTCTGCCTGGCTCTCACCTGGAGAGCCAGGCAGGGGAAAAAGCACCCAGGGCAGGGATCCCTCTGCCCTGCCTCCCCTGCTGCTGGTGGAGCAGTGGGGGAGGGACCCTAGGGCACCTGTACTGCTGCTGGGGGGGACAGGTGCCCCAGCCAGTTGCCCTGGGAAGGGAACTTGCCAGCAGCTGGGGGGACCGCGGCTCCCCCACCCACTTGCCCTGCTGCCGCCACCTTCCTGCACCACCCTCCGCCTCCCCTCAGCTCCCTGGCCAGGGTGCTGAGGGGGGATGAGACTTCCTCCCAGGATGCCATGCACCCTGGGAGGAAGGTCATTCTGTTATATCAGTATGTGGGACATATTAATATAACAGAGCCAGATGGGGTTATTTTGAAACCACAGTTTCGAAATAACCCTCATTTCGATATATAATCAGGTTTTATTATATCAAAATTATTTTCCTTATTTCAAAATAAGGGAGCTCCTTATTTCAAAATAAGGAAAACATCGTCTGGACGTGTCTTTTTTTAAATCAAAACAACTGCTGCTGTTTCAATTTAAAAGGCTTGTGTGGATGTAGCCTGAGAGTGGTAGAGACTTTAAAGGACTATATCCTCTATAGGGGGAATATGCATGGTGATGTGGCTTAGATGCTGAGTAAAGAGGAGGAGGCTACAGTTCCCAAAGCAAGAGGAGCTGTAAGGTGAGGCAGGACATGAGGGAGACACCACCATGGGAAGGTGCAATGCCTGGTCAAAACTAATCTCCAGGACAGCTAAAAAAAGCAAGGAGTCTTGTGGCACTTAAAGATTAACAGATTTATTTATCGCATGAGCTTTTGTGGGAGAAAATCCCCTTTTGTCAGACACTTTGAAGAGGGGGAATTTACAGAATGGGATGCAAATAAATGCAGGGGAGTGTAAGACATGGGATCAGGTCATACTGCAACAGCAAATCAGAGCATTTGTAAGGATTCAAGCTCTAGGAAGCAGCACCCTCCCTCTACGTCAGGGGTCTCAAACACACGGCCCACGGGCTGCATGCAGGCCCTAAAGCTATTTCATGTGGCCCACAATGACACTATTGTTACTGATATTTGCAATATCATTGTATGAAAAAGGTTTCAGTGGTGCAGCCCTCGGGCTAAGATACTAGTCCTCATGCAGCCCTCATGATGATTTGAGTTTGAGACCCCTGCTCTATGTGCTGTTTCCTAGAGTGTGAATCCTTACAAATGCTCTGATTTGCTGTTGCAGTATGACCTGATCCCATGTCTTACACTCCCCTGCATTTATTTGCATCCCATTCTGTAAGTTCCCCCTCTTCAAAGCGTCTGACGAAGTGGGATTTTCTCCCAAGAAAGCTCATGCAATAAATAAGTCTGTTAGTCTTTAAGTGCCACAAAACTCCTTGCTTTTTTTTTTTTTTTTTTTTTTTGCTTTACTAGACTAACACAACTCCCCCTTTGGAACTTGGCAGGACATTTAGTATGACATGTCAATAGCAGTGAGTGAACCCCACAGCTGCTGCTATGTGCTACATGCTATCCTCATTGCTCTCACACAGGAAATGTGCTCAGGCCTGTTGATTTCAATTCAAGTGATACAAAATCAGCAAACATGGAGTCCAGACTGAAAGAGATGCAGAATCTCAGCCAAAGGGTGAAAATAACAGCACACTTTCTGCCTCTTTGACCCCATACAGTGTAGCTGCTGTCACTTAGTAATGATAGTTGGCTTCTCCTTCCCAGCGCTCCCATGTATTAGGTACTTTATAGCAGCCAGCTAAATCAAACATCTCCGAAGAGCTACCAGGTGGCTTGGGAGGAGCAGAAGCAGGTGAAAGACCTTCTGAATGAGAAGAAAGTATTCAGAGCTATTTTACTTCTGACATAACCAGTTACAGGTTTCTTATCCCCTCCTTTCTCCAAGTAAAACTGGGGGGTGCCAGAAGGGAAGGGCCTAAGTCAATGGTTTTCAAACCATGGGTTGGAACCCAATACGGGATCACAGACCTTCAGGTACTGGGTTACATGCCCCCTGCTGTTGCCACCAAAAGACTGGCATACATTAGTGAAAGATGTAATTGTTGGGTTGTGGGCATAAATGATTTTTTTTCTACTGGGTCCGGAGGAAAAAAGTTTGAAAACCACTGGCCTAAGTGACCTAAAACACTGGGAGGGGATCTTAAATTTTTACATTGTTTGGACATTTGGAAAATTTTACCCTCTGCTCCTGTTGGGCTTTTATTTCTAGACCTGCATGAGGAACAGTTTTCTGGTCCCTCAGACAGTTTTAAATACTTGGAAATTAGGCTGAAAAGTCAGTCTCAAGTTTCCATGAACTGACTTCTTTTAAATATTCAGTTTACATTAAAACAAAATGCTTTTCCAGGGTTGCCTCTTTTATTTGCCTTTTAAGTCTTAGATTTCACAAAAAAAGTAATTTTCCAATCAGAAAACTGGAACTTTTCACTTTGACAATGTCATGAGGAAATATTTATTCAATTAATATAAGCACCTCAGTCAGTGGTTCTCAACTACTGTGTTGGGACTCTTTATTGTGTTGCCACACAACGTTAAGTGTGTTGTAGAGTGATGGGGAGATGGCTAGATTTGGGGGGAGTGGGCTAGGGTGCCCCATAGAGTCATAATACGTCACCAAGTATGTTGCAACCGGCAGTAGGTTGAGAACCACTGACCTAAGTCACTTCAACACTTGCTGTTTTCTTAACAATGACTTTCTGACAGGATGACATCATGAAGGTAGGCCATACAATGGCTCATTCCTCAACAGCCAGCTCACAGGAGTCTTTGTTGCAGGTAGCTTCCTCTTAATAACTAAACCCTAATGGCATGTTAGATATTTCCCACACTTGTTGAGCGAACTCCTGAATGACCTTGGGATTTTATTTTATCTAAATGGAAAGAGCTCTGACCATCTGGAGACTGGCTATTTCCACACATGCATTCAACTGAGCAGATAAAATACTACCTTCTTAAATGGAATTGGTGGTTGGGTGGCATGGCTCATCCAGGAGTTTCACTCTATCACTTGAAAAAGAAATCGGAAAAGAGGCAGAAGGGCTTCAGAAGTATCTTGTGGTCCTGGTCACAAGGCACTGGAGCAAGGAGATTCATTGTAGTGAAATAGAGCGCAGCTCCTTCAACACTGGACAGAGCATATGCAATCCAAAAATCAAGGCTGCTCTGGAGACACCAGGATAAGCAAAAGCATTGTTCAGCTCAGGGTGCTATCTTTCAGACCAGAGATACAGTAAAACAAAGGTCCTAGCCATATGCTAAAGATCTGATGGCACTGCCTCCAAAGCAGAGGGTGTTAGAATCTATCATAAGCAAAGCAGAGAAAATCACAATAGAATTAGTCCTCCTGAAGAAGAGAGCTAACAGAATAAAATGAAACAGCACATTTCAGGTAGGATTGCTTTTCACTTCTTCCAGGTGTGCTTTCTCATGGATCCTATCCTATCCTATCTTTCTCTGCTCCTGGCAACTAAAAATGATCTTGCTTCCTCCATGCTTCTCACCTGCTTTTAGATGGTTTTCTTGAAACGTCCTCACCCTGCTTAACAGCTCACAAAACGAGGCAGAGTATTTGATTAGAAACCTTTGCAAGGTTAGAGAAGACACCTTTCCCTTTAATAACGAATTGTCTCCATCTGTTTAGCATCCCTCTCGTGTGTCAGTAACAGATACAGGCAGAATTGATTTTCTTCCCTTCAGAGCCGCTAATTGAAGGCCTGCTCTGATGTAATGGTACCACTAAAATTTCCATTTGAGTCATCTCTGTTTTGCCCCGATGGTGCATGCAGATCCAGTACAGAAAACCAAACATTTAAGGGACAAGTTTTTGAGGAAGGCCAAGGGGGACAGGGAGAAGCAAGAGGAGCTAATTAGTCAAAAATAATCAGTACAAAGCAACTGGACATCTGAGGTTATACTGCAGGCATTTAACAGCCTAACAAATAGCTGAGTAAGTAACTGTCTTAATAGTTCCTGCCATTTTGAGTTGTGGTCTCTTCAAAACAAGCGAGCAAAGCAGGATTGGCTTTGGTCAGAATGTCCAGGCTGGAAAATTCGCAAAGAAACCCCAGAGTGCTGCAGAAAATGATGCGATACTTTGGGATGCAAGTTGCTAGAGAAATAGAAGAGGAGATTATCAACTTGATCTGATTCAGAATTTGGTAGGCTATGCTGGGAGTGGGGTAAGCAGATAGAAATTCTGAAAAATATGGACAGGCAGTGGGGGGTAATAGGTGCCTATATAAGATAAAGCCCCAAATGTTGGGACTGTCCATATAAAATCAGAACATCTGGTCACCATATCTGGAAAGAGTACTGTGCTGTGGATGCTCCTGAAAGGGTAGCAGTGGAGGCTTGTGACACATTAGCTCAACTTAGCAACATTGTTACGGTGATCAAGGATGTGAAAAAATCCATACTCCTGAAAGTTACGTAGATATGCTGACCTAACCACTGGTGTAGACTCACCTAGGTCAACAGAGCTGTCAATGCTTAGATAAGTGATATTCGTTTTGCCAACCTAGCTACCATTGCTCAAAGAGGTGGAATTTCTCTATTTCCAAAGGGATAACCGTGTTAGTCTAGTCCAGCAAAAAAACCCAAGGAGTTGTATGGCACTTAAAGACTAAAAATAACTCTGTTAGTCTTTAAGTGCCAGACGACTGCTTGGAATTTCTCTAGCAATAGGAAAACCCCTTTCTGTCACTGTAATCTGTCCGTACTCCCTGAGGTTACAATGGCATTGCTATAATAATGTAGCTATGCTGCGACAGCACCCATATTTTAGACAAGACCTAAGTCTCCAACTAAAGTACCTGTAATAATGGGGATTAACCACAAAAGCACCTCAAGAACAGTGCCTAGTCTTAAAAGAAAACTGTTGGGTTTCCCTTTCACACTTGCAGGCCTGCTTCTGCAGACACTTCAGCAAGTGCCCTTTATCTCATTGGATTAAATAGGGATGCTTATGTAAGTAAATTTATTCATATGTGTAAGTGTTTGCAGGACTGAGCCCTCTGAGAAGAACCATAGAAGATTAGGGTTGGAAGGGATCTCAGGAGATCATCTAGTCCCACCTCCTGCTCAAAGCAGGACCAATCCCAGCTAAATCATCCCAGTCAGGACTTTGCCAAGCCAGATATTTAAATCCTCTAAAAATGAATATTCTGCCATCTCCTTTGGTAACCCATTCCAGTGCTTAACCATCTTCCAAGAGAAAATTTTTTTCCTAACATCCAACAACCTACACCTCTCCTACTAAAACTAAAACTTGACACTATTGTTTCTAGTTATATCATCTGCCACTGCTGAGAACAGCCTAGCTCCATCCTCCCTGAAATCGGCTGCTATCAAATCCTGCCTCATTCTTGTCTTCTGCAGACTAAACAAGCCTAGTTCCTTCAACTGCTTCTCATAAGCTATGTACTCCAGGCCCCCTAATCATTTCTGTTGCCCTCTGTGGGACTTTCTCCAATTTGCTCACATTCTTTCTATAGTGGAGGGCCCAAAACTGGACACAGTACTCCAAATGTGGTCTCACCAGTGCCAAATAGAGGGGAATAATCAGTTCCCTCAGTCTACTGGGAGTGCTTCTACTAATGCAGGAGTAAAGCTGTTCTTTGGAGGTTCTGAACTACAGCTACTCCTGGTGACATTAATGGCAGTTGCAGGTGCTCTCTTAGGTTTAGCTCCACTGTCCTCATAAAAATGTAATTTCCAAGTCATAAGTCTATCTTCATAGCTGTGGCAGGACTATCAGTGCTTGAGACACTCCCTATGCTGATGCTTCCTATGCAGGAGTTCCAATGTTGGGAATGTAGAGTTACGGCTCTGTGAAAGCAGAACCTCTTTGGATGCACAGGGGAAGCTGGGATTTTTCAAAGCTGTTGTAAAATATATGACTTATTAGGTAAAATAAAGTTTTAAGCTTGTTGAAAATATTGAAAAAGTCATAGAACTTCTATTTTCTTCATATGGATTCATATAGTAGCTGCCATCTCAGACCTACAATATAACAGGTCATTAAAGTAGCAACTTTCTAGCTGATAATCTTTACATACATTTAAAACTTGGTGATTTGCTCTTTGGCGCTGGCTGTAGTGATTAAACTCAACAGCTGGAGTGACTAGGAAGAATAGCACCCTTTCACACTGATGTTTTCCCTTTATAGATGTAACTACAGCATTAGACAGACGAAGGCTAAAATGTTCAGTACTAAAGTGACCATCCCGTTAAACTCAGCTCTTCTGGGTCACTCACCTGTTAGCTACAAAGTGCTTGGCTCAGAAGTGCCATATAAATAAATAAAAGATAATGTATGTAATTCAATTCCAGTTCAAGCAAAATGAACATAAGAGAAATGAGATTTTCTTGTCAAAAGCATTCCACTTTCCAAGCCGTCATTTTCCTAACAATGCTTTAATAACTGTGTATTATGGGAATGACTAGCTTAGTAGGAGACATTAGAACTTGTCAAGGTTTCAAGAGAGGAGGGAAATGAGCTGGGGTGATTCAGCATGGTGGCCCTGCCAGCTGTACACCAATAAAAATAACAACGTATCACTTTGAGACACCTTTCCTCCGACCCCCACCCAGGCTCAATCCTAGTTACTGGAAAGGAACAATAAAGACTGCTGGCAAATTAATCTTGCTGGAAGTCTGTCTA
Source organism: Podocnemis expansa (assembly GCA_007922195.1). NCBI lineage: Eukaryota > Metazoa > Chordata > Testudines > Podocnemididae > Podocnemis > Podocnemis expansa. Next base: position 2,014,698 of record ML682024.1, on the reverse strand, counting down.
TAGGGCTCTGACAGAGCAGAGGTTCCTTACACTGCCTCCTGTACATCTTTGACCATTAAGTGTCAGTGCTATTGACCCAGGGGAGCACTTAATGGTGCCATTTATTTTAATTTCATATCACTTTGCTCTGCTTCTTTAGAAACACAATTGCAGGAATTGCTTTAGTTGAGTCAATACCAGCTAGACAGCTTGAAGGCAGCACACAGCTTTCTTAAAACACGGTGCCCAAAATGAAGGGCAATTTTTTTTTTTACATTATACTCATTCACAAACTCTGTAGAATTTTTCATGGATGCTTTCCTCAAATAAGGATTTCAAGACTGCTATTTCTACTTTTTAATTAATTGGTGCCCATTAACCAATATGAGATTTACTATCTGAAATGATATACATAAAACTTATACGATGTCCACAGCTAGTTTGCCCAAGGCTAATGGACCTTCAGCAGTACTAAAATTCAAGTTGGTTTGTGATAGAAACTCAGAAAAAGAAGTCCTCTGCTAGCTGGTGCACTCACTGGGGACAGCATCTCCAGATGCTGCATTCAGTTATGAGCATTTCCAGTCCAGAGTACATCTGCTTATTTAATATACTAATTCCAGAAGATACTCTGGCTGAGATCCTTCACGATATTTGGGTGCTGAATTCTGAATACTTTGAGGATCTGAGCCTCAGACACAATGATGTGGGGGCAACAGTAGAATAACCAGAACAGAAGAGGAGAAAGATGTTTACAAACTGGAGGGAATTTTTATTTAAAAAAAAAAAGCTTTTGTGGAAACATAGAGGGGTTTTTTTGTGGAGGGTAGCACTGGAATGGTATGTGTGGGTGTGGGTGTGAGATGGGTTGCTTGCCATTGTGCTATATTGTAACAAAGCCCAGCCTGGCACCTTCATTCCTACAATGATCTGTGGTTGTGTTGGTTTCTCTGGTCATGAGTGTTGCCTCAGTTTACCACTTGCAAACAGGGTACACCTCAGCTTAAAGCTGATGAGCTAATGGATTCCTCTCTAGAAATCTAAGTCACAGGTAACCCAGAGTGTTAACCAAAGGAGCACCTCAGTTCAGGACCACCAAGCTAACAGAGTTCCCACTAACGGGCCGAGCCAGGCTTTAGATCACTGGGCTAACAAAGTACCCACTTAAAGATCTGAGCCAGGCGTAATTGTGAGGGAACACGCATCAAGAGACACAGGTATACAGCCAAACAGACCTCTCTGCTGGTTGCAGAGCAACACAGATAACAATGCCTCCCAAATGGCATACCACACACATTTGCAATGCTATTGGGCTCATTCATGCTACTCACTTCAACTAAGTGGTGAATGTGTTCCCCTGACTCACCTGCTTTTGAAGCGTTGATGGCTCTAATCATAAAGGGATGAAATTGTGCAAAGGATATTTTAAACTGGATATCAGCAAAAAATAACTCTCTACTAGTGAGATCTGTCAAACTGTGGAAGACTCCTAAGGGAAGGGTTGGAAGCTCCTTCATTGGGGCACTTGTAAACTAAATTAGAGAAACTTGGACGGGGGGAGAGAGACTGAATATGGAGGCCCCAATAAATTTTTTCCATCTGTTATCTCTGATTTTCTTTATCACCTCCAGTAAAGTTGAAGAGGATGCATCTTCTCTCCTCAAAGTGAGGAATTGTATAGCTGTCACCTTCCTTTCCATCACCCCTTTCCCCATCTTTATATGACAAGGTGTGGATAGGGTTACCAGACATCTGGCTAAAGGAAGACATGTCCTCCTTTTTGCCCTGACGTCCTCCATCCAGCAGGCATTTGTAAAATATTTAATATTGTCCGGCTTTTTGCCGGATGCCACAAACACTGGGGGAAGCATTCCAGCTGAACACTCTAAAAATAGAAGCAAATGCTGTGCCTAACATGTTCCCTGCTGGCTCAAAGGGGGCTGCAGTGGGCGGGAGTGAGCCTGCCGCCCCCCGCCTTCCTGGCACCTGGGGAGGTCCCGTCCCTACCAGCCTCAGCAGCACGTGCCCCTCTCTTTCTTTCTGGGGCCAGTGCCATATGTAGCCTCCAACCCCAGCGCAGCTGTTATTCTGCATGGTGGGCCCTTTCCCGACCCTGCCCCACCAGTTAAGGAGGCCTGGGCTGGGAGGGTCTGGGCCATGGGAACAGGTGTTTGGGGGGGCAGTAGTTGGGGTGATGGTGGGGCAGGCATTTGGGGGGGCAGTAGTTGGGGTTGTGGTGGTGGGGCAGGCATTTGGGGGGGCAGTAGCTGGGGTGAGTAAAGGAGGCCCAGATGTGCAGGGGCCCCAGAAGTGTATGTATCCTCCACTGTCCTCCTTTTTGTACTTCCCTGTCCTCCTTTCCATGTTTTGGTATCTAATAACCCTAGGTATGGAATGCCCATCTGTCTGCACCCCTCAGAAAAAAGCCTCAAACTGCTTCAACCCACTTTGCTCTGGGCAATTTGTTTAAGCAAACTCTAGTGCTCATTGTTTCAAATGGTGATTGTATCCCCCACCACGCTTCTCTAATTGGATGGGTAAAATACGAACCTGGAGATCTCTGCAGAGATGCAAACCCACAAAAGGGTAATTGACACAAAACGAAAATTTTTAAATGAAATCAGCTCTTCCTTCTCACTGGGGAAACAACTCAGGGAAAACATAAACCTTGCTGTATCGGGAGGATAGTTTAATACTACATTCCTAAATGGGAGATGATTGAGTTTTAATCCCACTGATTGACACTTGACTAGTTCCTATTAATAGTTTATTATTTCTGATAGCTTCCTCTTGTTCTAATCCTTTGTACATCACTTATGTGGGACATTTAAGTGGCAAAGCAAAACCCATTTGAAGAGGCATTTTCCTATTTTAATAACATTTTCATACGCATTCAGTAAGCCAGTCACTGATGTAAACAAGGTATCGCTATTACACTTCAACCAAAATTAAAGAAGTTACTGATCTTCAGGGGATGTTGCAAACTGAACCAAATACAGAAGTCTCCTCTGGTGGACACTGAGGCTCCTGGCTAAACACTGCCATTCAGTGCGCTTTTTTGTAATTAACTATCACCTCATGATGCAAATCACAGACTCTAAATATAGCTATTAAAGCTAGTTGCATTTACAAGTCACGAAGCAATCGTTCCTTGGGTTTAAAATATAATGCCCATACTGGATCAGACCAATGATCTGTCCAGTCCAGTATCCTGTCTTCCAACAGTGGCTGGTGTTGGATGCATCAGACAGCAGGAATAGAAATGGCCAATTCATAGAGTGGTCAACTCCCACCATCCTTTTCCAGCTTCTAGCAGACAGAAGCTAAGGGACACCCAAAGCATAAGGCTGTGTCCCTGACCATCTTGGCTAATAGCCACTGATGGACCTATCCTACATTAATTTATCTATTTCATTTTTCAAAGCCAGCTATCCTTTTGGCTTTACAACACCCCATAGCAACAAGGTTCACAGGCTGACTGAGCATTGTGTGAAGATGTCAAGTTTGTTTTACACCTGCTGCCTATTAACTTCACTGGGACTCCTGGTTCCTGTGTTATGTGAAATGGTTAATAACACTTTCTCCACACCATTCATGATTTCATAGACCTCTACCATATACCGCCTTAGTCATCTGTTTTCCAAGCTGTATATTTCCAGTCTTTTTAATCTCTCTTAATGGAAGTTGTTCCATACCAATAATCATTTGTTGCTCTTCTCCATACTTTTTCCAATTTTAATATCTCTTTAGAGATTAAGTGACCAGAGTGGCACACAGTATTCAAGGTGTAAGCATACCACATATAGTCAAATTATGATATTTTCTTTCTTATTATCTATCCATTGATGATATGATTCCCAACAGTTTTAGGGTTTGTTGCTTCCATTGCACACTGGGCAGATATCTTCAGAGAGCTATCCACAAAGACTCAATGATCTCCTGCTTGAGTGGTAACAGCTAATTTAGATCCCCTTATTTTGTATGTATTGTTGGGATTATGTTTTCCTATGTGCATTACTTTGCATTTATCAACATTGAATTTTTATCTGCCATTTTGTTTCCCAGCCACTCATTTTTGTAAGGTTCCTTTGTAACTCTTCACAATCAGCTTTGTACTTAACTGTCTTCTGTAATTTTGTGTCATCCACAAGTTTTGCTACCTCTGTTTACCCCTATTTCCAAATCACTCATGAATATGTTGAACAGCATTGGTACTGGTACAGATCCTTGTGGGACCTCGCTACTTTACCACTGTAAAACCTGAGCATTTATTCCTACCCTTTGTTTCCTATTTTTCAACCAGGTCTTGATCGAAGAGGGGACCTTCGCTCTTATGCCATGATTTCTTGCTTGGTTTAAGTTCCAAAAGGGTAGCCGCGTTAGTCTAGTGCTGCAAAACAAAAAAGGAGTCCAGTGTAACTTAAAGACTAACAAATCTATTTATCACACGAGAAAATCCCACTGCATCAAATGCTTTGAAGATGGGGGAACTTACAGAATGGGAGCAGAATAAATTCAAGGGAGTGTAAGTCATAGGATCAGGTCATATCATAACAGCAAATCAAAGCATCTGATGAAGTGGGATTTTTCTCCCATGAAAACTCATGAGATAAATAAATTTGTTAGTCTTTAAGTGCCATAGGATTTAGTGGTTTAGTGCCATAGGACTTAGTTTTAGTGGTTTAAGAACCTTTGATGAGAGACCTTCTCAAAGGCTTTCTGAAAGTCCAAGTACATTTTATCAACTGGATCACCCTTGTCCTCATGTTTGTTTGATTCCCTCAAAGAATTCTAATAAATTAGTGAGGCATGATTCTCCTTTACAAAAGCCATGTTGACTCTTCCCCAACATGTTGTGTTCATTTATGCACTTGTTGTGTTCATTTATACACTCTATTCTATACTATAGTTTCATCCAGTTTGCCTAGTACTGAAGTTAGATTTACTAGCCTGTAATTGCCAGGATTGCCTCTGGAGTGTTATTTAAAATTTGATATTACACTAGCTATCCACCATTTATCTTGTAGAGAGGCTAATTTTAAATAATAGATTATGTATCACAGTTGTTAGGTCTGCAATTTCATATCTGAGTATCTTCAGAACTCTTGGGTAATACCTTCTGTTGCTGGTTACTTACTTACCCTGTTTTAATTAATCAATTTATTCCAAAATCTCATAAACATTAAGGCCACAAGGGACCATCATGATCATCTAGTCTGATCTCCTGCACATTGCAGGCCACAGAACTTCACCGATCCATTATTGTAAGAGACCCATGCCATCTGGCTAAGTTACTGAGGTACTCAAATCATAATTTAAACACTTTAAATATGAAGAACCCACCATTTATACTAGTTAAATCAACAAGTGACCCATAGTCATCCTGCAGAAGAAGGCAAAAATATTAAATACTTAGGTCTCTGCCAATCTGACCTGGAGGAAAATTCCTTCCTATCCCCAAATACAGTGGTCAGACCCTGAGTAGTTTGACAAGACACAACAGACACACACATGGGAATGAATTATCTCTAGTATCTCAGAGCCTTCCTCCTCTAGAGTCTTTAACGCCAGCCACTGGAAATATGTGCTATTGTCAGTCAGGGGTGGATTATCACATGGGCCAATAGGGCCTGTGCCCCGAGACCCACCACAATGCAGGGGCCCCTCCACTCTGCCAGCAGCCTGGTGCTAGACAGGGGAGCAGCGCAAGGTTGCTCAGAGGCTGGGCTCTGAGCACCCACCCTGCTCTGCCCTCAGGGATGGGGCGGGTAACCGTGGCCAGGCCAGTTGGCCCCCAGGAGTGGCAGGACTGATAGGCATGCAAGCGGTACAGCCTCCAGTGTGGCCTTTTGGGCTGCACCGGAAGTTGCACCACACATGCCAGTCAGCTCTGCCACCCCCCCAGGGGCCAACCAGCCAGGCCACAGCCTACCTCTCGACTCCTTGTTCTTTTTGCTGATACAGACTAACATGGGTACTCCTCTGGAATTTGTTTCTCAGATGGTAGAAGAATATACCCCTTGTAAAGAGATCTAGTTGTCTCTTGCGAGAACAACTGGGGGTTAATTGATTCCAAGACTGATTAGTTCTCTTTAACCTCCCAACCTCCTAGATTGTTTGTTGGAGCTCTCATTGCTTATGCTATAGAAATGGACTTCAGACATCTTTTCCAAATGTCATTAACTCTAAAAATTAAAAACTAAAATTAAATAATGAAATGCATACCTCCAAATGTAATATTAAATGCCCTTTCCAGATGAGAAAAACATAATTCAATTAAATTTATATTTGATTGCCAGATTTATGGCAAACAAACGAGGCTGGATTCTCCACCTCACCCAAGCAAAGTTCAACTACAACAGAGGGCCACAAAAAGCTGGTTTTGATTCCCTAATACACTGTTGGGCCAACCTGGCAGAAGTTAGAGGCCTTGCACTAGTACAGAACAGGCTGTGTTATTCTACTTCTGAACCACTACCTCTATAGTCAGGCATGAGGGCTCTCCTTCCTCCATCTACACCATCAGAGTACAAAAGATGAACCTGTCTTTAGGAGAATGAAACCTATTGTATCCCTCTTAAACTTCACCACGTCTTTCTAATGGCCCATACTGCTTAATGTATTCACTTTCTCCCCTTCAGTGTTTTGTCATCCCCAGAGGCTGAAACCCACACTGTGGGAAGTCCTGTCCAAGGAAAAATCCCTATTGACCATTTGTGTCTTGAACCTGTCCACTTTGTACCACATGAGCAACAATAATCCATCGCATATTCACAACAGAAATCCTATCTGTCTAATACACTGGAAGGCAGATTCCTTTTGTGGAACGACATGTCCTCCAGTGAACAGACTTTATTAGTGACAATTGACTAAGCCTGTACACCAGCCAAAAGCCTTCAGTAAAGGAAGTGTTGACTAATATATGCTGGCTAACATATAAATAAATATCATAAATATGTATTACCCACTCCATATATAAAGCATGGATTAGACCACAAAAACATTGAGTATAAATCTTGTAACAGCGACTTGGCCTAAACTGGCCCGTATCATAATCCTGTCCACTTATGCTAGGTATCCCATAACAATCTTGCATTTGCTGAAGTAAGCATTTGGCACAAGCAGAGAGAAAACTTGTCAAAATCAAGACACGTTCATTCTATGTCTTTCCTAGCACAAGCTGGGGAAGCATCTTCACGGACCAGTACCCAGAATGCTAGTATCCAAAACAAAGCTAAGGCAAGAACAGAACAAGTTAGAGAATGGGAAAAATGGGTAGGTTGGATTTTACCTGATGTGTAAAGAAGTGTGTAGCCTGTAAAATCAGATGCACATTTCAGCTGGCATTTAACCTGAGAGCATACCTTTTCCAGAAGAGAAACGTAGCATTGCTGCTCTTCAGAGACTGGTGTCATACAGAAAATTTTTCCCGTTGCTGTATTAATAAACCTGACTGACACTGACTATTTGGCCTCTTGAATATATCTTATACCAAGCCAAAGTGTGATCCAGCAACTGACTGCACAATTTATCAGCAGAAGGACAAATCAGTCCCATGTTTAAGGCCACTACCATCTGAACTCAGAGAAAGCTTTTGGGTAGGCAAACCAGGCAATTGCCTAGGGCCCCGAACAGTAAAGGGCCCCGTTCCTGCTTTGCCTACCCTAAAAGCTGCATCTGTCTTACTCAGTGGCAGGAGGAGGTGGTCCTGGGATCAGGGGTCAGTGGCAGGGAGCTGAGACCATGGAGGGGGCAAAGACATGGGTGGATTAATACATGGTGGGCCTGGGGGCGCACACAACTTGGAGGGCACTCCGCCAAGCAGTACTGGGAGGGAGTGGAGCCGCCCTGGCTCGGAGGCCAGGCTCTGCTTTCCCCTCCTGCCCCACACCTGGGCTGGCCAGTCCATCCCCAGGAGTAGGGAAAGTCGGTCCAGAAGCGAGCTCTGCTCTCCTGCCCTGCCCCTGGGCCAGCCAGTCTGCCCCCAGGGTCAAGGTCGGCTGCACAGCACAGCCTCCGGCATGGCCAGCCTGAACTGGAAGCAGCCCCGCATGCACTGTGTGCTCCAGGTTGAGGGGAGGGGAGCCTATCAACTTGACTGGGGCTGGCCTGACCCCAGCCCTCCCAGGTGAGTATGGTGGGGAGCTGGCAGGGCCCACCAATGTGGGAGGCCTGGAGGCCCCTAATTCACTACTAGGCACAGAGGGAGCAGTGGGGGGGCCAGGGGTGTGGAGCTGGAGCCATGTGGGGTCCCGGAAAGGGGCCAGGGGTCAGTGGCAGGGAGCTGGGGCCACAGGAGGAGTCAGCGCTGTGGAGCTGGGGCTGCAGAGGGGGCTGTGGGGGCCTATACAGGGCCCCACAATGGGACTTCACCTAGGACCCCTAATTGCCTAAGGCCGCCTCTGTCTGAGCTGCTGTTCCCATCAAAGACCTGGTTCCATTTGTTTATATATAACTAACCTTACATCCCTCACAATCACATATACAATAGGTTTTCTGGCTAATAGGTCATGGGAAAATTGCGGGAAATCACTGGCAGGAGACTTAAAGTACAGCACCTCTCTTCACTGGGTCTGTACATCATGAGGCAGAGAAAGAAGTCAGCAGACAAGGGAGAGAGGCTCAAAGGAGAAAGTGTCCTTACCCTAATAACATGTTCCTCTGAGGTTCATAGATCTTCCTTACTTCCTCAGTCTGAGGGAGAGTTGACACAGAAATGCAAATCGTTCAACCTCCACCTACCCCAAAGCCTTTTATCTAACTCTGCTGGGATAAATTGAAGGGAGAGCAAGAGACATTGACCCACAAGAATCATGCACTCTGTACAGTAGTAAAGACCATCACTGCACATAGCATCTATTACTTTTGCTTGTCTCAAAGAACCAACAGGGACACTACTGGCATCAACCAGCCCTTTGCCTCCATGTGCCTAGCGTACTTCCTAAATTCTGTGAACTACAGGGTTACAGTCCTATGGATATTAGTCGGGAATCCTGTTCAGTAGAGAATATCTCATCTGTATTAGACATGTATAAGGTTCATACAGAGTCATATGAGGGTACCAAGAGGACCTAATGCAGCCTATATACCTATTCAGTGGTTTTCAAACTTTTTTTTCTCAGGACCCAGTTGAAAAAAATAATTTATACCCACAACCCAACAGTTCCATCTTTGAATAATGCATTCCATTCTTTTGGTGGTAGCAGCAGGGGGCACCGTGACCCAGTGCCTGATGGTCTGCGACCCAGTACTAGGTCCTGACCGTAAGTTAGACAACCACTGACCTATTCCATGAATCTGTACGTAAAGCAAATATGGTACTCACAGCTGTGGGTGTTCAACACCCAGGAGCCTGATGTAACTCTTATATCCTGCCATTCTCACCCATGATATTTATTCATTTTAGAGTCTGAGCCTCTACCCACTGCAGTGTGGTGGCAGAGGGCTCGAGCGTTTTCCTAGCAAATTAATTCATGAGTGGGAAAGGCATCACTCCTGTACCTGAAGCGTCAGTTACTATTTCATAGGATTGTACACATGTTAGAGATGGAATACTCAAGGCTGTATACTGAAAGAAGTTCTCTCTATCTGAAACATAAAGAGAAAGAGGTGGATCTAGCCTTGGATATAAAAACTTTTAATTGTAAGTGTGTATAAAAGTGCTTTGTTTCTATATTGCACTGGTGCTGTAGTTGATTGAAGGGCAAGAGAATGTTATTGAGGAAACACTACGGAGGGCTATAATCCCTTTTATGAGCCCAGGTTTTGAGAAATGTATTTTTGTTTACAGGTTGAAATTGAGTAAATCCTCAGAAGACAAGGTTTAGATTTAGTAGTTTTCTCAGTTTATGCCAGTTTTGCAGGGTGACAGTTACACTCATTGTTTTTTAGCAATATCAGGTAATTCTTGTTTTAGATAGGAGGCTAAAGAATTCAGGCTCACAGGGACATGCTCTTCTGTTCAAGTATTTGCCAAGTTAACACTTGTCAGGTAGAATTGTAGCGCCTGATCCTCCACTGCCTTGTGTAGTCATTTGCACCTATCCAGAAAGGATACTAAATGCTGCTAGTGAGGCTGGTAGCCTCTTGGCCTGAGGCATAAACATAACTCAAGGTGCAAGGAAGTGGAGAATCAGGCCCATTTTAATAGCACATTTTGCCAGAGCTCAGAGTGCTTCACTCACAGCAGCTTTTGAAAGCAGAAGAATGGTAGCTGAAGGCATTCACTGTCACTCCTCAGTTCTTTTCTCTAGAGAACATTGAACAAAATGTAAAGTGAATGAAATTCCCAGGACCTGGCACAGTGATTCTTCTGGAAAAGGCTCCAGTGGATGCACATAACAGGCCATGGCACCACAGGGAGCACTGGGGGCTGGAGGGAGCAGGGAGCCTCTCTCTTTTTTTGGCCCCCTTAGATGAAAATATTGATTTTTGCTTTAATCCCTATGGAGTCATCACCTCATTACAAGAAAAGAAATCTTGCCATGATGAGCGAGCCCTCAATCCCTGCTAGACACACACTGCCATCCCCAGGAGGAAAACTGCCTCACTGTACATTTTGCACCAAATGAACTGAAATTATAAGGAATGGAATAATGAGCTGTCCAGAGGATGGCAAATTTTGTTTTACAGCAACTTCTGAAGTTTTGAAAATTGTTTTTGTTCAGCACTGGAATAAAACCAAAGACAGTGCATGTTCACTTACAGAGGGAAATAGATTTTGCCTTAGAGTTATTTTTAAACTTCACTTGTTTGGTACTGAATTTTAGAGTTACAGAAGCTATAGTGTGAATTCGTTGGCACAGTGAAGTTGCTTTGGGGTCAACAGCTCCAGCGTAGCAAGATCATGGGTTCTCCCTGTTTCTGAAAGATATAATGCAGGGCACTTTATTCTCACACAAATGTAAAAAGCTCAACAGAAAAGTCTAACAATATCACTCACTCTGGACCTGCAGCAGCTCCTACTAGACTAGTCCTGGGCTCTCCATGCAGCTCTGTTAATGCCTCTCAGTCCTGCCCCAGTAATCGAGTAATCCACTCACTTTCAATACTGCTGATGTTCCTCAAATCCAGGGCAACAGCTTTCCTGCTATTCCAGGCCAGGATGCCCTTCTGATTTGAAATGCTGGATCTGCACAACTGGATTTTTCAAACCACTGAGTGATGGAGTTACACCAATGGTAGTCTGTTTTATAGACAGATCCCAGACTACTGATGAAACTAGGGTTCTTTATGGAGATTTAACTGCCTCACCACACAATTTGGTATAATTGGCACTCGCTACTCAGGGGTCTCCCAAGAGTGGAATAAGGGAGGCTGCTGGATAGCATTAAGTTGGCCCATCATGTTGCTGTAGCATGTACCTGTAGATAGTTCTCTTAGCCTCTTGCTCCTTGAGTACCAATTAATCTTAAAAATTTAGTGGGGTGATAACCAATAGTCCTTCCTTTTTACTGACTAACAGCAATTGCAGAGAAACCTGCTGAAATAAAAGGATTACACTGAAATCTAACCAATTTCTTGGCATATAAAAATTCTGTTCTCTGTAGGTGAAAACAGCAATTTGGATGTAACATTATCTTGAGTTAGCAAGGATTATTAGGGTTCCTGTGACCCAGTACCCTGAATTCCACTGCTACAATGAACTCGTTCAGTGGTTGGGTGGCTCTTATTGGGATCTGCACAGGTACTTTATGTAACACAAGATCCCTTGAATCACATAGGAGATGAAGTTGACATTCATCTCAGTGATTCAGTTCATCTGCAAAACAGGTATAATGTGACTTTCCTATCTCATGAGGGTGTTGTGGGGATAACTCTCAAATTCTAGAAGATGCTGAGATACTATGGTTATGGGCACCATATGCTATAAGTACATGAGCACGTAACCGACTTGTTACAACTAATTCTTATTACAAGTCAGCATTATCTTGGGGTTAGAGCAAGGTGCTGGGAATTATGACATCTTGGCTCTTTCTCCAGCTTCACCTTTGATTCAGGGTGTGTCCCTGGGGAAGTTACTTTCCCCTCAGTGTTTCCATGTCCCCAACCATGATATGGGGACAATTACAAACACCTTCTTTCCAGAAGGTCTGTTCATGTGTCCAAAGTGTTTTGTGGTTGAAAGGTGCCAGAGAACTTCAAAGTTTTATTAATAATCATTGCTTTGGTGATAGCCTGCTACAGCTGTGTCTGGTTTTACTACTCCAGCACAACAGCAGGGATGGCAGAAGTTGCTCTTGTCTTAGCTACCTTGAGCAAGCCCCTGCTCACTCTTTAGGACATATCATCATTTTCCAAAGCACAAGGCATGTTGAGGCCTGGCCCCCAAGCCCATTAGCCACAAGTGCTTCCATGACTCAGGCTGGAGCAATGGCAGTCAATCTCTGATCAGTTAGCTGTGCAAAATAGACAGAAAGCAAAAGGCGGAAGCAGTGAGAGAATCCACCATGTACTCTGTAACTTTGTCCTCCAGAGCTTCACTTGTTTGCCTGAGTGAGGGAAGTCGCTCGCTGTCTCTAAAGTACCTCAGAAGCAGGGGTGACACTGGCCCCAAAAGCCCTCTGGGCCCAGCCCTGCTTCCCCGGCTGGGGCCAGATATACCTGCCACAGCAGCAGCAGCAGCCCAGCCCCAAGTCCCCAGCCAGGGTCAGCCAGAACTTGGGGCACAGCACTGGGATAGGGTGTTCGTGCCGCCTGTGCACAGCGCCAGAGACACCACTGCTCAGAAGCCAGGCAGTGTCACTGAGACCCCACTGAAGGCTGCTAAGCCTATGCTGCAGGTTCCTACTCAGCCAGCAACTCGCATCTCCTGTAGGCAAAAGCTACAGGGACAGTTGGAATTTCACAGGCTCCAGCATATCCCTTGACTCCGAGGAGTCATAAACTACACTCAGACTGGGTCTCTTATTCAGCTGGCACTGATCAGTGCCCTGCCGGTCCTGGGTGACAGCGTTTTTGTTCCATGTGTCATTTCGCATGGCCCCAATGTCTGTAGCACATGCCCTTTTACACACAATGCTCTCTGCAGTGCCCTCACTGAAATGTCTGTATAAATGTGAATTCAACAGCCATTATGCTCCCAGCAGCAACAACCCAAACTGAGTGCCTCAGCCTGTTAATCTGTGGTGGTCATAAGGCTACTTATCTCCTGCTCTTTTCAAATAGCTCAGCAGTGGATACAAAAGAGAAATGGCAGGAGCTATTCATCTCTGTAGTCTGAGGGGTTTTTTGCTGCACTGTTGCTGTATTACCGAATGTCACTTTTAAAACTAATGGCAGCATTTGCAAGAGAGAGAAGAGATAAATATTTCCTGGATTTCTGCAAGTGGAAAGCTCTTGGTCTCTAGAACAGCTAGTAACACAGCCTGCATTCTGATAGACTAGAAAACTTTGCTGCCTATTATTAGCTAATTGATGCAACAATGACCTGAAAGATCTGGTTCAAATCACTTTTTTACCCATCTTTAGCTCTGTTATGTTTATTTGGGTCTATCTCTTTCTCTTGCCTCCAGCCCAGAGGGACAGAGATACACGAATTGTAATTTAAAATGGGGCCACTCAGATACCACAGTGTTAGGCACTGTTACAAGAAGATATATGGGATCCAAGAGATTAAAAAAGGAGTTATTCCACAGGCCTCCTCAGGAGGATAAATAACAAAATGTGAAAGAAAATAAAATACTGAAGAAAATTAGCATTTGGATTGTTTTAGGGCTTCTGTTCCTATGTCTTTAGGGATGGAACATTTAAAGAGCAAACCCATTATCCCTCTCTCCTTTGATCTCTAGCCAGTTGGAGGTCCCATATTGGAGCCACCCTCTTTCCCAGCTACAGAGAAGTAGTGACAATAGGATTTTAATCAAATAATAAATACAAGTTTAGGAGCAACTCAGTGTATTTCCTTTACCTCTAAATGGGTTTTTTCTCCCACTGAAGTTCTGAGAGAGAAACCACTCACGTATGCATTTATGGATTTATGAAAAGACTCCGGAACTATGAGACAAAACTAAGTTTAAGCAAAACATCTAATTAATATACTTCAGGTTTCCCTAAAACTCATCAACTATAACAACAAAACGATCAAATCAAGTTTATTGAAATTCAATTGAAATTCAATCAGTAAATCCATGGTTCAATTTATCTGGCTCACCAGTTTTACAATGAATAATTAAATCAATTTACAAGGTAACCATAAGAATTATTTCAACACTTCACAGGACAGTTAAAGAATGAGTCTCTTTTAATCTAATTAATTGGCCTAAGAGTCTGCTAAGGACAGAAGCTGACTCTTGCCTTTGTTTTGAGAAAGTGTAAGTCTTAGAGCAGGCGTTGGCAGCCCAAAAGATAAGACGAGCCTTTTTTAAAAAATTCCTTCAGTAACCAAGTGTTTTGAGAGCTTCAATGGATGTAGCCTCCCGGTGGGAGGAGATGGGAGCAGGACCAGGATGCCTGCACAGGGTCCCGGGTTGGGAAGAAAGCCCAGAACTAGGAGCAGACCTCCCACAGGGTCACCTGGTAACACGGAGGAGCCTTGAGACTGGCATGGTCCACACACAGGGTCACCTAGTGCTGATGGAGGGGCAGAGCCCAGAGCTGCAAGGGAGCAGCCAAAGAATTGCATGAGGCTCTGGAACTGCAGGTTTGCAGACCCTGGTCTTAGAGCTAGTCTACACTTGAAACTTAATCCAGCACAGCTGTACAGATACAGCTGTGCTCCTGTAAGAACACTTGTATAGCCAAAGTATGTCAATGAAAAAGAACTCTCCTATCAACATAACAAAGCCACCTAAACAAGTAGCAGTAGCTAGGTCGTCAGGACAGAGAGGGGTTTCTTTTTTACAGCTCTGAGGAACAAAAGTTTTGGCCACACAAGTGCTAGGTTAGAGGAAGCCTTAGAATTGGTTCTTTGTGGTTTTCTATTCTGGTGTTCCACCTTAAGTTTCTTTGAACATACAATTAATGTTGGACTTTATTTACTTTAGGGCTTGCCTGAACAGGGATTTTGAACTGGTACAAACTGAGTTAATCCTCTTCCAAAATACTAGCATATACACAGTGCAGTTCATTACAGTCCATTTACTGTGAACTCTAGAATGAAAAAAGGGGTAGGTTTGTTACAGATTGAGCTAGTTCAGTCTCCGTATCTGTCACTTTTTGCATGCCTCCAATAAGTACCTCACACTGCTTTGAAACCAACCATTATCTGTTTACCTGCATGCCCTCCCCCCCGTGTCAGATGGTCAGATGTCAAAACCTCCCTCACCATTTAAAAGTGGACACAAGACCAGATTTAGACTATTTGCTCCTCGGTACAAATGAATCAGCATTCCTGTGATGCTACAGCAATTCTTTTCCACCAATCACACAACATGCCTTGCACTGCGGCTGGGTGCTGTTGATGGTACTTTGAATCTCACAGCCATCTGGGGAGGAGAGGTGTCAGAACAAGAAGCTCTTATGGCCAGTCACCATATTAAGATCTATTTGTGGACATTACATAGCAACTGTACACATAGGATTATGACCAGGAGGCCTACCAATGTTGATAAAGAACAAGTGGCTCAAAGGGCCCCCCATTAAAATGAACGTCAGAAGGAAGACATCAGGCAGAGAACATGTGATCTGTCTGTTTGATGAAGAACTGGACAGTTTTACACAATCATATAGCCATCCTACTCTGACAGTTTATGGTTCCTGCTCCCAGCTCTCTTCTCCTCCTTTCCCACAAAAAACAACCCTCACTAAAGCCTAATGGGATGAGAATGGAGAAGAACCAGGATCTGTTTGGCACTGAGGGCTCAGATATAGACCAGGCTGAAAGCCAACCCAGTTTCTTTCCTGTCCAGTCACAACCTGATTTCCACCCTGCATTAACTGAGACCAAATATCCCCCAGCAGTGGAGGCCAGGGTAGATGAGGAAGATCCTCTGGAGAGAACTCTGGCAAGTAAGTAGCCATCTTTGCAATCAATCAGTCAATCAATGTTATAATGATTATACTAGCTTCCCTGTACGTGCCAAAAGACAACAGTAAGTTTATGTGCATGTGAGCTAGGATGCCTTTCCAAGGCTCCAGCTCCTGCTTCTCTCCATGCACTATGCTTGACAGTCTTCCCCACTCAGTCCTCCTCACAATCTACAGAATCTCAATGAGTGGATAAAACAATGGCGTAAGGAGGAAGGGTTAAATTTATTAGGAACTATGGAACCTTTTGGAAAAAAGGGAGCATACACAAGAAGGATGGGCTTCATGTAAACCAAAATGGAACCAGATTGCTGGCATGTACAGTTAGAAATGTTGTAGAGCTGTTTTTAAATGAAGTGATGAGGGAAAACCAATAGGTTTGGAGGAGCATATCATTCAGACAGAGACACCCCTTGGGTGAGGATCTATTAATGGGGACATCCTATAAGCAATAAGGAGGAGGGGATGGAAAATGATAAAGTATGGGTTGGATCTGATTAGGGTTACGAGATGGCAGGCAAAAGGAGAACATGTCGTCCTTTATAGCTTCATGTCCTCCTTTCTACCTCCACATCTTCCATCTGGCAGGCATTTTAAAACACATGATTTTGTCTGGCTTTTTACATATAGGGGGTTAAAGTATGTTGGAATGCCACAGAATACCTTATTTTTAGGGGAAAGCATTCCAGGGCCCTCTAAAAACAGAAGAATATTACATTAATACTACATTTTCTCCATGTGTCTTCCAATGTCCTCCTTTTTGTACTTCCCTGTCCTCCTTTCCAGGCTTTGGTATCTGGTAGCCCTAGATCTGATAAGAAATAGTCAGATATTAAATTATATCATTTAATGGCAGACAGCTATAAAGTGACTATTTTTAAGTGCTTATATACAAATGCTAGAAATCTAACTACTAAGATGGATGAACTTGAGTTGCTCGTATTAAATGAAGATATTAATATAATTGGTATCACATCACAGAACCTTGGTGGAAAGAGGATAATCAATGGGACCCAGTAATATCAGGATACAAAATACACTGGAAGAAGAAAATAGGTTGTACTGGTGGAGGAGTGGCACTATATGAGAAAGCAAGCATAGAGTCGAATGAAGTAAAAATCTTAAGTGACCCCAGTTGTACCACTGAATCTCTATGGATAGTAATTCCATGCTTGAATAGTAAGAATATAGCAGCAGGGGTATACCATGAACCACCTGATCAGAATGGTGATAGTGAATGTGAAATGCTCAAGGACCTTAGAGAGGCTATAAAAAACAAAAAAACTCAATAATAATGGGGATTTTCAACTTCTCCATATCGATTGGGCCCATGTCACCTCAGGATGGGATGCAGAAATAAAGCATCTTGACACCTTAAATGACTGCTTCTTGGAGCATCTTGTCCTGGGACCCACAAGACGAGAGGCAATTTTTGATTTAGTTCTAAGTGGAACACAGGATCTGATCCAAGAGATGAATATAGCTGAGCTGAACTGCTTAGTGACTATAACATAATAAAATTTATCATCCGCGTGGGGGAAAGGACACAGCCCACGCCAGTAGTAGTTAATTTCAGAAAGCGGAACTACGCAAAAACGATGAAGTCATTTAACCAGAAATTAAAAGGTACAGTGCTAATTGCCAAAGGGAAATCCCTGCAAGCTGCATGGAAACTTTTTAGAAACCATAATAGAGGCTCAACTTAAATGTATATCTCAAATTAAAAAACATAGTAAAAGTACCCCAAAAGTACCACCATAGCTAAACAACAAAGTAAAAGAAGAATTAGAGGCAAAAAGGCATCCTTTACAAAGTGGAAGTTAAATCCTATTGAGAAAAAATAGAAAGAAGCATAAGCTCTGGCAAGTCAACTAAAAAATATAATTAGGAAGACCAAAAAAGAATTTGAAGAACAGCTAACCTAAGACTAAAAAAGTAACAGCAAAAAATTGTTTAAGAATATCAAAAACAGGAAGCCAGCTAAACCACCAGTGGGGATACTGTATGATCAAGATTCCAAAGAAGTGCTCAAGAAAGGTAAAGCTATGTCAGAGAAACTAAATGAATTCTTTGCATCAATCTTCACTGCTGAGGATGTAAGGGAGATTCCCAAACCTGAGTCGTTTCTTTTCAGATGACAAATCTGAGGAGCTGTCTCAGATTGAGGTGTCATTAGAGGAGGTTTTGGAACAAACTGATAAATTAAACAATAATAAGTCACCAGGACCAGATGGTATTCACCAAGAGTTCTGAAGGAACTAAAATGTGAAATTGTATAACTACTCATTGTGGTATATAACCTAATGCTTAAATTAGCCTCAGTACCAGATGACTGGAGGATAGCTAATATGATGCCAATTTTTAAAAAAAGGCTCCAGAGACAATCCCAGCAGTTACAGACAGATAAGCCTAGCTTCAGGACCAGGCAAATTGATTGAAACTATAGTGAAGATCAGAATTATTAGACACACAGAAGAACACAAGTTTGTTGGGGAAAAGTCAACATGGTTTTTGTAAAGGGAAATCATGCTTCACTGATGTGCTAGATTTCTTTGAGGGGGTCAACAAGCATGTGGCCAAGTGTGACTGAGTGCATGCAGTGTTGTTTAGATTTTCAGAAAGCCTTTGACAGGGGCTATGTCTACATCAGCCAAACTTAGATCGATTTGTTAGTCCGAACTAAGAAGTTTGAGCTTAGTTCTAACTAACCCAAGGTTAGTTGAAATTACTCACGCTTAATTAAACTAACACTTAATTCGAACTAGAACGCATGGTTAGTTTGAACTAACTAGCTTAGTTCAGACTCCTTAAATCTGAACCAAGCATTAGTCCTGGTCCACATCACACCTAGTTCAAACTAAACTTTGAACTAAGCGCTGAAGCCCAGACTAACCAGGGGTACTAACTAGTTCAAACTAAGCATTCCTTAGTTCAAACTAAGAAATTTCTTAGTTCGAACTAGCGAAAGCCTAGTGTGGCCATGGGCTAAATTAGACTGGATTAAGCCTCCTTAGTCCAGACTAATTTGCCAGTGTGGACATACCCAGGGTTTCCCACCAAAGGCTTTTTAGCAAAGTAAGCTGTCATGGGACAAGAGGAAAGATCCTCTCCTGGATTGGTAACTTGTTAAATATAGGAAACAAAGTGTAGGAATAAAAGGTCAGTTTTCAGAATAGAGAGGGTTAAATAGTGGTGTCCTCCCCCAGCTCTGTGTTGGGACCAGCACTGTTCAACATATTCGTAAATGATCTGGAAAAGAGGGGAAAACAGTGAAATGGCAAAATTTGCAGTTGACACAAACTACTCAAGGTAGTTAAGTCCAAAGCATAGTGCAAAGTTAACAGTGATCTCACAAGCTGGGTGACTGGGCATCAAAGTGGCAGATGAAATTCAATGTTGATAAATGTAAAGTAATCCACACTGGAAAACATAATCCCAAGTATACATAGTAAAATGAATGGATCTAAATTTAGCTGTTACCACTCAAAAAAGAGATGCTGTTTTCAGAGAACTATCCAAAATGACTTTATCCACTCAATGTGCAACAGCAATCAAAAAAGCTTACAGGATGTTGTTAGTCATTAGGAAAGGGATAGATAACAAGACAATAAATATCATAATGCCATTGTACAAATCCATGATACATCCCACACCTGGAATACTGCATGGAGATTTGGTCACCCCATATCAAAAAAGAAACATTAGAATTGGAAAAGCAGTGGAGAAGGAAACAAAGCAATTAGGGGTATGGAACAGTTTTTGTACAAAGAGAAATGAATGTCAGGGACTTTTCAGCTTGGAAAAGAGATTACTAAAGAGGAATATGATAGATGTCTGTAAAGCCATGACTGTTGTGAAGAAACTAAATAAAGAAGTGTTATTTACTCCTTTTTAAACACAAGAATTAGGGGACACCAAATGAAATTAATTGGCAGAAAGTTAACATAGACAAAAGGAAGTATTTCTTCACACAACACACAGTCAACCTGTTGAACTCTTCACCAGAGGATGTTGTGAAGGCCCAGACTATAAGAGCATTCAGAAAAGATTAGATAAATTCATAGAGGATGGGTTCACCAAAGTTTATTAGCCAGGGTGGACAGTGATGCAAAACTATGCTCTGAACTGTCCCTAGCCTCTGTTTGCTAGAAGCTGGGAAAAAGTGACAAGGGATGGATCATTTGATCCAATGGTCTGACTCAGCACGGCCATTCTAATGTTCTTATTCCTAAAATGGAAGCCACTATTACTGGTTACTCAGGCTCTACTATAAGCTAAATCCTCAACTGCTTCATTTTCTGAGTCTTAAGCCATGGACATCACATATCCATCTACCCATTTTCTTGTCCTCTGCCCTCAGCTCTCCAGCCTGCTGAATCTCCTCCTTCTTGGGGATGGATCAATGCAGGGCCTATAGGGACTGAAGCCCCAGCCCCAGCCTAAAGAGAGGCCTTGAACTCCAGCCCTATGTCCCCTGCATGAGCTGTCCTCTCCCTCTCCCCACAGCTAACTCAAGGGTTTTTGGTGCTCTAGGTGAACTATGACTTTGGCACCCCTTGCCATATTCAACCTAGAAAAAATGATATTTTTTAAAAAGAGAAAAAAATTCACTTCCATCTGGCTTGGTCCCCTTTAAGGCCTGGTGCCCTCGGCAGCCACCTTGTTCATGACAAATTCAGGGGTGTCAAACTCATTCAATGTGGGGGGACACATTTGAAGGCAGGACACCTGTTTTGGGCCATATGGCTGCACAAGTTCCCCAGCCCTTTCCCCCTCCATGTTCAGAGCAAGAAAGCATAATTTTGCAGTCCATTTTCTGATCACAACAAAAAAAATTGATCCTGATCCAGCCCAAGGACCTTGAGTTTGACCCCATATGGTTGGCTTGGCCCTGCCTCCTCCCAGTTGCTCTGTTCAGCCCCCAACACCTAGGGGCTTCTAGGAGGGGCCCTGCCAGTGCCAGGGGGTGGGCAGGGCCCTGGAGCCAGAGGCCAGGCTCCACAGTGCTCTTGCCCTACTCCTCGGCGGGCTGGTCTACGCTGGGACAGGGTGAGCTGGCACCTGTAGTGTTCACTCCGCTACAGGGGCAGGGCCAGCTGGTATATGCTGTGGCCTCTGGTGCAACCCTCTAGGGCCCGTGTCCCTGGAGGGCTGCACTGGAGGCTGCACCATGTGCCAGCTGGACCACGGCCAATGAAGAGCTGCCTCAGGCTGCTGTGATGGGGCGCTGGTACCTCAGGCAGTGGGCCCATGGTGGTAGGGAGCTGGGGCCCCAGGCTGGGGTGGTGGCCACGGTTGTGGTCATCTGGGACTCCTTAAACCAGCCCTGCTCCTCCTTCCAGCACTTGTTCACAATCTCAAAATGGCACCCAGCAACATGGAACAGCCTCTGCCTCAACAACCCATCACACAGAAGATCCAGATAATAACATCTATTTGTTCAAATAATCAGTAGTTTATTGAGATAATGGCTATAGGAAAAGAAGTTTGGTTAGTGTTCATAGCTTACATATGATAAAAATGCTGAAGTATAAATGTGCATTCTACCACACAGTCATTGGAAGATCTCACCAGTTTTTCCCTTGCACTTTCTCCATGTCCAGTGGAAAGATAAAGCAGAACTTATGAGTGAGAAATCACTGTGTCTAGCCACACAGTCTTCCCCCCAGTATGGTTTGCAATCCCTTCCATTCGTGTGGGAGGGAGAGGTGAGAACCCTCTCAGTGAACAATTTGACAGCATATCATGCTGGTCTGCCCTTCGCCTTTTGAATTATGTTATTCTCTGCCTCCTAGTCCTAGGCCTCCAGGGGCGTGCTGAGGGTGGATGGGGGAGGCCAGGCCCCTGGGAGCCAGGCTGTGGGGAGGTGCCAGACTAGCCCTTCACAAGATGCAGGAGGAGGGACACAGGAGGCTCTAAGAGACACAAAGCCCCTGTGCCCCTCCCATGTTATGAAGGTCCATCCCACCCCACCAGGTGGGAGGGGAGCCCCCCCAGGCTGGAGCAGTGGTGGCAGGTAAATGCTAGGGGGGCACCAGGCCAGGCTGTGCTGGTCCTTCAGAGGGGCAGGGGATGCAGGCTGTGCTGAGAGGCGCTCCTCAACACCCACTGCACATTCTGCTGTCCCCTCCTCAGGCAGGGGAGGTGAGGCTGCCTTGTCCCAGTCAGGTCCAAGCTGGAGTTGCAAAGGATAAGTGCTGTAGGGAGTCAGGCTTCAGTGACCCCCGCTATGTGTGCTGAACGGCCAACATGGCCCCCCTCCTCTGTCCTGGTGTGTGTGGGGGGGTGGCTGCTGCAGGGCTGCTGCAGCCTCACATCCTCTGCAGATTCAGACCTCCCTCCTCAAAGCACCTGGGGGAGTGGGGCTAAAGACACCTCCTGCTATGTACAAGGGGGGTCTGAGGCACAGGGGGGCACACAAATGTGGGCTTGGTCCCCAGGTACCCTTGGTACACCACTGCTTGCCTGAGTGTAACATTATCAAGAATCAGGACAGCCTAGAGGGGATACAGAGGGCATTTCTAAATACACAGCTACACAGTGCCCACTATAACTCATTTGATGGTACAGAACCACCACCTCCAGTACATAAACAAAATGACAAAGCCAGACTAACAAAATTCCCCTGCCTTGGCTCTCTGAGGCACTGCAACAATACAAGAGTGCATACCCCGTTCCCACAAAAATCCCAGTGTACCCTGCTCCTTCCCCATGCTCACATCATTTCTCATCTCTCAGGTTTCCCCAAGAGAAGGGAGAATCTCAGGGAGGGAAAGTCAGGCATATTTTAAAGAAATACTCTCATGGCCTGTCAGAAAAACAAACATTTACCCCCACAGAATGCTGTTCTCACAGCCACAGTGTGGCGTGGTAGTGGCCGAACCATCAACGACAGGGTTTCCATCAATAGTGGAGTGCCTGGACAGTCTCACAAGGCACAAAAGGAAGAGGCAGTACAAGATGTTTTCAGAACTCAACACAGAGTCCCCTCAATAAAGTCCAAAGTGGGCAGGAGGTAGAGGCACTGTGAGAGGATCTAGAGGATGAAGGAAATGGAGTTCTCAAACAAGAGTGTGGCACTAGTCCAGGACAACGGGAAGTCCCGGTCATCAGGTAAGGCATTGCTAAAGAGAACGTGGAAAAGGACAGGGAGATGCAGAGCCAGCTCATCGAGGATATGTTAGGCCGGGGATTGGCAACGCAGGCTCAGTGAGCCGCCTGTGGCTCCCTGAACGTCCCTTTCTGGCTCCCTGGCAGTCTCCTCCAGGGAGCTAGGTGTGCTCTGGTGACTTCCAGCTGGCCCCAGAATCAGGGCCAAAGAAGGGGGCTCTTGGCAGGGGTGTCTCTGGGGCCTGGCACATGGGGCTCATGTCCCAAATCCCAGTGCCAGTGCCCCAAGTCCAGGCGCAGCCCCTGCCTTTCCCGGTCTCTGGCCGGAGATCTGGGGTCTGGCCGCCCGAGGTGGCAGCGGCCACTTCTGGCCCCATCCTCGGCCAGGCCGCCCATGACTGTGGCTGCCACTCCCTGCCTTCTCCCCGGCCGGGGATCTGGGGCCAGGCTGGTGGCAGCAGGCGCCCTGAGGCCGGGTCAGGCCCCAGTGCAGAATCTGGGTCGAGGCTGTAGCCTGTGGCCAGGGGGCATGGCTTTTGCAGGTGCCCGGGGTCCTTCCCTGGGGCAGTGACACTCCTGGCTCCTGGCTGGTGCAGGTCCCCCACTTTTGGGGTGCCAGGGTCGCCCCCACCCTCCCACACAACTGCATGAGCCGGAAACACCCCAGCAGCCACGCCACGCCACGCCATGCCACGGCCCCTATCGCTGGCAGGGGGTGTGCAGGGGGCACGCTCCCTGCATCCCTCCTTCTGCTGGCAGGGTGGAGCAACACTGTCCTGCCTACCCCCAGCCAGCTGCCCCTGCCAAGAGTGGCCATTGGAGAGCTGCAGCTTGTGGAGGTGGGGCCCTGGAATGGCCCTATGCAGGGTTCAGGCTGCTTCAACCCAGCCATTCCAGGCCTGAACAGAGACCACCTTGCTCCAGGCCCTGGATCGGGACCGTTCAGCCCTGGGGTGGCTGGGTCGAAGTGGCCTGAACTCTGGGGGGCAGGCCATTCCAGGCCCCACCTCTGCAAGCTGCAGTTCTCCTCTGGCCACTCTTGGGAGGGGAGTCCAGCTGGGGGTAGGCAGGGCAGCGCTGCTCCATCCGGCCAGTGGAGGGAGGGACGGTGGGAGTGTGCACTGCCCGCACACACCCCACCAGCACTAGAGGCCACAGCACAGTTGCTGGGCAGCTCCGGCTCCAGCTCTGGCTCCGGCTCTGGCTCATGTAGTTTTGTGGGAGGGCGGTGGGGGGGGGGCAATGGCTCTTCTCCCCTTTTGGGTTGCTGACCTCAGTATTAGGAAAAATACACTGCTCTGTCACCTGCTGCTGCTAAAACAGCAGAAGCTGCAGCCCTGTGAACCAGGATCCAGCCATGTTCTTCAGCCCCTGGGACCACCACCCACACCTCACCATGGTATCCACACAGGGACAATGTGTAACTCATAATAGTTGATTGGGAGGGACATATTTTGAACCCACTCCCTACAAATATATAAACTTTAGCAGAAATCTTGGACACACACCGTGCCCCTACATACCTCAACTAGCCAACTTCTGGGCATAGAGAATTCCTGCCGATGGGAGCCCATAGTCTTTCAAGCCCACCAATGCCTGATGCTATGCCACTACAGCCCAGAAAACTTGCAGACAAGAAGAGGAAGGGCAAAGCCATATACTCACTTCTGGCTTTAATCTGTTCTGCCCCACTTTGTTCTTTCACTTTTGGTTGCACTGTTGCTTTTAATGATTTTTTCCAGAGCTGGTAGTTGGTAGCTTAGTTCGTTAAACATATTTTCAAACGGTTGTTGTAATATTGGTTCAACTGAAATTTTTATTTTTGGTTTGCTACATTACTGTTTAGTGTCTCATGATAAAAACAAGTTTAAAATTTATCCATTGTAACTTCACTGTATTGATGCCAGAAATTCCTTCACATCAAAGTGAAATAATTAATGGAGTTTTAAAAAAAGTAGATAGGCGAGGTCCCACTTCCACCATCCACAGATTATACTATATAGCTCACAATGAATCCAAACATCTCCCTCCACAGGCTAACAGCTGGATGTACAGCTGCATGTTTTCAGGCATAAGAGACTCAGAAAAACAATAGGTATCCCTAACAATTTTCACCCAGGTCTTTCCATTTTCTATGGATGCTTTGCTAGCTGCTCAAACCCCCAAACAAGTGTCTGCACTTGGGCCACTTACCCATCGTTAAGATTTTTTTCTCTTGGTCTCAGATATACAGCAATGCAACATGATGCTGTCATGATAGGCACATTTTAGGCACATTTTTTTCCTGCTACTTCCAACCTATCCCACAAAACTGTGCATTCTCCCTTTCAAATGGCCAATGCATACTTGGTTACTGTCCTACAACCACTGAGTCAACAATTAAGAAGTTTCTTCCTTCTGTGCAAGTGGCCTATGAATGATTTGATTACCAAGGGAAACACAAGATAAGCCATGTCTTCCAGGATACCCAGAGCATGCTCACCATTAATGCCCATGGAGTTCCTGGGGGCATTAATGCAAATATAGCTGAATTATAAAAGATCCTAGAACCACAGATGTTTCTTCCCAAACACCCTGCATTTGTATTTGTAAAACTGCCACAATGGTTGACCATCTCTTGGAGCACCGTGTCATAACCCTTCCTGTTTATACGTTCTCTGCAGTGAGGGGGAGGCAAATTATAGGGACATGGGGTCCATCCATTGCTCCAATACAGTTTGGGACCCCCTTGCAGAAAAAATCATCAATAATGGTCTGAGCATTAGCTTTTTCCATGGTATAACACAACTGCATGACAATGGCCCCTGTAGTAACCTTGGGGAGGAAGGGGTTATCACCTGTGTCAGTGAGTCCCAGGAGAGCCAATAATAGCAGAGTACAGGTTTTTGAATTGAAGCAGCAGATCTGCCTGTTTCCTGTTTGGTGGCAGCAGAGCTCCTCGGAAGGATCAAGAGGAGGCCAGAGAGACAGGCCTGAAGGATCCTGCAACATCCATGCCAAACATAGGCTCAAGTCTGTAAATGACCATGTGTGAGTAGAAAAGAGACTGTTTAGCTAGATGCAGTCAGGATATTTCTTTGTTTTGGTTTGTGTTTGGATTCCACTATTCTGAACACATGTACCCCCTCCCACTATCCTATAACTACCTAAGTTAAATCCCCAAAAAAGCACCTCTCTGTGTTTCTTGGTTGTTCTTAATTAAAGAATTTATCCTTTTAAAATTGGCTCAGTTCTGTGCCCTAAAAGGCATGAGGTTTTGTGTGCATGGGCCTCAGACTGCATAGCCAATTACTAGAGGGGATTTTGTCCCATTTTCAGCTGATATCACAGCTGAGGTTTAATCACTCTGCTGAGGGAGGAAGAAAAGCTATTGAGGGTACCTCACAGCAAGGAACTGCAAAGTGTGCCTTCCTGGGTTTTCAAGAAGTGTTTGCATTTGGGTGGTGGCAGCAATACCACTCCAAGGCCAGGAAAGTGGTGGACTTGGAGCAGTTTAAGACTAGGCTTTATGACCAGCGGTTTTTAAGGCCTGTTGCAGGCTCCCACCTTCTGCACTCAAAGTGCCAGAATGGGGAAACTGTCTTGACAGCCACAACAGCTGATCTCCACATGCTGAATTAGTTGGCTCTGTAATAGTAGCTTTCAAGGGTACTTACCCACACACATGGCATTGGAGACCCACTTCTCCATGGATATGGGGCATCTCATATTTGTACTCTGTCACTGCAGCTTCACAGTGTAGCACATATCTCAAATCAGATGGCTTTCCCATCCTGAAATTCTCTAGCCGCTACTGGACTTCCCAAGTCCTCAGAATGACTCTTTCCTACCAATCCACACTGGTCTCTTAAACCCAGAAGCAGCTTTGCACAGTTTGGAGCTGATCCAGGAACTGGTCCTCAAGAATCAACTACTTGATGTCCTCCTTTTCTCCCTTACTCTTGTCTCACTTTCACCGCTGCTGCCACATCATACACTCAGCAATCCGATGGGTGTTCTCCAAAGCTAAATTTGTTTGGCTTTCAGAGCCAAAATACAATCCAAGAAGTCTGTGCATATTTGAGGCTGCCACCATAGCAGAATGGAATATTGCTGGGCCCATGCTGCCCAACAGCAATTTGACAAAGGTGCTAGCCAGCCCAGAAAGTAAACAGGACACAGAGATGAAGGGATTTTTAAAAATTTGAAGCCACCTGTCTTTCCACAGTTCATAGCGAAAACAATCCCAGATACAATGCTTCCACACAGTGAAGTAAAGGATCATAGGATACCTTCCCAGAACTCAATCCCATCAATTTACAAACTAAAAAACATGCACATGGAATGCCTGTTCCACTATTGGAGCATTTTGTATGCAGCATTTTACCAGATATATAGCAAAAAGCTTCACAGTGTGCTAACAAACCCTCAACTCATTCCCCTTCCCCTACTAGTACAATGTCAATGTCTTTCTGCATCTGCTGATGCTTTTACACCAATACAGAAGTGATTCTTAAATGAGACATTTAGCAGCTTTGGAATAACATGCTTTTATCCTAAACTAATTTCTAACTAAACAACCGACTTGGGAGGAGGGGTTAGTGTCTACCTGGGGAAAAGGATGACAAAACACTAAAGATCCTCTACTAGAATATTGCAGAATTCAAACAAAAGCTTTGTCACATCATCTTCCCAGAGTTGCTAATCTCATCTGGCTGATCAGAGCTGAGAACTAATTTTGAGGTGGCAAGTAACTTGAGTTCATTTTGCATGCAGAGAGGTGGTCTTCTCTCTCTCTTAAATGTAGCTTCAAGCTTGTCCCTCTTTCACATCACCTTCTCTGGATGGTCAGTCCAGGGAAGAAAGCAGGATGCAGTTTCTGGTATCATTGATGGTATGAGAGAACCAAGAACATAGCCATTGGTAGGCCAGGGCCCACTCACTTAGAGTGGAGGCCCACCCACTGCAGCACCTGGAAGTGGTGCGAACTTTGCCACCACAGGTGTGGGGCAACTGAACAGCTGGCTGGGCCCACCTTGCAGATTCAAGGTCTCAGCTAGAAAACAGAAGCTGGTTATGTCCATGGAGAGAACCCCCTTTTCTTTCCACAGGTTTTGAGTCTTTTGTAAGGATCAGCATCCCCTTGGTTCACCAGAGGAACCACTCTTGTACATTTAGGGATTCTAGCATGTTGGTTATAGTTCATCATAGGCAAGAAGTATCTTCATCTAAGATCACAGTAGAAGATTCCAGTTTGAGATGGACATTTTCCTGCAAAATCTGATGGTGACCACAGAGATATCCTCTTCGTAAGCTGTCCCAGATGAGAAAGCATTTGTAACAGATTTCTACTTATGCCAGACATAAATGTCCTACTTGTCTCGATATAATTAAAAGTTAGTCATCATTACATATTTGCTTGTTTCCATGCATCCTCATGACAGTCAGTAAGCCTGACAAGGGGAAAAGGGATTCAAAGGTGAGGGCAGAATTTAGCAGGGGTCTCAAACTCAAATCACCACACGGGCTGCATGAGGACTAGTACAAGACAGCATGAGGACTAGTATGTTAGCCCAAGGGCCAAACCACTGAAACCTTTTCATACAATGATGTTGTAAATATCGGTAACAAAAGTGTCGTTGTGGCCCACAGAAAATAGTTTTAGGGATCACATGCAGCCCATGGGCTGCATGTTGGAACTCCTGGTTTCGGGTAAGTGAGTTAACTTAGCCTAGATACCCTTTTGATTACAAATCAGAAGTGCTAAATTAAGCATTTGATCAACCAATGTTACTCAGGCCACAGTTCAAATATGGCAATGTGATCTATGTTACCTACAAAGAGCTGGATAGGAACTCCCCTTGATCGCCAGCCATCGCCACTTTTTTACTCTTCTAGATAGGAAACTGCTAAGCAACATAATGCTATCCTTTGCTCAGGCAGCTATCACAGCATGGCCAAATGCATCTGAGTGCAAGTCCCAGGAAATGGACTGAAACCCAGGGCTTCTGAATAACAGACCAGAGTGCTATTGACTAAAGTGGGTCAGAGTCCATAAGTTTAATCAACGAAATGCTCCCAATACAGATCAAGGTGCTCTGTATGTAGGATGAAGAGCTTCTCATGTGGGATGAACTTCTCCAGATGCAAGACAGGGTATTACAGCCATTGGGCATGGTGCTGTAGACACAGGCCAGAATGTTGCAGAGGTTTGAATGAGGCACATTAGACATAGGACAAGGTGCTCCAGAAGCAGTGCTGATTGCTGCAGCCAAGAAAGGGGTGTGCTAGTAAATGAAGGACACAGCTATTTCAGATGTGACATGTAGCATTCCAATGACACACAGAAAGCTGCAGGTGTGGGATGGGGCGGTTTTGTACTTCAGGTAAGATGTGAAAAATCCAATTTTACTTTTACATTACTAGCAACTAAATGACTTTCCATTTCCTGTAATTAGTGGTTTCATTTTTAATAATTTGATTAGTGAAGAGCACTCGATCAATAAGGGGAAGGTTAGGACTGAAATACAAAGTGCTTATTGAATAGCACACAGTCCTTTCCCTGCTCTATTGGCTCATTTGTCATATTGTTTTAATGAAAACAAGACTGTTTCACAGCACACAATAAAAAATGGACCTGGGCATGTGCCAACCACCCTAGTACAAAAGGGGGATCTCAGCAACCTTCAGTTTGGAGCTACTGGGAAGCAGCAGCCTCACAGTTCCTGACACAAGTCTTTTTGGATCCTCCATGTTGGAAAATGCAGGTGGGCAGAAGAGGACCACATAATTCATTTCTAGGAGTCATAGAGGAAGATGGACCACTTTGTCTTCCTTGAAACACACCAGCAATGTACTCAGTGGCTTTAATATTATATGGATGATACTTGAAACCAGGTGAATACAGCTGCTTGGAAGGGGTGAATTGGTGGAGATGGGAGGGGGTTGGAATATAGAAGAGTGGTGTCAATGTGTAGAGTCCTCACACCATTCCCAGCACCACCACCAGCCAGCTCACACATGGCCATTGTTCAAACATTCATTCCCTTCTAGGGAGTTCACTTTATTGTGCAATAACATAACAGGCCTAAGGCAGGACTGTGCTTACAACATGACGGAGTTTTTCTCAGTGTCACTGAAGTGCTCTGCTTTGTTTTTTTCCCCTGTCCTTTCATTGGAACTTGAGACTCATCTCACCAGCACCTCTCCCGAGAGCCTTACAAGCTGATACCTGGGCACAGAGATCTGACCACTGCCTGGAGGGGCTGTAGCTGGCGTGGCATATAGCTGTAGGAGTGGGTTGAGAAGGAGCTTATCAAAGGAGATGCAAGAAGTTTAGGCATGTGGTAAAGCAATGAAGCAGGACCTTCTGTAGGAGTCCTAGGTAGCGTTAAGATTCAAGTTAGGGATTACAAATGGCTCCCACACTGCTATGAACAAAATATACATGAAGCACACCCATGCATGCACACACACTCTCTATATATTTTACTTCAAATTTACCTCTTCCTGGAAGTTTGGTTTTATTGGCAACTCCAACAGAAGCAACTGCATATGAACCACAGCCTAAAATTTCAGCCCAGTGTTGACTGTTCCCAAGGCTCTCCCTGAAAGGCTTGTCTCCAGACCTTACATCCTAGCTGGTGTGACCTAAACCTACCTGCTGGTGAGACTCATTGTTAATTCCACTGTGTGTCCATGCAGGGTTACAGCACTTGATAATAAAAAGCCTCAAGAGCTGAGTCCACAGCCCTAGGCAAGGTCCTTTAGGCCTTTTCCTTATTATAAAAGTAGGTGCTAGCAGAGGTTTACAGCTGGAGCAATGAAGAACTAAATTTAGCTGTAAGCATAGTGAAAGTCAAGCTGTGTTCAACACTGGTTCACTACCATCCATTGTCTGCAACAGTTCATTTTCCTGGTGCCAGCATCTATCTTATTCCGAGGCTGATGCTGGAAACTTAGGCTGTTGAAAGTAAAGCCTGGATGAAGATGACTGCTAAGCACATCAGAGTGCTAATGGTTAAGAATACAGCTAGTCCTCACTTAGTGACCTACTCGTTTAGTGACCCCTCAGAGTTATGACCGGCTCTCTGATGAGTTGGTATTATGGCGATGTATGAGAACTCGCATCAACTCTCTCAGATTACCTATATTTACAGTACACTATGCAAACTAAGTTCAGTACATTAGAGCTTAAAACATTTAAAATATATATTAAAAATGTTATAAATGATGCAAAGGTGACATTAAAACTATCTACCGATGGTTGAAAAACCCACTACCAGTAAAGTACATTATGCCTGAAATACCGGTAAGGGCTGCTCCTCGTTTAGTGACCAATTCGTTTATCAACCAGGTTTCAGGAACGGAACCCGGTCATTAAGTGAGGACTACCTGTATAACTCATACCTCCACCCTAGGAAGACAGTTACAGGGTAATTGTGGCATGTGAGTAGAAGAACCTTGAAAAAACTCACAAACATTCCCAAGCTGGGAGACCTTCACAGCTACTTGTTGTTGCCACTCAACCTAGCCTCCAACTTCAAACAACTCTTTTAATGGAGTGATTCCTCCAGTCTAGTGGTTCTCAACCTTTTGAGGCTCATGACATACTTGGCAGCACAGTGGTTAAAGTAAGGGGGTATGCATGGAACACAGTTCTGGGGGCCCCCTATTTTTAGGCTAGCAGCATTCTGGGGCCTCTAAAAATAGAGGAACGCACTGGATAGCTGCATTCTGGGGGCCCTCTAAAAACAGCATGAGCAGCCAGAAGGTAGATTTCCAATAGCTCCACCTTAAGCCCAGCCAGCAGAGAGCTGCCGCAGGCTAAGAGTTTGTGACTCTTCCCCTGCATGGTGGAAAAACTTGTGGCCTGAAGCAGCTTCCAACTGGTCAGGCAACCTGCAAACAGGAGGTAACGGCTTTGGGGGTTTGGGGGGGCTGCTGGGGCTTTTGTGTGTGTCTATGTCTGTCTGTCTGTATAGGGGTGACTCTGGGGGGAGGATGGGTATTGGGGAAGGGGGTGGGTTCTGGGGATGGGTATTGAGGGCCCACCTGTGCAGGAGGTTTCTGGGGCCCACCAAATTATACTTTAACCCCTGTGGTAGCATATTGTGACTCTACATGACACACTAGCCAACTCCCTCCAGGGCAAATCCAGCCATCGCTCCAGCTTTCTGTGACATATTTACTGCTGGGTGGTGACATGGTACTGCGTCCCTACAGTGGTTGAGAACCACTGCTCCAGTTTGATCACTCTGATTCTCTTCTTCCTCAACCCCACTGCAGTGTACAAACTCTGTGGTGCCAATATGTGTAGACATTCTACTCAAGCCTGCATGGCCCCAGGCTACACTGGAGTTTTTCCACCCTAAAAGTTTCCCACCTTTGTTAGTACCAGTATTTCTGTACCAATAGTAGCAACTGCAGAAACTCTATTACAGACAAGGCCCCAGTGGTTCCCTGTGTTTTCAGTACAGTGTCATTCAGACCAACCTGAGCAGGGTGAGGTGACACTGTGATGAAAATGGCAACAGCTGGAGCTCTGCTAGTGGAAGGCTTTAGAGGGAAAATGCTAGTGTAGAAATAGTCACAGCCTCTGCTAAACCAGACTGGCATTTCACACATTAAGTAATGAACAAGGAGAGAAGAGGTTTTTAGCTCCTCTCTTTCCCTGGTGCCAAAGCTTCATCTGCCTAAGAAAGCCTAACAAAAGGCAGCTTTGTGTGTCTTCCTGTGTAACTTTAATTCCTGTTGAATTTTGGCAGGCACAGCCGTATATAACAATAATAAAAAGAAGACAAGACAAAATAGAAAGAAAGACAGAAAGAAAGAAAGAACCTAGAACAAGGCTCAGTAATATAAGATAAACTGCACTCCTATTGCTATCGATCACCTGGATTTTGTGCTTTCATTCATAGTCAAAACTGATCAAAGCAAAGGAGAGAGAGTCAACTTGGAGATATTAAAAAAAAAGAAAAAAAGGCCAAACACTGGCCCTAGGGTATGTACACATGTAAAGCCATGACCAGGAGTGGAAATACAGATATCAAATCTCGTTCTTCTTTCAGTTCCAAGGAGGACACTATCTGAAGATCATCTACAAGTGCAAGGGCATAAGAGGGTAGGGATGAGGGTTACAGGATTTCACATAGAGTCGCTTGATCTGGCTGCAGCAATCATACACTCTCCTGATTCTCTACTACCTCCACAGTAATTATGTAATAAAGAATTCAGAGTTCCAGATACTGGGAGTTAGCTCCTCTTATTAGTTCAGTATCAAAAGAAGGTACTTAGTATTTCCCCTGTTAAGGGTGAACATAAATGTCCATTTGTGACTCTGTTGTTATCTGCTTTTCAAGGTAGATAACTCTGGAGGAAGGAGCCAAGATGGCCTAAAGTGGCACTGTTCAGGTCAAGAACAAGTTTAGAATCTGGCTCTGATGCTGCAAAAATCTGGTGAATTCTTTTCACAGAATTGTGACTCAGAATGGCAGAAAGCTTTTCAGGATACCTGGTTTTGCAAAATTCCCACCATTTCTCACACACCCTGCAAGTTTTGGCCCAGCTGTATCCAAACCACTGGAAAACAAGCCTCTACTTGTTGTACAGCCTGGAATCAAATCAACAGAAGCAAGGAATGACTTAAGATCTGAACTGATGTTATCCCATCAATTGTGTGTTGAAGGAGTTGGGTGGGTCTCAAGTCTATGCGCCAGTAAGCTATGCAAGTACGTGCATGAGACAAAGGGAGTCTCTAATGTGTGAAACGAACAAGGAGTCCTGTGGCACTGAAAGACTAACAAATTTACTTATTGCATGAGCTTTTGTGGCAGAAAATCCCACTTCGTCAGACACTTTGAAGATGCAGGAGTCTGTGTGTACAAACATACATTCAGGACAGATCTTCCATCTGCAGGGGCGCATCTATTAAATTTATTTCCCAATTGTTACAAACTCAAAGTAATAATCCTTTTATGTTTGCAATGCTTCCCAGCTGAGCCACTTGAGGCACCGTAAAACAACAATAAAAATAATTCAAAATACTGAGTAGGTGGGATACAAAGAGGAGTTGTAGGAAAGGAATAAACATGGGGCTTACAAAGCTCAAGTTCACAAACACCCTGTGAAGAACATATGCTTTAAAGGGATTTTAAAAGTGAGTGACGTTGGTGCCACACAGTGGAACCAATTACAGCAAAGGCCCACTTGCCTGCCAACAAGAGGCTACAGTGAAACTCCTATAAGGAAGGCTGTGTCCCAGTGCCAATACCCATCATAGTAAGCTTGAAGGAGAAAGTCTTGAATGTAGCAAGGACCTGTGCCATTAAAGACATGAAAACCCAGCAGCACCAGTTTATATTACAGGCAGCTTGCCACTTTGTTCACAATCATTGTAGAGAGTGCAAGATAGGTGAGATATGATGAATACTCCTCCAAAACAGTGAGCAAGTAACTGAGAGACTACAATCTGCAAACGCTGCAAGTGATTTGGAAGCCCTGCTAAAGTTATGACCCCAAATGAGGCTCATGTTTCTGTTGCAGGGACAAATAAGGATGAAGACTATGCAAGGCCTGGAGCAGAAGAAAAGTGTGATACAAGAGTAGTTACCTCCTGACTTTCCACAGACTTATCCAGGGAAACACAGGCCAGCCCAAAGTGAATGTTGGCTCTACAGATTGCTCACAAAGAGCTTCTTTCTGTCTCAAAAAAGCACACTCATAACAAACTCTTTCCAAGCTGTTCATGTTCCTCCCGTCATGTGAAATATAATACAGTGAGACAGAAGTAATGCCAGTAATAGCTTCATAAGCAAGAGCTTCATGGTTTGTTGCAAGCCTTCCACAGGGTTAGCGCTTACATAAAAGGATCTAAGTCAGCTGATAACAGCTAGCTCCAAGGATGCTACTAGCTAAATAAGCCTCTTTTTGTTTGTTTGTTGTGTGGCAGGCACAGCACTGAGATTCACTCCTGCTGGGCCCTGTCAGATGACTCCGCTCTCCCATGTGGAGCTGAGAAATCATGCCCAGATACTGTACCTTTGAATTAACTTTGAGGTCCCTGACATTGACTTCAGTGGTATGCTTTGACTAGAACTTTGCTTGTACTGAACAGAATCAAAGACAGAATAGGACAAATTCACCTCTGGTGTAATGTCACTTGTTCCTTGTAGGAGCAGGGATGAATCTGGCTAACAGATAAGTTTGAATGCCTTACACAGTTAATGTATGCACAAAACAACTAGACTCAAGACGTGGCCAATGAAGTTTGAAGCAGCTTCATTCTTAACAAGGCTGAGGGAAGGTCTACACTTAAAAAGCTGCTGTTGCACTTTAGTGAAGACACTATTATAGCTTAGAGCAAGCTTCTCCTGTCAGCATAGTTAATCCACCTCTGGGAAAGATATGTCAATGGGAGAAGCTCTCCTAGGGTGGTCATTTTCTGAACTGGATTGTGCTAGAGTTCAGGAAGTCCAGAAAAGAACAACATGAATGATTAGAGGCCTGGAACATTTTACTTATGAGGGAAGATTGAAAGAGCTGGGTTTGTTTAGTCTGGAAAAGAGGAGACTGAGAGGGGACATGATAACAGTTTTCAAGTACTTAAGAGGTTGTCACGTGGAGGAAGGAGAATAATTGTTCTCCTTATTTGTCAACAAAGGGACAAGAAGCAATGGGCTTAAATTACAGCAAGGGACATTTAGGTTGGACATTAAGAAAAGAATTCCTAACTGCCAGGGTGATTAACCACTGGAATTACCATAGTTGCCTAGCCAGGTTGTGAACTCTCCATCACTGAAAAATTTTAAGAGCAGATTAGACAAGCACCTGTCAGGGATGGTTTAAGAGGGTACTTGGTCCTGCCATGAGTGTAGAGGACTGGACTCAATGACTTCTCATGGTCCCTTTCAGTTTCTATGATTCCAGGATATGGCAGTTGGCGAATGTGGCTAGATCCTTCACAGGAAAAACACAGCTTGTGGCACCAAGAGTGCTCTTTTTCCTCAGAGGTCATGGCATCCAGCTGCATGGGTTCAGGGTTCAAATCAGAGATGAGTACCAAGAGGTACCAGTCAGGTGTCCTGGACACCTTTGTGTCATTCTCAGAGCCTATTTTGTGAATGACTATGATGAGATCAGTGAAGGCATCTAGGTTTATTGAGGCCACCACAGAAGCTACTTCACCCCTAATCTCTTTACATGGTCTTTGCATATCGTTTCCCTTTAGTCACCAATCAGATCACACTTTATTGGCTTCATGCCAGGGAGGACACTGCCCATAAAGATGAAATGTTATCTATTCAGTCCTGCTCCTTCCACATCCAACACAGGACCAAAAGATCCCACCTGGATGGTGACTCTTGTCTCAGGATTGAAAGAAGTGGCAGGGGAGGGACGTTCCCCAAGTGAAGTTGCTGGTAGAATGCGTGATGGGTCAGAGACTGCATGCCAGCAGAGGAAGAGTTATGGACAGCCTTTGCACCCAGCTAGCTTTGACCTGCTATTCCTGCAGCCAGTGCCAAGCCTGAAGGGTGAATAAAGAGAGACAAGTTAGCTCAATTCCAAGCTGACTGGCCAGGTAAGAGGACAGAGCTCTTCCTTGCAACCTGAAGGGAGCTTCACCCTCAAAATTAAAGAACAGGCCTGCTAACTGGAATAGCCTCTGGGGAGGAAGAGCTAAACCCCAAGGAGCCAGCCACACTTGAATTAGACTGTTTTTGAGAACCAAGCCTGAAGGAAAAGGCAGGGGACAGCTTAGTATTGAGTTACATGTGCTTCCTCTTGTAGAACATTTTGAGGCTGAGCCCCTCATCCCCGCTTAGAAGAGAACTGACTGAAGGAACATTAGCTAGTGAGCTGAAACCTACCTCAGTGGACAACAGAGATAGACCTCTTCCCTTCCTCAGTCCTGCAGTGGGAAGATCAATGGCCACATTGGGGGTATGTCTACACTTGCAAGTTAGTTCAAAGGCTTAATTTGAACTAATTTAGTACCTGTCTACATTAGTCTTTCATTAGTTTGAGCTAAGGAATTCTTTAAGGTGAACTAACAAAAGCTTAGTTCAAATTAGTAGGACCTGCTGGTTAGTTCAAACTAAGCCCTTAGTTCGAACTGAGGATGGTGTGGACTAGGATTAACACTTAGTACGAATTTATTAAATTCAAATTAACAAAGTGAACTAATTTGACTTAATGTTAAGTTGAATTAGTCCACTTTGTTAATCTGAACTAAGTTTGAGTTTAGTTTGAACTAAACTCAAACGTACTGCTTTGAATTAACAAATTCAAACTAACTTTTCCAGTATAGACATAGCCTAAGGCACCCAGAAGGTTCACCAGAGGGTACGGCTTCATCCACCCCATTCCAGCCCTCCTCCAGCTAAGCATACAGAGGTCCCAGTACCATCTCAGAAATAACCCCTTGCAACCCCTATGTAGCGGTTTACTTAACCTACACTTCAGGCTACTACTTCATACGAGAGTTCTTCTCTGCTGCAGCTTCTAGGAAAAGTCTTTCTAAATCCAGTACTTAAATGATGGGAGGGAAAAAGGGCCCAGTTCATCCCTGATATAATTCCATGACCTCAGTGCACTTACAAAGAATGTAGCACAACTATTTGAATTTTTGGCTGTAAAGAATGTCAAGAGGTTTCCATCCAAATGCAACTAGCATTCTGTAATCTAGTGGGGAAGCAATGACCCCCATTTAAATAGAATTGTTTGTTTTAAAATTCATCATTCCAACACAGTGATGCTGTTAGAAGGCAAACCAATAGTCATGGTATATGTAGAACCTAGATAAAAACAGTGGCTCCAGTTCTCAGGTAAAGATGAGTTTGGCTTGACCCCAGACCCAAGTGGAGGGAAGACAAAAGTGACTTTATACCACCTTTGCATTCAGCCAGGGGTTGTTAAGCAGCTAGTTTGCAGAAAAGCATGTCTTTGTCAGTGGAATCCTAGAGGAGTTTCTCCTTCAGAGATATCCCTTTCCAAAAATACATATTGGTGACTCAGTGATGCAAGGTCCTGAGCACTACCAGTATGGCACTGACACCTCTGGGTCACATGGAAATCAATGGTAGCTCAGGGTGCTCTATAGTTGGCAGGATGAGGCCCTAAGTCTTTGTCAAATCAAGAATCAAAATATGATTTCAAAGTCTACAAATGTCACCTTTTTTAAAAAAAAAGTACAGTCCAGTTATTAATGATATTCTCTGTAATATGCTTTAACTTGAAAAACTACTGATGTGATAAGATCAGCATCCCTTCAAACCTGAGACAGAGTGAACTCTAGTCTGACCCATCCCAGTATCAGTTTATCAGGCAAGGCCATCACAAGAACAGCTACAGCAACTTCATCCTTTAACATTAAATGCCTGAAATGAGCCAATACATCAAAGCAGATGAAACATCAGGATAAAGTGGCCCAAATGGTGTCATTAACCCCCAAAGAAACAATTCCATGTGTTCAGTATCCCATAAGCTGCCTTTTTACCGCTATGCATTATTAGTGACATTAGACCTTTATCTATGGCTCTTCTCCCTGTCACAGTGCCTGCACATGAGACACTGATATTGTCCTTTCCTTCTAGCTTTCATAAAGGCTGACATTTTTGACATCCACTGTCTGAGCAAGGCGAAGAAAAAGAACAGCAGCTGCTTTTCCAGGATGAAACTACACAGATCCAACTAGTTAGCAATCCAAAGTGTTAGCAGACAGGTGATGTCTCCTGAAGATTTCTGCATCAGATGGAAAGGAAGGGAGCCTGAATGACAGTGAGACGGTATGCATCACTAGTGAGGAAGTGATTAAGAGTTTGCAAACACCTTCAGAGTTTTCTCTGGTTTTTTCTCATCCATTTTTTGGTCTGATTGCACTTTTTGGTATTTGAATTTCAGGCCCCCCTGGGGCTCCCTACAGCAAACTCAGTTTGGGAAACTGCTCAGTGCTATGGAACAAAGCTCTAGAGCAGTTAGACATGTAGGGGGCAAATGGCACAGCCCAGGATG
The DNA here is from genome assembly GCA_007922195.1 of Podocnemis expansa. Taxonomy (NCBI): domain Eukaryota; kingdom Metazoa; phylum Chordata; order Testudines; family Podocnemididae; genus Podocnemis; species Podocnemis expansa. Next base: position 1,975,653 of record ML682024.1, on the reverse strand, counting down.
GAGACCTGTAAAGGAGAGGTCTCATCTTCTGGCATGCAGCTGGCAGATGTGGATTCTTTTGGATCTCTTCATCCTCTACATCTAGTTTTGGCAATTGTCACCACAGACACAGGTGACTTTTGCCTTTCCCACATTTTTCTGGTGAAAATCAGAAAATACCCAGTAATGCACTAAACTGAAGAATATTAAGGTTCCCTGTGGTATTATGGTGGAAATGCCAGTACCTAGGAACAACTAGTGGAACCTCTTGCTCTTGTTGAGCCATTCCGAATTCTTGAACATTGTTGGCATCACAAGATGGCACTACTTGGTTCATTGGGCAGAGAGAGTCAAGCAAGTGTCTCTCATTTTCCTACAGCTGCTGCCTACAGGTTATTCACAAATAAACCAATGTGACAGTGTCATATAGGACAGTTTCCAGAAAGTGCTAGAAAGTCAATATTTTAGTCGCAGGCTCAGCAAGTCCCTTTTCCCCTTCTAGCTGAGCAGTGGTTACTCCAGGTTGTGGTGTAACACGACATAGGTTAATTAGCCCACCTGGAGCTTTTCATGGTCCCATCTGAAACATGTTAAAAGCCTTCTCCCTAGAGAAAGGGTGTAGCTGGAGTGTGAGAACTACCAGCTAGTGTGTGTGAGAGGAGACAAGCTGTGGTTGGAAGGCAGACAGATCTAGGAAAAGGAGCAGAATGCTAGTCAGGAAGGGTATATCTACACTTACAATTTAATTTGAATTAACACTTTTTGACCTTCTTCCTCCCAGGGTGCCTTCCTCTTTCTACATATTGGGTGGGGGCATGGCCCTTCTTGGGGGCCATCTTGCCATGCCTCCCATGGTGCCCTTCTCCTAATTCGAACTAGCAAGTCCTGTCCATGGACATGCTAGTTTGAATTGGTTTTCCTAGTGTGGCCAATTTAATTTGAATTATTATTAATTGGATTATTCCTCTCCTCCCCAGAAATATAGAAGAATGGCAGAGCAAGTATGATTTTAACAGTAAAGTTTTTTAAAAGGCCTCTTCTTTATCATTCTAAATGAAACAACCTTCTTCCCCTTAGTGGATTGACAATTAGCCAATTAGATCTTACATTTCTGTACCAGCTTTCATTCCAAAGAAGCCAGTGGAGATTTGTGATGGAGAGGACATACCTCACGCTGACCCAGAAAGAGTGAAAAAACACATTATGGGAGATGGAAGTCTTCCCCCACCCAATACCTTGTTGGGCATGCTCCAACTGCTGCTTCTGTATAAAAGGGAGCAGCCCAGCTCCTTCTAAGTGGACTGCCAAGGAAGAAGGATGCAGAGTGGATGCTTCAGCCCAGGATCTGCTGCAGCCCTACCAGAAGCAGCCAGAGACCTGAGAACCAGGCAGCATCCCCAGTGTATCTAGAACCCTGACCAGGCTGAGTCTCTAGGGACTATGGATGCTGAGGAAGCTGGAAGCCCTGACAGCCTGTGGAACACCATGGCAGAAGACAGGGTAGGAAGTAGCCCAGGAAGGCAGGGGAACAGCTGGGATTCCTAGAAAGAGTCAGCTTGTTGCAGGCAAATTCCAGGCTGGTTCAGTGATGAGGAACCTTGTCACTGCCAGACCATGGACTGGTGCCTGGAGGAGTGGAGAGGGGCTGGGATCCACCTACCTTGGCCATCACCCCCTGGTGGTTGTCCCTCCTGAATCTGACTGTAGGGCCATTTGGCCCTGATCCACAGTGCAGTCATGTCAACTTTGGCCATTGGGCCACCCGGTCTTGAGTGCAAGGACAGTCAGGTGAATACTAACCGTGGGGTCATCACACTCCCCAAACTGCCCCACAAGGGGATGACAAGGATGTACATTGCAACGCTTGCTGCAGAACACAGACATCAACTGGGCTCAGCAGAAAGGCGTGAGGGGGGTGAAGATTGTTAGGAGAGTAACCCTTCTTCACTCACCTACTTGTTGCTCTGCCTAAGATGCAGACTGAGAGGATTTTGAAATGGCTGTTGGAAAAACAACAGGAACAAGCTGTGCAACAGCAGTAATATGAGCCACAGCTGTTGCAACAAATTACAACACAGCAACAGCACATGGTGAGGAGCTGGCTGCACAGAACTGGACCCAAAAAGAGTGCTTGGTACAACAAGTGGCCACACTGATGCAGCCAGCCACAGCTCCAGCCCCAGCCCCCAATCCTATTGAACAAGGAAGTCATGCCCATTGGTCTTCCTGTCTGACTGTGAAAAATGGAGTCAAATGACAGACTCTGGTCCTTGAGCAGTTTGCCAAAATCCTCCCAGCTAGGGAGAAGGAGTTGGTGCAGCAACACCAACCAACAAAACTAGTGGAGGCCATAGATGGAGGACTACCTGGAAGCTGATGGACCAGCAGTCCAATCCTGGGAGGTACAGTAGTCCAGAACCCCAAGAAGACAAGATCAGGGGAACTTGGCCACCTACCCAAACCTCCAGCTAACATCATGAGCCACGAACACAGGCATCCTGTCACCCAGACCCAGACAACAAGGGACTGAGACCAAAAGGGAGGCCCAAGTTCAATGCAGACAGATTCCACAGCAGGGAGTCCCAGGCTCAAAGTGTGGTCAGGAAGAGCTATTTTGGCATGACTGCCCCCCCATGGACTGAACTATGGACAAATATGAGTAGCCAGCCTACAAACCCGGAAATGGAGGACAGAAAAACTCCTGGTCCCTATTCAGCTAAAAGGTACCCTCATGACAGTCTTAAGTCAACTCAGGCTGTATCCAGATGCTCATTCAGGAAGAGCTAATCCCTAGTTTCAAGGTCTCCAGGAAGAAGATGCATTTGCAATATAATCATGGGGACATATAGCCCTTTTCAACTGCCTGGGCACAGCTCAAGGTTGACTGCCAGGGGAAAATCCTCTAGGTCAGTATAATGCCCAAGCTGGCCTTCTGCATGGTATTGGGGCAGGACTAGACATAATTCTGGGAGATGCTGTAGGGCAGGGGTCTGCAACCTGCAGCTCTAGAGCCACATGCAGCTCTTTGACTGCCCCGTTGGAGCTCTGGGCTTCAGGCCTCTTCCCCCTGCCACTGGGGGACCCTATGGGGGTGCCTGCTCCTTGTTCTGGGCTCCCCCCACCAGGGGGTCCTTTGGCAGCTGTCCTGGGCCCACCTTCCCTCACTTTCCACCAGGAGACTACACCCATTGTAGCTCTCAAAACACCTGGATATTGAAGGAATTTTTAAAAATGGCTATTTTTATCTTTTGAGTTGCTGACCTCTTCTGTAGAGACTATGACTAATGGCATTCAGGCAGGGAAGAGCAGGACTCATGAGGAAGGAACTACTCAGCCAAACCACCAAGAATGAGATTATGAAAGGGCCATCCCATCTTTCTGAACCACCCATAGCTATCTGCCCAGACTCTAACCACCACAAGGAAGATGGCCAGGAAGAACTGGAGCTGGATGGGGATTTCCTGTGAGAGCAAAGAGGAGCCAATCTTGAGTGAGGCATGGGCATAAGCAATGATCCCTGACCCAGAAGAACACAATGTTCCACCACCCTTCCAGGGACCATAGTTAGAGATGCAAGAAAACTGCCTCTATTGACTGGTATGAGTCCCCCAAGCCCTAGCAGATATCAGACAGGTCCTGGCTGCTCTGAGATTACACAGGAGTCTCCTGCTTTTGGGTCCCACTACCCTCACCAGGACACCTAGGTAGGGAAAGACTCTTAGTGGTCCAGACTCAAGAGGATCACCCCAAACTTCTCTTATACCCCTTCCAGTAATAGGAATACCATTTGAATACATTTGGATGGATCTTGTTGGCCCCTTGGAGTGGAGCAAGATGGGAACCACTTCATCCTAGTTTTTATTGATTATGTGACTCGGTACCCCAAAGCCATCCCCCTTGTACGTGGCTACTACCTCAATCACCAAGAAGCAGGTGAAGATATTTGCATGGATGAGAACACCCAAGAAAATCTTGACTGATCGTGGCACCAATGTGTCCTCCAAACTGATGACTGAGCTATGCCCCCTCATGAATACTGGCACTCTATGGACTTCAGTCTACCACCCCAAACAGATGAGCTAATCAAATATTTCAATGGGATCCTGAAGTCAATGTTGTGCAAATTTATGGAAGATGATACCTGACACTGGGACTTGCTGCTCTCTGCCATGTTTGCCATATGGGAAGTTCTGTCTCTTCAAGTTCCTTAATGGGAACAGCCCCAAGGCATTGTGGACCTCCTCAGGGAGGACTGAAAGATTCAAGAAACATGACTCAGTTAACACCGCCCAGAATGTGTTATTACTTTGGGGGAATCTTCAGGCTTTGGGAACCTTCACAGAGGAGAATCTGGTATAAGCTTAGCAAGCCCAAGAGCAACAATATAAAAGGGCTCTAAGGTGCCCAAATTTGAGCCAGGAGACCAGGTCCTTCTATTATTACCCTCTATGGAGTCAAAGTTCCTGGCTAATTGGCAGGGCCCTTTGAAGTTTCCTGCTGTGTAGGACCTGTAGACTACAAGATCTGGTTGACAAACCAGTTGAAGGAACTATGCACATGCCAAGAGAACTTGCTGAAGGCCTGGAAGGCCAGAAAAGTCATATTCATAACACCCATACACCCAGAAGCCAAGCAAGGACTTTTAGCAGGGGAAAATGATAGCCGCTTGTGATGGGAGAAGGCTCAACCCCACACAATGAGAGCAGTCACAACAATTTGTATGAGACTTTCTTGATCTCCTGTCGGTGCAGCCAAGGAGGACTGCCACCATAAACCATTGCATTGCAACACCCTCAGGGCAGAGAGTAAAGATGACCACTGACCACTCCCTCAGAAGATGTGGGAGGGGTCAGTAGTCAGGACTATGTGTGCTGAGGAGCCTGGAAGCCCTGATGATATGTGGATTACCATGCTAGAAGACAGGGTAGAAAGCAGTCCAGGGAGGGAGGCAACAGCCATGACTCCCAGGAAGAGTCAATGCGTTGCGGGCAGATTCCCACTGACTCAGTAGTGGAGAACCTTGGCACTGTCAGGGGCTCTGGGCTGAGACCCAATGGAGCAGGGAGTGGCAGCATACCCCTACATGGCCATCACCCCTGTAGTGATGGTCCCCCTGACTCTGGCCCTCGGACCACTCAGCCCTGACACCCAGGGCAACTGTATCAATTCTGGCCATAAGGCCACACAGTTTTGAGGTCAAAGACAATTAAGTGAACACTAACCACAAGATCACCACACTCCCCAACTTGCCCCACAGGGGAACTGTGTGAACATATCCAGTGACATGGCTCTAATCCAGAATTTTAGGTGGAATGTACCTCACCCTTGCTAAACATGTGCTCGTTAATTAAGGTGACTTGGTTTTGAAAGCAGTCATTGATGCTCTCTGTAGCTGCTGTTGCTTTGGAGCCCTCTACTGGAATGTATACATATGCACAACTCAGTCAGGGGCATGGAAAAAGGTATTTTATTAATTGTGAGATGTGTTTAACTTTGGGATAAAGATTAATTCATTCATTCCAATCCAATTTCCCCATGTCTCTAAGTCAGGCAGTGCTGCATCTCTCCCAGCATCAGAACTGCCACTGGAAGGATCACCGAACAATTTATAAACAGCAACCTATACATAAGAAGCACGTCACCTACTACTTTTGTGGTGAAATATGTCAGTTTTCTCCCAGTACACACCACCATTAACCAGCCCCTTAATAGAGGAATGGAAGGACACTATATCCAGTTGAAACAGTGACAGAATTTTTAAGTAAAAAGAATATAACTTTGCAAATTGAGATTTATTCGAGCTAACATTGCTGTTCTTGGGTGGTCATATAATTCATAATTGCAGAGACAAAACTCAACCAATAGATAAATGATCAACCCTGGCAAATGAGATCAGAATACTTTACTTACAAAACTGCACTGAAAAATGATCCAGTGGCCGTTGAGAGTAAATCAAAGGTAGATATTTCCAGCATTCTCAGTGCATGCAGAGGAAAAAGTCCCCTATTCAGCATTGGTTCTGAGAGAGAGACCCGGGTACCCCTGAGGGTACGCAAAGATCTTTTGGGGGAACTCACCTTATCTAGATGAGCATTTCTTAACCTGGGAGTTGCAACCCCTAAAGGGGTTATGGGATACGTTTGGATGGGGGGAGTCACAAGTACAGGGCCAGTAAGCTCATACTACAGCGGGCCCTGAAAAGCCAAGTGATGTGTTTCTGCCTTGTTGCCTGGGGCTCAAGCTTCATATAAGGCTCGCAAGTGACAGACAGGCTCAAGTATCACACTGAAATACAAGTACAATGTTTATAGTCCAATTGATTTAGTTTATAATTACAAAGTAGAAATGAGAAAGTAAGCGTTTTTTGGCAATAGTGTGCTGACACATCTCTATTTTTATATCTGATTTTAGTAAATGAATAGCTTTTAAGTGAGAGAAACTTGGGGGTATGCAAGACAAATCAGACACTTGAGAGCTATTCAGTAGTCTGGAAAGATTGAGAACAGTTGCTTTATGGCAGATGGCTCTCTGCTGCCCCCACATCAGCTAACAGCACTTGTGGCAATTGTAATGAGACTATCAGACAACAGAATTAGGTATGTGATTGCTCCTGAGAGTAAGGGTTTAGTTGTAAATTCTTGCATCTCAGAAGGAGAAAAAAATAGATCCCAAAGGCTATGTCTACACTAGCAAATTAGTTCAAATTAAGGAGCTTTAATTCAAACTAATTTGAACCCTGTCTGCACCAGGCTTTGCCTAGTTCAAACTAAAAAAAATTTTTTAGTTCGAACTAAGCAAAGCTTAGTTTGAACTAGGCCTTTTGGCTGGTTGGTCTGAACGAACTGCTTAGTTTGAACTAATTTGCATATTTAGTTCAAACTAGCCCAATGTAGACATACTGGTTTTGAACTAAATAAGTTTGAACTAGCAGTTAGTTTGAACTAAACATGGTTTTTCAGTTTGAACTAACTTTTATTTCAAACTTGCTGCTTTTTTTTAGTTCAAACTAAAAAGTTAGTTTGAGCTAAAAAAAAGTGCAGCTAGTTTGAGCTGAAAAGTTCAAACTAAAAAACTGTGCTTAGTTCGAACAAACACCGAACTACTTAGTTCTGCTTAAGCAAGTCCAAACTAAGGTTTTAGGTGTAGACATGGCCAAAGAGCCTGTAAAGGGATGTACTAACCACACACTAGGCCTAAGGCGGTTAAAGGACAACATGGGCCCAGCTGGTCTCACATCCCCAGACCTGCACCAGTTAGAGAGGAAGCTTAAAAGGGAGCCATTCAACTCAGAAGAGGCAAGGCTGGGGAGGAAGGCAAGTCTATCATGAGGGAAACTGAACAAGAGAGTGAAGAAGCTTCACTGTGAGAAAGTTTACCTGCTGAACTCAGCTGGGGATGAAGATTTAGAGGTCTTTTCTTTTTCTATCTTATATTGGACTTGGAGACATGTGAGGAAATGGATGGTTGACATGACTAAGGGGAGGCAGCTCTGGGCACTCTAGAGCATCTGGCATTGTTATCTGTCATAGGGTCCTGGGTCAGAGTCCAGTGGAGTGGAAGGGCCTGGGCTCCCCTCCCAGTTGCCTTTGCTGAAGGAGGGATATAAGCCTCATTTCCATTGCACCTTGCTCTCTGGAAAGGTGAAGGTAAGATTGGCAGAAACCTTGTGGTAAGAATAAACCACCTACAAGGGCAAGGAAGGAGATTAAGGCCCTTCCAGCTGGGAGGCAAGGGATGAGAAACAGATGTGCTAACTGCTAGGCTACCTGGCCCTCTGAGGACTTTACTGCAAGGCCAAATTAATATCTGGTGTAATCTAACAGACCTCAGTGGATTTACAACAGTAGCCTGAGGTAATATATACCTCCTGCTTGGAGGCCGGTGATGTCAAGAACTCACTGCAATCAAACCCTGAGGGGAAGGCTAGATCTCCTGGATATTTGGGCAACCCACGCAGGAAGGCACAGAGGGGTCAGGGAAACCCTCTGCAACCCAAGATTTCTGTCTTCTATTTCTAGCTAGTCATCCCACTAGCACTAGGGGCTTACAGGGCCAGACCATGGCGATCTGGACCAGGAAGTTCAGCAGAATGGGACCATTGCAGCTGGGGGGGTCTGGGCAAGACAGTTGGAGCAGGTGCCAGGCAGGCCAGGGCTGTTGCTAGTGTCTGGCAGCAGAGCTGACCTCTTGGGGGGGGGGGGCTAGCAGATCCCACCCTGACATTTCCCAAACCAGCTGTGGTTGTAGCAGCAATGGAACCTGGCCAGAGGTGACCCTATCGGGGAATGGCCCTGCAAGTGCCTGCTGCCTTGGGTGCAGAGCCCAGGAGACAGCTCAGCCCCCTGGGACCAGGGCACTAAGCCCAGCCTCCGCTGCTGCAGAGACTGTGAGTCCAGGGCAAGAACTCGCTTCCCCAAGCCCCACTCCAGCCTATGTCTGAAGGGTGGAGTTAGGAGCTTCCTGGTGTGGCACTGCATGGGGCTCCAGGTTGCTTTCACACATACAGGACTTGAGGCTTCCTGGGCAGTGCCAGGTGCAGGCAGGTTTGGGTTTTCCAGGGCCCCTGCCCAGCCTGGGCAGCGGGTGAGGAAGGAACATGCCAGCCAGGCTGCAGGCATGCTGACCATTCCTGCGAGGGCTGGTCTGCTACCCAGTCTGGGAGCTGCACACACCCCACTGGGGGCTAATGGAGGAGCAGTGGGGCTGGGGAAAGGAAGAAAATAGAGTGGCAGGGAGCTGGGGAAGGAGGTAGAGAGTCTGCACAGGGCACCAGTGGGTGGGCAGCAGAGGCAACGCATGAGGCATGCTCAGTGCACTTCCCCCTCCCACAACACCTTTTAAATGATGTTTCCCCCACTGTAACAGTCACTGAAGTTTTCTGCTGGACACCTTTTGTCTGATTGAAGTTCCATCTGAAACAAAGGAACTGAATAGGTTGCATGGAATTGCAGGGAACAGAAAAGGATGCTGAAGGGGATCACTTCATTCTTGGGGCAGAAATACAGTGCTTATTTTCTCTGTGCCTGCAGGAGCTCTCGTTTAGTTTCAGTTCACAGCTGCCATCAGAGCTCAGTGGAAGATGCATATCATTTTAGGAGGCTCCTGGTAAACGCCACTAGCAGAGAGCCATTTTGCACACAGCAGTTTCACATTTCAAAGCAGCAAATAACTTCAAATTATTTCTGTAACAATTCAGTCTGAATCAAGGGAAATAAGTTAACTGCAAAGATGAGCTAGTTGGCACCAGTGGGAGGAAGTGTAGGTTAGTGGGTAGAGCACATGTGTGATGACAGCCATCCCACCAGTGTGTGACTAAAATGAGGGTGGTATCTCCCTTACTGTATAGACCTGGGAGAACACTTGAATCCCTGTGGGACCCTGACTTATTATATAATAAAGGCAGCCATTCTGAAATAGTGGCAGGTAGGCTTTTAGGGAGGAGGGCAGGCTCCAAGGCTATGTCTACACTGGGAATTTAGTTCGAATGAAGGAGGATTAATTCCAGCTAAATTAGTGCACATCCACACTGGCTTTCATCAGTACGAAATAAGGAATTCCTTAGTTTGAACTATGGAAAACTTACTTCAAAATAGTAAAACCTGCCTTTTATTCAAACTAACCCAATGTAGATGCGTTACTTCGAACTAACTGTTAGTTTGAATTAAACACGGTACGACCTTCTTCCTCCCAGGTGCATGGCACCAGGGAGGAAATACCTTCCTCTTTTTATGAGATTGGGTGGAGGATGGCCCTTCTCAGATGCTTTTTCCACATTTCCCATGGTGCGCCCCTCCTAAGCCAAACTGCCAAGTCCTGTGCACGGACATAGTAGTTCAATTTAAGTTTCTAGCATAGACATGCTAGTTCAATCTATGTTAGTTTGAATTAATCAAAATTAGTGTGCACTAATTAATTTGAACTAACTTAGTTCAAACTAGTTCTTAAGAGTAGGCATAGCCCAAGGGACTAAGGCTGCCAGAGGAAACCTCTCTGTGTTCATTTAAGAAGCTCTGGGAATGTACTGGGGCAGGTCAGTCAGGGAATCAGACTTAACAATGTGCAAACTGGAAAAAATAAAAAGCAGTGGGACTTATGGAAGCATTGTCCACCATCTTGTCCATGATCCTTAGCTGCTGTATTGCCCTCTGTCTGCCCTCCATCCCAGTCCTCTTACTTCTTGCTTTAAAAAGAGAAAAAGAGATGGGAGAGTCAGAGCATAGGCTATGCTACAGGTGTTCTAGAGGTCCCTGACATTACCTGGAGGCAAAGCATGAGTCAAGAAGGCATACTGGGCCAAGGAGAACCGGCACAAGAAGCTCAGCCCTCTTCTATCTCTCCTCTTTCCCCTGCCTCCACTTAGCTCAGGGGCCTGGCAGTAGTAGTTCCTTACTCCCACAGCTATCCCTGCTTAATGGTACATGCTGTAGCTCCCCCTGCTACCCTCATGCTAAAGAATCTGCTACAGTTTAACCTGTGACATGCACTTGGTCTTAGGTCTGAGTGTGGCACCCTAACTGCAGTTGGCCAATGGCACTACCTGGCAGGGAGCCCTCTGGCAGTCAGAGCTAGCGAGGTCACTGTGCACAGCCCTATTTGTAGCCCTGCACTGAAGGATGTTTTATATGTTGCATATATTGGGGGTTTGCTTGGACAGGCAGCCCTGAGAGATGGAGTGTGGTATTGGAATTAGAGTACAGAGCCTTAGCTTTGATGTCACCTAAGGCTAGTGAGGCCTTTGGGAGAAGGTGATTTTTTCCTCAGGTATAAAAAACTCTGCATCAACCAAAGAAAAACCTCTGCACTAGGCCCAGCCACATACCCTTTCTGAGGTGGTGAGAACCTGAACTGAATGTTTGTGATCTAAGGACAGTTAATTGAGATGAGTACACAAACATACAAGAGCACATAGTGAGGTGGGAGAAATGAGGAAAAAGATGAGGTGGTGGAGCTGTTGCTTTTTGAAAGCTTGTATAAGTAGAATTTGTTTTAATCCTACCACCAGCACACTTTTTTTCAATCAAAATCCCAGCGTTAGTAAAGGGATCTAACATTCTTGAACTACGTACAGTTAGTACAAGTATAAGGAACGCTATGCTCAGTCAGCATGTGGCCCTGTAGACTTGAGACTGAATTCTAGCCTGGTAGACTTCTACTACTTAGCCTGAACTATGGCCCTTTAAAGCAGGACTGATGCCAGCATTTCCTGTTGATTCCATGGGGCTGGGTGTTCTCAGAACTCACTGTTGGATGGAAATGCTCTGTGATGCAGATGCCAAGACCTGGTTTTATTAAGAGGAGTAATAGAAACAGGGTTAAAGTAGGCTGGAACGCACAGAAACAGCGTTCCAGGGCCCACTATTTTTAGGAGCTCAGCATTCTGGGACCCCTAAAAATAGAATCTGGAGCCAGAACACTGTGTTCCAGGGTCCACCATTTAAAAATAGCAAGGCCCAGAATGCAGCATTCTGGCTCCATTTTCTGTTTTTAGGGGCCACCAACACTGAGCCTCTAAAAATAGCAGGCACCAGAACACTATTCCTGTGCATTCCAGGAGGCAGGGAGCTGCCCTGGCCTGGGCTGAGGCTCTGACTGAGCATGCTCAGAGCCTCTGGACATGCTCGGTCAGAGCAGGCTCAGGCCAGAGCCTCAGCCTGGGCCGGGACCGGTCCACAGTAATAAAGCGGCCAGGTAAGGGGGCCCTGGATGTGGGGGTTGGGGACAGGCAAGCTGGCCCAGTGGTGAAAGGGTGCCGTGGAGAGGGTCGACCTAGGGCAGTGGGGGAAGATGGTGCAGCACAGTGGCAGGTTGGGAAAGGGTTGGGGGATCAGTGGCGAGCCGGGGAACCGGGGCGGTAACTGGGGTGGGGGGTAGGTGTGTGGGGAACAGTAGCTGAGGTGTGTGAGGGGGACCTTCACTGGCATGAGGGGGCCCGCCAATTTAGGAGGGTTCCGGGGCCTGCCAAATAATACTTTAACCCCTGAATAGAAAGTGAATAAGGTCTAATATCAGTCTCTCTTACACCAGTGGTTTTCAAACTTTTTTTCTTGGGAACCAGTTGGAAAAAAATCATTTATGCCCGTGACACAACAATTACATTTTTCAGCAATGAATGCCAGTCTTTCAGCAGCAGCAGCAAGGGGTGCCACAACTCAATGCCTGAGTGTCTGCGACCCAGTGTTGGGTCACGACCCTAGGTCCAAAAACCACTGTCTCATACCACTGCAGTCTGAATCTAAAGAATGTTCCAGACATTACTTTTGAGGTAAGACAGTGGACTAATTGATTGAAAGTGCAATGAGCTTATGGGGTTGCAAGTGATACACAACAATTCATGGGGATGGTAGTTTGAAACAGAGTGACTTATGCTAGAATAGAGGGCTGCATTCAAAAAACTTGGATTCCTTGTTGCCACAAGTTTGAATACAGCATGGCCAATTCAACCATTATTTCCAGGTGGCTAAACTGAGTTCAATGCATCTTGGTGTCTGTAAGCCTCTTGTGGAAGGCTTCTTTTTTTTTTTTTTGTTAAAGGTGAGGTGGGGGGAGATTGCCTGGATACAATAGAACCTATAGTCTTTCTATATAATAAAAAGCTAGGGTTTCTCTAGTGTCTTTGAGCAATATTTACTCTAACTGTGATCCAGGTATTTAATTGGCAGCTATCCTGAGTGGGGTTGAGGTTCAGGCATAAATAAAAAAATGTAGTATGAAGATACAGTGACAACTATATACATACCATATGACAAAAATCCAGATTTTTTTAAAAATTAAGTAGATAAACAAAGCTCCTTGGAGCACCGCAGCCTTACATGGATGGGGTTCAGCTACCCCCTTCCTCACTTTCTTCTCACTCAGGTTGTCTCTCTTGCCCTTCCCAAGAAAGAATCAAGGCCATGGCCCAGTCTCTTTCCAGGCACACGGTTCTATTCTTCAAACATAAAAATGGGTTAAAAAAATAAAACAAGCAGTTCCTCTGCCTGCTCTGGGATTGAGCTACCAGAGACTTTCCCAAGGCCCATCTCAGTGCTGAAAGGACAGTATGATGCCCTTCAATCCCCCTGCTTCAGGCCCTGCTACAGGAATCACTCTCACACCTGCAGCTCATCTCACCTGAGCTGTCTCAGTCCATTATAGAAAACACCTGACCCTGACCCCTTTCAAGGTAGGTCTGATAAATGACTAGGGCTGTTTGGCCTCAGGCCCCTGTGTGTTATACTCCAGTTTACTGGGATTGGAGTTTTCCTAATATGGGACCTCAGGATTTGGCCCTACTTTGTGAAGAGTAAATTGAAGATTATTTTATATTTCAGTGCATGTTCAAAACAGTACCATAGTGACAAATAAAATGAACTTGAAGATTCAGCACAGGTTGTATGTTTGTCCATGCCACCCTGCACGTTGCTAAGAAGAGATTGGCACTACGTGAGAGAGTCTTTATTCTGATGAGAACAAAACCAGACAAGCTCTAGAAAGTAGACATGATTTGTTTTCTTTTTTTGTTTTAAATCTAGATTTAAAATGGCCATTATGGTTCTGTCAGGCCAGATACCACATTTGGTGCAGTTTCTTGATTTCCATGGTACAGTCCTCATCTATTTGTATAGTCAACATTACTTCAAGCCTATTACATTTGTAACAGGAGACAAATACTGTATCATTAATTTAATTTTATTTACATTTCTGAGTCATTTAGATGGAATAAATTGAACAGGTGTTGATTGAAATTGTCCTGCAGGACTGACTTTTCACACATTCAGATGCAGAGCGCTTCATAAATAATGGCAGCATTTAGTACACAAAAGACACCCACTCGGGCTGAAGGATTTGTAGGAGTTATTACCAGATGAAGGAAAATAAGCATTGCCAAGAATAGAGCTATGCTGAACTCTTCTGCTATGGAAACCAATTTTAGCTGAAGGCTTGTTTAGGAGGCACCCTGCTGTAAAGTGCATTGACCCTCTCTATATCCCTCTACATAGTTTTGTCCACTGCCTAGATATAGCAGGCATACAAAAGTAGTAAAATATAAGTTGCTAGGGTCTACAATTGAAATGTAAATGCTATCTACACCAACAGGAGGGGCTCTCACACATTTCATCCACCACCTCAAGAGGAGATTGCTAGGTTGACAGAGGAATTCTTCCATCAACCTACTGCAGGCCTACACTGGGGAATAGGTCCACACAACAACACTGAAAATTTTATAAATTGTGGCTGGAGACTGGCAGCATCAGCAAATCAGAGGCAGGAGTTGACACCATAGTGATGAATATGAGCTGATTGGTAGGGTAAGTGAGATGAGTTATACAAACATCATATTGGACAACACGGTTTTAAATAGACTGAGACTCTAAAGTCAGAAGGCACCAGTATGATCATCTAGTCCAGTCTTCCCCAGCCACTGTGCCATGGCACATGGGTGTGCCATCAGGCCTGAGCATGTATGCCATGGAATTTTTTGAAAAACTACTTCAAGAGCTCTGGATTGGCTCTTGCATATTCATGAGTTCATTTGGAGGCTATAGGGTGGTGTGCCTCAAAATAATTAAAGGTATCAAGGTGTGCCATAGCAGAGAAAAGATTGGGAACTGTTGATCTAGTCTGACCTCCTGCACAATGCAGGCCTCAAAACCTTACCTACCCACTTCAGCAGTAAGCCTCTAACCTATAACTGAGTTATTAAAGTTCTCAAATCATGATTTAAGGACTTTAAGATCCAGAGAGTCCACCAGCAGGTGAGTTTGGGTTGCAGGACTGAGATCCTAGCCATCAATGGCCTGGAAACCACCCTGCTAATTCTCAGAGGAGAATCAGAATAAACTCCACACCTGGACTATTTGGTCTATATTCCTTTAAACTGGATTTCTAACAACTGAAGCTGTGAAACAAGGACTTAAACCCATCTAGGCATTGGCTGTATGTCTAAAACATGCAAACTCCAATTTCTTCAAGGACTTATTTACTATGGACTCTAAATCATTTGTATGTAGGTGATCTACTTTGACCCTATAACATCTCTCATTTTTTTTCTTTTCTTTTTATATTAAACCTTTAGTTTTAGTCACTAAAGAATAGGCTGGCAGCATGGTATTTTGGGTAAGATCCAAGCCTATATTTTTCTGGATGATGCGGCTGACCCTTTGGGATCAGAGAGAAACCTTGTGGGGGTAAAGAACCTGGAGTTTTAAGCAACTTCTCCTTTTACCAGACCTAGCAGCTGTACTGGGGACCAGTGACTGGAATGCAGGAAAGGGGGCTGAGTATATTTTATGGTGGCTTCTTGATATCTAGCGTGGGAGATCAGAAGCATTGCTTGTGACTGGTAGGGGAGTTTATCTCCAGGTCAATGCACCAGTACTGGGAGAATCTGCTCTCCTTTTTGCAGCTTGTGCTGATTTTTGCATATTCAGGTGGTTATCCCAGGAGACCCGAGTCACAGAGTTAACGGTTTTAAGTTGTTGAGTTTAGTGTTTGATAATAAACTAGCCATGAAGGAAAAAAAGCAAGGAGTCCTGTGGCACTTAAAGGCAAACAGATTTATTTATCGCATGATATCAATAAATAAATAAAATCTGTTAGCCTTTAAGTACCACAGGACTCCTTGCTTTTTTTGCTGAACTAGACTAACATGGCTTCCCCTTTGGAACTTAACTCTGAAGGATTTGTAAAACACTTCAACTCACCAGCTTGGTGCCTCCAGCCAGCCAGAAGCTCCTCTCCGTAGCATCTCCCCCTTCATTGTATCTCCTTTGGACCCTCTTTCTCATGTCTTGGCCAGAGAGCTGAGCCAGAATCCATGTTTTGCCCACTTCCATGGAATTCTGCAGTCTGTTCAAGCCACTTCCCACTGTGGCCACTGCAGTGTAGCCACCACTTCAATGGTGACTGGGTTGGAGAAAGGACCCAGGCGCATCCACTACTCCATGTCCCAGCCCATGCCTGCATGCTATTCTTCTCCTGCATCTCCACCACAACTCCTCCATGGAATTCCCTGCCTAGGCCAGTGGTTCTCAAACCACTGGTCGCAACCCAGCCACTGAAGAGTGGAATGCATTCCTCAAAGACGTAGTTCTTGGGTTGCAGGCATAAGTGATTTTTTTCAACTGAGTTCTAAGTGGGAAAAATAATTTTGAAACCACTGGCCTAGGCCACTTTCCCACAGCCCTCATACCTTCTCTGCCCTTGTTTCAGGGCATTCAGCTCTGGTAAGGCCCAGCAGCCATCTACTGCTCTGTCCAGGGTGCTAACAGTCTTCCCTCTTTGACTCTATAGGCCTAGGAGCTTGTTCTTTGCTCTGCAGCTCACTTTTATGCAGGCCTCCTGGGCCCTGATTGGCTGCCCCACAGCCCCTTCATGTTAGCTACCTTTTATGCAACCCTCCATGTGCCCTCCTAACACTTTCCAGATCAGTGAGGGGCAAGTGCCCTGTCACAAACGGCCATATAGAAAATATTTTAAAAACAAGTGTAAAGGCAGGAATAATTTGCAAAAGTATTGCTGTGATTAACTGGGTAACAGATAAAGTACTGCTAATGCTATGAAGAACATTGATAATATCAGCCCTAGACTGATCTGGTATCAAGCCTGTAGTTCTACATGCAGATCAGAGCTTTAAAAATATTAGAGTCAATTCAGATTCAGGTGCTACGATTTGTGTGTAATACAATTCTTACAGGACCTCTGGATGCAATTCTGGTAGCTATTAATTTAAGGATGAAAATGTTAGATGTAACATTTTGGGCTAAAGTTGACCACCAATAAGAGTACTGGACATATATGAGGATTGTTGGGAATTAAACAGATGTAATTTTATTAGGGTTAAGTGTTGGTAAAAGAGTTAAATGAAAAGGAAATACTGGAAGACATTAAAATCAGTTATGGACAGCAACTATACCTGGAAAATCTCTCCAATTATGGATTTAGAATTAGATGATTTTTTTAAAAAGAGAAATAAGATGGTTAACATTTGAATTTATACTGTACATGATAAGTATGGTCACTCTTGTCTACTAGATAGCATTATATCAAGATGAAAAATCAGGTAAAATAGAAACAAAACTTTGTATCCTTGAGTTTTCAGTTAATAAATCTAAAAGAATATTTAATTTTGAAGCCATTGTGATGACTAAACTGATGGGAATATTTGCACTAAACTGGCCTATCACAGCTATTTTTTTTTTTTGGACTTGTGACCATATTTGTTCGCAATTAAAAAGGGGTTCCACAGAAAGCAGGAGAGACCTAATAGACTGTGTTCTTTTTGACAACAAAATTAGTATGCTTGGGCATGACCATGGTACTAGTATGGATACCAGCACATGCTGGAATCTCTGGCTATGAAATAGCAGATAAAAATGCTTTTAAAAATGAAAACACTGACATAAAATTCCTTTCAGTTAACAGGAATTTAGAGGTTAGTTTAAAAGGGAATGGCAAGAAATATGGACCAAGTAGAAAAGAGGAAGAAGATTCTATACCCCAAATTAAAGGTAAAGATGGGACTCAAAGACTGTGACAGGATCAATGAGTGCTCAAATTTAAAAAGTTAAGTAGTCACTATGGTTTGAATAATGTATATTTATTGAATAGACACAAAGATGGATTCTGTAATACGTGAGGTTAAAGAAATTGTTGATCAACTGCTGTTTGAATACAAGGAGTGTTCCTGGGAAAGAAGGGCTCTTTATGAAGAGTGCTGACACTTTATTGTGACAGATTATACTAGAAGGCATTTATACTATAAGGCATTTAGTGAGAGTAACAGGAAAATGGGGTAAAATTTAAAAAAGCTCTACTGTGTTTTCTTACAGAGCTAGGGCAATGTAAGAAAGTGCATAGACATGAAGGAAGAAATATGGTAGATGATTATTATAGAGACAGACTAAGTCTGTTTCATCATAAAACTGTAGTTGCTGATGACAAATGAGGGAGGAAAGAAGACATTCTAGAGAAATGGTGGAATGAAGACAGGATGACTGCTAGTTGATGGTCTCATCCTCATTGTGGCATGGAGACAGAACCTTACTCGCCTCGAAAGGGACTAGTCCACTCTATTATCTGTGAACTATGGGACATACCTCCCTTGGGAAGGGACAGAGGAACAAATGAGGAGACATGATGAACCTGGGCCAATCCCCATGGGGATTGGGGAGGGAATACCACCCAGGTCCACTGCCTCAAGTTCTGCCACAGACCCTGCTCCAAACTTTGGCCATGACTGTAGCTCTCTTTCCTCCAGCTGTGGCCCCACTCAGCCTTGGCCCCCAACCCTGACCTTCACCTCACTCCCAGCCACAGCCAGGAGT
Organism: Podocnemis expansa; assembly: GCA_007922195.1. NCBI lineage: Eukaryota > Metazoa > Chordata > Testudines > Podocnemididae > Podocnemis > Podocnemis expansa. The sequence continues at coordinate 1,957,369 of ML682024.1, read as the reverse complement.
GCAGGGGGGGCATAGATAGGGTAAGAGGTAAAAAGATTAGGGCCCACTTTTTAGGGCCTTAGCCTGATGAGTGCTATCTGAAGGAAGACAGCCTTAACCCAGCTTTGAGATGACTTAACTCCACTTGGCTTTTTTTGTTGATGATCCTAGAAGGAGAGAAACTTCAAAGTGACCTGGCTGGCGGCCCAAGTCACTGGAAGAGGCAGACCACCATGGTTCTGGAGCAACTTTTTTCAGTGGATATCTGAAGGGGGAGAGCTGCTATACAGAGCCTGGCCATAAGAAGGTACTAGCAATGAGTCAACCACTTTGCATAGAAACAGACTCTGAATGACTTTGAAAGTGAAGATCTGTCGCTTATATTTGAAACGAAATCGAAAAGGAGCTGCCGTCGGAGAGATACAAAAAGGAGGGTGACACAGTCAAATTGATGGACTAGAAAAATTATCCATGCAACTGCATTTTGAATGAATATGAGTGAGATAGATTTCATCTGGGAAGGCCGAAGAGCAGAATGTTGTAGTAGTTGAAAGGTGGGATAATGAGCACTTCACTAAGTGTGTTAGCTATGTGGATGGAGAGGAATGTCTGTATTTTAGAGATGTTATGAAGAAAGAATTGGCAAGATTGAGGCAGAGCCTGAAGGCAGGGACCTTGAGAGGAGTCAGAGTTGAAGAGGACATGCAGGTCACAGGCCTAGGTGGTAAGCAGACAGGTAGTGGGATCCACAGAGATTGAGAAAGAAAGAATTGAAAGCCCTGTTCTTGCCATGCTGAGCTTGAGTGGATGACTAGACATCAGCAATGAGAGGTCCCAAATAGATGAGATTTGTGTCTGGACAGAAGGAGACAGTTCTGAATCAGGGAGGTGGATCTGCGAGTTGTCAGCATGAACAGGGTAGTTGAATTTGTGTACGTCAATTAGATTACCCAGAAATACAGTGTGGATTAAAGAAAAGAGAAGGAGACCAAGGACAGAGCCCTGTGGTTCCTCAACACATGGGTGGGACCCAAAACTGAACTGCCAAAATATTCTAAGGGTCTTATGGCAGCTTCTGGTGCTCCTGCCCCTTACAACTGGCAGGGTTCACCTCTCTGCTCCACGCACTGCAACCTCCAGAGTCCCAGCAGCATTCAGGTTTGGCTCAGCCAAACAACAAGAATTCAGGTAGGCCAAATTTAAGTGAGTAGCACTACAAGTTTGGTCCATTCAGGGGGCAGGGGCAAACCTGAGCAGGGCTGCAGAACCAGAAGTTGCAATGCTCAGAGTGGAGAGCCAAACCCAGCCAACACCGTAGCACAGAAGTAGCAGGGGCTACCACTGTGGGGTGAGTGCTGGGCAGGACCCACTGGAAGCACCCTGGAGCCTCCACACCCATACTATTTCCTGGGTTGTGACAAGCCACGAAAGCATGTATAAATGGGTTCTGAGCCCAAAATGATTGAGAACCAGTGCTCCTCCAAAATACGTACTGAAAGAGCAATTAAGGAGGTAGAAGGAGAACCGAGGGAGGACAAGATCTGAAGAAGAGACACTATACCTTTTAACAGAAATGGACAGACACTATCTGCACCTTCCTGATGCTCAATGCTGAGCCTTCTCCACAAGCAGAATAGCTACTTGTAAAATTCAGCCACCACTTCCATACCCTTTCACAAACCCCTCATGCTAACACACAAGAGACCACCAAAAACTACACTTCCCCTACCCATCATTAAATCCACAGGCTGCTTTAATATTCCACCTCACTAATGATGGTACCCAACATGGCAAGAAGACCCCAGCACTCTACTGCTGATATCCTATACAGTTCTGTATTGAAATGATGCAGATTGCACCTCTTAGATAACACACATGGGGAATTCAAACAAGGAGTCTGGTGGCACTTTAAAGACTAACAAATTTATTTATCACATGAACTTTTGTGGGAGAAAATCCCGCTTTGTCAGATGCTTGAAGATGGGGAACTCAGGGCCACATCTCTTCATGCCACAATCACAGTTCTCCCAAGCTGCTCCAACTTACTCCATTTCCAGACAGCTACACCTAACCCACTGAAAGTTTCTGGAGTGCATGTAGATAATTCACAGAGGCTAATGCCTACCTCCTGGGGCAGGCAGAGTTACGGCTATGAGGGTGCTTATGTTCACTCTATATTTTCTGGTTTTCAGATGCTTGAATTATGCAGAATTAAATATTCTGAAAGAGAACAAATGATCACCAGGCAACCTGAGCTCTGCATTAACAAAGTCCAGGTTTTGTGATCTTTTTTCCCAATTTAAAGTCCAATATGGTCAGACTACTTGCAAAAGGCTGGTATTACTGAGAACCATGCACAGAATTCTAGTGGAGTCATATGCAAACTTTTCCAGGCATGCCCCCATTTACCATTCATGGAATTTGTCACCACTCCCCGTCTCCCCATTACTTGTAAACTTTTTTATTGGGCAGAGGGACAAGAGCTCTGCTCTGCAACAGGACTGGGATCCTGATGCCATAATAGAGGAGGTGAGATAAAAATTCAAAACAACAAACAAACAATGCAGGAGTGAGTAGGAACAGAATTTTATGGTCAGGACAGAAGCAGATTTTTTTTTTAATTGCAGCATGGGACAACTTTTTTTTTTTTAATCCTGCTTCTGTCTCATCCCACAACAGCCACAACAGTTTTATCCTGCTCCCCCTATTATGGCAGCGGGTCCTACAGGGCTCACAGGATCCCAATTTCTTCTTGCCCAGCCACCAGAAAATCTCTTGCATGCTTCTTCCCCATCCCCAACCTGCACGCCACTGTTCTAACTCAAGAAGGGAACACCTGCAAAGTAACAACCCCCTATTTTTTCTCCTTAGTTCATACGTTGGTGAAAAGGTAGCTGGATTGTGGGTGTGAAATCCAATTATGTTGAAGAACTGTTTAGCTAGGAAGGTGACAGAACCAAAGGAGAATACTAATTTGCAATGGAAGAACTCAGCCTGGTCACAGTACTTCTGCTAGAGATGCTCCACAGCATGAGTGCAGGAAGCAGATGTTGAGGTTAGCCAGGGCTGGACTCTTACAGGACACACCTTGTGATGGAAGAGTATGGCAGGTGGGAGGGGAAATCAAAGGTGAAGAAGAGTGATGCATGGAAAGAATCAACAACCTCCCCCCCTCAATCAATGTAAGAAAGGGATAAGAGAGCAGCAGCAAGGAGAGGGCTGTAAGCAAACGAGAATTCATCAGTACTGACAGACTGGAAGTTACCAAAAGGCAAAGGGACAGAGTATGACAGAGGGGGCTGATGAGATACTGAAAGAGAAAAGGTGGTGGTCAGAAAGAGGAAACTCAAGATCAGAGAGAGCCGTAGTCAGACTCAGAGAAGGCCAAGACAAGCAAATGACCTTTTTAGTGGGTAAGGAAGTTGAATCAGGGCTGCAGGTCACATGAAGACAGGAGGAGGATGAAATGTGAAGCTAAGGGATCAGAAGGGTCATCAGCTTAGCAGTTGAAGTCGCTGTGGTGGAGTGGGAGAAATTATGAGGAGGGGAATAGAGGGAGCCAGAAGATGGAACTGGAGAGAAAGGCCAATGGGAATGAGTTGGGTGGATGGTAGATGAAGGGAACACAGAGTGGGGGAAAAAGTGGGAGCTGAATGCATTGCTGCTTGAAACAATAGGAAGGGAGAGGAGGGAGGGCTAGAAGCAGCTGCAATAAGAGAACAAAAAACCCAGTACCCACACTGCTGTGAGCCAGTGCAGAGAATGAAAAGGAGAGGCCTCTGCAAGAAGGCAGCTGCAATGTCAGGATCAAATGATGAGATCTTGGACTCTAGTGTCTTTTTAAGACAGGCGTGGCCAAACTGCAGCTCAGGAGCCATATGTGGCTCTTGAATGAAAAACTGTGGCTCCCCGAAGAATGTCAGCAAATCAGTTTAGGAAAGCAGCCTCAGCCTAGCAGTTCAAGAGGGTTTGGGAGGGTGGGGAGAAGTGGTGGCATTGGCAGGGGAGGTGGGGAGAAGTGTGGCATGGTCAGGATTTTAAAAAACTCACCATTAGCCTGCAGTCTTTCTAGCAACAGCTAAATGTTTACTGTATAGGCATAATTTTCATGGTAACCTTAAGTAATTATTAGAATCTGACATTAGTAGGATCAACATTTGCCCTCTTTTCATGATAAAATTAAAGTGTGCAATGAATTTTAAACTTAGTAATTTTGAGTAGATAAAAATACATGGCTATATGCCTCAGCACAGCTCTCGAAGGTTTAATAAGCAACTTGTGTGGCTCTTGAGTTCCATAAGTTTGGCCACCCCTGTTTTAAGAAATGAAATGTGAACTCCAGAGACAGCATGAGGTGGGTAGGAGAGATGGGTGGGAAATTAGATGAATGGAGGAAAGAGATGGACAGTGATGAAGGTGAGAATGGGTGTGGGAAATAGAGCAGCAGTGCAGGCAGAGCTAGGGTTGAACCAAATGTCATGGGAGGTGAGGAGGCAGGCAAGATGGTGAGGGTATGGATATGACATCTCGATTTGTGCTCATGGGAGATCAGGATGGAAAGGGTTTGTGTATGAAAAGGATCAAGACGGAGAAGGGAGGAGGCATAGCAGAGCAAATTCAGCTATATCTCCACCGGGTACTGCATACTACATCTATTAATTTCACAGACCTTAAAGTAGGGTGCTCAACTTGAGGCCCCATGTGCCCAATTTTCTTCAGTAATTCTAAGGTTCTGTTGCTCCCACTAACTTCAGTCAGAATTGGGGGTGTCCAACACTTCCAGAAAAATCAGAGCTTATATGTCTCAGGTCTAGCATCCCAAAATTGTAGCACACTATATCATTGACCCTTTCTTATATTTTTGGCCTAATGCTTTTGAACAAGATCCACAGACCATGAGAGATACATGCATTTACTTTGTTACATATATTTACTTTGTTAAATAAACTTGCACTCTTAACATCTGTTACTGACTCTATGGAAGAGAGCCCTGTAAATGATGTAAGGATGACTGTAGATAACTCTGTGTGTGCCAGGAAGTGATGGCACCCTAGCAAACTCAAAGAGGAAGAGGGCTTTTTCACCACTGATGCTGCCTGATTTTCCAGGGTTAGAAATGTGTTGAACAGGTGTCTGAGGTCTTGCATCATCTTCATGAGTAGTAGGTAGGTAGAGGTACCCCTCTAGGTATTTACATGGGATGGCACCCACCCCATAGTATCTAAGCATCTCACAAATATTAATACATTTACTTCACAGAGGTATTGTGAGGATGTGTGAATATCATTATCCATACTTTTATATATGGAGAAGTGGCAGATTAACATACATTGGTAGAATAACATAGGTGTCCCAGCCAACTTGGGGGCTCCAGGCTGGAGTGCCAGAACCTCAATAGAAGTGGAGGGACATGAGGTCCTGCCTGTCTCTGTGCTCCCACCTCCTGCTCCTCCTCTTCTCCTTCTCCCCAAAGTCCTGCTGATGGCCAGGCTGGAAGCCAGAGCCAGACCATGGTAACAGACACCTAGATAGCCCAAGACACTGTGGGGAGCTCTAGATCTTCCATCTGCTCCAGGTAGTGGGGACATGGGTCAGGGGCAGCTCACAAGCACCCTCTGCCACTCCCACACAGGAGAGGTAGAGATTCAGGGCTCCATACAATGTCATAGGCTTGCTGGGCAACTTTTACTACAGCCTGACTCCAGCTTCAGCTTCCAGGCTCTCAAGGGGGAGGGCCTCAAGGAAAGAAGAACAAGGGCAAGGGCACTTACAGGGATCTGGCTTTATGGTGAGGATGTGGGGGGCCCAAAAATTCTTTGTACCCAGGGCCCCAATAAATCTTAATTTGTCTCTGTGGGGAACCAAAACACAGATACCCAGAGACTTCTCCAAGATAACACAAGGAATCTGTTGGAGACTGGACTTGAACTGAGATCACCCCCAGCTCAAGTCAAAGCCTTAAGCACAAGACCCTCTTTCTTTTTGTTAGAAGTGAGAGAGAGCATCTGAGCCAGGTCTCTGACACATTTGCCCCTTCTGACCATCAGCACTTTTCTCATTCCTGGATATACTTTGATCCAGCTGCTACTCTGTAGGGTTTAATATGATGATGATGGCTCATCTGAAGTGAATGTCCTACACTTCTAGATGCTGTTGCCAGTGGAGTTTTTGCCTCCCTCCCTCCCCAAACCTCAAAGCGATCACTTGTATCATTGAATGGGAAAGAAACAGGTTGGATTTCTGTAGGACCTGCTAGGCTGGACTTCATGGTTTAAGGTTAGCTATTACTACTCTGTTAATTGGGTCATTGAGACCATGGGTGGTCTGATCATAAATTAGGGGCATGAAGGCATTGCTCTAGCATAGGAAGACAGTAGGGCTGTGGTTTCTGTTGCTTGGAGGAGCGTGCTACTAGGTTGGTCTGTGCTTTGCTCCAGTATAAAGTCTGACTGTAAAGGCCAGGAACTACCCCCCAAAGAATCTGAACCATGGCCCATCTAATCTAGTAAAATCTCTGTGGCAGTGACCAGTAAAACACAAGAAACTCAACAGTAGACATCTGTGAAATAACCTGCCCATAGAGCAAGGATTTTCTCACATTTCTTCATTTGGTGATCGGCTTAGGACCTGAAGCATGAAGGTTTATATCCCTTTATTACAAAAGGGGAAAAAAATACTCTATTTAATAAGAACAGCCACAATTACATTAGCCATATAAATGTTAATCCTTTTTTGAATCCTACTAATCTCTTAGACTTAATGTTATCTTACGGGAATGAGTTAATTATGCATTACATAAAAGTGTATTTCCTTTCATCAGTTTTAAATGCTGTTGCTTTTCAATTTAATTGTTTCCCTCTTTTTCTTTGAAGTATGGAGGGTAAATAAGAGTCCTGAATTTATCTTCTTTCTGCCATTCATTATTCTGCATATATCTATCATGTCTCCTCTTATTCATACCTTCTCTAATGTAAACATTCCAGACTTTTTGGCCTTTTCTCACACCCATGCCTTTCCAAACCTCTAATAATTTCCATTACCTGGATGTGAAAACCTTCTGTTTGTGCTACAGGTTTTTGTTTTTGTTTTTTTTTAAAGGAGGATCAGAACTGAGCACAATTCCAGGGGATTCTGTGCCAATTTCTATCCTGACATTACAACAGATTCAATATTTTCTAAACAATTCCTTACATATATTAATATTATTGGGGTTTTTTACCACTGCATATTGAGGAAAGGTGATCATGGAGTTATCCGGATATCTGGGTTTCCTTATTCAGTGATTACAGTTAATTTAAAGCCCATCTAGGTAATTGAGTAGTTTAAAATTATTCCAACGTGCATTATCTTGTGTTTGTCAATAATGGAGTTTATCTGCCAATATACTATCCATTCAAGGTCCCTCTGCAGTGCCTCCCAGTCTTCTGTGGATTTGACTAATCTCAACAATTGTGTCTGATATAGATGTTGCCACCTCACTGTTAATTCCCTTTTCCCAGTCATTAATGTATTAAACACTGTCTAGTGTATGGAACAGTGAGGCACTTCACTGCAGAAGTCTGGTCACTTATTCCCAAGCTGTTTCCTTTGTTTTAGCCAGTTTCTGATCTATGACCAGACTTTGCCTCTCACCCCATAGCTACTTAGTTTCTTTAATAGCCTCTTGTCAGGGAATTTGTCAAAGGCTGTCTAGAATTCCAAATCAATCTCATCTCATCACAGAGTTGTCTACTGTGCTAGCTTCCTGAAAGTAGTCGTGCTGAAGGCTAGTTCTTACCTGAAGTTAGAGAAGCTGTGTGGGGCAGAATATAGAAACCGCAGAAGGCTGGATTCAATACAATCCTCCCTCTGGCTCCCTCACACACTTGATTACATTAATCTTTTTTTCAGTGCTTGTACAGGAAGCCAAACACCCTTTCCAGTGAACCTAGCTGTAAGCTGATTGCAAGCCAAAGATGAGTCCCATCTTTGCAGTTATCTAAACCATTAGAGAGGCATGTGTTGTGCGTGCCTTTATTTTTCTGGTTTTAATCTGCAGTGTGCTGACAGCTTCAGAAAGATCCCTCTTAATGGACTTTAGTAGCAGCACAGCACTAAACTTATATAGCACCTGCCATGCCAAGGCATCCCAACAGACTTTCCAAATAATAGAGTTTAAAGCTTCTGCTTTCATGTGCCAAGGCAAAGCTCAAGAGGACAAAATTAAGTTTGGATTTTAAAACACTGACAGGCTTAGCATTATTAATTTCAAGAGGGGAATTTATCATTACTAGAGAGACTCATAGGGGAGAAGCCTGGGAAGAAGATGAGCAGAGAAAATTTTGAATCAAGCTGTAACCGTACACTCTGATTGGAATCATTCACACCCCCGTGAAACTCTCTGTATTCAACGTTGTTTACAAATTGTTTAATGTGACATATTTTAAAGAGTCACCTAGAAAAGGGGGCGGCAAGCAAAACTTTGGATACACTAGAACATAACCAAGTTTTCATATAGCAACTTTTGTGAAAGGATTGCAAACCATTTCATGAACACTAATGAGTTAGCCTCCATTTGTCCTCCCTGAAGAAAAAGTATTATTATATCCATTATACAGATTGCAAAATGGAGAGAGCAGAGAGCAATCAAGGGGCTGGACCAAAAAAATTCAGTGGCATTATTAGTAGAAACCCAGGAGTTCTGGTTCTGAATGTGTTGTCTAATGATTAGAAGACGAAAGCCCTCCTAAATGCCAACACAATAAGCCTGATTTTTTTTCCTTTCACTTAGGCTGCAGTCCCCAATGCACTTAGAGGGTGCTTAATGGGACTGTTCACTGTAATAAAGTCAAGCACATGCCTATGTGTTTGGAAGATCAGGACATTACATTAGCTTAAATCAAGAATATTTTTTGAAGTCATTTGAGATATACAATTTAAAACCAGTGCAAGCAGAAGGGAAATCAATTGAACTTTTTGAGTTGTTTGATCGTTCAGTTATAAAGTCTGAAAAAAACAGCAAATGTCACCTGAACTGAGGACACCAGAGTTTGCTGAACTTTCAGGAATCTTTACAAATATAGTTCCAAGTAAGAGATTTTTACCTTTGATAATAACAAGAGGTTTTGTTGCTCACTTATACAACTAATGGAACTATACTCTGTGAGATTATGGCTGACCCATTCAAGTAAGCTCCCATCCTTCTTTACAAACAGCTGTAGGAAATATGGCAAGGAATTCCTGACCTGCAGCTCCTACATTCCTTAATGTTCGATATCTTTGAAGGTTAAATGATTCTCCAGTTGGCCACAGGTATCATTTCAAACCCAAAGTTAATTACAGACTTAATAAGTCAACAAGCAGCAATTAGCACATGAGACTGCAAGTTCTCAACTGCAACCACTTCCAAGCCTTTTCCAGCTGGGACAAATTATTTGAGCAGCTGGAAGCTATGGAAATTATGAAAAAATCTTTATACTGAAATTAAAGCAGATTTTCTCCTCCGCTACAAGATTATCCTACTTGATTTTAGAATCCTTCCCAGATTTGTTCCAATCTATCTCATAGGCCTTATCCTTTCCTACTGTCCCTGTGCTGATATACCTCTAGTCTGTTTGCTACCCCATATGGTCTTATGCATTTCTTTCAATTAAATACCAGATTTTGTTTCTGCATTTGTTTGGTTTTAATCTGCTTTCAAATCTTATCTGAAGACATCTCTTTTCCTCTCCTGCTTATACCACTTATTTTTTTTCACTCTCCTTTTAGAAGAATGCATTATTTAACTCTTTGTGAAATATTTTGGAGTAGTTTGTGTGAACAACAATGTAGCATAGGGGTTAGGCAGGGGATGCCAAGTCTCCTGTCCTCTCCCATCTGCCACATTCAACAGCAACATTACTGACAAAAAGGCCAGTGGCATGTCAACCTGGATCCTCAGCCTGCCATTCCCTCCTCTGTCACGGGGACCCTGGGTACACAAAGGTAGGAAGCCTTCCCCACCTGCTTGTACCTACTCCGGCCAGGGGTGGGCACGAGCCCGGAAAGGGCTGGGCAGCCAGTGTTGTGACATCACACAGGCAACATCTATGAGGGCTTTTTCCAAAAGGAGAACGTTTGTTTATAACCAAATTAACAAAAAACCCCACAAACAAAAAACACCCCCATATTGGGACTCAACCTAGTCCTATATGAAAGGGGACTGTTGGCCCCTTACTGAAACTGAATGGGATTTTTTGGTTGGCCATCTCTCACCATCAAAAGAAAGGGGAAAATTAGGACCCTGAGACTGACAGTCCCAGGCCAGTGGGGAGAGGCCAATGCTCTAGGTTAGACAGGTCAACAAGGGAACCAAGAGGCTGGGATCCCATCCTCAGTGTGAGCTGGCACTGCTTGAGGCCTGGGCAGAGCTAAGGAGCAGCACCCAAGGAGCAGAGCCAGAGTGGCAGTCCAAGTGGCCAGAGGAGCACCCCAGGGAACAGCACTGTGCTGGGAGCAGAATCAGAGCAGTTAGAACCAGAGGAGCAGCTTAGGGAACTGAGCTGGGGGCATTTGAAGCTAGGTGCAGTCAGGGCCTGATAAATGCCCCTGTGGGCCCAGAGCTATAAGATTTGTGGGGGCCTCTGGCCAGTCTGGGGAAAGGACAGTGATGTCTTTGGTGTTTGGGGGCCATATGTAACACTGGTACCCCCCACTGGCAACAACACACCAGGGGAGGGTCCGCAGACCTGTGTCTCACTCTATCCCTGCTGTAGGGGTAGTGGGGTGGCTGTGACAGGCTCTCTGTGGCTTCCTCCCTGTGCCGAGTGAGCTGCAACAGCCTGGGCAATGGGGCTCCTGCTCTCACATTCTCCCTCCAGTCTCCCCACATTCCCCCTTCCCTCATGGTGCCCCCAATTCACATCCCCCTCTACTCCAGCCTGCTTTCCCCAGCCACACAATGCCCCTGCCCCCTGATTCCCCTGCAATGACTCATCCCCCTGTCTAGCTGCCCCCTGCTACTCCATTCCCTATCATCCCCTCCTACCCTTCATATTCCCATTCCCCCTTCTGGCCCAGTACCCCTTGTCCTTGTGTCTCTTTAGCCTCCTTCCAGCCCCCAGGAGTCACAGTCCCAGCCTCAGCCTAGCACAGGCTGCTTCCCCTGCCCTGCAAACGGTGGGTTACTTACCACTAACCGTCCTTCTTCAAGATGGGCTGCTCACACAGGGGCATCACTGGTGCCTGGCACATGGGGACTGAGCCCCGAATCCTGGCACCAGTGCCCCGGTTCCTGGTGGGGCTCCTGCCTGTCCCAGTCTCTAGCCGCATCTGGCCGGAGATCTAGGGCCTGGCTGCCCGCTGTTGTGGCAGCCACTTCTGGCCCCTTCCTAGGCTGGGTGTCCACGCGGCCGCAGCTGCCACTCCCTGCCATCTCCCTGGCCGGGGGTGTGGCCTACGGTCAGGGGGCATGGCCTGTGCCTGTGCCCCAGGTCCTTCCCCGGGGCAGCGACACTCCTGTGCTCACATACATTCAGTTACAGGTGTCTACGTGCCATAGCGCATGGTGACTTAGAAAGTCTTTAGCCTTAGCCTGTCAGGTCAGGGCAAAGGCCAACACCACCTCTGTGCCACGACCGCAGCTATATAGGTGACCGTGACCCTGACCCTCCCCGTCCCTTATACCTTTGCCAACTCTGTTAGCAGGGACAGTGGGAGGGGCCTGAATGTATGTGAGCAGCCCATCTTGAAGAAAGACAGTTACTAGTAAGTAACCCACCGTTCTTCTTCGAGCGCTGCTTATATCATTCAGTTACAGGTGACTGCTAGCCATACCCAAAGATGGTGGGAGGAGTTACAGTCTGCCCACTCTGAGTATGGCTCTGCCCAATGTGGCATCCTCTCTAGCCTGTTGGATGATAGCGTAGTGCATTGTGAAGGTATGCGCTGATGACCATGTAGCTGCCCTGCAGATCTCTTGGATTGGGACCTTGGCGAGGAAGGCCGCTGACGACACTTGAACACTAGTAGAATGGGCTTTAACCATCCCAGGAAGAGGCTTCTTGGACCTTCCGTAGCAGTCTTTGATACAGTTCACTATCCATTTGGAGATACACTGAGAGGACACTGGGAGACCTCTTTTGTGCTCTGCGACCGCCACAAAAAGTTGGGAAGTCTTGCAAAATGATTGCATGCACTCCAAGTATACTAGGAGTGCTCTCCTTAAATCCAGGGTATGCCACCTCCTCTGGTTCTCCATGACCTGAGGATCTGGGTAAAATACTGGCAAGCAAATTTCCTGATTAAGGTGGAAGGGAGTAGCCACCTTAGGGAGAAAGGAAGGGTGGTGATGCAGAACCACCTTGTCAGGGAAGAACCTTGTGTACAGCAGTTTTGAGGACAGGGCCTTCAACTCTGAGACCCGTCTGGCAGAGGTGATTGCTACCAAGAAGGCAATCTTCCAAGAGAGGACCAGTAGGGTGCATGAATCTAACACAGTGGTTCCCAACCTTTTCTCTGCCATGGCACACCTTGATATCTTCAAATTTTTTGAGGCACACCACCATTAAAAAACTCATGAATATTCAAATTAAGCTAAATTGCTCATGAATATTCGTGAACCATGGCACAGTGTTTCGGAAATGCTCCTATGTGGGGTAGTAGGGGTAACAGAGCAGAGGTGGCAAAACAGGGGAAGTCAGGAGTTGTGTGCAGTGGCAGGAGTGAGTGTGGGGAGCAGAGCAGGGCAGGGGTGGCAAGAGATGACAAGAGAAGCCTTGTGGGGAACAGCACAAGGGTGGCAAGAGAGGAGAGAGGAAGGGAGAACAAGAGTGGTTTTGTGTGGGGGCAGGGGCTAACCTGGGGAGTGGGAAGGTAGGGCAGGGGAGCATGGTATGGCACCCACTTCCCCCTGCTCCACAGTGGCACCCTGCCACCCAGGGCAAATCCCCACCCCACTGCTGCTCCCTCCCACCCCAGTGAGTCCTGTTCTCCCCTCCCCCAGCCCCCTGCTGCCTGTGATGGACCCTCTCATCACTGCAGGGGCCAGAACTAGGCCTCCAGCCCCAAGCTACATGCCCACACACACACAGCCACCCCACCTCCCAGCTACACCCCCCAACCAAACAGCCACCCCAGAGGTCTTTCCAAATTTGTAATGTCCCCAGAATATCTTGGGGAACTGACAGTACCTTGGTTAGGGAGTCCCTCTGTGAGTGGAACACCATGGAGAATCAGACCTGGAGGGGCCTTATTCTCAGGCATGCTGTCGGGATCACAGAGGTGGAGGCTGCCATGTGTCTGATGAGCTATAGGCAGAGATGGGCTGTGGTTACCTGAGAGTTCTGCAGCTCCGTAATGATGGTGCAGATGGACCGAAGTCTTGAAGGGGGCAGGGAGGCCGTCCCCTTGTGAGTGTCTAAAAGGGCTCCTATGAACTCTATACTTTAGGACAGGCAAAGTTTTGACTTTTCTTGATTTATGCAAAGACCCAGATACCCGCAGAGCTTGGTTACTGCTCTGATGTGGAGCCTTACTTGGGCCCTTGATTCCCCGAGTATTAGCCAATCGTCTAAGTAGGGGTGGATTTTTATGCCCTGGTGGCGCAGAAACGCCATCACCAGCGCCATGCACTTCGTGAACACCCTGGGGGCCAGAGAGAGCTCGAAGGGGAGCACTGTAAATTGGAAGTGATTTCCCCCCACCACGAACCTTAGGTACTGTCTGTGGCAGGGGTATATTGTGATATGGAAGTAAGTGTCTTTGAGATTGAGGGCTGCGAACCAGTCCCCGGGAGACAGAGATGGGACAATCTGCAACAGAGAAACGATGCAGAACTTCATTTTCCTTCTGTGCTTGTTTAAGGCTCTGAGATCTAGAATGGGTCTTAGGACCCCGTTGGATTTGGGGACCAGAAAGAATATAGAATAAAACCCTTTTCCCCACTCCTGCTTTGGGTCCTTCTTTATGGCCCCAGTAGACAGCAGCTTCTCACAATCGATCTTGAGGAGGCGATCCAGTTCATGGTTTCTGAGGCTTGGTCAAGGGGGCGGTTTTCTGACCCAAGGAGTTGAACAAAATTGAATGTAGTATCCCTTTTTTACCATCTTGAGGACCCACTGGTCGATTGTGATATTGGCCCAGTGGTGTGCGAAGCAGTGTAGATGGTTGGTGAAGGTTGGGGTTGAGGCTGTGGGTTCGCTGCCCTTGTGGCAACTGTCAAAAATGCTGCTTCCTTCCTGATGAGCGGTCAGAACCTTGTCCATGCCTGCTAGACTGGGAGGCGTGGGGCTTCCCATTCTTGCTCGAGCGGGCCTTGGCCTTGTCTGCATCCCCAAGGTGATATTGGGGGTATTGGTAGGAACGGGGAAGGGAAGCTTGCAGCTGAATCTATTGTTTCAGCTGTTGCAGATGCTGTTGCAGGAGTAGATGGGGTTTCAGGGAACGCCTGGAGGGTTGCAGGATGTACACACCCAGTGACTGAAGGGTGGCTCTCGAGTCCTTTATACCACGAAGCTTGGCATCTGTGGACTCAGCAAATAGGTCAGGGCCTTCAAATGGCAGGTTTTGGATGATGAGCTGCATTTGTGGGGACAAGCCCAAGCCCTGAAGCCAAGTGGAGCGACACATGACCACAGCGGAGGCCATGGTGCATGAGGCTGTGTCAGATGCGTCCCAAGTGGCCATAAGGGCATCCTTGGAAACCAACGCCCCTTCTTCAATCATCACTTCAAAGTCCTGTAGGCGATCATAGGGGATGAGGTCATGCAAGTCTTCCATGGCTTGCCAGAGGTTGAAGGCATATCTAGTCATAAGGGCTAGATGATTAGAGATGCGAAGCTGTAGAGCTGCCGTAGGAAAGACCTTCCTTCCCAACAAATCAAACTTTCTAGCCACCTTGTTTTTAGGAGTGGAGATCGGTTGGTCCTGTCTCTCTTTTTGATTGACTGCATTGACTACCAGGGGCCCTGAGGTAGGGTACTGGAAAAGGAAGGTGAACTTGTCTTGGGGAATGTGATATTTACAATCCGCCACTCTTGACACTGGTGGAATTGAGGAAGCGGTCTGTCATCACGCCCTTGCAATCCTGTACACCCCTTCGTGAAGGGGAACAGATACCTTGGTGGGTGCGACATTGTCTCCCACATCAAAGAGGGGGTTGGTTTCCTCCTGGACTACTCCCAGTTCTGTGTTCAAGTTCACTGTCATGTGGTGGATCAAGTCCTCCTGGGCGCGGGCATCCTTCTTATAGGCTAGAGGCCTTTCAAAGGTGTGTTCATCCAGGGAAGAGGATGAAGGGGCCTAAGATCTGCTATGCTGAGTTGAGTCAGAAGCAGGCTCATCATCAGAAAGGTCCGAAGAGTCCAGAGTCAGAGGTGGAGACGGTCCTGAACAATGCCAAGAAGTTGGGCTGTCATCGGCCATCATGGCTAGCCAACATGCGACCAGTCATTGAAAAGAGTTCTGGGTGCAGTCCGGCACATGGGAGAGTGGTCTCTGCCTGGCTGAAGGGTCTTGGCAGTACCGGAGGAGCTGGGCCTCAGTGAGCATTGTGGGGCCAATGAAGATGTCTTGCTCCGTGGTCTGGCTGTCGGGGAGCACTTACGGCGCCATTTGCTGGGCCATTCCCTGTCTCCCAAGGCCAGTTTAGGGGAAACAGAGGAGTGGACGGAGGCAGGCAACAATGAGGATGAGGAGCTGGACCTCTGTCCTGTGGAGTCCTGGGACCACATTACTGAAAGTTCATGAGACGAGTGGCGAGAGGAAGGCACCTTGGAGCAGTTGTCGGCCCCGATCTGTGGTGCCAGAGAAAGGCTGGATGGTACCAGACTCGAAGGCGGCACCGATTCCTGCAACTGCTTCATGGGTATTGAGGGCTGTGCCGTTTTGGACTTCGCCTTTTTCACCGATACCAAAGCCGGGTCTTGGGGCTGAGCCCTAGTCTTTGCAGGGGCCCGTGGTATCAATGGTACCAAAGATAGTCGTGATCCCATTTGACCGGGGGAGAGGTTCGGTGACCGAGTCGAGCGGTGCCGTGGCTATACCGAAGAGGAGACCGACTCTGTCTTTACGGGGGCCTGTGGTGTCAACAGTACTGGAGGTGGCTCCGATGCCAGTTTGGCAGAGGAAAGGCCTGACGACGGAGGCGAGTGGTGTCATGGCGGTACTGAGGAGGAAGCCGGCCGGGGCTTTGAATTCTGTGCCAGAGGGCAGTGCCGAGGCTCCAGTGCAGGAGCTACTCAGGGCACCAGCGGAGTGCTCACAGCTCGGGCAGCATCAGAGGCAGGCACACTGCTCTCAGTAAGAGTGCATAAGTGCCGCTCTCTTTCCTCGTGAGTCCTCCGTTTAAAGGCCTGGCAGATGGAGCAGTTTGCAGCAAGGTGTGACTCACCCAGGCATGTGAGGCATCTCTCATGAGGATCATCAAGAGGGAAAGCTTTGGAACAGGCTGGACACGGTTTAAACCCTGGCATTTTAATTTTTGCACAAAAGACAGGCACAAGTTTTGGCTGATTTGAAACCGTCGCCGAGGGTGGAAAACAGGAACTGGGGGTGTCAGGGTCACGCTCACCTATATAGCCACAGTCGTGGCACAGAGGGGGCACTGGCTGTGTGCCCTGACCTGACTGGCTAAGGCTAAAGACTTTCTGAGCTACTGTGCACTGCAGCGCATAGACACCTGTAACTGAATGATGTGAGCAGCCCTCGAAGAAGAACAAAGGCTTCTGATCGCAGCGGACAGGGGAAATTGCAGCCTGCTCAGCTGGAAGCAGCCTGGAGTCAATCTTTCTCCCTGCAGCTGGGGGCATGGGGATGACCAGGAGGCAGTGCTCCTGGGGCAGGGGGATGGGAGGGTCTCACTTACCTTCCTTTCAAGTGGTGCCTTCCTGGGAGCAAGAGCCAGCTGGCTAGGACTGGGGCTGAATTTTTCAAGGGCCTCCCTTAGCCCAGGATCCCGGACTGCAGCCCCTAAAGCCCCTGCATTAATCTGACCCTGGGTGCAGTGAGCAGCTGGAGAGAGTAAGGGGGATTCTGAGCAGAGCCCACCATGGGAAGATGTCACCAGCCAAGAGATCTTGAAGGCCAAACTTGGAGGGGAGTGTGAGCCTGACTGGGTGGTGATGTTGGGGAGAAGGGTACTGTCACCTAATGCCTATGGAAGTGCAGCCACCGCCAGAATAAGTCTGACCTGTGGCACCCCTTCAACACAGCCAATGTCTGGGAAAGAGGCCTGGAACATGTCAGAAAGACTGTGAATGTCCATTACACCCAAGAAACACTGTGTGTGGTGCCCCACACCCATGGGGCAGCATTTGGAGTTTTCTTTTAATCTTTCTTATTTTTTCCTTTTCTTTTTTTTAAATTGTTTTACTGTTTAATAAATTGTATTTGTTTTGGGTTATATGCGGTGGGCTGTAGAACATTCAGTGAACAGAGAGTACCACAGAGAGGGGAAACTCTAGCTCCTGTCCTACATGACAATAACAAGATGGGAGGGTCTATCTCCCCAGGAATCCTGGGGCCAGCCTTGTCAAGGTTACAGATACTCACCAGCAACTACAGATCTAACAACAGGAATATTGAAGCAGGCACACACCCCTGCAAAAAACCACGCTGCCAAGTCTGCCCACATATCTACACAACAGACACCATCATAGGTCCTAATCAAGCCTGCTACTCCATCAAAGGCTCATTTACCTGCTCATCTACTAATGTGGTCTATGCCATCATGTGCAAGAAATGCCCCAACACCTTATATATTGGACAAACAGGACGATCGCTCCGTAAGAGACTGAATGAGCACAGAGCTGATATCAGAAATCAAAGAACAGAGAAACCAGTTGCTGAACACTTCCATCTTCCTAATCACTCGATGATGGATTTGTTAACGACCGTCGTTAGAGCTGTACCTGGGACATCAAGACTTCAAAGAGAGACAGCTGAACTCGAATTAATATGCAAGCGAAATTCTGTGAAGGCTGGTCTGAATCGAGACTCTGGATTCTTCTCCCATTACAAAGGGTAATTTGACTTCAGGCTTCCCATGGTTTGAACCTGTAAACTGCTCTGATTTGCTGTTCCTGTATGACCTGATCCTATGTTTTACACCCCCTTGCATTTAGTTTCATTCCTTTCTGTAAGTTCACCCATCTTCGAAGCATCTGAGGAAGTGAGATCTTCTCCCACAAAAGTTCATGCAAAAAATAAATCTGTTAGTCTTAAAGTGCCACACAACTCCTTGTTGTTTTTACAAATACTCTGCCACACAGGAGAATGAAAGAGTGGGGGTGGTCCCTGAGGTCAGACAGGCCTCTCGGTCAAGGGAGCGAGTGCAAGGACTCTGATCCTTTTGCTAATCAATTCAACCAATAAAGTGTATAAGTCAAGGAAGTTCCACACAACAGCAGGATCCTTCCCCCTCTTACGTATACCTCAGTTATAGACCCCAGCCTTTGCCAAGAGGCATTTCTTTCCTCAGTCTTTGGAACAGCCAATTTATAGTCCTTTCTTTGGTACCACTGAGCTGAGGCTGATCCCTTGTTGACTCAGGACCACCTAGTGCCCCTTCATCCTGGCCATTGTAATTCATTGCATCCTATTGTTTCGGCTTGCTTCCACCTGCAGATGTAACATCTGATTCTGAGAAATTCAAAATGCTAATGCTAGCAAGTTCTGCCAGAGTTATGTGGTGGCAGGAGAATGTTCCTGGATGTGTCATAGTACTTATTGAAGACCCAGTGCTGAAATCCTTACTCTGTGAGACTGTAGAAATGAAGTCAGTGGAATTACTTGATTAGAAAGGTATTGCCCAGAACAAACAAAGGCGACAGATTCAGACTCTATGTGGGAATTATTAGTTCATTTGCAATGCTTGTTTCCTCCAGAATTTCAGTATGACAGTGCTGAGGGAACCTGTGTTATTATAGGTACCCAAGCAACACAAAGGCTTGGCAACAAAGATGGGTCTCTGTGGGTGGCAGCACTCATGCCATCCTACAAGAGCTGAAGAAGGAACAAGAAAGGACAACGATGAAGGTCAAGGATGCTGCACTCTGCCTTTTCCCTTCATCACTTCAAAAGAAGGTGTAAACAGCCAGGGAGAACAGCTGATGGCTGTCCTCAGTAACTAGCAAAGTTAGCCCATGGTGGATTCTTGACATCTCCAGTGTGCTGGGGGTCTGTCACATGGGCTATCATCTATTCTTCTGTTCACTTATGCACTATGATTGTGTGATTTTTATACCAATTAGGCCATGCAAGGGTTCTTTATGAATGCTCATAACCTATTCTACAGCATTAATATGATATGTTTTCTGCACCAACATGTATGTGTACAGAGGTGAAGTATGTCACATAGTGCAGACCCTTGGAACTATCTCTAGCACTGAGGCTAGAAAGTTACATGACAAAGGATATGCAAATGCCCCCCTTGGCTCAGGCACAAGTAAAGACACTCATAAGGCAGCACAGAAAGGGAGGGGTTGAAGCAGGGCCGGCTCTAGCAATGAGTCAGTGTGAAACCGGGTTGGGGCACTGGGGGTGGGGTGGGGTGGGCCAGCCCAGAAGCCTGACCCCCCCTTCCGCCCCTCCCCTGAGCCAGCCACTCTGCCCCCAGGAATGGAGCAGGCCAGCCTATGGGTTGAACTCTGCTCTCTCACCCTGCCTCTGGGCTGGCCCTCCCTAAACTGAGGGAGGAACAGCTGGCCCAGGGGAGGGGCGAGAGAGTGGAACCCAGCCTGCGGGCTGGCCCACTCTGCCCCTGGGCCAGCTGTTCCTCGTCCAGGGGGCAGGACGAGCCATCCCAGAGTGAAGGCTGGGTTCCACGCCCTTCACCCCCCCAGCACAAAAGCTGGCTTGGGGCACCACAACCCATTGAGCCAGCCCTGGGTTGAAGAGGTTTGGAAACAAAGAGAGACACTTTGAATGGGTTGGGGCTTTTTGCCTGGGAAACTCCATCTTGAAACATCTACAAGAAGAATTGGGCCCTGACTTAAAATGGGCAGAAAACAGCTTTAAACCATCACAGCCAAACTTTAGGTGTGAGGTGAGCATATTTGTAAGTGTTATTAGTTTAGTATGTGTGTTTTATTTTTTATTTTCTTGGGGTAGCTTCTGACTCATTTATATTATGGTTCTGCATTGATCTGCTATATTCTCACTTAAAATCATACTCTAGCCAATAAACTAGTATTTTTTTTTTATCTAAAGCTATGTGGACTTTAGAGGGTGTGTATGTGGAAAGCTGGGCAGCATCCATTTCAGTGTTAAATGAAGAGACTTGAGTCTATGGTGATTGGGGGAGAGTCCCAATCCCTGTAAGACAGAGGTTCCCATGGTGATATATAGAGCTGGAGGTGCCTGCTGGGAAACTGTCCCCATGTGACCGGAAAGAACATGCTGCCTGGGACAAGCTAAACACAGAAGGCTACAGTGGACTGACTCAGGAGTAAGTGATCACCTAGTTAGGTTGGGTCAGCTGTGGCTCAGGAGTGGAGATTGGAGGGGTCACAGCTGCACACCAGACTGGATCTGGGGAACAGCCTATCAAAGGGTCAGACAACAAAAAGAAAGAAAGAGACTTGCAGCTGCTGCATGGAACTGACATGTGGCTCCTCCTGAGAGATACTATCTTTTCATGCAGGCTGGGGGCTGGGAAGAAGCCTTTATACCTTAGGAATTTAGGGGGACTTATGTTGAGAGAGTCTCCAGGGAAGATATGGAACATCTGCAAGAATATATGCCCTAAGGTCTGTGAAGTGAGAATACGGGATATTTCAAAAGAGAGGGAAGATGTAGGGAGGCTGGATAAGGATATGCTTTTCCCTGAAAGGGGATTTTAGTAGTTTCATGCATGTTAGGATACACAGTGGTTATACACATCTTTTTTTAAATATCCATAGTGGCCTTTTAGTACCATTCATTCATTTGTCCATCCTATCCACCTCTTTCCCCACCAATGGCTGTGATTATCACATGTGCCATAATATCTACCACAGGATCATAGGTAAAGCCCTATGAAATTATTTTTTTAAAAAATGTTTTATTTATTTATTTATTTAGTAATTTTGAGTTTTTGTTCTATCCATCTTCTCTAGATGGAGGAAGGACTTGGATCCTGCCCCTGGAAGTGGGAGGTCCCATGGTTAGGTTGGCAGAGTGAGCCTGCTCTGCTTACCCCCACACTGGTGGCTCCTGGAGGGTTGCTGTACCACTCAGGGTTGACTCTGCCATGATGACAAAAGGGTAGCTAGGCCAAATTTGAGTGAGTGAAGTTGTGACCCATGCACCAGATCATAATGATACTTACTCAGATTTGGCCCAGGCACATACACCATCATGACAGAAGTGGTGGGGCCAAACCTGCATTGTACAGTGGCCTTACATGAAAGGTAGCAGTGTCTGGAGTCCTGTGGGGCTGGGCCAGAACTGTAGGAGTTGCCACTATGGCATATCATTGTATTTAGTCTTACGTATTATTCTGTGTTTGATTTCATGTTATTTCACATTTGCAAAAAATATGAGGCTCTGATAATAAGCTCTTCAAGGCTGCAACTGCGTCCTTGTAGTAACGAGGGACAGTTACCCACTAGCCGAGAGGTAGCTGGGCGCCAGCACTCCCCCTACTGGCCTGAAGAGGCCTTGCATAAGAGCCCAGGCCAGAACCAAAGTGACAGCTGGAGGGAGTGGGAGGACTATATAAGGGGCCGGACCAGGCAGCCATGAGGGAAACAGAATGGGAGATGGTTGCTGCCACTGGCAGATCTTCCTCCCCAAGAGCCAGAGAGGCATGACTGGCAGTGAGATCCCCCACCCTGTGAGAGCCAAGGGGAAGAACCCTGGCCAGCTGTGCCCCTAGAGAAAACTCCCCCAGGGGAAGACCTGGACGAGCTTCCCTCAGCAGTGAGCCTGGGGCCATGGGATCGGCCAGACACCTATGAGGACCTTGATGAGCTTCCCTCTGCTGGTGAAGGCAGTGAGCCAGCTACCCTGGACCCATGCAATCTGGAGGAACTGCCACTGGCAGAGGAGGCTGAATTACCTGCATTGCCACCCGAAGATAGCGAGGGCTTGACTGGAATGTCCTGGGGAACCTACCCAGAGGACAGCGAGGACTATGTGCCCCAGGTATCTTGGGAAGAAGTGGGAAGGAAGTAGCCCAGGGGCAGTTTGATGAGTTAGTGTGTTTTGGCAGGAGCCCTGCTGACATAGTGGCACACTGTGTGTGCTGCTAGTAGGGCCCTGGGCTGGAATGCAGTGGAGCAGGCAGGCCTGCATTCCCCTTCCCTCCCCTGCTGCCGTCCGGGCTACTGGGCACTTTCCTTATCCCTCGCAGGGGTTGAAGGCCTGAACTATTGACACTAGGTGTTTGCTTTACCTCTTGCCAGAGTTGAAGGCCTGAATAATTGACGCTGGGTGCCTGCCTCGCCCCTTGCCGGAGTTGAAGCCCTTGATCTACTGGTACTGAGTGTTTGCCCTCTCGTGCTGGGGGATTGTGGGGTGCCACTCTCGGGCTTTGCCCCACCCCCAACAAGTTCAGAAGGCGTGGAGGCAGGGCCGTGGCGGGCGGCCCCAGTTACACTTGGTGACAAAGGTGGGATCCTTGAACTGGACCCCTGCTGTAGGGGGAACATAGAGATATGGATCCAGAGAAGTTCATGACGTGGTGGGCGGAGACACAGCGGCAGTTGCTACAAGACCTCGGAGCACAATAGGAATGGGTGATCCAGGAAATGGGCGCCTAGCAGATGGAGCAGCAATGAGAGCTGCTGAAACAGCTTAAGACCCCTCAACCTGCCCCGGCTCCAATTGCCGGCCCCGGGGCTTCCAGCACTGGATTCGTGGCTGCCTCGCTTTGCTTGATGAAGATGGGTCCGGGGATGGTCCAGAAGCTTTTCTTGCCACCTTTGAAAGGGTTGCAGTAGTGGCCAACTGGTCCCGAGACCAGTGGGCTACCCTACTTGGCACCTATTTGACGGGCATAGCACAAATCGCCTGTCATGGCCTGCCGGAGGAAGAAGCCTGAGACTATGGACTGGTAAAGGCTGCCATTTTAGATGCATTAGACGTTAGTCCTGAGATGTTTCGATGCCGACTACGGGAAGCAACTTATAAACTGGACACCTGACCCCGGGCGTTTGCCCAACAGTTAAAGGAAGCGGCCATCTGTTGGCTGAGACCAGAGACCCACTCGTGTACAGAAATAGTGGAACAGGTGGGTCTAGAACAATTCCTACATGCACTTCCCTCACAGGGGTGGGCCTGGGTGAGGAGAATTCAACCCACTACCCTCGACCAAGCCATGCAGCTAATGGAAGGCTTTCTGGCTGAGGATGGGCCCACCCCACTGATGATTACACGCCCAAACCAAACTGTTGGGCGAGGGACAGAGCAACTGGGAGTACAAGCCCATGGCTTGGAACTAGCAGCCCCAAGGGGTGGGCAGGATTGCCCCACAGAGAGGCCATTTACTCAACCTAGAAGCCTACGGGACACATCCTCAACCTGCTGAGCCCGACCGTTTGGGACCCTGTTTTAGTTGCGGCCATTATGGGCACCTCCGATGGCAATGCCCGGGCGGCAGGTCTTTCTTCGGTAGTGTTTGCGGGGGGGATGGTCGGGCCTGGGCCAGAGAAGGACCCAAACTGACAGTTAGGGCTGATTTTGCTGGCCAGGAGGTAGAGGCCTTGCTGGACTTGGGTGTGGCCAAACACTAGTTAAAAGAGGACAGGTAACTGAGACTATGGGAAGTGATGGGCAGGTTAAGTTATGCTGTATTCATGGGGACTTGCGGACATATCCCACATTGTCGGTCCTCTTGACTATTGATGGGAAGGCACATTGCCTGATGGTAGGGTTGGCAGACTACCTTCCCTACCCTGTAATCCTGGGAAGGGACTGGCCATATTTTGGACTCCTCCTTCATACGGCCACGTGCCCTGGGGTGCCTGGAGCAGCATTAGGGGAGTTGGAGGAGCTGGACCACCCTGACGAGCCACACTCATCTGATCACCAGACAACCTCGGGGGAGGGGGGGAGCAGGAAGAAGGGGCCGTCCCTGTCGCAGAACCTCCTGACCCCCTGGGCAATCCCAGCACAGACTTTTGCCATGACCAGCGAGAAGATGAGACCCTACAACGGGCCTGTGAGCAGGTGGCTGCCGTGGATGGGGTGCCGACAAACCCCCAAAGGG
This sequence comes from Podocnemis expansa, assembly GCA_007922195.1. Classification (NCBI taxonomy): domain Eukaryota; kingdom Metazoa; phylum Chordata; order Testudines; family Podocnemididae; genus Podocnemis; species Podocnemis expansa. The sequence goes on along the minus strand of ML682024.1, from coordinate 1,933,242 downwards.
ACCTGAATTGGCCCCAGTTTGAGCTCCGGTGAGACCGCCTCTATAGAGTGGACTGGGACCCACAGACCAAACAAATACACACAGTTACTTGTTCCTCAAGTGCACCGAAGGGCTGTGCTGCGTTTGGCCCATGATATACTGGTGGCGGGCCATTTAGGCAAGGACAAGACCTTCGCATGGGTTGTTTCCCATTTCTTCTGGCTGGGTATCCATGAGGATGTACGGAAGTATTGTATTTCCTGCCCAGATTGTCAAAAGACTGCTCCCACTGGGATCCCATGAGCTCCCCTTGTCCCTCTTCCTCTAGTAGAAAAACCCTTTGAGCGGGTCACAGTGGATTTGGTGGGACCACTGCCTGCAAGTACCTCAGACTATCATCATCTATTGGTCTTAGTGGATTATGCCACCCAGTTTCCTGAGGCGATACCACTCCGGAATACTTCGGCCCGCACGATTGCAGGGGAATTGACAAAGATTTTCACCCGGGTGGGCTTGCCTCAAGAACTCTTAACTGATCAGGGAACCAATTTCACTTCGAGGCTCTTACGGGAGGTGTGTGACATCTTGGGGATCCGGAAGATTCGGATCTCCTGTTTACCACCCTCAAACAGACGGTTTGGCAAAGTGTTTTAATCAGACGCTAAAGAGGATGCTAAGGAGATTTTCCCCAGAAGAACTGGTGGTGGGACCAACTTATTCCTCCTCTTCTAACGGCCATGCATGAAGTTCCGCAATCTTCAACCCACTTTTCTCCATTTGAGCTCCTTAATGGTCAGCAACCCTGGGGAATCCTGAATCTGGTCCGGGAAACGTGGGAACAAACTCCATCACCCTCACAAGGTCTTCTGCAATATGTGACCAGACTGAGAGAGAGGCTTCAGCACATCGGACAGTTGGCCCACCAGAATCTTCAAAAAGCCCAGCATGCCCAAGCCCAGACCTATAATCAGAACACTCAGCTTTGAAGCTCTGCACCAGGAGACAGAGTCTTAGTACTGTTGCCCTCAGCTGAGTCAAAGTTGCTGGCCCATTGGCAGGGCCCCTATGAGGTGCTCCAACAAGTGGGTCCAGTAAACTACGAGATTCAACAGCCAGACCGCCGATGCAAGAAACAAGTATACCATGTTAACCTGCTAAAGCCTTGGAGGGAGCGGGAGCACCTGTTTGTTGCACCATATCCACCAGACCCTGAATAGGTCCACAGATCCCGGGCCCTGAAGATGAAGGGAGCCCGCACCTTGGGCCAGACCTTACAACTGAGCAATGGGAGCAGGCTTAACGTTTGCTGGAAACCTTTGCGACCACATTTATGGTGGTGCCTGGACAAACTAACCTGACGTAGCACAATATTCAGACCCTTGTCAGGAACAATTGTTCGTACAGGTACCTGGCTGATTCCCCAAAGTCTGCGACCTATAGTGGAACAAGAGGTCAAGGACATGTTGAATGTCAGAGTGATTGAACCCTCAACCAGCAAGTGGTGCAATCCCATTGTACTCGTCCCAAAACCAGATGGGTCAACCCAGTTTTGTATTGACTTCCGCCAAGTGAACGCTATTTCTAAGTTTGACGCCTACCCAGTGCCTCGGATAGATGAACTTCTAGACCACCTCGGTGAAGCACACTACTTTACAACTCTGGACTTATCGTAAGGCTATTGGCAAATGCCACTGGAACTCACCACCAGAGAGAGAACTGCCTTTGCCACGCCTAGCGGTCTGTATCAGTTTGTTCGAAAGCCCTTTGGTCTCCATGGAGCACCCACCACCTTCCAGAGACTGATGGATTGCCTCTCGATGACGTAGTAATCCACAGCCAAAGTTGGGAAGAGCACCTCCCCCAAGTAGCCGCCATTCGGCATACACTTAGAGAAGCCAGACTGACAGCGAATCCATGGAAATGCCGAGTGGGCTGGCAGGAGACAACATACTTCGACTACACTATCGGTCGGGGCCAAGTGTGACCTCTGGTAGACAAGGTCCAAGTGGTCCGTGAATACCCACAACCGGTAATCAAAAAGCAGGTATGACAGTTCCTGGGCCTAGCCGGCTACTACTGCAGATTTGTCCCTAACTTCACAGCCCTGGCAGCCCCTTTGACAGACCTTCTTCAAAAGTCACAACCACTGCAAATACGCTGGACTGACACCTGTGAGAGGGCCTTCCAGGTGCTAAAAAGAGTGGTGTGTTCTGAGCCAGTATTGTACAGCCCCAATTTTTTTCAATGCCCGTTTCTACTGCAAATGAATGCCTCGACAGTGGGTCTTGGAGCGGTCCTAGCCCAGGAGGTGAATGGAGAAGAGCATCCTGTTCTCTACATCAGTCGTAAACTATTTCCCAGGGAACAAAAATACGCCACCACTGAAAGAGAAGCGTTGGCGGTCAAGTGGGCCATGGAAGCCCTGCAATACTACCTATTAGGGAACACAGTTACCGTTGTTACGGACCATGCAGCCCTTCGTTGGCTCCAACAAATGAAAGACACTAATCCCTGACTATTATGCTGGTATCTTGCCCTCCAACCATACAATTATACTGTACAGCACCGTGCAGGAAAACAGCATACCAACGCAGATGCATTGTCCCGTATAGGGGATGGGGCTGAACTCAGCTCTGGAAATTGAGAGCTGGTCGGGGGGGGGAGGTAGTAGCGAGGGACAGTTACCCACTGGCCGAGAGGTAGCTGGGCAGCAGCACTCCCCCTACTGGCCTGAAGAGGCCTTGCATAAGAGCCCAGGCCGGAACCAAAGTGACAGCTGGAGGGAGCGGGAGGACTATATAAGGGGCCGGACCAGGCAGCTATGGGGGGAAACACAGAGGGAGATGGCGGCTGCCACTGGCAGACCTCCCTCCCCACGAGCCAAAGAGGCCTGACCATCAGCGAGATCCCCCACCCTGTGAAAGCTGAGGGGAAGAACCCTGGCCAGCTGCACCCCTAGAGATCTCCCCCAGGGAAAGACCTGGGCGACCTTCCCTCAGCGGTGAGCCTGGGGCCATGGGATCGGCCAGACACCTATGAGGACCTCGATGAGTTTCCCTCTGCTGGTGAAGGCAGTGAGCCAGCTACCCCCGGACCCATGCAATCTGGAGGAACTGCCACTGGCTGAATTACCTGCATTGCCACCCGAAGATAGCGAGGGCTTGACTGGAATGCCCTGGGGAACCTACCTGGAAGACAGCGAGGACTATGTACCCCAGGTATCATGGGAAGAAGTGGGAAGGAAGTAGCCCAGGGGCAGTTTGGTGAGTCAGCGTGTTTCAGCAGGAGCTCCACTGACATAGTGGCACCTGGTGCGTGCTGCTAGTAGGGCCCTGGGCTGGAACGCAGTGGAGCGGGCAGGCCTGCATTCCCCTTCCCTCCCCTGCTGCCGTCCGGGCTACTGGGCACTTGCCTTACCCCTTGTTGGGGTTGAAGGCCTTGATCTAATGGTAATGAGTGTTCACCTTCTCGTGCTGGGGGATTGCCGGGGTGCCACTCTCAGGCTTCTCCCCACCCCCAACAAGCCCAGAAGACGCAGAGGCAGGGCCATGGTGGGCCGCCCCGGTTACAGTCTTGCATGTCCTTACTGCACCTAGTACATTATGAACAGGACCCTAGGGAAATGGCCTGATTAAGGAAGGGGCTTTAAGAGCTACAGCCCCAGGCTCCTGCTGGCCCACAAAATCCAGCCCTGTTCAAGCTGAAGCAGCACGAATCGGGCCTGGGGAGCACTGGGAGGGGCACAGCTGGTGCTGGGGTGTCAGGCTGAGCCCTGGTACTATAGACTGATATGTGGTGCTTCTGCATCCAGGCTAGCTGGTCTACCCCAGAGGACAGAGCAGGCTGGGGGTAGCACTCCAGGTTCAGGAAGGCTGTCTTGGCACCATGGCCCAGGCTGGCCTGGCCAGTCCCCCAGCATGGCACCCCAACAGCACCAGTTAGTCCTGCCTTCTAGAACAGACCCAGCCAGCTTGGGGACAGGGCAGGAGCACTATGCACTGTGGACGCTGTCCCCAGGGCCCACCCCCCAAGCACTAAACGGCCTACTCCCTTCCAAGCACCATCCCCTCAGCTGGTGGGTCTGCTGAGTGGCCCCAGGGCCAGCATGCCTGAGCACCACCCTGACTTGCCCCACCCCCAGGCTGGCTGGTGCAGAAGGGGTGTGGGGCCCTAGGCCTGAGATGGTTGGGGGATCCACAAAAGTGGCTAGATTGGGGCCCCTTAATCCAGCCCCTGCCTAGGCACACCATGGCACAGGGCTTCCCCTTCCTATATGTGAGTCAGAGTTATAGTGTGTGTGGGCAGTCCCAACTGTCATACCCATGTACCTTGTTCTTTCCGTATAAGTCTATATAAGTACTTATATGCAAGTATTTCAGTTAATAAAATAATCCCATTCCTAACCAAAATAGTTATCAGTAAAATTCTTAAGGGTAGATCAGACCTAAGGAATACTATATTAAACACTTTTATACTGGTAAACTATCTGCACTAGGTGGATTATACAGCTTCAGCTATACTGATATAGATAAAACAGTACAATTTTCTAGCGTAGAGAAGGACTGACTCCAGCAGGTGGACCTGAAACACTCTTCTCTTGCTACACAGAGTCCCTTTATGGGGGTTGCTTTTAGGATGACTCCCTGCGGTTATTATCCATCTTTAAGACTTTATGCATGGATAGTTCCCATCTCTGGGCTATTGTTTCAGGCTTTCTTCAACTGCAGGCAGATCAGTGTTTCCCAGCCAGTGTGCCATGGCACTTAGATGTGACATCAGGTCTGAGCAGATGTGCTACAAAATTTTTTGAAAAACTACTCAAAGAGCTCTGGATTCGCTCATTGGTCCATGAATATTCATGAGCTCATTTAGCAACTATATGGTGGTGTGTCTCAAATTAATTAAAGGTATCAAGATGTGCCACCTCAGAGAAAATGTTGGGAACCACTGGATTAGATCAATACATTGTCACACTCTTCTTTGCAACCCTTAGCGCTGAAAACTAAGTATTTTTTTTTTTTAAATGGAAGCTGAAATTTTGATATCATCCCAAGACTGTAAGAATGGAGGCCTGATGCATAGGCCTAAAGGCCCACATCCACAAAGGTAGCTAAACAAACAAGGAGTCCTGTGGCACTTTTAAAGACTAACATATTTATTTACTGCATGAGCTTTTGTGGGAGAAAATCCCATGTTTAGTCACCGGTTTAATCCACAGAGTCTAAAGGGATAGCCGTGTTAGTCTAGTCCAGCAAAAATAAACAAGGAGTCATGTGGCACTTAAAGACTAACAGATTTATTTTTCGCATGAGCTTAAAACCTGTCTGCTACTGCTTATCTCTGTAGGTGCTTAAACTCTCTTGGCACTTGAAGTATCATTGTAAAAAATCTTTAGGTGCCTAAGCTTCTGCTTCTAGTCATGCATTTAGTCAAGAAATCTGGGCACTAAACCCTAGCACAGTCATCCAGCCAGAAAAGTTGAGCAAGGCACTGTTTAGCTCCCCTGCAAGGCCTCATGTAGTAGACATCCTCGCTCCATGGGCCAGAGAATTAGGCTGACTTTGTAGCCTGGTGACCAGGACACCTACCTTGGAGGCAGGGACCACAGGGCCTAGTCCCTCTGATCTAGCTTTTATTATGTATCCAAAGTGGAACAGCTTGAACTGGAGAGACTGAGGGGACAATATAACAGAATATCTCATAGCTTAGTGGATAGAACACAGTCCCAAAAGATGGGAGATCCCTCTTTAACTTCTTTCTCCCCTCAGAGAGAGTGGAAATTGAATAGGAGTCTCTCACATGCTGAGTGAGTGGCCTGGAAATTATAAATCAGGCAGCAGCAGCACTTCCTCTTGCATTTCTTGAAAGAAATGGCTTAGATGCCTAAGCTGCCTGACTCAAGAAGAGAGGTTCTTGGGTATAGACTGTGGGAAATCAAAATTGAATAGGAGCATGGATTCTTTCCCCATTACAACAGGTGATTTGACCTCACCTTTCTGTATGTGCTGTTCCCCAGTGTTTGAATCTTTATAACTGCTCTGATTTGCTGTTACATTGTGACTTGATCCCATGACTTACACTTCCCTGCATTTATTTCCTCCTGTTCTGTAAGTTCACCTGTCTTCTAGGCATCTGACAAAGTGGGATTTTCTCCCACTAAAGCTCTTGTGATAAATAAATTTGTTGATCTTTAAGGCTATCTCTACACTAGCAAATTGGTTTGAACTGAACAAAGCTTAGCTTGAACTAGTTAGTTCAGCTGGTTAGTTCGAACTAACTGCTAAAGTTCAAAATAATTTGCATATTTAGTTTGAACTAGCACAACGTAGACATGCTAGTTTGAACTAAATAAGTTTGAACTAGCGGCTAGTTCGAACTAAGTGCTTTTTTTAGTTCGAACTAACTGCACTTTTTTAGTTCGAACTCAGAAATTACTTCAAACTAAAAAAAAGTGTGGCTAGTCTGAACTAAAAGTAAGTTTGAACTAAAATGTACTTGGTTTGAACTATCTTTCAAACTACTTAGTTTGGACTAACCAAGTCTGAATTAAGATTTTAGATGCAGACATAGCCTAAAAGTGCCACAGGACTCCTTGTTTGTTTGGGGTATAGATTGTACATAGAGATACCTTCTTTCAGCCTGGATTCAGATGCCAAACACCATGAGAGGGGGAGGGCTTAGAACACACCCTTTTCGTTGCTGTTTCCCATTGTCTACCTTCGGTGGCTCCCTGTCTACCACATTGGTTTTTGTGGATCCCATTCATTACATACAGAGCCCAGGTGCTTAACATGGACTTTGTGGATCACATTGTTCCAGTGATTTTTCTAGACATCTCAGGTTAAGAATGGCTTTGTCCTACAGTCCTTGGTGGAGCCAGACCATAAAGACTAGCCCTAATCTGGCTGTATGCTGTAGAAATATGAAAGACAGGGTTGGGGTTTGAAGCTCTCAGCTGGGAAGCTCACTGATTTTTTTTTTTTTTTTTTTCCCCAAGGAGAAAACTGACACTATGTGCTCTGTCCTTTTTCTTTTTGGTTAATTTAAAAAACAAGAAGCTCCTTCTAGAAGTCCTCTGCCATCCAGCTACTGCCTAATCACTCTATCAGAGTTGAAGCTGGAAAAGATGAACTGACCCTCCGGTTCATACATCACCCTTCCAATGAAGCCACTAGTCTTTTGCCTCCAAACTCCTTAAGTGTTACAGCCTATTCTCACTGTTTTAGCTTTCTTTCCTTCCAGTCTTTGTTTTCCTGAAATTTGACTTCTGTCCTTTAACACTACCAAAAACACCTTTACCGTGATCTCTAATGCTCTCCTGCTGGCCAACTGTAAGAGTATCTACTGTGTTATCATCCTCTTGCTCTATTTTTATTTTTATCATACCTCCTAGAGATCAACCAGGATTGGGACCCCATTGTGCTAGGTCAGGGGTGCACCAGTCAGGCTCTGCGGCCCCATGTAAGAAAATTTTAGGCACCCCTGTGCTAGGTGCTGTTAATGCATAGGACAAAAAAAGTCTCTGCACCAAAAAACTTACAAAAATGGACCAGTCAAAGGATAAGAGAGGAATCTGAGGCAGATTTGCTCAAGGTTACATATGGATCCTGCACTAGAACTTAGTACAATGCCAAATTCAGTGAGCTGTGCTACTTCTCTAGCTATTGTTTCTGATGCATTTAGTCAGTCTGGCCTTGGACTCTTCGGCTGTGTTCCCACACAGTGGGTTATTTCAATACGGTTGTTTCGAAACAACTGTATATCGAAATAACGCTTATTTCGAAACAACTTATTTCGAATTAACAAAATGTTAATTTGAAATAAGGAAAAAAAGCCGGAATCGAAATAGCAATTCCAGACAAGTTATTTCGAAACGACTCACCATCGTTTCGAAACAACACATTCGCACGGCGTTGTTTCAAAACAACCATTGCGAAACAATGTTGTTTCGTCCACAGACTAGGTTTAACTTGTTTCGAAACAACGCGGTTGTTTCGGAACAATGGTTCCCGTTGTTCCGAAACAACCGTGCGTCGTGTGAACAGCCAAAACCTTATTTCGAAACAACCTCCGTTGCTTTGAAATAAGGAGGCTGTGTGAACACAGCCTTCATGTCCCTGTACTCAACTGGTTCTATTCTTAAAATCTCTCCTTCTGCATCTTCAGGCTGTGTTGTCATAGTTCCTCATCCTCCCTTCCATTTCCATTCCCTTCTACTCATATCTTTCCATACTTTGTCACTGGGAGACCTCATCCATTCTCATGGCTTCAGGTATCAGCTCTATACGGATGAATCTGAAATCCTCTTGTTTTACTCCTGACATGCCCCTCTGCTATTTCTCAGTAGTCCAGTTGTCTTCCTGCCATCATGTTGTAAATGTCAGACAGCCAGCTCAAACTCAGTAAACTGAAATTCTAATATTTTAATACCAAACCCTTCCCTCTCTTTCTCTGCTAATGATTCCACTGCCTTTCCCATCATCTAGGTTTGCAACTTTGCAGTTACTTTTGACTCCTCTTTCTCCTTCTACCACCAAATCCTCTTTCTGCATTGTAGAAATGATTCTTTCCTAGCCATCCTTACAGTCACAACTTCATTCTTACTTTGATCTACTACCTTGATCACCGCAACCTCCTTTCTCTGGTCTCCTGCTTTCTACCTCATCCCCCTCCAGTCCAGCTAAAATGCTGCTTTTTCTCCTGTTGCTCAGATTACTGTATGCCACTCCCTTATTTGAATCCATTCACTGGCCTTCCCTCACTCTCTGCACTAGGTTCACCTTCTGGGCCTTGCTTAACTCTACCCCTGCTTATGTTGCTGCTCTTATTTCTTCTCACTGCCTCCCTCACTCCCAGTATTCTCTACAAGCCACTTGCATAATGGTCACCTGGAATGTTTTTCTTCTGTACTGTTGTGTTTGGTAGGTTGTAAAGCACTCAAAACAGAGCCATGTCTTCCTCTGGCTATTTTACAGGGTTGAACACAATTTCAACACTCACATAATAACAAGGGGATGTTTGTAAGCAGTACCCTTCAATCAGCAGCTGAAGAGAATCAAAGTTTCTCTGATAAACAGTTCTAAAAGGCAAGCAGTCAGTATGTAGATATTTCTATTCAGCCTCCCAGCATAAAGTGCAACGATAAACATGGATGCAGTAGGAGATATTGTTGTAGGTAGGATTCAGGGCAGTCCCTAGGTGGGTGCAGGGCCCTGGGCAAATCGTCCTCTGCAGGGCCCCCACTCATTTCCCCCCCCCCCCCAGGAACTGGGGGTGGGGCCAGTTGGCCCACAGGAGGGGCAGGCCCCTGTACCAGTCGGCCCATGCCAGGGACCAGGCAAGCTGGCCAAAAGCAACAGAACAGGAGTGCAGGGTCTGGTTTCTCAGCCGCCTTTAAGCCAGTAGTTGTCAAACTTTTTTCCTCAGGACCTAGCCCTGGACCTCTCTGCCATGCAGCGACCCTCCACAAAAAAACAGCAGCCGCCGCCAGAAAATTGAACGGCGCCCGGGGCGGGGGGGGGGGGGGGACTCCCTCATGGATTTCATCCTTTTCTCTTGAGGCTTTTATTGCACCTCTGAAATCTACATGTAAGGGAGGCTTAGAAGCTGTGCTTAACAGCTTCTGAAGGGGGGGCAACTAATCTGCATGGGTCCTGTATTAGCATGGTTACAAAGAGCACAATTAGCTGATTAGCATATTGGGTGCAGGGCATAGTGGGTAATGGTATTTGGGGTTAGTCTGCTCACAAATCTATCAATATCTGTAATTCCACTAAGGGGATATATGAAACACTGTCTTTTTGTGAATTGCTACTCTGTGTTTGTTGCAAATCTGTTCTGTCTGAATTAGTTAAAGGGTAAAAACTACCCTTAGTTAAGAGGAGGCTTGTAGGAAGGGTGACTGCATGTTTCAGCCTGAAAGAATTTGAAAGAGACAGGGGTGGGGGTTTGAGGTTATTTTGGTTGCTCCATCTATTGCTTCCCTTGTCTTTTGATAGCTATGGCTAAGCCTTCTGTCATTTAGCTAGAGATAGCTGTTTATACCTAATTAAGAGCTGGAATCACCAAAGAGAAGAGCAAACACTCTCTCTGACCAAAAATTACTAGAGAAATTTCTCTTGCTGAGATGGGTAGGGCTAGTGGACAGTAAGAGCAGCCAGCGGTGAGCTGAGCGATACAAGTGACCAGAGGGTAGAACCAGTGGATGGTGAGAGTGGCCAGCGGCAAGCTGAGCAGCATGAGTGACTGGAGGGTGGAGCTGGCGGATAGCAGGCGGAGCTAAGGAACAGTTCTAGAGGATGGAGTGAGTGAGCAGTAGATGGCATTGGCAGACAGCTGGCGTGAAAGACAATCCCTATGTACCCTAGGGTTGATTAGGAGCCTAGTTAGCACTGATTTTCCAGATCAGTTCCAGTTTTGCCACTAAGTTTATATGTTCTGTTATGCAGTGTGGGTTATTGGGAACTTCGGTCTATACTAATTTTTCTAGATTAGTGCTGATCTCTGTTATTTGGCCTTTTGCATTTTTGTTTTACTACTATTAGACATTCTGTTTACTACACTCAGACTCATGTTTGTGAGTGGCAAAGCCTTACTCCTTGGGATGCCCAGGAAACAGTGCAGGATTCCCCAGAAATCTGGGTGGGGGCTCAAGCTGGCTGGTGGTGTTACACTATTGGGAAACACCTAGATATAGAACCTGGCCCTGCATTGGATTTTATTCTGTCACTTAGGCTTTCTAATTGTAGAAATAATACCATACTTTCAAACACAGGCTCCTACTAGAACAGTTTGTTTTTTCTCTTCTCTTTTTAATTATCAGTCAAAAAATTCTCAAGTCTTTATTAATATCTATGAGCTATAACTTTTATTGAAACCCACTGAAAAAAAGCGGCAAGTCCTAATTTGCAAAAATAACTGCAATCCTCAGATCCAAGAAATGGTGGAAGAAGAGGGTGTTCATGGCTTTTCCTTTTCCTTTTCTTCACTGGGTCTATTGATTAAAAAAAAAAAAAAAAAACACAAAGGTTGCTTGCCTGTGATCTCAGTCCTTTTCATACGAATGAGAGAAACCCAAAGAAATAGTGACTCAGAGGAGGCATAGAAGTTGTTTGAACAACAATTAGCAGCACATTGTTGGTCCTAATGATTTACCTTTGTTAAAATGCAACAGGCTGCATGAACACTGCCTTAGCAACTTTCACTCCAAGCCACAAATCTGGCCTCACAGTGGAGCCGGCCCTGTGAACTAGGCTGCCACTTCTGTAGCTCACCCAGTCCCTAGCATGGGGGGCCCCCTAAAGCACGGGGATCTGGGCAGCTGCCCCTCTCATCCTACCCTAGGGATGCCCCTAGTAGGATTTTTAACAACTTTAAACTTTTTATAAGCTCATACAAATATATAGCTCTCTATGATCTCAGTTTTCAGATGCAATCTCTTTTTCAGGCTTGAACCTCCTATAAGAGTATTTGGAATTGCTTGGGAAATTAGCCATGCTGTAGGTATCACTTGTGAAATATTACTTTGCACCTTGCTTCAGTCTTATGAACACTCCAAAAGGCAAGACACTTTCTCTCAGCTGATGTTACTGCTATAATACTGAAAAAAACCAAAAAAGCCCTTGAATAAATGATAGAGAGAAATTTAAGATCATATTTCACATCTTCTCAGGTCACTCTATTATTATATTCAAAGAACATTTTCTCATGCAAGTAAGCAATCAGACCCAGTTGACAGCATAGTTTTGGTAAGAGAATTACAATCAATTTGACTGACTTGAAAAACAAGGTCCCCTGAGAGCCACAGGGAAATGTTGCTAGAAGCTAGGGGATACCAGATAAGCTGATTAACACAATAGTCAGTTTATATGCTGAATGTGGATGCACAATAAGATTGGACACACATCTGGTGAGTGGTTTAATACTGAGCCGGGAGTTAGACAAGACTGTGTTTTATCACCAGTTCCACTTTGGATTAGAAATAGACTGGGTGATGGAGCAGGCAACAAGAGGCATAACGGATGGTGAAAAATGGGTTAGCAGAGATGAGTTACATGACCTTTACTTTGCTGATGACATTACTTTACTCAGTATGATGTGAAAAGGGATGATTGCCTTTATATTGGAGGAAAAACAGGAATAAGCATGAATTGGATTGAGGGTAAATACAAAGAAGAACCAAGATTATAAAGGTAGGAAGCTAAACAACAGATGCAAAGGTGTATATGGATGGAAAATAAATTGAACAGGTAGAAGAGTTCTGCCCACTGGGAGTGTGATGACATCTGAAGTGGCTATGATAAAGATATTCGTATGAGATTATGGAAACAAACACCACTTGTGGAACAATAAACGTCTGGTCAAATGGAGATCTCCACACCAAACTAAAGGTCAAACTATGTCATGCAATTATAATGAGCACACTATGGTATGGAGCAGATAGTCGTCCAATGACAGCAGCTAAAAAAAAAAAAATAATAATAATTGGAGGTTGCCCATCAGATGGTGGAAAAGATACCACAACTTCCATGGAAAAATAAAATAGAAAATATTAAAGGGAAGGTGCTGCTGTAACAGGACATGTTAGAAAATATCATGAAAGAAAGAAGGCTCAAGTGGCTAAGATACATGCACTAAATGGAAAATGGGAGACAGGCTAAGCAAGTATTGAATTGGGTGCCTGAGAGAGGAACAAGACAGCAAAGAGGGCCAAGGAAGAACTGGGAGAGGATATAGAACAGGGGTCTCAAACATGCGGCCCACGAGCCACCTGCGACCCCTAAAGCTACTTCCTGCGGCCGGCAATGACACGATCATTACTGATATTTGCAATATTGTTGTATGGAAAGGTTGCAGTGGTGCGGTCCTCAGGCTAACATACTAGTCCTCATGCGCCCCCCATGGTGATTTGAGTTTGAGACCTCTGATATAGGATATGCTGGCATCACCTGGAAAGAAGTACCATAACTAATGAACAACCATAATCAGTGAATGAACTGAACTGCCTTATGTGTTAGCACCACAGGAGGAACTAAGATCTAAGTTAGCATAACGCTGACTGATGGGATGGGGGGAGATTGTGACTGGTTGGAAGAGTTCAGCACCCAAGGTAAATGTAAGGGTTCTGAGAGATAGTATGGACCCCTGGATAGGGTACTAGCCTAGTTACTCAGCAACATGACTTCTATTCCTGGTGATACTAATGACTTGTGTGAGTAGGTCCTTCATTTTTCTGTGCCTGTTTCCATGTTTGTAAACCAGGTATAATGATATTTATTTTCCTTTGCTAAGTGCATTGAGATCTTCTCCTGAAAAGATCTATGCAAAAACTTCACCCACCCAATCATTCATTGTCAGGAAATGCCCAGCACAATGGTCCTTATTACCCATTCATAGACATCACAGTTTATAACAGTAATAAAAGTCTCACCATATATAAAACAGCTGCAGATTTAATTTTCTGTGGATGATTTCTATATTAGTCACCATCAAACCCATGTAGGCTTTCTATTTGCCTTCTTTTTCTGCACCCTCTTTTATAAATTATGCCTAATCCTTTGACTTTAATGTTTTATCTGGCCTTCTTAAATTGCTTATTTTATTATACAACACTCAAAGAGCCCTGGATGAACGACAGGGAGGGCATAAAAATAAAATTATTATTTATAATTTTTATGATGGCCTCCAGGTTAGTCATTTCTTAGCCATTAGTGACTGGCTATGTTAAGAGCTCTTAGTTTCACAATGGACCCTCACTTCCTCCAGCTAGCCATTAGGTACCACAAAATGTCATTTCCATAGGCATAATAGAATGAAATATTAAATAATAATTGCATGTTTGTATCACCTTTTCAACAAAGATTGAAGTGCCCTACAAACATGAAGTAAGCCTCAAAGCCCTACATAAGGTAAGTTAGTTGGACACCCCTACTTTACAGTCAGGGAAGCTGAGTGCACATAGTAATGAAGTTATTGGCTCCATAAGTCAGTGCTACAGTTTGAGAAAGTATGGTGCAGTCTTGATTCTGAATCCCATACTCTACCTCTTGTGCCATGTTACTTCCCTTATTGTTCAAATAAATGACACCTGTGTGTTGGGATTGTATGACTTGGGTGGGTTCAGAGTTAGTCTGGCAGGTGAGCCTTACCCACATACTCAGGGTTTAACTGATTGCCATATTTGAGCTCCAGAAGGAATATTCCCACATGGCAGATTGGCATAGGCCCTGTGGTTTTGTCATCTTCCTTTGCAACAGAGGTCACGGGTCACTTGCTTGTGAATTCTCTGTATGTTGAAATCTTTAAATCATTATTTGATGACTTCAGTAACTCAGTTATAGGTTAGAGATATATTACAGGAGTGAGTGAGTGAGGGAAGTTATGTGGTCTGCATTGTGCAGGAGGCAAAACTAGATGATCATAATGGTCCTTTCTGACCTTAGAGTCTGAGTGTAAATGTCTCATATCAAACATCTCTACATGACTCACAACTAAATAAATAATGCCTGATCCTAGCTTAATGTTTAGCCAACATGGCCAACACTGAGTGACTCACAGAAAAATTCAGTTCTTTCTACATTCTAAAGCCTTTTTGCAAAAGATCTAACAAATTTACCACAGCACTACAATTAACACCTGTCCTGTTTACTGCCCCTTTCGAAGCTCTCATATTTGCCATCATCAGAAGAGGGTATTACAAGAAGGTATCTTCTAAGAGACAGGATTTCATGGAGAATGATACCAGCTGACTGGAGTGGGCTAAGAAGTGCTGATTATTTCAATCAGATGAAGAGTCTCTCTGACAGATTGGCACCACATGAGTCGCTTTTCTCATTTTATGGTAATTTAGATCTTAAGATGGGAAGGAAGACATGCAGCACTTCTGACACACTCCACCTGCTCCACTGAAGGGTTGTGCATGTGTACCTCAATTGAGCAATCGTGTTTGTACAAAAATAAACACAAAAATGGTCTGATTATGTACAGGCACACTCTTGTCTAACAGCACTAACAGAGAGAAGGTTTGAGAAACAATTTTACCAATTAATGTTTCCACATCAAAAAAAGTTTGGCCTCTCATCATTGCCTGAGCCTGGGAGATGTCCCTTGCCCTGATCACATCAGGTACTGAACTTCCTCAGTTTCTACTGATGTTAGTGGCAACTGAACATACACAGCACCTTGCAGCACTGAGACATTAAGAACCATTCCTGCTCCCCTGCAAATCTGGGACAAAACTTCTACTGATGTCAGTGGGAGGTGTCATAGGACTGATACCCCCCGTTGCAGGCATCGGTTCACATACAAGGGGGAAATAGCCATGGGTTTATGTTCATTTTGTTAGTTCTTTTCTGGTAGAGCAGCAGAGTGGCCTGAGTCAGCAAAGCAGCCCCCTTTGTCAAGGCCACATGACCTCACAGCACAAGTCAGCAGAGCACCCACCTTCATCAGGGCCATATAGCCCATTTGTGGGGGGGCAGCACCCAGGCTCAGGGGCCTCAGATATAACCTACTTTTCTGAGCCCCCGATGTCATGGTTATTTGCCACCAAGTCAGCAGGGCTCCAGCTGACACACACTGACAATGACTCTGCTGCTCTGCCTTTTACACTCTCAGGGCCTTGGGCTACTTCCTACCCTGTCATCATTAGTGACACTCCATAGTCCTCCAGGATCTGCAGGGTTCCCCATCCATGCAACCCCCAACAGCTTACTCCCTCTTGAGAGCTTGCCTCATAGCCTAGGCTCCAGTTGGAACTTTGTAGAGTTTGGCTCTGCTCCCAGCATTGGTCACCTGGAGAAAGCCAGTAATATTCTTCCTCCCTGGTCAACAGTCCACCCTGAATGAGGTAGGAGACTGCTTTTTATGTCCCCTTTCCTGGCTAAGCATGCCCAGCAAAAGTGGGTGTGTATGGCATTTTCAGCCCTCTGCATCCTCTCCAGTTCCCCACTTCCAGGGTACAGTTCAATCCAGGCCAGACCAATTTGCCTCAGTGGTCACCACTAGTCTAATTACTACTCCCTCGTAATCTGGGGGAGGTGGGGAGGGACCCAGGTCCACCCATTTCTCTGGGTCCTTGCCCAGGACCCCTATGTACACTGACTGGCTGGCATCTCAACCTCCAGCTCAGTTCCACACACAGTTTATCAGGTCCTCTGGGCCACATCCACACCTCCTCCAGGTATCTGTCTCCCTTGTATCAGGGTCTGGACTATAGTCAAATCTCAGCAATCCCTAGTGGGCTGTCCTTGGTCCCAACAGCCAGCCCAAGAGCACACCATCCCTCCCCACAGACCAAAGGAAAATTGCCCCAGGCAGGGCCTGCAGCCCTCTTATATACCAGACTCCCAGCCCCTGATTACCCCAGAAGCTACCTGCTCCCATTGGTTATGCCTTTCTGTTGCGTTTTTAACTCTTTCTCTGCTAGTGTGGGGAAATCACTTCACTGCAACTTTCTTTTATCACTCTGAAAAATTCTTGTCTCTCCTTGTCTGTACCTTTTACACATATGTAGATAGCTATCACATGTTATCCTGCTTCCCGGACATAATCATTTCTTAAACAATTTCAGCTCTTCTAGACTTTATTTGTTTTGGTTGTTCTTCTCTATACACCCAATAATTTGTCTGCACCCTACTAGAAGAAAATGAGAAATTAGCACAGAATTAATGAGACTAAGTTGACATCATTGCCATAAAGATAGCTTATCCTTTTCCTTGTCCATTTTAGGATGCACATGCATACCGGTATATGCAGTGCAAAAATTACATCAGCTGACTTTGCTACCCTATAGCTAAATTGCTACCAACTATGGTCCCCGTCAGTGTCATTGCTTTCCAGTTTTTCTTCCTATCATAGAGTAGCTGTGTTTTTAATTATTTTTTCTTAGACTTATTTGCTTGCATTTATCCAGGTCAAATTTCATTTTATTTTCTGCCCATATGTCAACCTTTTGTTGGTCCCTTGTCATATTTTTTCTGCCTATGCAGGTGTTTACAGCCACTCCCAATTTAATAACAAGCGTGAATTTCCTCATGTTGTTGTTTTGCCCCTTTTCCAGATAATTACTCATATTAAAAAAGACCTGACCCAGCACAGAAACACTTTCCCTTAACTTGATACCTTGCCATTACCTTTTATTTATGAGCCTTCAGCTCAGCTTCAGCCTATGTGACGACACTTATAGCCAAACCAGCCTGTATGCATTATTAGAGTAAAAAGCTTGGAGAAAATTAGTCAAAATACATTCCTCTTTCTTTGTAAACTTGTTGAAACTCTTTGCTTTACTTTTCCCCTTTTAGAGAGGCATCTGCTAGTCCAGGGGTGGGCAACCCCTGGCACTTGTGCCGACAGTGGCACCTGGGCCCATTCAGAGCAGCATATGGCACCTTCTGCAGTACCACAGAAATTGCCACTCCTGCCACCAAAAGTCACTTTGGATGGCTTCCTTTGGGTGCAGCTGGGACACAGTAGGGTCCCCCCATGCCTATGCCTCCATGTGACACAGAAAAAAGCTGCCTGGAGTGCCTCCCCTCTGTAGTGTGACACTCCCCAAAGGAGCCACTCCAGGCAGCTTCTTTCTTCACCTCATGGTTGGGAATCCCTGACGGGAGTTGCTTGCTTTTGTGGCATCCTTGGGAACCCCTGTCCCCAGGCACACCACCAAGACTAGCCACTCTGAATGACTTCTTTCCATTGCATGCGTGGGAGGTGTTCCCACTTCAGCCATGACCACTGCTGAATGTTCAGGCAGCTGCCACATTTTTTCAGCAGAGGGGGTTGCCAGCAGCAGTGGAGGGTTGGGGAGCAGGGATCAGCACAGGGTTTGGCAAAGGTTGCTGACCCCTGTGCTAGTCTATCACAGAAGAAGGAGTTCAGAAAAAAGAACCACTTGTCTAAAGAAAGCAGAACTATTCCCACAGTTTTCATTGGACAGTGTATTCCACTTTACTTCCTGATATAAAATCTTGTGTTGAGTTGCTGAAATCCGTTAAATAACTGCAACATTGCATTGCAGTGCATGCATGTGTGCATGTGCACACACTCTCTTTCTCTCTCTTACACACATTCATGACACACAGACACACACACTTTGTATATTAGGCCTTGTCCACACACTACAAAGTGTTGGCAACTCAAATTACAGCAGTGATCAAAAATCACTATAATTACAATGCTTGTGCCTGTCCACACGGCACTCACTGTGTCATTGAAGCACATCCAGAGCTGACGCTCCAGCATCAACAGCAAGAGCAGTGCATTATGGGCAGCTATCCCACTGTGAAACTCACCACTGTGTGCTGCTATGAGTTATGGAAAGACAGAGACGATCACAATGCATTGTGGGTGCAGTTTCAACATTGCATGATGTAGTGATTCTGTCCAGTCATTCCATGGATATCCAACTGCATTTCATGGCATTTTTCAATGATCTCAAATTCCTGTGTACCTGCCATCTCTATCTGAAAGGATAGATCCTGCACCACTCTCCACTGTTGTTGTCAATATTCTGAACATATTGCTGCTAGTCATGCAGTATATCATGAGGTCCAAATTGGTACAGAATTCCAAGGCACCTGACTTGCTATGTGCCATGCAAAGAAACAATGCTGTTTGCATTCAGTGAGTATTTGCACACAGTGTATTGCCACTTGGGGGAATGTGAAACAAGCACTGAGTGGTACTCTTGCATCGTTCTGCAGGTCTGGGATGATGATCAGTGGCTGCAGAATGTTTGAATATGCAAAACCATCTTCATGAAACTCTGTGTGGCGTGCACCCCTGTTCTGTGGTGCAGAGACACTAGAATGAGAGCTGCCCTCTTTGTGAAGAAGCATGTGGTGATTGCCATGTGGAAGCTGGCAACTCCAGACTGCTACTGGTCACCAATATGTTTGGAGAGGGGAAGTCCACCACTAGATCTGTGTTATCGTAAGTGTGCAGGTCCATTAATCACATTCTGCTAAATGAAAGACTGTGACTCTTGGAAATGTGTGTGAAATAATGGATGCAAAAAGCTCTTTTCCTCTAGTCAAGGTGGTTTTGTTTCATCACAAAATCAGGGGAGTTGGGTCAGTGTCAGAGGGATTGCAGCATGTACATGACCCCTGTTTTGGCACAAACAGTTGATTTTGGTCGACAAAAGTTTGTAGTATAAACCACACCAACATTATAAAGCACATTGAAAGCTGTGGATGAAAAAAAACTATAGAAAGGATTAGTTATTAAGGATGTTTCTCAGACACTCAATGCTGTAACACAAGGGGAGCCATGCTAGAGACATCACCCTAAACCAGGGGTACTCAAACTTTTTGTGAGCCGGTCCACATTCAGCCTTCCACCATTGACCAGGGTCCACAAACAACTAGGGTGGGGGTGGGGGATGAGTGGGAGCGGGGGGGGTGATGTCAGGAGTGGGGGGCAGCAATGCCGGGAGCAGGGGGGGCGCGAGTGGGAGTGGGGGGCGGCAATGCCGGGAGCGTGGGGGGGGCGCGAGTGGGAGCGGGGGGCGGCGATGCCAGGAGCATGGGGGGACGAGTGGGAGTAGGGGGGTGGCGATGCCAGCCGCGTGGGGGGCGCGAGTGGGAGTGGGGGGGGCGGCGATGCCAGCCGCGTGGAGGGGGCGAGTGGGGGGGGGCGTCGATGCCGGGAGGGGGAGGTGCCGCCAGGAGCGGGGCAGCGGCTGCGCAACAGGCTCCGTGGGGGGGAGGGGGAGCGCAGCGAGCAACAGAAGTTGCTCAGCTGCCCTTAGAGCAGGGGTACTCAAACGGGCAAATAGGCCACTGTCGCGGTCCACCGGAAACCTCTTTGCGGTCTGGATTGTGGACCGCGGGCCGCCATTTGAGTACCCCTGCCCTAAACGCTAGGGTCTGGCAACTACTTTGATTTGATGTCAGCCCAATAGTCCCCTCTACTCCTTTACTTCACGGAGTCAGAGAGAAGAGCTGAAGTATCTGAGACCAGTATGTCCCCCTGCCATAGTGACATACTACAAGCAATTTGTCTTCCAGAGTTTGAAGTGGATTGCTAAAACTAGTTTCAACATGGATTTGTGGACATTATGCAGCTTAAGATCTTTACAATGACTTTAAAGATCACAGGGAGGTTAAAATCATTATATTTATAATGTCCCCAGATAAAATACTACACTAAAATGAAGTTAAGATTGAGTGTATACATCAATAACAAGTGTGAAAACATTGTAATGACCCCCAAATTGAGAATTATAAAGTAATTATTAAGTAATAATAATAATAGCTAGCTGCTACATAGGAGTTTTCATTAACAGATCTCTGGATCATTAATAGATCCAAAGTTTCTTTGGAAACTTTTAAGGCCCGGTTAGACAAAACCTTGGGTGGGATGATTTAGTGGGAGTAGTCCTGCTTTTAGCAGGGTGTGGACTAGATGACCTAATTAGGTCCCTTCCAGCCCTAATATTCTATGATTTTATGATTCTGTGATCTCAACACACTTAACAAAGAAAATTTGTATCATGATCTCCACTTTACTGAGGCCTTGTCTACACTGCTGCACTAAGTTGATGGGAGATATGCAATTTATTTAAGTAGAATGCATAGGTCCCATTGACTTACTTAGTCCCCTTTACCGTGGTGTCTTCACTCAGCTGCATTGATGGGACATGCTATCCTGTTGACGCAGCGTTACTCTTTTGGTGGGTGGGTGGGGGGGAGTTGCTACCTTGAAGGGAAAGCATGTTTGAGATCAACTGAGCAGGTCTACACTGGCCACTCAATCCTGCTGCATCAATCTGTGTTGATTGACCCAGCGATTTCAGTGTAGACATCGCCTGAGGTTCAGAGAGATAAAAATGACACATTCAGATATCATGGATCTGGTCAAGCACCTCCTGTAGCTGGTTCACCTGACTGCAGTTTTCTCAGGTGTTTTAATCCCCTGGAGTCCAGCATGGCCCAAGCACAGTCCATCGCTTAGTGTCTAATGACATTTTCCAGGTGCAGATCCTTTATCTAGCACCCCATGCTGGGAGCAGCAACCACATGGTTCCCTTGGAATCACTTCAGACTCTTCAGACTGCCCCGTATCTTGAAAAAAGTGTGAGCCTTCTGATTTACCTCTTCAAGGGGCAATGTAGTAGGTGTGTCATATAACATAGAAATACTTTGCACAGGATTCTGACACATGATTGCCACAGGCATAGTTTGAATTCTGCATTTTGGAGGAGGGAAATTCTGTGCATGAGACTTGCGGTTTGGGTGGGAGGCAATGCCCTTGCCCTTCAGCTTATGTCCATGATTACTGCTCTTTACTTAATCACAGAAGAAATACGTGGAGCTATAAAAAATAGAAATAAACCCTACATGAATTTCCCTGCCTCAGGTTTTTCACTTCTCTAGGGCATTCTTTGCCTTGGCTCAGTTTCCTTTGTACCCCTTCAGACCTTGCACTTCGGCATACAGCTTGTATGCTGAAAAATAGAACTTCTTCTCCCTCAGTGAGCTTGCTTTTTCTGATTTTGACTAGTTCAGCCCCTTTCTTCCTCTTGCCCGAACTTCCAGCATGTCTTCCTCCATGAATCCTTTTTAAAATCCTGTTTTGTCACATCTGTTGCTTTGTCTTATTCAGGATTTTTCCATTCTCCGAATGTCAGCCCCCTGTATTGAAAAAGGGAAAGAAGTGATTTGCCCTAGCATGCAGTAAGTGTTTAGCACAACTATTGTGTGGTTAAAACACATTTATAAAGTTAAGAAGTCTATGTTGTCCCCAATCTGGTGTGTCCTGCAGGTCTTTTCCACAATATACATTCCACATTTACCCAAGTCGTTCAGTGATACAGTTTTCATAGCAATAATTCCTTAGTATCAACCAGAATTCATATAATGTATCCACACATTACCCAAATCATTGCACCACTGTCATTGAATAGATCACTGGCAGAGCCAGAACTAGAATACAGTCCAGTGCACCAACTACTAGACCACAATAAATCCAAATGTATTAAGGTATAGAAATGCAGAATCAAGACACTCAAACAACCTTAACTCTGCCCCATAGTGACATAATGCAGTAACTTTTACTATGTTTCAGGCATTTTGGTATCTGTGGTTATTAGATTTTTCGTCCACACAGGCTTCTTATTTCGAAACAACAGAGGTTGTTTCGAAATAAGAAGTGGCATGTCCACATGACGCACCGTTATTTCGAAACAATGGGACCCGTTGTTTCGAAATAAAGGCCGTTATTTTGAAACCGTTAAACCTTGCGTCTAATCAAAATAGCCGTTGTTTCGAAATGGTTGTTTCGAAACAACGTCTGAATGGCCTTGTTTCAAAATAACCATTTCGAAACAAGGGCTATTTCGAAAGCAGGCTTTCCCTTAATTCGAATTAACAAAATGTTAATTCGAATTAACTTATTTTGAAATAAGGACTTTATTTTGAAATAACTCACTTCAAAATGGGTTATTTTGAAATAATGATGTATGTGTGTGTAACCCATGGGCTTAAATGAGGAATGTCTCTTTAAGAGATTTGCCGGGGTTTGAGTTGCTCTTGCTGGGTCACTGTTGCCTGGCAGATTTAGCTGTCTAGACCCAGAAGTTTCCAGCATGTTCTGTGTAGCTTTGAGCATGCTCAGCAAGGTTCCCTGCCAGTGCAGTGGTCAGATGTCTGAGATCAAGCAGCCAGGCCAGTTGCATTGAGGGGAGAGAGTACTTGTGCTCTGTGAATGGGAGAAGCTGAGCCAGGAGCAGACAGCAGGCTGTTTTCCCCAACTCTGAGGCATTTTGCTTCAGGTCTGTAGCATTGTTAAGCTTCCAGCAGGGAAGTCTGGAGGCAATGGTTACAGAGAAGAAACCATTGGGAAAAGAAGGATGGTTTCCTTTTAACTTTATACTCTGGGTTATGGGCTTGACTACAGTTCTTGAGTGTAATAAGGGGAAAGAGGCAATTGTATTTTGTTATTGTCAGTGATATATTTTTGTTTTGTAACAGGGTTTTTTTTTAATATACGTGTGTATGTAAATGAGTGTGGACTGAGTAAGCTGAGTGGACAGCAGTGCTCCCAGCAGAGGAAGAAAGGTCTTCAAGGACTCATACAGAGGATTTCTGCTGCCAAAGAGGAGGGAGTTGCTTCTTCTAACACAAGCCTTTGAACTTGGTGATTTGAGACCATAACAGACTCAGATACTGCTAAATAGCCACTATGCATTATAGATACGTATACTAATCATTTTGTCTGCTTTAATCAGACAGTTTATAAAGTTAATGTTTAATATAGTACATTGCTTTTGGGGTATTTTTTTTATGAATTCTGAACAGTCTTCACTGTGAGCCCCTTTACAAACCGGAAACTGGTTCTCCAGCTGCTTTCTGCAGGGGTTTCTCTGTGAGGCACTGGAGAGGGACAAATAAGTGAATCTGAGCCCACCCTAACAGGTTACATGTGGACATAGCCATAGTATCACTACAAGGAAGAGTTAAGGTTACTTGGGTATCTTCATTGGGCATTTCTTACCTCAGTAAATTTGGATTTCTTTTCAGTGTAAATGAAACACTAGTTTTGTATCACTTACTTCAGGGATACTTAATACATGCCTTTTATGTTTTTTAACTTTAAATTATGACTGATACATACTTTCAATCTTAATTCTATCCTAATGTTTTGTTTGGGAATTTTCTTAGTTTTGTAACATTGAAGTTTTCATTACCACTAAAGAAGAAATCCAAAGAGAATGACACCAGGTATTGATATGAAGATCTGTACAATGAACTTCAAATCATTTAAAAATACCTTTTAAGGACAGATATGCCAATATGTGCACCAAAGCTGAACAAAATGAAGTGCACCAGTCAGTTAAGAGATATCACTAGAGCAGTACAAACAGCAAAAGCATACTGGTGAATATAGCTCTGTTTCCAATTGGCTTGTTATTTTAGAGCAGGGGTCTCAAACTCAAATCACCACAACGGCAACATGTAGATTGATATGTTAGCCCAAGGATTGCACCACTGAAAACTTTTCATACAACAATATTGTGAATACCAATAACGATAGTGTCATTGAGGGCTGCAGGAAATAACCTTAGGGGCCACACACAGCTTGTGAGCCACAAGTTTGAGACCCCTGGTTCAGGGGCATCACTGCCCCGGGGAAAGACCTGGGGCACCGGCCCAGGCCATGCCCCTAGCAAGAAGGCCAGGCCCCCAGTTTGCAGGCCATGCCCGTGGCTGGGGAAGGGGGCCTGGAATGTCCGCGAGGGGCTGAGCCCCGGATTCCTGGCCAGGGATGGGGCCAGAAGTGGTCTCCATGGCCGCAGGCAGCTGAGCCCCAGATCCCCAGCTGGGGACGGGGCTGCTGCGGCTGTGGGCGGCTGAGCCCCATATCCTCATTTGGGGGTGTGGCTGCCGCTGCCGTGGGCAGCTGGGCCCCGGATCCCTGGCTGGGGACGGGGCCAGGAGCAGCCTCCACAGCCATGGGTGGCTGGGCCCCTGATCCCCTGCCGGGGACGGGGCCAGGAGCGGTCTCCGTGGCCGTGGGCGGCTGAGCCCCGGATCCCCAGCCTGGGATGGGGCTGCCGCAGCTGCGGGCAGCTGGGCCCTGGATCCCCAGCTGGGGACAGGGCTGCCGTGGCCGTGGACAGCTAGGCCCCAGATGGCCAGAGACTGGGAGAGGCAAGGCTCCGTCAGACCTGGGGCACTGGCACCGGGATTCGGGGCACATGCCCCGTGTGCCCAGTGCCAGTGACGCCCCTGCCCTGGTTTACAGCATGTGAGATTGGTCAATGCTTTATAAAGAAACAGCCCACTCTGAGTCCCACTGTTGTTGTTTGGGTTGGAGCTCATAACTGTATGTGTGCCATAGTTCTCCTGGCAGTCCTGCCTCAGTGTGCAGTGGTGCTCAAGCTGCTTTGCCACAAGGAACCTTTCAAACACTGATGCCCAGGGGTTAAAGTAAGGGGGAATGCCATTCTGGGGCTCCCTATTTTTAGGAAGCCAGTGTTCCAGGCCCCCTAAAAATAGGGGAACACCCTGGAATGCTGCATTCCAGAGCCTCTCAAAAATAGGGGGGATAGGCCAGAACGTTGAGTTCCGGGGCTCCCTAAAAATAGAAGGGAGTGCTGGAACCAGTGTTCTGGCGCATCCCTTCTAGGTGGAGGAAGGGAAGGGCTGTGGGCTGAGGCAGCCTGGCCACCCCTCCCTCCCCTTCCAGCCCGGGCTCCTTTTTGCCAGCTGGCTGGCCAGCCAGTGCCATGGCCTCCTGCCCCCCGCCCACCTCTTTGGCCAGGGAAGGGGGCTTTGGGGGGGCGCGGCCCCCCCCTCGCCCCCCGGGGGGGGGGGGAAGCATGGGGGCAGGCAGGCTGCATGGGGAGAGCGGAGAAGGGGTCAGAATGGGGGGTTAGAAGGACTGGAATGGGGGCAGGGAGCTTAGGGAGTAGGGATTGGGGCTAACAAGGACATGGGGAAAGGTGTCTGATGGGGGTAGGTATTTTGGGAGCAGTAGCTGGGGTTGGGGGGTAGCAGCTGGAGTTGGGTGCAGTAGCTGGGGGGCAGGCATTTGGGGGGCAGTAGCTGGGGTGCAAGGGGGACCCACCAATTTAGAAGGGTTCCAGGGCCCCCCAAATTATACTTTAACCCCTACTGATGTCCAAGCTAGTTAGTATGCAGCCTCAGAGTCTTTGAAGAGAGAGGACCCTGGAGTTAGTTAAGCTATTGGTGAGAACTCATGACCTGTTCTAGTTCCTGCATACCAGTCATCACAACCAATAGAATTGTTGCATTCATATTAACTAAAGATGGCAGCAGGTTATTGCTGATGTCAGAAGGGACCTTTATGAGTTACCAAACTGTTGATCTGTCTGTAGCCAATATAACCATAAATATTAGATTAGCCAAATTTAATAATGTATCTTAATGGTGATTTAATTTCTCACAATGTAGTCCATGTATAAGATTTCAATGAATGTTACCTAGATAAAAAGTGTAAAATACTTGTATTACTCAATTGAAATAATTCAAGACAAAGAAAAGACTGACACAGGATAAAATTCTTAAATGATCCAGTTGTTAACTGCCATTTATTAATTACCAGATTTACTTGTGCTCAAACAGCAAGTGCTGCAAGCTGAAGATATGGTGTATTTTTCATACAGCATAAAGTCTAATCCCTACTTCAAAGGCAAAACAGAAAACCCTTCATTGAATTGCAACCAGCATCTCCATAATAAACTATACTAAAAATTTCCCTAGGTTTGTTAGTCATAATAGTCGTACTTTTCATTTATGTAACATTTTCATCCAAAGATCAAAAAGCATTTTACAACAGCATAATTATTTCCCTTTCTCAGCTGGAGAAATTGAGGCTAAAAGCATCAAGATCAGGCATGACCGAACTGTAGCTCGGGAGCCACATGTGGCTCTTGAATGAAAAATTGTGACTGCTGGAAGAACGCCAGCAAATCCATTTAGGAAAGCAGCCCCAGCCTAGGAGTTCAGGAGGGCGTTGGGATGGTGGGGAGAAGCGCGGCATGGTGGGGAGAAGTGTGGCATGGTTGTGATTTTAAAAAACTAGCCACTAGCCTGCAGTCTTCTACATCAAGCAGCAGCTAAGTTTTTACTGTATAGGCCTAATTTTCATGGTAACCTTAAACAATTATTAGAATCTGACATTAGTAGGGTCAATATTTGTTCTCATTTTATAATAAATTAAAGTGTGCAATGAATTTTAAACTGAGTAATTTTGGACTAGGTAAATGTATGTGGCTATATGCCTCAGTCCGGCTCTCGAAGGTTTAATAATCAATTTGTGTGGCTCTTGAGTTCCGTAAGTTTGGCCACCCCTGATCAAGATTGTGAATACTTGAGGTCTCACAGTAACTCTTGGGTCAGGACTATAATCTAGGTCCCCTGGCCCCAGTTTAAACACTTACATGCTAGAGGAACCCCTCCCCACACATTTTTATAGAAATAGAGTGCTCAAAACTAGTAGCTGCCCTACTTCAAAAATGTATTTTACTCTTCCTATGCTTTTTTGTTCCCGTCCCCCCAATTTGTTCAGCTCAAGCAAAAGATTAAATAGTTTCACTGTTTTCCCCTCTTACTTACTGTGCTGTGTTTCCCATACATAAAGAAAGAAACATTCATTTTCTGTCTAGATTATTTTTATTTTACGAAGAAAACAAAAATTGTAAAGTGAGTAAAAAACAGAAAGAAAAGTCTCTCCCTCTCTTTGTAACATACACTGTCTTGAATCGCCTCCTCAGCCCTGCTCCCAACAGTCAGGTAGCCTTTAATTTTAAGGATGCAATATATAGAAAACAAAATGGTGGGTTACTTACTGGTAACCGTCCTTCTTCGAGATGGGCTGCTCACATACATTCAGTTACAGGTGTCTATGTGCCACAGCGCACGGTAGCTTGGAAGGTCTTTAGCCTTAGCCTGTCAGGTCAGGGCACATGGTCAACGCTCCCTCTGTGCCACGACTGCGGCTATATAGGTGACCGTGATCCTGACCCTCCCAGTCCCTTATACCTTCACCAACTCTGTTAGCAGGGACGGTGAGAGGGGGCCTGAATGTATGTGAGCAGCCCATCTTGAAGGATGATTACAGGTAAATAACCCACCATTCTTCTTCGAGCGCTGCTCACATCATTCAGTTACAGGTGACTGCTAGCCATACCCAAGGATGGTGAGAGGCATTACAATCTGCCCATGCTCACTACAGCTCTGCCCAATGCTGCATCCTCTCTAGCCTGTTGAACGATAGCATAGTGCATTGTGAAAGTGTGCATGGACGACCACATAGCTGCCCTGCAGATCTCTTGGATCGGGAGCTTGCCAAGGAAGGCCGTTGACGAAGCTTGGGCTCTGGTAGAACTGAGCCCTAACAGTCCCAGGGAGGGGGGTATTCAACCTTCCGTAGCAGTCTTTGATGCAGTTTACTATCCATTTGGAGATGCACTGTGAGGACACTGAAAGACCTCTTTCGCATTCAGCGACTGCCACAAAGAGTTGGGAAGTCTTGTAGAATGGACGCATGTGCTCGGCATATGTTAGGAGTGCTCTTTTCACATCCAGACTGTGCCACCTCCTCTGGTTCTCTGTAACCCAAGGGTGTGGAAAAAACCCTGGCAAGCAAATAACCTGATTTAGGTGACAGGGAGAAACTATCTTAGGGAGGAAGGAGGGCCGGGGTCGTAGGACCACTTTATTGGGAAAGAACTTCATATATGGGGGTTCTGAGGAAAGGGCCTTCAACTTAGTAACCCTTCTAGCCAAGGTGATTGCTACTAAGAAAGCTACCTTCCAGAAAAGGACCTATCAAGGCTGTTTCCCCACTCTGGCACTCTGAGTGCAGAACATGGGGGCCTGCAACAGGCCTTAAAACCCACTGACCTTAAAGCCTGGTCTTAAAACTCTCCAAGCCCTCCAATTCCTGGCCTTGGAGTGGTATCGCTGCCACCACCCAAATGCAAAAAACCTATTGAAAACCCAGGAAGGGGCACTTGGGAATTTCTTCCTGTGAGTTATCCTCAGTCACTTTTATTCTTCCCTCAGGAATGTGACTGAACCCCAGCTGCAATATGAGCTGGAACTGGAACAGAATCCCCTTTAGTAGCTGCCTGTGCAGTCTGAGGCATGTGCACACAAACCTCTTGCTTTTCAGGACACAAAACGAGAGCTTACTTAAAAGGTAAAATCCTTAATCAAAAAGAACAGATAAAAAACACAGAGAGTTGCTTCTCTGGGAATTAACTTAGGTAGTTACAGCGAAGGGGGAGCATACATGTGCTCAGCATAGAGAAATCCAAAAACAAAGAAAATACCCTGACCAAGTCTAAGTAAACATTCCCTCTTCTACCCACGCCTGGTCAGTAACAAACTTATCTTTGGTA
The DNA here is from genome assembly GCA_007922195.1 of Podocnemis expansa. Lineage (NCBI taxonomy): Eukaryota > Metazoa > Chordata > Testudines > Podocnemididae > Podocnemis > Podocnemis expansa. The sequence continues at coordinate 1,904,390 of ML682024.1, read as the reverse complement.
AGGATGTTGCTGGATTCTTCCTCAGGCCCCTCTGGCCTCCTCCTAATCCTCCCAGGAGCTCTGCTGCATCCAAACAGGAACAGGCAAGGCTGCTGTTCCAATTCAAAAACCTGTGCTTCATTCCTATTGGCTGTCCTGAGACTCACTGACCAGAGTGTTAACCCCTTCCTCCCCAAGGATTACTACAGGACCAGTAAGGTACATGAATCTAAAGGTTCACACAGGGCTCCATTAGAGCCTGGAGCAGCACATTCAGGTCCCAAGGAGGAATGGGTTCACAGGGTTGTGGGAATAGTCTTTCAAACCCCTTCAGGAACCTAGTGGAAAAAATAGGGTGGGAGAAAACAGGAGCACCGTCCACCCTTTCATGGAAGGTTGAGATTGCCACTAGGTGAACTCTTAGTGAGGAAAGAGAGAGACCTTTGTCTCTAAGGTCTAGCAGATAATCAAGGAGTAGGTGTAAAGGAGCCTGTATAGAGTTTACTCCTTTACCTTGAGCCCAGCTGGAAAATCATTTCTATTTGGTGGTATAGGTGGACCTGGTGGATGGTTTTCTACTACTAACCAGGATCTTCTTAACCCTGCCCAAGCAGAGTCTCTCCTGCTCATTGAGCCAGAGAGTCTCCAAGCTGTCAGATGCAGGTGACCTGGATTTGGGTGCCACAGGCACCCTGAGTCCTGTGTCAGGAGGTCCCCCCACAAGGGGTGGCAGAGTGGGGTCTCTATGGACAGGTCCTGTAGGAGCGAAAACCAGCCCGGAGCTATCAATTTCATGTTTGCTCTGTCCAACCTGATTTTCAGGAGGACCCTGTGTATTAACAGGACCGGTGGGAAGGCATACATTGGGGCCCTGACCAAGTGATGAGGAAGGCATCGCTGAGTGATCCCTCCTCCCTACCCCTCAGAAAGCAAAACTGCTGACACTTGCGGTTCTGCTGTAGTGTAAACAGGTCTACTTGGGGTATTCCCCATATGTCTATCAGGTGAGAAAACATAGTATTGTGGTGTGACCCTTGACCTAAAAGACGCTTTGTGTCTTGATTTGCTAGTGGATTCCTGCTGAGCGAGTCTGCCAGCCTGTTGCCCACACCTGGTAGGTGGGCTGCCATCAGGGGGAAATCGTGTTTCAGGGCTAGTTCACAAAGTTTGCACGCTTCCTTGCAGAGAGTTGGGGAGCAGATACCCCCCTGCTGGTTTGTATAGAACATGGCTGCAGTGTTGTCCCTTAGAATCTGGACCAACCTGCCTTGTATCCTATCCAGGAAGGTCATGCATGCCAATCTGATGGCCTGGAGTTCCTTCACATTTATGTGAAAAAAGCTGTCTGCACGAGATCAAAGTCTTTGGGTGGAAAGCCCCCCCCCCCGGGGGGGGGGGGCGCCGGGGGTGGAAGGCATTGGTTATCAATATCACCAAGGGCCTTAGTATTTCAAAGGGAATTCCCCCCATGGCAAATCTGTAGTGTCCCTTCCAAATCTGTAGTGTCCCCAGGATGTCTCGGGGGACTGACAGTCCCTTGGACATGGGGGTCTCTTCATGGGTGGAACACCGTGAAGAACCAGACCTGGAAAGGCCTCATTCTCAGGCATGCCATCCGAATCACGGAGGTGGAGGCTGCCATATGCCCAAAGAGCTGTAGGCAGTGACAGGCTGTTGTCACTTGAGACTCTTGCAGCTCCACAATGATGGTGCAGATGGACTGAAATCTTGAGGGGTGCAGGGAAGTCCTACCTTTGCAAGCGTCTAAGAGAGCTCCTATGAACTCTATGGTTTGGGAGGAGCACATTTTTGACTTTTCCCGATTTATGCGGAGGCCCAGGTACCCACACAGGTGGGTTACCATCCTGACATGGCGTTCTACCTGAGCTCTCGATTCCCTGTGTATTAACCAATTGTCCAGGTAGGGGTAAATCTTTGTGCCCTGATGGCGCAGGAATGCCGCGACCAGCGCCATATACTTTGTGAACACTCTGGGGGCTAGAGAGAGCCCAAAAGGGAGTGATGTGAACTGGAAGTGATTTCCCCCCATGATGAACCTTATGTACTTCCTGTGGTAGGGACATATTGCTATATGAAAGTGTCTTTTAGGTCAAGGGCTGCGAACCAATCCCCGGGAGACAGAAATGGGGCGATCTGTGACAGAGAAACCATGCAGAACTTTATTTTCCTTATATGTCTGTTTAGAGCTCTGAGATCTAGAATGGGCCTGAGGGCACCCTTGGGTTTGGGGACCAGAAAGTATCAGGAGTAGAACTCTTTTCCCCACTCCTGCTTTGGGACCCTTCCCATGGCCCCGAGGGAGAGGAGCTTCCCGCATTCCCTCTCAAGCAGGCCATCTAGTTCCTGGTTCCCAAGGTTTGGGCGAGGGGGCAGTTTTCTGGCCCAAGGGGCAGATCGGAACTGTATGCGATATCCTTCGGAAACCGTTTCGAGGACCCACTGGTCGGTTGTGATGTTGGCCCAGTGATGCATGAGATGGTGTAGGTGGTTGGCAAAAGGTTGGGGTCAAGGCTGTGGGTCTGCTGCCCTTGGAGTAACCGTCAAAAATGCTGCTTCCTCCTCATCGAGCAGTTGGCACCCTACCCTTATCTGCTGGACTGTGAGGCATGGGGCTTCCCATCTTTGGTCGAGTGGGCTTTGTCCCTATCCAAATCCCCAAGTTGTCGTTGGGGTATTGGTAGGACCAAGAAAAGGAACTCTGCATCTGCATTTGCTGCTTTAGCTGTTGCAAGAGTTGATGAGGTTTCAAAAAGTGTTGAGTAGATTGTGGGGTATACATTCCCAGCGATCTAAGAGTGGCTCGTGAGTCCTTCATGCCATGCAGTTTGGCGTCTGTGGACTCGGCAAAGAGGTCAGGGCCTTTGACTGGTAGGTCCTGGATGATAAGCTGCATCTGTGGGGACAGGCCCGAGCCCTGGAGCCAGACGGAATGCTGCATCACCATGCCGGATGCCATGGTACATGAGGCTATGTCCGGTGCATCCCAAGTAGCCAGAGCATCTTTAGAGGCCAAGGCCCCTTCTTCAACCATCCCATTATAATACCTGAGGCGGTCTCTGAGGACGAGGTCGCGGAACCTCTGCATAGCTCTCCAGAAGTTGAAGACGTATCTCACCATAAGGGCTAGGCGATTCGAGATATTCAGCTGTAAGGCTGCAGTGGCATAGACCTTTCTGCCTAGCAAGTCAAGCTTTTTAGCTTCTTTATTCTTAGGAGTAGAGCTTGGTTGGCTCTCTCTCTCCTTCTGGTTGACTGCATCCACCACCAGGGATCCTGGTGTGGGGTGTTGCAAAAGGAATGCGAATTTGTCTAAAGGGACATGGTACCTGCAATCCACCACTTTCGACACCAGCGGAATTGAAGATGGGGTTTGCCAACGCGCCCTGGCGATTCTTTGTGACGGGCCACAGACACCTTGGCTGGCGGGGCTGTGTCCCCTACGTCAAAGAGAGCGTCAGTTTCTTCCTGGACCACCCCTAGTTCTATGTTCAGGTTTGCTGCCATGTGGTGGAGCAAATCCTGCTGGGCACGGAAGTCATCCTTATAGGTGAGGGGCCTTTGAAAGGTATGCTCGTCTGGGGAGGATGACGAAGGGGCCCAAGATCTATAACACTGTGTAGAGTGTGGGTCGGGCTCATCGTCGGAAATATCCGAGGAGTCCGGGTCCTGGGCGGAGACAGTCCCAAATGGTACCGCAAAGTCGAACTATCATCAGCTGTTGAGTCTAGCCATTCGTGTGACCGGTCATGGAAAGAATCGCTGATCGCAGTACAGCGCGGGGAGGAGCAACTCCTGCCCACCTGGGATGTCTTGGCGGTATGGAAAGAGCCAGGCTGCAGCCCCCATACCGGGTTTGTCTTCCTCCTCAGTACAGATGTTGGGGAGGTTACCCATGCATCCTCTGTTACCGGGGATGGTATATGGAGAACCATGGGAGCAGACAGCGGCTGGAGAAGCAGCAATGCGCTGGACCTCTGTCTCTTCGGGCCTTGTGAGCACGGTACCGAGAGCTTGTGGGATGAGTGCCAATTGGAGTCACCATCGGCGTGATCGTCCGTGCCGTTCAGCAACGCTGGACAGGGGCTGGATGGTACCGGGTTTGGAGTGGTACCGATTCCTGTGTTGACTGCTCCCCAGGTGCCAGAACAAGCTTGCTCGTCAGCCTGGCTTTCTTCGCCGGTACCGGAGCTAGGTCTTGGAACAGAGCCCGTGCTATCTCTAAGGCTCGTGGGGGTCAACGGCACTGAAGACAGTCCCAGTCCCATCTCAGACAAGGGGAACACAGGGCCGGAGGCGAGTGGTGCCGTGAGGGGACTGACAAAAATGCCGACCACAGCTTTGAGTTCTGTGCTGGGGGTTGGTGCCAGGAAGGCTCCAGTGCAGGAGCGGCCCAGGGAGCTGGTGGAGCACTAGTGGCTTGTGCAGCATCAGAGGTGGGTGTGTGCTCCTCTGTGAGGGTGCATAGGCGCCACTCTCTGTCCTTGTGAGTCCTGCGTTTAACGGACTGGCAGATGGAGTTCATTGTGAGGTGTGACTCATCAAGGCATGCAAAGCATTTCTGTTGAGGATGGTCAAGCTGAAATGCTTTAGCACACACCAGACAGTTTAAAGCCCAGCACTTTTAATTTTTGCAGGAAAAGGGTGACAGGCACTTGGCTGATCCGAAACTGTTGACAAGGGCAGAAAAAGGAACTGGGAGGGTCAGGGTCACAGTCACCCATGTAGCCCTGGTCGTGGCACAAAGGGGGCACTGGCCATCTGCCCTGACCTGACAGGCTAAGGCTAAAGACTTTCTGAGCTACGTTGCGCTGTGGCACGTAGACACCTGTAACTGAATGATGTGAGCAGTGCTCGAAGAAGACCCATAACTACAGACACCACAAATTCTTTGAATAAGCCTGCAGTCTTTCAGTAGCCAATACTAAAATAACACATATTTGTTTTCAGTTTCACTGAAACTTCCTAGAAATAGCTGTTGTGTTTTTTAGGTTTGTTCTTACATCACCTGCATTTGCGGCCCAATTTAATCTGGTTTTGCCCTTTCAAAGTACAAAGGCTGCAGATGATAGCAGCCCAGGCAGACGGGTTTAACTGTCGTCACTTTGCGATGCTTTAGGCGCCTTTTGGCAGAATTTGGGGTAAGAGGGGGTGACGTTTGGAAGACGGCAGGCCACTGAATGCCTCTGTCACAGGACAGGGAATCCCCTAGGCTCAAGATCAGTAAGGCAAGGAGAAAGAAGGGCCAGACCATGCGAAGGCCGAGTCACGGCCCGTCCCAGACACACAAATATAGGGTGCAGCCATCAGCCCCTTCCCAGCAGTGGGCGCGGGGGCTCGTGGCAGAAGAGCCTTGCAGCAGGCAGCGACCCCAGGCAGACAAGGGTCTGAATCTCCTGTGCATGGTTGGGGGGGTCGATGAGAGGCGGGGCCGGGCACCCCCAAAAGGAAAAACAGCCCCCGCCTCGCCCGGCCAGGGAGCGAGCAGCAGCCCAAGGTCCCACGCAGGGGCGCGTCCCACAGGAACCCAGGCGTCCGAGCCCCGCGCCGCGCGTGGGATTCCAGCAAGGAACCTCCCCTGCCCGCGCCGCTCGGCTCATACTTCCGGGGTCCCCTCCCCGCGCATGCGCCCTAGCTCGCCCTGCTGGGTCCGAGGCCCATCTTCTCGGACCGTACCATGTCTCGCATGTGGTGGGAGGGAGGCGTCTCTAGCTTCTTCCGCTGCCGCTGGAGCCCCCGAATCCTCTACGACTCGCTCTGGCTTCTTCTTGCCGACTATCAGCGGCCCCAAGCCTTGGCCGCGCCTGGCCCTCGCCGCTGGGCTATCCCACCCTCCCCCAGAGGAGCAGAGTGGTCTGCGCCGCTCTCAGCTGAGCCAGTGGCCGGGCGATACCACCCCGCGCATCACAGGGGGAGGAGCTGGGGGTATTGTTGGGTCAGGGGGGTGCGTGCGGCTGGCCGGGTTCGTCACAGCCGCGGCGCAGAGGGAGGGGCGCCGCCCGCCGCTTAGTGTCCCCCCAGGCCTCGCCGGGCGCGGCTGCTCCCCTTCCGCCCCCTCCCCGCGGCGCCGCAGTGGTAGCGCCCGGCTCCAGCTGACCGGCCTGGAATCCCGGCTCCCAGCCCCGGCCCCGCCGCTCCCAGCGACCCCCGCCCCGGCCCGGGCCGGAGACTCGGCCCCGCCATGGGAGATGCCGGCAGCGAGCGCAGCAAGGCGCCCAGCCTGCCGCCCCGCTGCCCCTGCGGATTCTGGGGGTGAGTGCGGCCCGGCGGGCGGGTGAGGCGAGGCCCGGGGGTGGGGCCCGGCCCGGCCGGGGTCTGGGCTGCAGCCGGGGGTGGGCGGCGGCAGCGCCGGGCCTGGCGGCTAGGCCGAGGCGGCGGGCCAGCTTGGGGCCCGGATTGCTGGCACCCAGGCTGGGCCACCCCCAGGGAGAGTGAGCTGAGGGCCTGGGGCCTGCCCAGCTGGAGGGGCCGCTCCCCAGGCCTGCAGCTGTGTCGGCTGCGTCGCAGAGGGGGCAGCGGGCTGCTGGCTCGCCGGGATGAGTGGCTTCCTGAGGGCGGGGTGGGGAAAGGCTAAAGCTACATCATCCACCAGGTCCCCTGTCTGCACCCATTGCCAGCCACTGATTACTTCTCTGTGGTGGGGTCCTCCAACTGGGCCTGTTTGGGGGTAGGGAAAGGCTAACAGCGACATCATCCACCGTATCCCCTCTTTGCGCCCGTTTCAAGCCACTGACTACCTCTCTGGAGTGGGTCCCTCAGCTGGGCCTGTTTGTGGATGGGGATAGGCTAGCAGCGACATCATCCACCGTATCCCCTCTCTGCGCCCATTTCAAGCCACTGATTACTTCTCTGTAGTGGGTCCCTCAGCTGGGCCTGTCTGGGGGTAGGGAAAGGCTAACAGCGACATCATCCACCATGTCCCCTGTCTGCACCCATTGCCAGCCACTGACTACCTCTCTGTAGTGGGGTCCCCCCGCTGGACCTGTGTGCGCCTTGTATTGTTCATCATCTTGTTATTCAGTCACCTCCCCCTGTGTTACCTGTTTCCTCCAGAGCTTTGACGCTTTTGTGTGGTCTCCCCCATGGCCTTTGGAATCTGTAAAGAATTTCCTGAAGGGAGCAGCTTTTGTGAGGTCTCTCCATCCAGATGTTCAGCTGAGTGGAAACTAACACACCTTATTTCTGAACCTCCCCAGGTGAAGGAATAATGGCATCAGCAAAGCAGCGGTCAGGCAACATTCTTGACTCCTGGGCCTTCCACAGATACGACTAGCATGTAGTTTAGGTCCTCTTTCACGCTGTCACATTTTAAATCTGTGAAGAGAACAGCGAGGGGCACCCACGTTGCAGTGATAGAGTATATCTTGTCTCCACTTCACAAAACCTTCCCAGCAGGTCTCATGACAGGGATGGCGCATGTCATCTGCTGGCTGATTCTGTTTTTTTGAGGGAGAAGTCATCCTTCTGTGTTGGAGGAAAAAACGTAACTGCCCATGTGAATTGTCTTTCGCTCTCCAGGGCCGTGCCTGGTAAAGATGTTTCCGTTATTGGTTCTTAGCAGATGTATTGTGGCATATGGACTGTGTTCACTGAAACAGGAACATAAAGTGTCTTTAATAAGTGTGGTGAAGATATAGGTCCCTACAGTTTTTATTTATGGAGTGCTCAAAGGATATGTAACTAGGTAGAATTGTGGGAGGCCACCTGAGATTTATATTGGTCTGTGACTTTACCTTCTTGGGATTTATATAATACAATTTAAGATACTCTGGAGGAGTGGAAGGAGGTATATTAAGAGTGATTTAGAGCTCTTACTATACAGTAGACTGCATCTGATGGTTTTATTGGAATGGCAGAACTCTAAATTAAATCCCTTTTTGTGAGTTATGATACAAGTCTGAACTTTAACAAATTCGATGGTCCTATTGGGAATGAGCTTACAAGGCAAACTGTAAATATACAATAAATTGCTGCTTTATTTTTGCTTTACTAGGCCCCTATATTCATACGTCATGCTTTCTATAACATGGCTGAAAAGGAGTTTGTATTATTTCCATTTTGGCGTGCTGGCTTCTGTGAGAGTGATGATGTAAAGAGGCACTGAAGTAGTTGCAAAAACTTCAGTTCACAACTCTGCATTCTAAACTTCATTACCGAGTTCAGGGCCTTGTATTTGTGACATCAGTGTGTTGTCATGGTAAAAAATCTGATGCTTCATACTTGAGGTTTTGCCTAATGATGATGGGAGGCTCTGAAGGAAATGGTCCTTTAAAGATGCTGCCAATGTGGTTTTTTTGCTGGACAAATGTCAACATCACATGAACAGCCAACACAGTGGGCGCTAATTTGCCCTCTCTTGAAGGGATGTCACTCAAGCAGTAATTCCTCCATGACTGGGAAGCAATGTGGAAAATTTCACCTTCTCTACCTTCCCTGTTGATAAACAAGGCTGCAGAGTTACATTTGGTCAATCTGGCATCTTCTTAGAAAACAAATATACTTTACCAGAGGGAAAAAGAAAAGAGAAAGATTCCATTTGTACTAGGCTCAGATTTTTCATCATTGAGTTACCAGAGGTTGAGATTAAGTGTCCTGTAGGGTGACAGGCTTGTTGACTTATGTAGTTCTGATCTTTGAAGATAAATCCCCCCCCCCTTTTTTTTTTTGGTCCTTGTTTATACGAGGAATGGTTTTCTGGGAGAGCTGTAGTTCTAATTCTATACTGGCAAGTCCTCCTAGTGGAAATGCAGCTTATCACAAGCCTTGGGAGGAATCTTGATCCTTGGACTGGTGGACAGGAAGTAAGTGGTGTACATCTTGCTCTTTTCTCTCAGAAATCTCTGGCAGGTCAGTGTTCCCTGATCCCCATTAGTCTAATGATCAAGATTTCTCTCAAGGCTGCCCTTGATTCTGAATCATACTTGTGGTAGAACAATGTATGCCTAACCCAGTGGGCTTGTCTGTACTTCAGAAAGTTGATCTTGGCTAAATATGAAAAGGTTGTATTTTTATGTGGTGACAAGTAGAAGTTCTGTGTAAGTTTTAGTACTTGCGTTTGCTTAAAGTGAATGTTCTCAACAGTAATTATAAATATTTGGCAAGGTAAAAAAAAAAAATGCAGAAGGGAGCATTGCAAATAAAGTAGGCCTTTCATGCAAAATTACTTCCTGTGGGTCCCAGCATTAAAATCTGTCTTTAGATGAAGCTATGATGTCAATAGTTCCTGGAACACATGTTTTTAAAATGATGTATGAAGAGACTGGGAGGAGTTGTTGCTTTCTGCTGCTTAAAAGTGTGAAATATAAAAATTGAGCACATGTTTTTTAAACCTTAGAAACATTGGTCCTGTCCAGGCTGGAGGACTCTGCAACCATGTATTGGATGTTTACTGGAGAATTAGTAAAAGGGCGATGTTACAAAAGATTGTGAATTGAACAACTGAGAAGGGAAGGGATTTGTTGTCCAATTGTGTGCAAGTTTCTTTAAACTTTTATTTAAGGTCAATGATTAACTTTAATTATAAATGATAAGCTTTGTTAAAGCTCACAATAAGCATCCTTGAAAGTTCCCAGAGGCCTTCTAGCAAGACCAGACTTGATATTCTTTTTTTTCTCGGGGGGGGGGGACCCCAAACCAAAACAAACAAACCTTTTCAGTTATTCTTTATGCATCAAAAAACAAAAGAAAAAAACCCTCTTTAAATCTTATTAGGCCAAATGGAGCATTGGGTTGGCATTGCATTTTAATGAATCATTTCAGGTATCCAGAACAGCCAAAGTCAGCAAATCTAATCCCTATTAATCTTTTTGGTCTTCATTTTCAAAATGATTTAGGCTTCTAATATTTTAGAAATACCTTCCCTAGCCTCTGGTGTTATAACATATGTTTTGTCAAGTTTCAGGCAGCACAGTCATAGGAGTACTTTGGGGTTTCAGTTGTACTGAACTACTTATGTTTTTTGTTGCTTTTGGAATCACCCGTCTCTGTATCTGCACTTAATATGCTTCTTTATTTCCATTTCATGCATCTGGCAAAGTGGGACTATGACCTCAAAAGCTCATGCGAGAAGTAAACTTGTTAGTCTTTAAAGGTGCCACAGGACTCCTTGTTTGTAATTTACATTGGTTATTTTCTTTTAGAGCTGCAGATTTCAGAAGCATGTATCTTGTACCATACATATTCCGATCAAGCCATTTTGCTTGCTACCAAGAGTTGTTTTACTCAGATTTAGGACGCAGTCTGGTAATGAACGTCATGTTGGCAGATCCCCATTGACTTTGGAAGGGGGCTTTCTTTACACAGGCATTGGGATCCATTTGTGCAGAGCTCATTGCAGAACTGGGCCTTTGTGCTAAGCAGTCACATGCATGGGTTAATATTACAGGCTGAAATACCAGTTGGACTTCTGGGAGTTGATTGTGGGGAAGAGAGAAGTCAAAAAAATAACTTGACAACTCTATTTGTGTTCTACTGAATGCTTTTTAGTTCCTTTAAAGCCCATAGTAACATTGAAGGTATTGTATACAATGTCTTAGAACCAGAAAAGATGGGAATATGTTAATAAGCATAAAACAAATGAATTCCATTCTCGAAATGGTGGCTGCCAGCAGGAAGTTGATTGAAAACACAGTATGATTAGTTTCATCCCATCTTATTTCTGGCAACTATAAGGTACTGTACTCAGCCACAGCTGATGGCAGTGCTGCTTTGAGAACAAGTCAGCAGGGGTTCTGTAGGATGTTGCCACTTATCTTGTCTCTCAGTGACACTGCCTGCATCATACATGATGACACATTTAGTCCCAAGCTTTCTAGTGCCCTTGGAGAATCCAGAGCTCACTTCTGAGTGTGAATCTCCTAGTTAGTACATTACCATGCTGCTGCAAAGTTAACCTGGATCTTTCGGTGCTTATATCTAATATAATATGATAATCAACAGCACAGAAATTTCTGTTATATGATTCACTTTTGAATATACTTTTGAAGCATTTTTTTTGTTTAAAATAAGTTTTTTTTATTTTTTTTTTATTTTTTAAAAGAAGTCCTTTTGATTTTAACAAAACTCTCTCTGGCCAGCGTTTAACTTTGATTTGAAACATTTTTTTCTCCAAGGACTCTAAGTGATCTTTTTAAAAATAACCCCCTGATCGCAGGACTACATACCTGTCCCCATACTTACCTAGCTAAAGGTGCCTTTGTAAGCTTCATTTTGTTTTAACTGGTGCCAGAATAGCACGTCCTTGCCCTCAAACCAGACTTGATTAAACAGTTTTAGAAATTTACACCTTTCTATGAAATTTCTTTTCCATTGGAACAAAGGTGATGCAGTGGATTAGTGGTGCCTTTTGTGTCTAGAGCCTCAAGTTCAAGTTCTGGAGTAAGCCAGGAGAAAATGAGTTGTAGGTTTGTTCTAGTCCATGTAAGAACTACCATATAGCTTGTTACAATTTGTATTCACTGAAGTCTTTGCAGAAGATTGGACTAGAATGACAATGAGTATTGTAGGCCAAGGTTGAGGTGCAATGGAGTAGCTGTGGGTGGATGATGATTTTGTGGGTCAGGGCTGAGATATATTGACACAGCTGTGGCAAGAAGTCTGCTCTAGATCTAGTTCTAAACAAAACTGTTATTTCCTCACACTAAATTAGTGAATTGATTTAAATCCATAGTAAAACATAAAAGCTTAAAAAATCACTGCCTTTGATCACTCTCTTTTTTTCTTAAGTGAAAACTCATTCCCCTTGTCTGATAGGGGAGCTAAAACAAGTTTTTCTTTTTAAGGAAGGAGGCAGTTTATTTTATTATACATGTTCATGGGGTGCCTATGTGGGGAGCACTTTACAAGACTTAAACTGACTAGTTAACATGGTTTGACTTAGAGGTTGTGTTCTGATTTTGTGTGCATATATTTGTTTAATGCTACAAGTACTTGAATATTTCTGGTTTACTAGATGCAAATTCATCTCTTAGTTTCATCACATGAGCGAAAGCACTTCATAAATAAGGCCTTACAACAATTGCTGAGAGCTAGATATGTTCTTCTGTTCTTTGCTTCCTGTCCAGCAGCTCGGCACTAACAATGGGGCTGAACTAAGTCTTTCTACCACTCTCTGTCTTGCACCAGCTCCATGGCTTTGTAACTAGGTATTATACCCAAATGGCAGAAGCCTGTGAAAGAATGTGTTGATCAGCTGGACTATTGGAAGCAAAGAAGGTAAGGATGATAAAAGCAGTTTAGAGCAGCTAAAATTCTTTGTACCAGTTTTCATCATAGAGGATATCGGTGATCGGAGACATGGAAAGATTTCAGTATGAGGTGAAAATGAGAAGACTAGGACTCTTTATCATGTTTTCTCTTGGACCTTGAGTTATATAAAACACTGAACGCTATAGCGCAGGTAAGTCAGATGCAAAGGACAGCCACATAACTCAAAGGGTAGCAAATTTAAAACTGATAAAATTGATACTTTAGGTTATGGCACATAACCTGTGGAACTCTTGTCACAAGATATCAACTTCAGAACTGGAGCTAAACTATTTCAAAGGTATGTTGCTGAAGTTGAACCACTGAAGTGGAAATTGCTGGCCTGTCACATTGTGCTGTATTTGGTTAAAGTAGCAAACCACCTTTCTCTACAGAATCCTCTTCTGTAGGTATATAGGAAACAACTTCTTTATTTGGGCTAGTAAGTTCAAAATAGGAGAAATGAAAATCAGAGTAGACAAAGCAATAAATTTTAATTTACTGTTCTAACAAGTGAACCAAAAACAGATGGTATATGAAGATAACTAGTTCAAGAAAACCCACAGCTATGCCTGGTGAATTAGAGATCTGTTCATCTTTCCAGCTAAGCCGGGATGAAAAATCCAGTTACCTAAACCATGGATTTCTCCAGAATAGAAGCTTTAATATAGAAAAAATGGTGAAAAGGTAACTTTCAGAATGTAAACTGACAAGAAACAAGTCATTTTCACTCTGCTAGGTGATGAATCTTGGAGCAGTTTGTGAGTACAGGAGTCATTGCTTGTAGACCACCTACAGTCTGTCTTATTAGATTCTGAATGGTATGTATCTGTTAAAATTTTTCAAACTGTGACAAGCTGAGAGTACTGTGATTTGAATAATGCCATTGTTTGCTCTATAGACAGAACTACAAACTGGTAAAATAGACTGTGCTACTGGATATGTCACTCAAGAATCTGACACTGGTTGTATCCTATAGATATGTCATGCTTTGTGTATTTATTCAGTTGACTTAAGTGGATATGTGTTTCAGTTCATTTAAATTATTCTTAGATATTATGGTGAATCTAGTCACTGAGACAAAGGGTTGTCAATGTACATTTCAATTTTAAGTAAGCATTACCTTAAATAGTCTTTTAAGTTACAAAAGTTATATTCACTTTGATACTAAACTCGCATAAATGTTTATAAAAACTGTGCTGAATGTGGAGCTCAAAGAATTTTAATATTGCATCCTTGAAGTAAAAGAAAAGTAGAAACTTAAAAGCTAATTCTGTATTCAGAGTTATGCTGTCCTTTTGGCTAAGAGAAGAATTGGCCATAGAAGACAGAAATTTCCTGTTAATTTCATGAAATGAGTCTCTTATGTAGTTTCAATGAGGACTTTATTTTTTATTTGAATATTTTGATTGACATGACTTGGAAATTGCACTCAGATTTAAGAACAACTTTGATTAAATTACATTACTTGTATCAACAAATAAATGCAAGTCTCTTTTGGCAGCACTTAACTGCATGTATCAGGGATGGATGTACCATGTTTTCATAGCAAAACTGTCCTTTTTTCTTTGTTCTGAACTTGATGCAATGTATTTGTCTCCTGTCCTCTCAACTTAGCATTTTTTGAAGATGTATTAGTTAGCACTAAGATAAGCACGCTGGTGAATGCATCTTGCAGATGTCTTAGGAGAATGTCATTCAGGGAATAGAAGCATATAATGTTGATTAGGATGAGATCCTCTTTTGGGCCTCAGAAGAGCGATGTGTTCAGATAATCTATGAACAAGTGAATTAGTCTGATGTGTTTCCTTTTTCTTTTGGTAAGAAAACGACACTCCTCCCACTTGTCTTACTCAAAAATGTCACTTTGACTAAAGCATATTCTTTTTTCTGTCAGTGCAGTATGGGCAGGAGTTACTGATAAAGAGCTGTCTTATGATTTTTTAAAAGAAATTGCAAATGGGACATGTGATTGTGGGGTGACAGTTGGCTTCTCCAGATGCTAAACATCCAAAAAGGTCCAGGTCTGAATATTTTCTGATGTTTTATTCATAATAGAAAATGACCTGTAGAGGCTCAAGAGAATGTGTGGGCAAGTATAGGTGGAGATCTTTAAGGTGACAAATGCAAAATGATACTGAAAATAAAATCTCCATATGGATGACTTGCAGATGTGATTTCAGGGAAAGGCTTTTCTGAGGTGCCAGAGCTGCTAGTAGTATCTGATAGAACTTAGGTAGGGTCTTTAGAGTCATGCAAAAACAGCCTACTACTAGTTCAGATTTTAAAGGGGTACCACAGGGGTGGACAAAATTGGCTCACAGCTAGGCACCAGTAGTTTTGCTTTTAGTTGCCAGAGGGTGCTCCTCCATTATATTTCTGTAGCGGAGCTAGGTGACAGGCTACTGAACTGGTCACCATGGTGACCAGAAACTGATTCGTCAAGTCCAGGAATACCATCATATTAAAAAAATTCATATGGCCAGATCATGCATTTACTGAAGTCATTGGGAATCATAGGCACACAAGAAATGTAGGATTGGTCACATATATTATGAACAGTTTGCTGTGTTCTAAATTATGTCTTAAATGAAGAGTTTTTTCATGTTCGTAGTATAGAATGCTATCCTAACAGAGAACTTGACTCAGACAGTTCCTCACCATGTACAATTGCGTGTACCACCACCACTTTTCTCACTGCTAATCGAGTAACAGCTCTGTGGCACGTTCAGCACCTGCATATGTGGAAGAATAAGGTTAGAAAAGTATTTAATGAATTGTGAACCTGTTTGTCCTGGTGGTTTGCTGCTATACCTGCTGGTTAATCTGATAGCCAGCCGTCCTAGCTGTGTGAACGTAAATGCTAATAAACCCTCTGACGTCCACACTGGCTGAGAGTCGCTTCTGACTGGATGGCAGGGTGCGGGCCTTGGTTCAGTGGAGGAACTTTCCAGGACAACCCTGGGGGCAGGACCCCACAAGGGAGTTCCAGGCAGAGCAGATTTTGGACCCTTTGAGGCTGGATTTGGGAGCTGGCTGCGTGGTAGCAGAGAGACCTGGGCTGGATTGGAGAGGACTCCACCGTAGCAGAGTCCTGACCAGCAGTGAGCAGAGGGGACCCTGGAGTGATTCCTGAGGAACTCCATCATGTGGTGGCGGTGATGGGATTTTTAGTTCCAGTGAGTATTCTGTGGTCTCCTGGTATTCTGCTATCAGTGGTTTGGGAGCCCCACTGTGGTAGGTTATAAAACAGAATCATCAGCATCCTGTTCACTTTTGGCTATTTGTCATGCTCACTTTTTGCATTCTCTCATCTTGAATGCTGAAAATCAATGCAGGCATTTAGGTTTCAGGTTCTCGGTGCTGTAGTGTTTGAATTGTAAATGTTTCAGGGAAATGTTTGTTTTAAAATGATTGTTTGTATTGGCATTAAATAATTTTGAAAACATTTTTGATCTTCAGTTTTATAAAAGTTTGTTTTTTACAAAAATATATTTTACCAATTTGAATGGCTCTAGAATGAATAAACTTATAAAGAAGGAGACATTTGTTCTCTGCAGATTCTGGTGCATACTGTCCCCCCCCCGCCCCCCAGCTGTTTTAAAAAGCAATCAGGCAAACTGGTAAAAATGGAGTGGAGCATGATCTGATGACATTAATGAGAAAGTGAGAGAACTCCTGGATTATATTCTCAGTTTTTTATAGACCTGGTCTGTGACCTTGGGTGAGTTGCTTAACATCTATGCCTTTGTTTCATCCTTTTAAAATGGTTATATTTGTATATTATGTCACTAGTGTTGGTAAAGCACTTCGAGATTTCCTGAATGAAGATTGCTGTGTGAGGGCAGTACTAGGATGGGAGCAGTTAGAAAAATACAGACTAGCTCCTAATCATGGAGAATCTGAAGTCCTGTCTCTTTGGCTTGATCCCTAAAACAAGATCAGTTTTCACAATATGAACGTGTTACAGAGTTTGGCCTTGTCACCATGACAGCAGTATTTTGATCTCTAATTATATGGTGTTTGTGAAGGATGTCTGAGAATGAGCTGCATATGTATTTTTAAAGTATGCAAAGTAGTGTCATTTAGTGAGGAATCCCACAGTATTTGAAATTGTATGGTAATCCTAGCTGTTGATTAGATGCTATTTTGGTGCAAGATGTCATCAATAGCATACAGTCTAGCTTGTTGGAGAATCAATTATATGTCTTTGAAACTTTTTTTTAAAACAAAAATCAATTGCAGGTCAATGAAATGCATTTTTAGCTTGAGAAAAGAGCTAAGTGTTAGGCCTGATACCGCTGATAACAGCTTGCAGAAGTAGGTGTTGAGTTTGTTAGAAAAAGTAATACTTTTTATTATAAAAATGTGCTTGTGTTACTTTTTATTGTGCATCAAGAATGAAGGCAGTCTTAAATATAGTAATGACAAAATTCACTGGGTTGTTCAGGAGAATAGTTATTTTATTTTAGTTTTTGTTTTTTTTCCTCTGGATTTCTTTTTTCTTTTAACCCAGAAAAATCTTTGTACAGATTTGGCTCATCATGGAGAACTTAATCGAATCTTTACATCTGGGGTGTTAAGTAATTTGTAAAAACAAACAGTGCCTCCTTGACTTATTGAGTGCTAGTTGACTAGTGGACAGTACAGTTTCTAAAGCTGGATTCTGTGTGTGTTACATACATATTGACTTCATTAATAACCTTTTGGTTCTTAACTGATAGCATTTTAACAATGGTTCATATCAGAATTTTTTTTTTAATTTTTAATTTGGGTTAGCTTTTATAGAACATTCATCACTTGTTGTTTCCTTTTTAGAATTGACCTTGAGTCCATGCTATCTTGAAAGTCAAGCTAAAGAAAGTTTGCTCCAGTATCAGAGATGGGGTCCTGTGTTAATCTTCATTGTCCCAGTTTAGTGTAGGGAAGTCTTGTGCTGGAAGGGTTTTGAAAACTAGTCAATCTCTACTTCAGAACACTGAAAAACCGGTCATTGCTTGGGATACCTGAAGCCTTGCATGTTTTTCTCTAGTAGTTGTTTTAGGTATAATTAATGCAAGGCATTTATGATGAATGAAAATATGCTTAGTAGTCTCCCTATATGTTAACTTGGCATTTCTGTAGCCTGTATAGAAAGCAATTTATAACAGCATTTGAACACTTCTGGTATTTTTGCTGAATGTTGGGACTCTGCATTTAAAACTTGGGTGCAAAAGAAATAAAATTGCCTTATAAATAATTCACTTAATTTGATGCAAGCTGATGACTTTTTAGTTTGCAAAATAACCTGCTCAATCTCATAACTGCCTGTGTTAGGCAGATGGAATATTTTTAGTGCTTATAATTTTCCTCTTAAGTTAGACTTTTCTGTTAATATACTCCTCTGTTTTTTTTAGTTGGTTGTTAGGTATAGAAAGTGTGATATTTAATTCTTGCCGCATAGTTCTTATTTTTCTTTTGCAGGTAGTTCCTATTAGTTGAGTAACTGTTTCTCTTTTGGACACCAAACCTATTTCTAGTTTAGCTTAATTTTCAACTTGTGTACCAACACCACAAATATGTGCAGAGCATAGGAACAGGGGGGTTCTGTTTCCTTTTTCACAGGTCGCAAGAGATTGGTGGCTGATGAATGTATATGTCACCCAAATATTTTATTTGTGGATATCTGGGTGCAAGCATAATTTGTTGCACTCTGAAATTCTTGCTAATCTATGCTAATGCTGCTTTCTGGCATTGTTCTTTGTTGCCAAAATATCATTTGCTGTTGAAAATCTGAGAACTAAGGGAATAAAATTCAGTCAGCTTTCTCCCACTTACCCTGTTTCCCTTTTCCAGTTTTAGACTTTCTCCAACTTGAATGAAAAATCTGGAAGTTCCCAAGAAACTTATTTGTGTGGTTGAAGGAAAAGGAGTTTGGATTAATGGCTGAACCAGTGGGCTGGGCATATGGATATATTCTCAGGTCTGATGCTGATTTGCCACATGAAAGTCTGTCATTTTGCACTCTTGGTAAAATGGTGGCTGGTACTTATTTGGGTACAGTGAAGCTTAATTTTCTGTTTATGTACTACTTTTAGACTAGAAGGCATAATGGTGCAGAGTATATATTGCCTGGTAATCATAGAATCATAGGGTTGGAAGGGACCCCACAAGGTCATCTAGTCCAACCCCCTGCCAAAAAAAGCAGGACCACTCCCATTAGATCATCCCAGTCAGTGTTTTGTCCAGCTGGGACTTGAACACCTCCAGAGATGGAGATTCCACCACCTCCCTAGGCAACTTATTCCAATGCTTCACCACTCGCCTAGTAAGGAAGTTTTTCCTAATATCCAGCCTGGACCGCCCCAGCTGTAACTTGAAGCCATTGCTTCTCGTTCTGCCCTCTGTTACTACCGAGAACAGTCGAGCTCCCTCCTCCTTGGAGCAACCCTTCAAGTAGTTGAAGGTTGCTATCAAATCCCCCCTCAGTCTTCTCTTCTGCAGGCTAAATAAGCCTAGTTCCTTCAGTCTTTCTTCATAGGGCTTGTGCTCCAGCCCTTTGATCATTTTGGTTGCCCTCCTCTGAACTCTCTCTAATTTGTCCATGTCCTTTTTGTAGTGGGGAGCCCAAAACTGGACACAGTATTCCAGATGTGGCCTCACTAGTGCAGAATAGAGGGGAATGATCACATCCCTCGATCTGCTGGCAACACTTCTTCTGATGCAGCCCAGTATGCCATTGGCCTTTTTGGCAGCAAGAGCACACTGCTGACTCATGTCCAGCTTCCCATCCACCATGACTCCCAGGTCCTTTTCTCCAGTGCTGCTATTTAGCTGATCACTCCCCAGCCTGTAGCAGTACATGGGTTTTTTTCGTCCCAAGTGCAGGATTTTACACTTATCCTTGTTGAACCTCATGAGATTCCTCTTGGCCCACTGCTCCAGTTTGTCTAGGTCTCCCTGAATCCTGTCTCTGCCCTCTAGGGTGTCTACCGTTCCCCCCAGTTTGGTATCATCCGCAAACTTACTAAGTGTGCAATCTATCCCATCATCCAGATCATTAATGAAAACATTGAACAGAACTGGCCCCAGGACCGACCCCTGGGGCACACCACTCGTTACTGCCTGCCAACTTGACATGGAGCCATTGATTCCTACACGCTGAAACCGTTGTTCTAGCCAGTTTTCTATCCACCTTACAGTCCATGCATCTAACCCATACTTCCTTAATTTGCCAATGAGAATGCTGTGGGAAACCGTATCAAAAGCCTTGCTAAAGTCAAGGTATATCACATCAATGGCTCTTCCCGCATCCACAAATCCAGTCATCTCATCATAGAAGGCGATGAGGTTGGTCAGGCATGATTTACCCTTGGTAAATCCATGCTGACTGTTCCTGATTACTCTACATTCCTCCAAGTGTTTCAGGATGGATTCTTTGAGAAGCTGCTCCATGATTTTTCCAGGGATTGAGGTGAGGCTGACAGGTCTGTAATTCCCTGGATCCTCCTTTTTGCCTTTCTTGAAGATAGGTACTATATTTGCTTTTTTCCAGTCCTCTGGCACCTCCCCCGTTCGCCACGAGTTTTCAAAGATAATGGCCAACGGTACTGCTATCTCATCAGCCAGCTCCCTCAGCACCCTCGGATGCAGTTCATCCGGCCCCATGGACTTGTGCACATCTAGTTTCTTTAAGCAGTCCCTAACCTGACCTTCTGTCACCAGCAGTAATCTCTGCCATGTGAAGAATTGTGCTCTGTCTTTTACAATCAGAACCAGCACTCATACAATACAGGCCTACTGATGTTGTCCTGCATTTATTTGTTCCCATAAGAGTGCTTAAGGGAAGGGTGGTATTTATGGTGAGT
The DNA here is from genome assembly GCA_007922195.1 of Podocnemis expansa. Lineage (NCBI taxonomy): Eukaryota > Metazoa > Chordata > Testudines > Podocnemididae > Podocnemis > Podocnemis expansa. The sequence goes on along the minus strand of ML682024.1, from coordinate 1,884,303 downwards.
GGAGGAAATCTCCTGCAGTCATAAATGCAGCACAGGCAGGCAAGAATGCAAGTCTCAGAAGGTTTTCTATCACTCCCATGATAAAGGTAGTATCCTGCTATTATCCATTATTCTGCACTACAGCATCTCATTTTGCTATTAGTGTTCTCATGTGAGTAATTCAGGCAAAGCTAGAGAGAGCTGCCACGTGAAGAGTGAGCACTTCCTGTCCTGCCATAATGATGTCTGTGGGAAGGTTCAAACAGTAAAAGGAAGAGACAATGCAGTGCGTCACTGTGATGTCATTCTTCCATAATGAATTAAAGCACTTAAAATATTATTTCCTGCTCCTGTAACAACAGGCCCAGATTCATGGACTCAGTTGCCTTCTGACATCTCATCTAAAAAAGTCAATCAGCTGAAGTTTTAGATACCATCCCTAACTGGTTCCAAAGGAGCAGCCATGTTAGTCTAGTTCAACAAAACAAATGAGGAGTTGATGGCACTTTTAAAGACTAACAAATTTATTTATTGCATGAGCTTTTGTGTAAGGAAAATCCCACTTTGTCAAAGCATATGACAAAGTGGCATTTTCCTCCACGAAAGCTCATGCAATAAATAAATGTGTTAATCTTTAAAAGTGCCACAAGCATCCCTAACTGGTTTGCAATAACAAACCCCCCTGTTCTGTTCTAGGATTTCTTATATTTAAACTTCAGTTATTTACAGGGTACTTCTCTAATTTAAATTATGCAATGCCACTGGAAACAAATAACCACAAGTTCAAAAACAACAATAAAAAGGTCTGTCAAATGTCATCAAGCATTGCTGGTTTTGGTACCATTGCTTACACTACACTGCTATGACCACTCCTCCCTCAGTGTATTACACCTTCTGGTGAGAATGTGTGTGTGCATGTAAACAGGAAACTGAATTATGGGGTTCTGATTAGAGTGAGAGGTCCTGCTGATGTCGTAAAATCCTTTTTTTAGTGGCTCATAATTTTCCTATTATTGACTGAAAATTGTTATGCTTAATTTCAGACCCAGAATTGTATTGAAACAATCTTATGCAAATAGAGAGAGGCTTTCTATTCTAAAAGTGTCCATTCTTTTGTATTTTGGCAACTTAGAATGGTTTCATTTTAAAAAGTTCATATTCTGTATTTATGGCCTTCAATGTGTGTAAAGCCTTTACAGAGTTGGAAATAACTAAGTTTCAAAAATGATCACTAATTTTGGTTGCTTGTTCTTTAGAGCCCAGTGGAATACTGATAGCCTTATTTCAAAGTACAGAGCATGCGCGGCTCTCATTGACTTCATTTGGGGTTGTGAATACTCAGCATTCGTGAAATGCAGATCTGAGGTGTCTCAGATTAAACATTTAAAATCTGTGGCCACTGCTGACATTTTACCCTTTTAAATAAACTTGCACTCTTAGCACGTTTCTGTCTGAAAGTATGTAACCAAGCAATGAAAAGATGGACCAGTCAGGCTTATGAACAGGTCTGTCATGATTTAGATGTTCCCTGCACTCCTCATCAATAGCAAAACTCCTTGACTGTAGTTCTTTTGCATATGCAATCATTGTTCACATGAAGTTCAAGAATAGCTCACCCTTGGGTTTTGAAGCATTGAGGTTATGCACAGTTTGAAGTAGAAGACCACAGGCAACCAGTGGTGAGCCTCTAAGCCTGACTTGTACCCTCTGCCTTTGAAAAATAAAAAAGCAAGTACTTTAGGGCTCTTTTTTCTCCCCCTCTCATGATGGTATGCTCCCTCCTCCTGTGCCCTCCATTTCTTATAGCCATCTGTTTCAGAATTCTGCATTCTGTCCATGCATACCCAGAACGTTAAACTCCTTCCCTGTTGACCAGACAGCTGATGATGGCCATGCTAAAAACTGCATGAAGGAAGGGTGCTCTTCGTTTCTCTAGGCAACACTTTCACTTTAGCTTTGGGGACTGCTAGCATGGGAGCAATTTTTCTTTCCATTTAAGAAAATGGAAAGGAAGAAGTAAATATTAGATCTCACTGGGAATTAAAATCTAAGACCATCAGAAATGTTTCCATTGCTTTTAAAATGTCAATAGAGATAAGAGAGACAAGGCAGGTGAGGAAATATCTTGTATGTCCTGGTACCAATGTGGTTACAACCTCACTGTAAACAATATGGTGGTACCATATAAGAACCTGAAAGGGAAAAGGGCTAGTTTTCTTTTCTGCATCACTCAACTTGAATAGTGAAAGTAAACCATAGAATAAAAAGTAAAGAATACTAATAATTTTTTTCATTTTTAATAGCATATCCCTTGTTAACGATGATCCTGGGTTTCTTGGCTGTGTAAAGTTACTCACAGGATTTGTAGTATTGGGCCCTGTGACCGTGTGTCTGTCTGTTTACCATGGTCTTGATTTCTGTGATTTAGTGTTAGTCTGCCTTCCTGATCATCCCAGTAAGGAGTGAAACTCAGCTGAGATTTTTCTTATACAAATTTGGTTCACCATTTGTGGAATCTGGGGTTCTTAAGTTGTTTTAATCACTTTGCAGTTATTTTGACTTTTCTAATTTCCTATGAGAAATCTATTTATTTTTTAAAAAGAAAAGTTACTGACACCATATTTAAGTTGTGACTAAATGCATTTTTTTTGGTTTTGTTTTGGAAAAGGTCTACCTTTAACAATGACCCTTATCTTAAGGTGCCTTGTATACCGACTGACTGTCTTCAAGGTTTCCACAGCAAAACAGCAGAAACAGAAATTGATTAATCTAAATGTGTGCAGTGGTTTGAATTAATTTTTCTGTGGGAAGCTTAACCTTTGAATTTCCTAAGTAATATTAAGTTCACTTCTCAACTTTAATGTTGCTTTAACTATGGTTTTTTTTTTTTTATTGCATTTGTAATGGTATTGTGGTAAGTCTGCAGTCTGGCAAAGTGTGAATGAAATTTTAACAAGCTCTTTTTCTTTGCCATTTTGATGCTGTCCTTCCTCACTGCTTGTTTTGTATGGGCCGTTGACTACCATATAGCCCTTGCACAACCATGCAAATCACATAAAACCATATACTGTTTAATAAAGCATGGGAGGGGGGTAGCTGAGAGAAAATGAGGAACCACACTTGTTTCCTTTTCCATTTTTTGGTTCATTTGACTTGGGACTTCACTAAATATATGCAATTATGCATATATTTTAGTATGTATAAAACATATTGAGCCTGACTACTTCTGTGTGAGTTTGCAAAATACTATCTAAAGATGTCTATTATGATTTGCTTGTGAAATAACGCAGTAATTGGAAACCCAAACTGGACAGAATTAGGCTAGATGAAGGCTTTAGATATATGCAGTGAGTGATTTAAACCTACTGCAGCCTGACAGACATACACAAGTGGATTTTATTACAATTTTCAACTTTATTTTTCAGTATTTTCAGCTCAGTTAGCTGAAACATCATTAAATTCTTGGAGCTGCTGACATGGGAAATTGATTTGGTTACCTTAGTGGTGCAGAGGTTTCGTTTTGCTGCTGTCACCTCAATTTGCTGATTTGCTAATCTGCTTCTAGCCTTGGTTTAAAAATACCATTGTTGTAAGCTTTAATTTAGAATATGTAACTAGACATCAGCTATAACTAACTTTTATATTATAACAAACTAGTCAGAAAATTTGCAAGTTATGTAGGACCTGAATTTCTTTATAATTACTGATCAGGGATCATTATTGGTGAAAAATGAAATAGCCTGTGTTCAAGCTGTCATTGTTTAGACTGATCATGTGCAATTGAGGGCCATTATAACAATGGATAAGAAGAATATTCATGTACAATTTTCAAGAAGAAAACAGCCATTTTTGTAAGGAGCTTTTTCAGATAAGACCAAATGTTGATGAATTAAGTCATTCTGATAGCATTACTGCTGATGTAGTTGTCATTTAAAACAGAAAGAACACCCTCTGATCAGTTTTGTTTTTTTTATTTTTTAAACATGTAAGACTTCAGACTTTTAACCAATAAGGTTTCACTAAATAAATGCTCCAAAAATACCAGTATTGTTGATGATTAGCTGTTGTTTCTCAGTCCTACTGTGCAACAGTGGAACACCAGATGAGTAGAGGTTGGAGGAAGGGATCACGATTTTCCTGCTGTTTAGCAGCTAACTCATCAATGATGCTTTCCTTTCTCCTTTTGGGCCTCACAGTCTCTTACGTAATTTATACAATCATTCTGCTTGCTAGCTGGACAGAACATCACACTAAGCTGAAAATATTCATGCCTGCATCTGCCAGCATCATCTTGTTTCTGTTTTGTGTCACGTGGCACAATTTGTTACAGATCAAAAGATGAATGTGGAAAACATTCCCTTAGCAAAAGTTGTCTGTAGGGCAAGACCATCATAGACCTAACTGGCAGCTCCACCTATAGTTAAGATTGTATTAAGTATATTTAGTTTCTAGCTGTTTTAAATGGAAACAGTTTTGAAAACATGCAAACTTATCCCCCCCAATACAGGATTAAACCATCCCATGTAAAGGTCAAGCTGATGACAATGCATCCCAGAAGACACATGAGACAGACTATATTTCTTACCCTCTAATTTAATCTTAGCATCATTAGTTTTAGAAACCATGTCCAATCTTCCTTCTAATTTTAATTTTTTGTTTTTCATATTCCTGTGTAGATGTAGTAAGAATTAAAATGTTTCATGGGCACTATACGAAAGATTTTAAGATATACTTGTGTTGAGCTAGTCATTCGGCTCACAGAGATGAGTCAACAAGTAAAGGCTATCATTTCTGTCTCCACCACATTCTGCAGCTATAGAGGTTTGAGACAAGGAAGAGAATAGAGTAGTGCAAGCAGGCAGGATAATAGCCATTTTGAGGCAAGAGGTAGGAAATTGCAAGTTCAGGAGGATTTGAAATTTGATACTAATGTATTTGTTCAGCTTATGGGAATTGCAGACAAAGGTTTTCTGATATCAGAGCTGTGATTGACATCTTAGTTATTTAGTTTTGAATTTATGGGAGGCCATATGTTGAAAAGTTCTAGAAACACTCAGCCAACAGAATCCATTTGTATGTGGACAAGTTCTAGAGGAATACGTGAGTGAGAATAGTTCAGCAAAAGAAACAAGGAGTCTTGTGGCACTCTTGAAGACTAACAGATTTATTTATCGCATGAGCTTCTGTGGATGAAATCCCACTTTAAGCATATGATGAAGTGAAATTTCACCCATGAAAGCTCGTTTGTATGTGAACGTTCTGTCATTGACTGTTCCAGGATGGAGATATGAGTGACTTTGAAAAGTTATGATGAGTTACAGTTTTTACTTGTTTAAACTTAAGTCATTGTAGTTGCTGTTTCTATTTAAAATTGACCATTATTTTGTTATACTTCCATAATGATTCAGGAGAGATCCTTTAGTTTGCAGTTCTAGTGTATTGCGGAAGATTGATTAGGTGGTTAAAAATCAATGGCTTTCCCTCTGTGCTAACAAAGTTCTGTGTAGCTCAAGTAATAGCATTCTGTATGAGGTAATAGAACAGAGGCTCATTTTTGTTACTTACTTTTTATGATCATTCCGTGTATCACTGTGGTGTCTCTGACTAGGATTCTCTTGACAAATGTACAGAAAACTAATCTGAGATGCAAGTCTTATTTACTCTGCATAAAAGTACATGTGATAGCCCACTTTTCCTTAGCTGCCCCGTGTCTGAATATGTGGTGAAATACATACAATTGTGACTTAACCCGCTGCCTCTCCATTCTCAATTAATAAGGAAAAACAATTAAAAGGCAAAGAAGGTAATGTGCAGTTTCTCTGTGGTCTTCAGGAGCTCCATGATGCAGCAAATTACTGGCATGGGGCCATGATTCCCTTGTTTTAATGCATGTTGTGAAGTTAGACTGTTTGATTACTTTAAAATGTTTTTCTATAATGTGCTACATCACGGTGCTAGTCTTACTAATACAACAACAACTTTGAAGATTGCAGTTCATATTCAGTGCTTTAATCCAGTGCACGGAATCTTGAGAAAACAAGGTACACTAGTAGGAAGCATACGTGCTGAATTATTAGTCACATTTTATATCCATTCAGTGTTTTTGAGGATTTCTGTTTAAGCCACTGAAATACAGTTTTCCTGGATAATAGGAATATAGCAATTAGAGAGAGGTGAGATTGGCACTTTAGAGACTTTAAAAAAGGAAAATGGAGGAGGGCTCTTAAGCTTTCATGGGTTAGAAGCCACTTGGTCAGATGCATGAAATGGCAACTTCAGTTGGGGGTGTGTGTGTGTATATACACATACAAGGGTGAGTTGCAGTTTATGAGGAGGGCAGATGCTAACAAGATCAATTCAGTCAGGAAGGAAGAAGCCTACCGTATATACTCACGTATAAGCCCACTTTTGTGGCTGAAAATTGGCCTCAGAACGGGCACTTGGCTTATACACGGGGTGAATATGATGGACAGCCCCAGCCCCGCAGTTTCAGTGACCATGCTGCTGGCTGGAGCCCCAGTGTGGCCGGAGCAGCCATCTTGGGCAGTTGGCTTGGCTTGGGGTTAGAGTAAGAAGGGGACGCTGGCATCTGGAGCGGCCATGTAAGGAGGTCATGGGGGGTGGTGGTGCCTGGGAGCCTGGGAAAAGAGGCAGCAGAGGTTGCGGGGTGACGGGGAGAGGGGTGGAAAGGGTGTTGGGGAACAGGGAAACAACAGCAAGGAACAAAGAAGGTGGCAGCAAGCAGGGGGCAGCAGTGAGGAGTGGAGAGAGCGGGGGGACAGGGAGAAAGCAGCAGCAGGGGTTTGGGGGTTAGGGAGGATGTCGGGAACTCCAGGGGAAGCCAGCAGCACGGGGGGGGGGGGTTAGGGGCCAAGGCCAAAAAGGGGACCTTGGCTTACACACGGGTCACCTAGTTTCACCCCTTTTGGGCCTCAGAGTTGTGGGATTGGCTTGTACCCGAGTACACACGGTATTCAAAACAGTTGGTGAGAAGTGTGACTTGGCGAAGAGGGAATATTATTTTTTGTAGTGAGCTGGCCATTCCCAGTCTCTATTCAGGCCTAGTCTGACAGTGTTAAGTTTGCATATGACTTCAGGTTCTGCAGTTTTACACTGAAATCTGTTTTTGAAGGTTTTTTTGCTGAAGCGCTCAAGTCTGTTACTGAGTAACAAGGAAGACTAAAGTGTTCTTCTAGTGGTTTTTCGATGTTACCATTCTTAATGTCCGATTTGTGTCCCCTTATTCTTTTGCGCAGACACAGTTTGGTTTGTATGGCAAAGGGGCATTGTTGGCACATGATGGCTTGTGTCACATTAGTAGATATACAGGTGAAGGTGCTCCTGATGGTGTGGCAGATGTGGTTAGGACTTATGATAGTGTTATCTGAATAGATATGTGGGTACAGTTGGCAACGGGGTTTGTTGCCAGGGGTAGGTTCCTGAGTTAGCATTTGTTGTATAGTGTGTAGTTGCTAGTGAGTATTTGTTTAAGGTTGGGGGCCTGTTGGGGGTCTTCTTGATCAGCAGTTCCCAACCTTTCTCTTTGTGTGGAGCACTACATCATCATCAAAAGCTTTTATGGACCACCATATAAACAAACCCTTTTAAATGTTTTTAACGTAGCCTGTGTGTGACGAGAGTCACACTTGTATATCAATGGGTATTAAAAATGCATCTATCTTCAACTTATTATGCTCACTCAAAAACATATTGCACTTGTCACAATACATTTACCTGCAGTAATTATCTCCCCCCACTCCACACCCCGATGGACTACCTGCAGTACCCTCGTGGATCACCACTGGTCCATAGACCACAGGTTGGAGACCACTGTTCTAGATAGACCGGATTACGTTCAAACATGGAATTTGGTCAGTATACCAAGGCTGACAGTTCTTCTGGAAAGTACCATCAGATTGCTGTCCTGTCATACGAAGGATGGCACATCTAGCAACCCACGTATCTCCCTTGTGCTATGCTGGGATGTTGGATTGGTATTTACGGTTAATTTAACTTGGTTGTCTTTCTCAATTCTTGTACTAATGTGGGGTCCTCTTACTTGTAGGAGAGGATAAAACATGTACTTTAAAACAATGCATTTTAGGTAACCTAGTTCACTTTGTGGTCTTGCTGTCTTTTAAACATCAAGTTTCAGATTGAGTGTAATTGCTTGAAGTTCTAGGGACAAATTTTAAACAGGCAACGTCAAGTGGCTAGGCTGAAAATTGTATTACTTCATAAATATCCAGATACTGCAAATAGTTCTACATGCTAACTTCTAAAAGCTCTCAAATGCTCTGTTTTTCCAAAAAGCCACAACACACACACAAGCAGTTCTCCCATGACAAATCAGTATACGTGTACACTATAGGAAACCAGGACTGCTTTGAAACAGATTTCGTTTTCAGACTTCCAAAAAGTTGTGCTGAATTGCAAAAGGCTTTAGACATTTTAGATTTTCTTGGAGAGATCTTTGGTAGTTTTGTTTTTATTTAATTTTTTTAAAGAAAATTTCCACTGGCATCAGTTACTTCAAGAGGGTAAGTTTTGTATTTGTTTAGATGAATTTTTGGCAGAAAATATTATCAATGCTTAGAATAAAAAGGTAGGGTAGTGTAATATAGAAGGATCTGAAATAAAAGGAAATGAAATTTTGTGTGTTTACACTATGGACAGTTAATGTAATCTCTTCAGAGAGAGACTGGTTATGTCAGATGTTAAACCAGTTTTGTTAGTAGCACGCTGGAGTATTAATACTTAAAAGAAAATATAATTTAAATTGCTTAAATGTCTCTTCACTTAGCAAAATCCATTTGAATTGTCTAGTCTGTTCAGTCAGTTTAATGCACGAGTTTTTATGCCTTCTCACTGTGCTACAATTATTGGGTTTTAAAGACTACTGGAAAATAGTTATTTAACAAACTGGTGCTCACTGGAATTAAATAATAAAAATGAAGGGGAAACTTCTATTGGTATTGCTTAATTACTACTTGTTCACTGTTGTCCATGTGCTCTGTGCTGTACAGATCTAGTCCCAACCCCCAAAAGATTAAAATATAAAGTAGAAGTTTTTTCCGTGAAAAAGCAGTTTTGCTAAATCTAAACTTGGAGCAAAGTTTGACCTGACAACACCCATATAAAAATGGTGCTACTTGTCACTTTACAGGAAGCAACTGTCTTGTGAAATTTTTTAATAAATATATATTTTTCATGTGGAAGTTATGAGGCATTATCAACTATGTTAATAATTGAAAGCATTCAGCACAGAACTACTCAAAATGTGAAAATGGAGCAGCTAGTGAAAGTAATTGGATATGGGAGCAGTAATTTGGTACAAATAGAACTGGAAGTGTCTGAGCTTAGTGAATATGCATATAAATTTGGCTACAGCAGTTCAGCTATAAGGTCAGGAGGAACATATATGAGAGTGAACACTGAATAAATGATTTAACTGGTTAAACTTGTTACGAGGTAGAGCAATTTCTCTGCTTTGAAGGCTTGTTAGACAAGGATGGATAGATGCTTCTTACTGGCATGGGAAGGGTTATAGCACACAGTTCTAAGATCCAAGTAGGATATGATGCAAGAATACACTGCATTTGGTATGATATTACTCGTCATCTGGAGTGTTTTGATTTCACAAATTTCATTGTGGAATACAGTTCTTCAAAGCAATAAATTGTGCCAAAAGTTGAAAGTAATCCCAACCATGCTGCATTTCTCTCCACCACCCTGACCATGCTGCGTGTCTCCCTGCTGCTCCCAATCCCCTCCTAAACCCCCAGGCCCTGACACTGGCTCCCCTGGGCCAACCCCTCTTCCCAGTGCCCCCTTACCTGGCTGCTCTGGTAGCTAGGCACAGGCTGGGGCTCCCCCCTCCCACCCCCCCCAGCACGCTCAGGGCAGGAGATTAAACCTCCTAGACTGTGGCTGCTTTCCTAAATTGATTTGCTGACATTCTTCCATGAACCGTACCTTTTCATTCAAGAGCTGCATGCGGCTCCTGAGCCACAGTTCGGCCATGCCTGGTACATGGCTATATGCCTCAGAGCAGCTCTCAAAGGTTTAATAGTCAGCTTGTGTGGCTCTTGAGTTCCATAAATTTGGCCACCCCGGCATATAGAAAAACTCTTTCCTGCATAATTGCTGTTTAATCCAACACTGTGTTAGCTGAATCTCTTCTAAAACGATCAGCAGTAAAATAACACTATCTTTTTACCATTAGGTTTCAGAGTCAATTTTGTATCGAGTGATGGAGCAAGTCGTGGAGGACCGGTCCATCAGTGGCTATTAAGCGAGATTGTCAGGGATGAAAACCCATGCTCTGAGTGTCCCTAGCCTCTGATTGCTAGAAGCTGGGAATGGATGATGGGATAGATCACTCAGCTGATTACCTGTTCTGTTCATTCACTCTGAAGAATCTTGCATTGGTCACGTAGGAAGACAGGATACTTGGCTAGAGGATTGTTGGTCAGGCCCAGTAGAGGCATTGTTACATTAAGTCATGGTATCCTAGCAGCTGTTGTTTCAGGCTCTATAATAGCTCAGAAGAGCAATTTTGCATCTGATCATGATTAGAAGGCTGTTTTCAGAGCTATGAAGATGAGAAAATCTGTATAAAATGAAAGGTTGGATTCTGTAGAATCTTACTGTATCCTGGAGACTGGGAGTTTGAGACATGTCAGCAGTCAAATAATATGTCAAAAAATTCCAGTGTCACTGGTATTTATTATTTTAGCAGCAGATAGTGGTGCTGCGAATCGTAATGGGTGGCTAATTTTGTAGTTGAGATCCTCAGAAATGTTCAGTTTGTTCAGAGTTCAGTTGTGAAAGATCTTGATTTCCTGGTCGTAATCCAGTGGTTGAGTTCTTATGGCAAAGAGCAACACTGGGGGCATTTGTACAGAGCTTCTCAACAGCAAATTTGAGAAATCAGAGGTGCACCTATAGAGGTAGATGTAGAGTGGTATCTTCGGAGTCATTGTTTGTGCTAGGTAAAGAGGAGAAACTGTTGTGGTTGCTCTTTAAAGATTTAGGGTAAGACACTGGAGCTATTGTGGGTCCCCATGGGATTCTGATTGAGAGACTGGAATGCATTTTGTAGGGATTTTAATTCAAGTAGAGTGGGGGGGGGTGCGGAAGGTAGTGGAAATATCAAAGAATAGGCTTCTTGTACTCTAGAATAACTTTAATTTGATGAGAAGTAAAATTAGCATAAAACCCAGCAAGGGTGAGGATGAGATAAAGGTATGAAAGTAGAAAAGGGTCTTTCACACAATTGTTTAGAGCAGGGGTTTTCACTCTTTTCTGTGTTGTGACATGTTTGGCACCACAGCCAGCTGTTCACAACACAGAAGCCCCTCTCTGCTGAAAGAAAATGCCACTGCCTACTTTTTTGGTGGCAGAACACAATATGTAGTCAGTCCCTTGCTGCCATGGAAATTTCTAGTGGGCAGCACTTTTGGTAGTGTTTTAATAATGGAGCTTCCCCCATGAACACCCCCCCCCCCCAAGGCTGCTGCTTCAGTGGTGCTACTTTTGACATGAAGAGCCCATGCCACCAAAAAAAGTCAGCGCAGATGGTGCTGGCAGAGAGCCGACCTCCCTGCCGCCGCAAATCACCTCTCTGGCAGGAAGCGACTCTGCTGCCAGAAGCCCAGTCGGCCAGGAGTGCTTGGGTTCTCTCAGCTGTTGTGGTGGTTCTTGTGGTGGCAGGATAAGTAGCATCAACACACTCAGCTGTTGTGCCACGATACACTTTTATGTCATGACACAGCAATTGAAAACTGTTGGTTGAGAACTTCATAAATAAGAAATTGGTATTGGCTATAGTTACTGGGTGGTGAGGGATGTATTCACGCATGTCCTCCCTCTTGGTTAGGTGACAGGTTAAAATATAAAGGATTTGATGTTTAGTGAAGAAGAGCGTGAAGAACATGGGCTTGTAAGTTGAAGATTAAGATCATTTTCTGCTACTTATTTAAGAAAAAGAGAGGGTGATCTTAGTGTGGATTGAAATATAGGGATGTGTCTCTCAGGAAACATTTTTTCATTGCTTAAATTGGCAAAGTTGAGTCACTGAAAGGTCGAGATGGGTAACAGGGTTTTGATTTGACAAAAACAAACGGGGGAAATCAATACAGTCATAAAAACGATTGGGATTCAAAATATGAACAAATGAAACTTCTTTAATTTTAAAATTCCTAATATAATAAAGGATTAATTTGAGCAAAGAGGCAGGAGTATATTACATTAGAAAGTAAATGTCACTAAAACCACTGAGTGAATGGCAAACTTAACTGAGGGGTTCAATGAAGCATTTATAGGAACCAGAAGACTGTAGCATTTTTAAAGAGGGGTTATTTGAAGGCAAAAGGGGGAAAATAAAGCATACATTTTGAGTTATTAAAACCAATAATGAGAGGTTTTAATTAATCAGAAGTTGGGGGGGGGGGCAGATCCAGTGGGATCATTAAAAAGACAGCACAATAAGGAATTTCTGGTTCCTAAAAAGGAAATAGCATAAGAATTGGTAGTTGCAGATCAGTAGTGGCAAGTATTAATAGCTTTTGTATGTATGTGAACATTGGGGAATAAGCTGTAGGAGATTGAGGGAAGAATGATGCAGGAAGGTATGCAAATTTTTAGGAAGCAGGTAAAGAATTGAGAGTCTTGGTTGGTGTTCTACTGAAACTTGTATTTTAATTTATTTATTTTTTTTTTATAAATGACTTAAGTGTAGGTTTTTTTGAAAGGTACCTGTTTGTAACAGTGTTAGGTGTCCCATCTTCAGTCACACTAAGTATTTTTAACAAGTACAGAAAAAGCCAATCAGCCTCTCATCTAGTAGACAAATACAGGCGGAGCTGAAACTTGTTCAGGATAAAGAAGTGCATAAAGTAAATGTAATAAATGAGACAATGTGACTTATAAAATCTCAAGTTTTCATAATCTAAGCTTTCTGAACAGGTCAGAAGACATCTAATTGTGTTAGTCTGTGTCTGCCCGGGAACACTCAGTGCTCTTTTACAGTCATGCTTATACCAGAAAAGCTTTTGGCACACAGATATATGAAAAAAAACCACCCAGTTGAGCGACACAAATTTTGCCAGCATAGGCGCGAGTGAAGACTATGCTGTATTGGCAGTAAGGCTCTCCTACCACAGGTTTGCTAAGTGATTTTATTACAAAAAGACATATGTTAGTGGTTATGCTGGCAAAAATTTGTCTTGCTCAGTGGGGTGTTTTTAAAATACATCTTGGTGACCAAAATTTTGTTGGCATAAGTGCAACTGTAGACAAGGCCTCAAAATGATTAATCCAAACTGACTAAAAGTGTGAAGTTATAACATATTGCACTTTAATAAACTCTTTGTGTGGATCTCTCATTCAGAATTAAAGTGGCCTTAATTCAGTTTAATTTAAAATTGATTTTCAGGGCATCGCTTACAAGCTTTGTTAATACCTATTCAGATACCTTGGAATGTGGAAAATTAAGAAACTAAAAAGCCATAAAAATTATTTAAGCTGTTTATTTTATTTACTTTATGCTTGGATAACAATAGACATTTTCTTTCAGTTTCATGGATATTTGTGGTGTTAGGTAAGGCTGATATAATCAAAGCTTAAGAAACTGAATGAGACTTCACACAGGCCTTTAATGCAGTCTAATTAATCTTTAATTTAATTTTAAATTAGTTTAATTTTCTTTAAATTTCTTTAACACCTTTTGTCAGTTTAGGTAAACTTTATTGGTGTTCTTTTGTGTCACTTAAAGCACTGTACATAGGCAGGTTAAAAAAAAAATCTTTTTTTTTTATGTACTACAGGTCAACATAGCTCTTGTTTCCTATTAGTGTTTTCTGTGAAAGACTTCCCATAGCATTTTCAATACACTCAGGTGCCTTTGAAAATTTCACGTTGACTGCTGTTGAACATTTTATTCCTGGTGCTTCTGCTCTTAGTCGTGAGTGGTCCTGGTAAAGCCAGTGACTAAAGACCTCAAAGACCAGGCTAAAAATTGGTGCAGCTTTGAAAAGGGATTTAAGTAACATGTTCATTATGTTGATTATTTATCAACAGAATAAAAACATTGTAGGCTCATGCATGTTTACTTTTCTCAGCTGCTTAATATAACTCTTTGTACAAATGTAAAGTTTTCAATATTCTTTTCACTTCTATGCCCTGGTTTTGTTTTGTTTTTTAGCAGCTTTGAAATGGATCCAATTGGCGATGTAATTGACATGACAGTGGGCTTTTATTATAATTTTACACTTTAATAGTTACTTTTATCCAGCAGGAGCGGATCCCAAACTACTTCACATTTTTGCTCTTCATCAGTAGTTTGGTTTTAGTGTTACATTAAAGTTGCAAAGATAAGCATTTAAATCTAAAGGTAACAAGGAATGCCTGGCCTTGAAACTGCCCATTTTGTGTGTATGTTAGAATGGGGTGTAATCACATAACTGTATTTTGTTTTTCAATAATACCTTTCAAATATCAAACTTCTGCCCAACAAATGTAGTTCTACTTGTAATTATTTTCACTGTAGATTTACAGTAATTTAATTGCCATAATAGTCTAATCTATTTGACTTTTTTAATAAGCTATCCTTTCCTTTATATGTGAATTGTAATAATGTTGTTGTCAGCATCCAACTGTTGTATATGTTTAAAAGGATATTTTTTCCTTTGGAGACAGATGCATCACTGAACAGTAATTTATTACTGGAGCTGCTAGCAAGCTGTTTCTTCCAGAAATACTCATCCAGTGTTGTATTAACAGTATATTTATGACTATTCTGGCAGTCTTTTATTTAGCAGTGTATCTAATTTGTATTTTCCATGTGACCTATCCCAAACAATTTTGAATACAATTATCTCCGTCTTCCCTTTACTCTTAAAATATATAGTGAATTTTTTTTAATTAGTAAATATTTTGTTTAACTTAAGCTAATGACTCGAAACTTATCTGTACGTTTCTAATGAGTACAAGTAATTTTAGACTATGTTTTCTATAAATATCTTTATTTGTATTTACAGAGATTTATTAGTGACTGACTTATAAGTTTTCTTGGACTTTGACTATACAACATTGTTGTGTTTGTGTCTGTCTAAAGTACTACATATAAACAATAATTTTAATTAAACTGTTTTGTAGTGCATACATACTAGACTAGATGATGGTTCTACCTGCAACCTTCACTTTAGCAACAGCTGAGTTTTCAGTGCTGAACCATGTAACCTTTGTTACATGAACTTAGGTCTGTATTTTCACATTTAATTTCCCTAGGTTTGTAAAATGGCTAAATATTTTTGCCCAAGGTTGGGGGGTCGGGGGGAATATCTGTGTGTTTGGCAAGGAAGAGGCCTAGAAAATTTTAGCCATAAATGTTAAACTCTGGAAGACATCCTAAGTCTGAAAATAGGGTTTTATAATGGAATCGGTTTTGCGGCCTTCTGTATGCTGATTTTGTAGTGTCTTTTACAAATTGCAAAGGGAACCAGGAGTCTTGTGGCACTTTTTTAAAGAGTAACAAATTAAGCTTTTATGGGAGAGATCCCACTTCAGCAGACACTTGAAAATGGAAAGAAAATTGCAAGGTGGATTACTTCAGTGAACACTGAAAAGAGGCCATCCCCTTCTAGCCACCCTTGTGCCCTCCCCCCGCCCCAGTGGAAGCCATAAGGGTTTAAGAACAGCACACAGCATCCCTCTATAATCCTTCAGGACAAGAAATGAAAGAATCTTGTGCATATTTGTAACTTCAGGGGGTACTAGATACCCAGTCTAGTTTTTCACACTAAATTCTAGTCAGAATCCAGGGTTAAAACACAAAATCTGTGAAATTCAGTGTTAATGTTTTTTGATCCAAGTGAAGTTGAGAACCTTCTAGTTAGTTTTTCATCTTTGACCAAACAACAGTGTTCTTGGACTTTGGCAAAGTTTTGATGCAATGAGAATAGTTAAGGATGGCATGAAAAACCTGAGATTTATGTTAGACTGTCAAGGTATTTTAAAATTACTTTGTCTATTATGCATATCTAAAGTATATGACAGTGCTCCACATATGAGAGTGTGCTTGTCTACTTGTCTTCATAATCATGGTAAATAAGTAAGACTTGTGTTTCAGAGTGAATAACTTTAAACTATTCTAATGTTTTGCCTTAGTTTAGAGACGAGAACATTTTTTCTTTGCCACTGATTGGGTTGAGTCTAAAGTGATTCTGATGTATTATATGCAATCCTCACCCTTATGAAAACTGTCAATGCACTGTTCTGTACTTTAACTTCCTGCATTTGCTGACTTTTTATTATTAAAGTTGTTACAGCAGTGCCAGTTTAACCATGCTTTAACTTTAATTATGGACTCTTAAGGGCAGCCTGTGAAGGGAAGAAGCAAAAACAAACCCCCATATTTTTATTTGTGTATAAAGATACTGGGCGGGGGGGGGAGGGGAGAGGGAGGAAAAGCCCTTAAATTTTGTGTTTACGTGATGACTGCACCCTCGCCAATCTTAAAAATAAATAAATAAATAAAAAAGACACCCCCCCAAATAAATTTAGACTTTGTGAAATGGTTTGGAATGCAGCAACATTTTTTTTCCACTGCCCCTTCTTGCTGTGCAAGTGGGGAGCAAAGGATTTTGCTATGTGTCTGCATGTGTCTTTTGAAAATGACCCATTAACCTCCTCTAGTCCTATCAAACTAGACAGAGGATATATGTATGTCATGATGACACAACAGAGGCAGATTTCATTTATCTGCTAAACTTTTTTGTTTTATTACA
Source organism: Podocnemis expansa (assembly GCA_007922195.1). Lineage (NCBI taxonomy): Eukaryota > Metazoa > Chordata > Testudines > Podocnemididae > Podocnemis > Podocnemis expansa. The sequence goes on along the minus strand of ML682024.1, from coordinate 1,867,534 downwards.
CAATCAGTTTTTTCCCCAACTTTAGGTAGGGGAATTCTCTGAAATGAGTGCTATTTGCACACACAATTTCCAAGTCCTGCTGTTTGAGTTAATTTCTTGTTATTGGGTTGGCAGAAGGTGTTTTATAATAGAAAATATTTTGTAGCCTTAATAAAGCTTTTGCTTAAGGCAATTTTCGTACCTTAAAGTAAAAGGTATTTGTGCAAGACTAACCCCAGAATTTACATACTCTCTTTTTATGTCCAAATCTGTTATTGCATGATTATCTAGTAGCAGCCTCTCAAATGGCTTTTTCCCCCTTCATTGTCTGACCTTGCAATAATCTTTATTTTCAGTCTATCAACTTTATTACCATAATTCATACTTGGTCACTTCCAGACTAGGCTACTGCAGAGCCCTCTATGTGGGGCTCCACATCAGTGCATCCTAGAAACTAAGGCATGCACAGAATGCAGTAGCTGGTTTAATAAACGAGCTATTTCTTCTTCAGTCTGTGAGACCAGTGTTTTGGGATTTCCACTGAGTGAGCACATATCTTTGGGCAGCTTTTAAGGTTTTAGTTAAGGCATGTAATCAGAATCCTGATGTGCTCCTCCTGGTGGATACACATTAATTTTCTGTACTGGACTCAAACCTGGGGTCAGCATTCTCTTTGCTTGTTGGACCTCAATAGAGTTTTAGCTTTTGGCCCCTAGACACATGCCCCGGTTGCAGAACCCATGCCTGATACCTTTCTTGGTATCAGGGACACTGCTGTTTAGTTGCTTTGCTCCCAAAACTAGTGCTTGCTTGGCAAAGCCTCTCCAGTTAACTGTTGCATGCTTGCGGAGTTCTACTGAAGTTGTCTTATGTTTACTCTTTTGCTCTTTGGGGACTAGGTGCCAGTGGCTATGTCTGCATTGTAAAAGCTAAGTCGACTTTATTAAGTCGACTTAATAAAGTTTACTTAAAGTCGACTTTAAGTAGCCCATATTAAGTCAACTTAGTGAGTCCACACTATATTAAGTCGACTTTAAATGGGTGCCCTGGCTTAAGTTGACTTTATAAAGTCGATTTAATAAAGTCAATTTAACGGTAAAGTTGACTTTATAAGTGGACCTCCTAAAGTTGACTTTACTGGATCCTAAAGTCGACTTTATTGCCCTGCAGTGTAGACAGGGCTCTGTTTAAGTCAACTTAAACACATAGTGTAGATGTACCCAGTGTGAGCAAGTAACACAGGATTCAGTGAAAAATAGGCAGAAGAGAAAGGTATGAACATTGAGTTCATAAAAACAATCAGACATCCATAAGTTCCCACAGATTCCCAAATGCATACTAGTAAAGCTCAAAATTGTTTGGTATCCGCCTGCATGAGAGACGTCATCTGTTGCATGTAATACTAGAGCTGCTGCAGTTGGCAGTGTTCCTGAAAATCCTGATCCCACTGCCATGGGTACTTGCATGGTCCCACAATACACTTTTTCCAGGCTGACTTAGAACAGGGCTTGACAAAATTGGCTCCCAGCTAGACACCAGCTATTTTATTTTTGGTCACCAGAGGGCAGTCCTCTGGTGCATTTCCGTAGCAGAGCCGGGAGCCAGACTGTAAACTGCTCTGATTTGCTGTTACTTTATGACCTGATCCTATGTTTTACACCCCCTTGCATTTAGTTTCATTCCTTTCTGTAAGTTCACCCATCTTCGAAGCATCTGAGGAAGTGAGATCTTCTCCCACGAAAGCTCATGCAAAAAATAAATCTGTTAGTCTTAAAGTGCCACACAACTCCTTGTTGTTTTTTTTACTGGACTAGACTAACATGGCTATCCTTTTGAAATTGCAAACCCTGGTCACCATAGCAACCTGGCTCCCAGGTTTTGTCAAGCCCTGACTTAGAACAACGCTTCCTCAGCTCTCATCCCCAAGTACCTCTTCTCTATTTATGTTATATCAATGATATTTTCATCATCTGGACCCATGGAAAAAAGGCTGTTGGAGAATTCCACCAAGAGTTCAACAATTTCCATTCCACGATCAAACTCAGCCTAGGCCAGTCCACATGGGAGGTTGACTTTGTGGACACTACAGTACACATAAGTGATGGACGCACAAACACCACCCCATGCCTGAAACCTACTGACCACTATAGGTACCTGTATCCCTCAAGCTTTTATCCAAAACACACCACACGATCCATTTTACAGCCAAGCCCTAAGATATAACAGACAGAAACATCCAGGATTGTTTTTAAGCATTGTTAAAATTAAATACTTGGGGAAGTGGAAAAATGGATTGACAGAGCCAGACGCATAGCTAGAAGTCAAATTCTATAGGACAAACCCAAGAAGGAAAACAACAGACCACTTCTGGTCATCACCTGTAGCCCCAAACTCAAAGCTCTGTAACACATCATCAAGCTTGTCCTACAAAGATGATCCCTCACTCTCCCAAGCCTTGGGAGGCACACCTCTTTTCACTTACAGACAGCCCCCCACCAACCTTAAATGGATACTCGCTAGTTACTACAGACCATACAACAGAACCATTAAAGCAAGCATATATCCCTGCAACAAACTCCGCTGTCAACTCTGCCCATATATCAACACTGTCATCATCATAGGACCTAATCAAACCAGCTATTCCATCAGGGGCTCATTCACCTGCTCATCCACCAATGTTGTGTTTGCCAGCAATGCCCCTCTGCCTTATACGTGGGACAAACTGGACAATCTCTGTGTAAAAAAATGGGCACAAATCTGACATCAGAAATAAGATCATTCAAACACCAATAAGAAATCACTTTGATGTCCCAGGCCACTCTGTAATGGACTTATCTGTGACTATGCTTAAAACAAATTTATTCTAGGTCAAGGCTTCAGAGAGAAATTTCAGAGTTAGACTTCATGTGCTAATTTGATACCATCAGCTTGGGTTTGAACAGGGGCATGAATTGGCTTCCACACTACAAACATTACTCTTTGAAAAGTGCCACAGGACGCCTTCCTTGTTTTTTGTTACGAACAGTGATTCTCATCTTTCTCAACCTCACTGTGTTCTGATATGTTGTTAAACAGCTGTATACATTCAGTGTTTGATTTGGTGAAGTAATCTGACTTGATGCAGTGACATGTAATCACAGGATTATCTTTCCCTCCCATGCTGTAAGGTTGTGAGGTTTTTTTAATGCAATTTTTTTTCCTTTTTGGCATCTGATGACGTGGGACTTCTACGAAAATGCATGCAAAAATTTAAATTTGTTTGTCTTTTTAAAAGCACCACAGAACTCCTTGGTGTTTTTTTTGCAGAACTAGACAAAAATGGCTGTCCCTTTATTAGAGATCTTGAAGCTTTCTCTCAGTACTAAAGTAAGTCCTGTTTCCAGCAATGTGTTCTCCTTGCAGATCCCTCAGTTTTTTGGAGTTTATTCCTTCTCAATTCATTGAAATAGCTGTTCTGATCTCTCACAATGTTGCGAAGCCTACTTGTTTGGTGAGGGAGGATTTTAATAATGGTGGATATTTACTGGGGTTTTGTTCAGATTTGTTTTCCATGTGTGGCAAGTTTGGGAGTGAGGAAAAGCAGCTGTCTTTCCTCATGTCGTTGTGTGTTTAATTATATTGAAGGCGCACACAGCTTACAATGGGTGCCTCTTTAGTTATTAGTCAAAATAAATCAATAGTGCCTGGGGTGCTGTCTATGTTGCATTTGTGTGTCAGGAGTGCTGGTGGTAATATGGCTGTACCATGACCCAGTTACAACACTGGTAAGAGGTGTAAAAGGGCTAGAACCATTGAATAGCATAACCATTAAATAGTGAATTAATATGTCATCTTAAAATTAAAACAGTGATAGTATTGACTTGTTTATAATACGATTAAGGTAGTTTTCTAAATCAAAAGGGTATCTTTCAAAGGCATATATAATTTCTAGTGAGTCAAATGATAAAGGGAGTAGAGAGGGGAAAAAGGTGAATAGCCACCCCTCTAATTAGTGCAGATTGTTAAATTAGCTTGCAGAGAACCCAAGGTTATTAGAAGTGTTTGCTTATTGTAGAAATGCAATCCTTATTTACTATACTATCTAGTGAATAACTGCACGAAACTCCTTTTGATTCATGGTATTAATGTGCATGTACCAAGCAGAGAATAGGCTCTTAAAGCCCTGGGAGGCCTAAAATTCTAAACATTCCTGGGCATGGTACTTGGCATGCTGAGGTTCCAGCAGCCTCTGTATTCTGGAATGATTCATTAGCACAATTAAATGCATTGGCCCATCCACTTCACTGTATGGTAGTGTAATTTAGCTGTTGTAGATGGCAGCTTAATGCAAACTGCTGCTTTTATATAATACAGCTTACCTAGAGAAGGCTGCTGTTCTGTTATAGGTGTTCCGCTTTCTGCTGACCTTTGAGTTATTTCAGGTCCTTCAATAATATCATACGTTTTTCATATGCACTGTAAATACCAGAAATACAGCTATGGTTGTTGACCTTCAGCAGTAGAGAGGTGGGAAGAATATTTCCAAACCTTTGGTCTGGTATATAAAAGGGCGCCAAATAAACAAATCTGTTACTCTTTAAAAGTGCCATAGGACTCCTTGGTTACATTGTACATCAGCAACACTTTACTGAAGCCCATGATCTTTTATAAGAAAGTGAGTCCCATTCACAGAAATTCTTTTTAAACTACACAGTGCCTTTGTACAAACTAAGTGTTAGATCACTCAAACCAAAATGCTCACCTCTGGGAATGGAACGCAGTAAGAAGAGGAAGGACAGCGTGGCTGACTGGCCCATTGACAGCTGAGGCTAAAGTTCGTTTAAAAATTCTTATTCTGTGCAGATTGTTCTGTTGATATAATTGTTTGAAAAAGCTGCTGTGCTTTGGAATGAATGCTTCTGATGTGTTACAGGAGCAAATTCTTCCATCATTGCATGATTGTTTTACTGTAGGTGTAATATAGACAGAAAGATGAATGCTTCTGTAATGAGCTCTCTGTGTGCAATCACTTGACTAGTAACAGAAAATGCAAAAATGGATATACCCTTTCCATTCCCCAGATGGAACTGCAGGCTTCACAATGGTTCTAGTGCACCAACTGACAGATGAACAATTAAATCATTGACAGATAGTGAATTAGAGATACAAGTCCAAGGAAGACCTAGAATTACCTGCCTGTCCTCTAGCTTTCAGACCTCTATTAGTGGGATGTGAAGAGACTGAGCCAAAATAATTAAATTGCTCAGACCACTTAGCTTTCATAGTGAAAATAATGTTTGCTCATTCTGAAAAAAAAGTATCGGTGTGGGGAGATTTGTTAAAATGTGTTAAAGGGCCCCTTTTAAAGATTCAGTGGCTTAAGAACCTCAGGGCTCTTTTATTTGCTTAGTTGACAGATAGTTTTTCTTCTGAGAAGTCAAACGTTTCTGGTCCTTCTACATTATGAATATATCCAAGACCACCTATTAGTTTTTAACAGTTGAGGAAGGGTTAGATTTTTTGTGTGGTTCCTGGTGTGCTTAAGGATTTCCAAACATGATTTGGAAATCATATATTAGTATATAACAGTAGCTCCTATTCATGCTGTTACAGGAGGGCCTGTGAGTAGTTCTGCTCCTTTAAATTCTCCGAATCACAGATGGTTTACGCAGAGGGAAATAATTACAGGAAAAGTTAAGTTTTTAAGGCTCATCGTTCAGTAACCTGTAAAAGGAAAAATCGCCTCTTGCTTGCTGCATTAAGCAGTCTGAAACCTTTTCTAAAATGAGCAGTGTTTTCCTTTTGAAATATTAGGAAACAAGGCTGTTGAACAATTTTAAAAAAATCACCATTAATCATGAGATTAAAACAAATTGTGATTTAATTAGTTTTAATGACACTGTTCAACAATAATAGAATACTTATTTAAATATTTTTAAATGTTTTCTGCATTTTAAAATATATTGATTTGAATTACAACTCAGAATATAAAGTGAACACTGCTTCTTTTATGTTACGTTTGATTACAAATATCTGCATTGTATGAAAGATAAGTAAAAGAAATAACATTTTTTCAATTCACATCATACATGTACTATATTGCAGCCTATCATGAAAGTGCAGTTTATAAAAGCAGATATTTTTTGATGCATAACTGCAGTTAAAACCATTGTAAAACTTGAGAGTCTGCAATTCTATTCAGTCCCACTACTTGTTCAGCCAATCGCTAAGACAGACAAGTTTGTTTACCTTTATAGGAGATGATGCTTCCTGCTGCTTATTTCCAATGCTAGCTGAAAGTGAGAACAGACATTTGCATGGCTTTTTTGTAGCTGGTATTGCAAGGTCTTTATGTGCCAGATATGCTAAACATTTGTATGTCCCTTTTTGCTTCAGCCACCATGTCACAGAACATGCTTCCATGTCTTAGTGATTACCTGAAAAGGAAATAGGACTGAATTAACTTGAATTCTGTTATTATTGAACAGCGTAATTAGAACTGCAGTTAATCACAATTATTTTTAGTGTCATGATTAATTTTGATTTTTTTAATCATTTGACAGCCCTGAATCCTAATATTTCATGCAGTAAACAACTCTTTGCAACTATTTGTAATAAAATATGAAAAAGCGAGCATTGAACACTTGGTATCTTGTGTTGTAATTGAATTAATTTATTTTAAGATGTAGTAGAGAAAAATCCAAAAATATTTATAATTTTAAATCAGTATTCTCTTATCGTTTAACAGTGCAATTTAAAATTGCAGTTAATCATGATTAACGGAAAGCAAATTAACTCAAATAAAAATTTGTCTCTTGTGTTAACTGTGATTAATTGGCAACTCTGTTGGGAATGTTAAGTATTCCTTGTTCTTGTTGGATTCAGAGGAAGTCTAAGAACTGAAGAGGGAAATTCTTCAGACCTTAACTGAGGAACAGGGAGTGTTGCAAAACAGGCATATAGCTTTTCTCCTCTGTGTTGGTCAAGAAGTTTTGCTTATCATATGATTAACTCAAGAGATTCAAATAATGACCAAATACACATTCTGTGCTTCGTTTCACGAGCTGTCGTTTTCTTGTGTTGTCGTTCCCCTTAGTTGTCTAGTTTTTTCAAGGAGTTCAGCAGAACAACAAATTTGATTATCTGTTGATTCTTATATAGAAAGATGAGCAGGTGGAAAAGATTCATACTTTAAGTAGCTATTTCTTTTAATAGATTACTGGTCCTTTTCTAGTACTTGTTGGGAAAGTCTTGGCCTGAGGCTTTCTGTTTTGTTGTACTTGCAGTTTAATCCCTTAATAGTCCAAATATTGACTTCATCATCTTTATCTAAGTTAATGTTGACATTTCCCAGTTCTGGTTACACAAAAGAAATGCTTCAGTATATGTACTTGGGATAAACTTTCTGATGAGTTATTTTCAACAAAAATGGAGTTGAGAATTAATAACTATTCATTTCCCATAGAATCAATCATGTAAATTATTTTCAGAGGGGTAGCCTTGTTAGTCTGTATATAGCAAAAACAACGAGAGTTCTGTAACACCTTAAAGATTGACAAATTTCTTTGGGCATCGGCTTTCGTGGGCTCCAACCTGTTTTGTCAGAGGCATCTGACAAAGTGAGTTGGAACCTACAAAAGCTTATGTTGCATGAGTGGGTTACTGTGTTGTAGTGCCCAACACAGATAAAACTTAAGTTTGCATTGTAGATGAGCACAACTAATGATTAAGTTAAATTTTGCAATGCTGTGGGATATTTGGGAACACTGAAATTGTGGCACAAGACTTGCTCTAAATTTCTGTCTCACGCTACAGTGGGGTAGCCTGGCTCTGTAATGCATTTCTCTTTGTATGATAAATTTCCACCAGTACTCCCTCTGGTTCAGCTGATCCAGCATTTGCACCAGCTAGAGTCCATTTATAGTCATATTCTTAGTTATAAAATGCTTCACAGAAGTTACACTGCCTTGAGAATTATGAATGTGTAGTGCAAATTGTTTCTCTCTGTTTGCCTTGTAACATAGTAAAAGGCCCTATACTTAAATGTTGTCTTTTTGGTTTCTTATACTGTGCCCATCCCTGTGGTATTTTGAGCACCTTAGTGACCTTGATTAGAGGGCTGCCAGGTTCTTCAGTAAGAATTTGATATATTGGATCAAACTAATAGTGCATTTGATTTTGTATCTTCGTCCTGGTACTGTGTCTACATTAAATGTAACTAATTGTTCAGTGCTGTAAAAGAGGAGAGATCACTTCCTCATTTTCCTTAGCATGCAATCAGCTGATGGCCTGAAGTATGAGAATAGATTTTTCCTCTTGCAGTGTTGTCCTAGTTTTAGTAACATTTGCAGTTATTCATGCTCAAAATAATTACTCAGTCCTTTAAATGTTGCTGAATTATTTATCTTCATGATGTCCGGTGTCAGTGACTCTCCCTGGTTGTTTATATGCTCTACAGAATTGGGACAGACAAAAATGTAATGGAATTTGAGTTAACATAAAAAAGAATTCACTTAAAAAATCAAGGCTAAGCAATAGTACTACACTGGAGTTGAAAGTGAAATCTGAGTGTTTTCCTACTTGTGGGATTTTTGTTTTGGAGTTCCATGATTGTCAATGTTCAGTGGCTAAAATGTCTGCTAGAACTTTTTTATCTATCCATCCATCCATTCAAGCTTCCTTATCACTGGTACAAACTGTAGGGAAGGGTGAATGGACGAGACTCATTTTGATGCTTAATAAAAAAGATTTCTTCCACTTTGATTGAGGTGCATGGTAGTATTTGTTCTATGTTCTGAAAGTTTTTATTTGCTTACGTGGCTTGAGAAATTAATTCTCTGGGCTCTAATATTAAACAGTGCTATTCTCTACATCTACTATATTCATGGTCTGTAGAGAATCTTTAATTCTCTGTTCTTAGAACTACTTTGTTCCAAAACTAACAACAGAAAAATTAAAATTTAGGGATTGTAGCATTTTCCACATTTATCAGTGAGATAATGAAACAGTTTTGCAAGGAAGGTCATTGAGTCCCTGTCACTAGAGCCATTCTAAAGGAGACTAAATAATATAAAGAACAGTTTGGTGTGAGTACAAGGGAATGCACTGAGAAACCCAGGCTGGTTTTTCTAGGCTCTGTTTCCATTAAGGGTAAAGGAAAACCCTAGTTGTCTATATGCTTCTTTATCAATTAATCTTTCATTTGTTATAAATTTTAAAAGCCTCAAATAAATTGATTTCTTTTATATTTTTTTATTGTGAAAAGTGGAAAATTTAAAAGTTAAGACTGTTGAAATTCTCCTGTTACCTTGGGTCTCCATGGAATAGTAATCCTGCAAGAGCTGGATAGCAATATTAGAACATTTTCATGAGAGTTGTTTGGTCAGCCTTTTGGCCTGCTGATTTTGCTGTATAGCAAAATGAGTGATAAGGTTTGACACTCAGCCCTGTGTTCCCTAGCACACCAAGCTGGTTCGGACTTTGTAGTGCATAGGTAGAATTCATTGAGCTCCTGTGGACACAATGATTTTTGCATGGCTTTGCAGTTAATTAGAACAGTATTGATGAGTACTATAGGTAGTTATGTACAGCTTTCCTTATTAAGAAGGATAGTAGCTGCCTTGTGGCACGGGATTAAAAGTTGATTACAAGTGTCTTGAGGCCTATGGAGGGTGGATGCACTTGTTCTCCCCTTTTATAGGTACGGAAGTTAAGCTGTAAGACCTGAAGTCTTGCAACTTCTCTCATAAAAACGTGCAAGGAGTCATGTGGCACTTAAAAACTAACAAATTTATTTATTGTATCAGTTTCCATGGGAGAAAATCCCACTTCATCAGATGCTTAGAAGATGGGGAAACTTTGATTGTGGAGTGGAAATCATTGAAATCTCTGTGGAAATCATCAAGGGCATCTCTGCTGTGTGTCCAGATGATGAAGGTGTCATCAATGTAGCATAAGTCGAGGAGAGGCGCTTTGGGATGCGTCTTGAGGAAGTGTTGTAAGTTGGCCATAAGAATGTTGGCATATTGTGGTTAGTGTCACCTGATCCTATGAGTTACACTTTCCTGCATTTATTTTCTTCCCATTCTTGTAAGTTCAGCCATCTTCAAAGCATCTGACGAAGTGGAATTTTCTCCCATGAAAGCTCTTGTGATAAATAAATTTTAGTCTTTTAAGTGCCACAGGACTCCTTGCTTGTTTTACTGAACTAACATGACAGCCTCTTTGGAACTTGTCAACCTCTCATATTTATTTTGTAATTTTGCTTTCAAATGTGAATATAGAACATGGAGTTTGAGGTGGGGGGAACAGCTCTGCAAGGCTTGATTTGAAGTCATAAATTAGCATATGCTTTAGCCTGTGCAATCCTCATTCATTAGGCATTCACTGGGGATGGCCACATAAGTGGGCACATTCCCCTTGTAGATCCAGAGTGTTCTTGTCCTCTCTAATAATCCTGCTCCTGGGCTTTGATCAGGGCTTCCCAAGAGCAGGGATTCCCAGCCTTTTTGAAGCTGGGGACCTCTTTCTAACTAAAAATATATTTTCACCCTCCCTCCAGGTGCCTGGTCCTTGCCTTCTGCCATGGGCAGACTTTGGCCCACACCACTCTTCTGCCGGGGAGCCAGGGCTGCCGTGGTCATCGCCCCCTGCCCCTTCTGTGTTCCCCACCTGCCTTCCCGTTCTTCATTCCCCCTGCCCCTGCTGGTTGCCCATCCACCTCCCTCTCTTTCCTGGCCACCAGAGCTGCTGCACCTGGCCACCCGCTAGGCTGCTCTCTCAGAGCATACTCTGCATACTGAGGGTGGGAGTTTTTAAAACTTCCTGCCTGGGGGAAGCATCCTGTTGATTGGAAGCCTGGGTCTACATAGCAACTGGAGACTCTGGCGGCATCTGGCCTCAGTTCCCAGCCTGTCCACAGACCTCCTGTAGCCACTCTGTGGCCCCTCAGGGGTCCAGGCACCCCACGTTGGGAACCACTGCCCAACAGTATAGTAGACTTTAGCCTGCCTCAGTTTGCATCTTCCTGTTAAGAAAAGAGAAAATGTTATTTTTCACATGGTTTGTTGTGTCAACCTAGTTTTGTTGTAAGACTTTTAAGTAGGTCAAGTTTCACTTCAGGGTAAAACCTGTCCAGTAGTTCAAGATGGAGTGTTAAAAGCAGAATTGCAACACTTTTCCATAACGCTTTATATTTCTATTTGACTGACTGTGTGCTCTCTCCTCTGCTTTATTTGATTGAGGAAATTGTCCAAAGCTGGTTGATGACCATTCAAACTGGCATTGTGGATAGAACTTGATAATGTCTGTCTTCTGTCCATTCCATTATATTGCTCTTCACCCAAGTACTGCAGATAACAAGGGAAGACTAAATGGACACATAGCCTTTACAGAGGAATTGCGTTGACTTTCTCTGAAGTGCAGAGGATGGGATGTGCAAGGATAGATGTTTGTAGACTTTTTCTTTTAAAAACAAAAAAAACAAAACAAAAAAAAACCCCTGATCTTTTTCCATTCTGTCAGATGCACACATTAGAACTGGAAGCATAGAGAACTAATTGAAAGCATGTCACACCTAAGCACAGCAGAGAGGCTAGAAACAACCCAACTGAGACCCCTAAAATGGTTTAAATAAAAATGTATGAATTAGATTCATATGTGTATGACGTCTGTCACAGTTCAAGGGAACTGCACCTCTGTTTATCCCTCATGGTCCATCAGAGGTTATTAGCTCCCTGCAGTCACCTGTCTTAGTCAAGAACCTTGCATCTTTCTCACCTTACTGGGGCTTTTCCTGGTCATACAGTTTTTTGCTGACTTTTGTGATATTTCTGGCCATCTAGGCTGCCCAAACAATTTACTGTCTGTGCTTTGATTTCAGTTCCAAAGCTTATGAATAGCTTCAATTCCCAGCAGTCATAAATTACCATGCAGGTCTTTATAAGTAAGCACCTTTGTTTTTTAAGGTGAAAGCATTACAGAGAAAAGTCCTGTCTATATGTTGGATCAGAAGGAATGCTCTGAATCAGTTTTAATTAAAAGTTTTTTCTTTAACTCTTGGTCTCTAAAGGCTCCATTTTGGACCAGTTAGAGTTAGTATGTAGGAGCTTCTCCAGATGCTAGTGTCTCTCTGGGGATGTTACAGCTTGGGTGAATTTACCTAGTCATCCTCCATTGTTTTTAGTTTCTGGAGAAGCTATGGTTACCCTCCCCCATTGAATTACATAAACTTAATATGGTATGATTGCCCAAAGATATTACAGGAAATTGTCATATCCATCATAATCTCCATCATATGATGTATTGCTGCTGAAGAATGTAAAAATAGAAATAATTGTTACACTCTCCTTTTCCAGCCTATGTGAGTAGTATCTTGATTTTGTGTGAGAAAACAACTTATTTATGGACAGCTAAATTGATTTTTGTTTGTGTGATGGTGTGGTGTGGTGGTGTGTTTTTTTTTTTTTTTTTTTTGCATAGTTATGGTTGTGGTGAGCCTCTTTTTACCTCCTTCACTGTTGAGTCTCATGATCAAGTTCCATCTCCTGTGGAAATATTCTGGTGCTGGAGAGCCTTGCTGTATTGGTTAATAGATTTGCTGTCGTAGCAGAACGTAGCATTTATCATTGCAGGAGGAAAGCCAGTCCCTTAAGTAGCTAGGACCAATCTATGGAGCTCTTTAAATATCAGGAGAGAATTGAATTGGACTTTGTATTCAATGGGGTTGCAGTGCAGAGAGTAAGCATTGGGGTGATGTGTTCACAGAAGTCAGAGTTGCTGAGCCGACAGATGGCTGAGATTTTTTTTTTTCTCCAAGTTATCTTTTTTCCATGGCATGAGGCTTCATTCATGGATAGGAGTAAATTATTAATTTCTGTTGCACCTGTTATTTTTACAGCTGGGTTGTGTCTTAAGGGTTCCTACTGCAGAGTGGCCTGGAAGGGCCTGGGCCTGGTGAAGATGTTAATTGCTGAGGTTTAAAGAAGTAGGGAGGCTCATGTGATTTATATGGGGATTGCTGATGTACTGTGGAGATGATGGTTAGGAATCATTTAATGAACAGAACAAGCAATTAGCTGATCATTTGGAAGTGTCAGTTTTAAACTTTGCTTTCAGCGTGTTTGGGGGTACTAAGAAGTTGTAAAAAAAAAAAAAATAAAATAAAGTGGAAGCTGATGAAAATACTGCCTAGGTTAAAGTCTTATCTCATACGCGCGGGCGCGCGCACACACACACTCTCTCTTTCTCTCTCTCTCTTTCTTTCAGAAAAAGGGAAAAAAAGGTACATAGTTCTCCAAAATGTTTAAAAAATAACTAGTTGAGAAAGCTAGTCATTATTTTGGTAGATGATGACCATGGATAGATTTTATCTGTTTAAAATGTATAATAAAATAAAAACTTGGAAAACACTACTTTGTTTAATAATGTGCCTGAGTTTTAAGTCTTAGACTGTTGGAGTATTTAAATGAAAGTTTAAGTACACAGTCATATGTACAGTAAACATAACCTATTAATGAAGGCTATTCCTATATCATGTATTTTATTTTTAAGTGTTTCCGTTCTCAGTGGCAAGTTATAGCAGGAGAGTCTAATAAACTTGTTCACATAGTCATTTGCTCAGTGAATTAGCTAAGCTTTATCTTTGATTGGGTGTGTCAGATACCCGTCTTCAGTACTTTTAAGAGAAGTACATCTCTAAAGACTTCGTACACTAGTAAGTGCCCCTCTTCATTATCTGTACTTGCTTTTTGGGCTGGATTCACTGTACTAATCATTAATCATTTCATGTTTTGATTGCCAAGGAACTGTAGACAGGAATCCTGTGAAGTTAGTATCAGGTTAAATAGTGAAATACTGACAATATTTGATTTTTTGCATATGCTTTCTGTGTTTAAAACCTTTTTGGTGGGATGAGTTGTCTAACAGCCAATGAGAAGATTAACTAGTATCTTATTGCTTTAACTCATCTTATTTCAGAAATACAGGAATCAAGTCCCTATTCTTGCCAGTACCATTTTTGTGATGGTAGGGGTTGAGAAGTGAGTTTCTTTGCTTGCTTGCCTGTTGTCGTCGTCTTGAAAATGGCTGGATACTATGCATTCCTTCTGAATACTCTCTCTCCCACAAAATTTTCCTGGTATGAAAATGGCTCAAGAACATAATATACTGTCAACACTATGGGGGTGTTAAGTGATTACTAGAAGATGCTTCCTGTTTGAAGTAACTGTATCCTAGGCAACATAACTCTGGAAACCAAAAGCTGAGATGTGTTAACTCAATATACAGTTATCAAAGTGTTCCTTCCTATACTAAAATGTCTAATTGTCTCATATATTTAATTAGTCTAAATATATTTTTACATTGGAAGCAAAGATGATACAGTTTTGAAGAAGCAGAAGCAGCTGGTTAAAAATGAGAAGTTGAGGCAGCTGTTTCTCATGGGCATGTGGCTGGTGAGTTAAAGGGAAGCAGCAAATTAGAATCTAGTGATTTGCTTGAGGTGTGGTCTGAATGCTGCCTCAGAGTTGAGTCATTAACTGTCCAGCATCTTGTGCTCTGGCTGATTCCATTCAGTATAATTAATATGAAGCTGATGTGAGTATTCAAAGTGACTGTGCAAAGAGCTGTTGAGCTCTGCAGCTACCGAAATACACATTGTATGCCTGATTTTAACCATTGCTGGGAAAACCCCATTCAGCCCACTTGAATAGAAAGGAAGAAACAATGGTGTCATATCTGGAAGGACTTGGGAGATGGCTGGCCACCACATGCTAATTCTCTTGTGTAAAGATGTGGAGAGCAGAAGGTCCACAGGGCCCCACATGCGCCTATGAAGAGGGTCATGTCTGTAGCAGAGAAGAGCTACAAATTGGTTTGGAGAGGGTAGAAATGTAGAGGGGTTTAGGGAAACAAGGTGAATCAGTACCTCTGTGTTCTAACCATTAAGTTTGGGATCTTTTTTCAAGCCCCACTAGTAATGTATATTTGCTTGAGTCCTCTTGTTCAGTAGAAGTAGCGGAACAAATTCTGCTCTGATTCGTTGACATTCCTGTAGGTTTTTTAGAGCTCTTCCCCATCTAGCTTATTAAGCCAGTGCTAGTACACTGTTCCAGTATTCAGGAGACCATTATTCAATTCCCTTTCCTGGTCTCTTGCTTTCTGGGTTGGCAAGATAGGGGGATTCTTCAGTCTTTCCAGGGTGTCATACTCACAGCCTGTGTGCTGGATCAAGATCAGATTTGTTTTGGTTATGATCAGAAAATGGACTGCAAAATGATGCTTGCTCTGAACATGGAGGGGAAAAAGGGGTGGGGAATCCGTGCAGCTACATGGCCTGCGACACGTTTCCTGCTTTCCAGTGTGACCCCCTACATTGAATGAGTTTGACTGTGCCTTTGGAACTGAAGAGTGATTCATGAGGTGGTAAAGAAATGGTGATGATTGGATCCAAAGGAAGTGCTGTCCATTGTACTTGCCCCAAAGAGCAGCACCAGTGGAGTTTCTTCATTTTTGTTTACAGGCATCTTTACAGCAATTATCTCTGTAGCATCAGAGCCTGAAAGTAAATGTATTTTCATGACACTCAGTGAGATAGGGAATAGTGATCTCCATTTTACAAGTTAGAAACAACCCTAGAGAGCGGTGGTGGCCTGGCCCATGCCACACAGGAGGAGTTAGACTTTGAACCCATCTCTTTTGAGTCCCATTCCAGTGGCTTGACTCCTGAACTATTTTTTCTCGAGTGAATCCTGCTGTAACGTGAGTTAATAAAAGCATGTTAGATCCTGTCAAAAGCTAGTCTGAATCTTCCATTCCTGGATATTGAGAACCAGACATGCTACAAAAATTTTCTTGCCAGTGTGAAGAGAAAACATGGCATTATGAATGTATTAGTGACCAATGCCAAGTTCCAAAGAGGTAGCCATGTTAGTCTGGTTCAGTAAAACAAACAAGGAGTCCTGTGGCACTTAAAAACTAACAAATTTCTTTATTGCATGAGCTTTTGTGGGAGAAAATCCCACTTTGTCAGACACTTTGAAGATGGGAGAACTTACAGAATGGGACGAAATAAATGCAGGGAAGTGTAAGTCATGGGAACATGTCACACTGTAACAGCAAATCGAAACAGTTGTAAAGATTCAGACACTGAGGAGGACCTAATAAAATCAGCTAGTCCATGAAAGGTTCATTCACCTGCTCACCCACCGATGTGATTTATGCTATCGTGTGCCAGAAACGCTCCTTTGCCTCATATGTTGGACAAACAGGACAGTCTCTGCACAAAAGAATAAGTGGGCACTAATCTGACATCAGAAATCACAACATTCTAAAACCAGTGGGTCAGCATTTCAGTCTTTGTGATCACTCCATTAATGATTGGCTAATTGCTGTGCTCAGACAGATGAATACCAAACCAAAGCTTCAAAGAGAAGCTGATGAGATCGAATTTGTTTGCCAATTCAGTTGCATTGCTTCAGGACCTAATAGGGACATTGGATTTTTTTTCTCATTATGACAGGTGTTTTGACCTCATCTTCCTCTGTATGCTGCTCCCCAGTGTTTGAATCTTTCCAGCTATTTTGATTTGCTGTTACAGTGTTACTGGTTCCCATGACTCACACTTCCCTGCATTTATTTCGTCCCATTCTGTAAGCTCCCTCATCTTCAAAGCATCTGGGAAAGTAGGATTTTCTCCCATGAAAGGTCATGCAATAAATAAATTTCTTAGTCTTTAAGTGCCACATGACTCCTTGTTTGTTTTAGTGAATGATGTTTTAGCATACGTCATACATATAGATCTAGAATAATTTTTTTCTTTAACACTATAAGAGAAAACATAAGACACCACTAACCACAAGTGTGTGCTCAGTATGGTTTACTTTTGTAGAATAGGCAAGCCCTTGGAGCATTCTTTTGTCTTGTGAAAGGGCTAAAGAAAAGAAGAAGCTTGGACAATGAGTTTTGACTCATGGCCATTAGTAATTGGGTTAATGACTCTGCCAGGAGTCAAAGAACTCAGGCACTGTGATATTCCTCTTCTTTCCCCATGCCCCTAAAGTCCAGTTTCATTCTTGACATTAGGGACCTGAAGTTGCACTGTGCAGAATTTAATTGCTGTATTTCGAATAAATAACTTAATTATATCTGATAATAAACAGTAGCCATTGTGTATGATTGTATTTGGTGAATAATTTGTAATAGCAGTAGTAGTTTGTGGTGTATTAGTTATTTGAGGACCTTCTGAGCTGGTGTAAATTATCATAGCTCCTCTGAGTTTAATTGAACTACACAAGTAGAGAGCATCTTGCTCATTGTGACTACTAATCTACGGGGCCAATTATTACTTCTATACCAAGGAATTAATATAATATGAAAATACATAATAGCCTAAATGTTAAAGTATTTAAATTATTTTCATTTGTGCAGAAACAATGTGGCATAGTAAAAAAAAAAAAAAAAAAAAAAAGCCTTTTTGCTTTTTTCATATAGTGTTAGGCATAAATGTGTCTAGAGTTCAAAACAGTGACAGTGTAGAGGTTTGGAACTAACTTCCTAGTGATGTCTGCTCATAAAATTTATCTGTCTCAGAAAGTCTTTTATTTGGCATATATTAGAAATCATAGCTTTCCCTGTCTTTTTTTAGAAAAGGATTGTCAACTGTGACACACCAAAAAATAGCTTTTTAATGAATTGTTAATCAACTTTGTACCATAGGAGATTGCAGTTTAAGGGCTAAGTAAATTCTTAAGAACATGGAAAGAGAAATAGAAGTCTGTTGTCCCAAAATGCTAACAGCTGACAAGTAAGCCATATAAACTCCTCCTTTCATTTGTTTCCGGCAATAGAGGTGCTTATTGGAAAGAAATAGTTTTTTATAATTTGCACTGAGACATTTACAGCTTTTTTCAAATTCACTAGGAATATGTACTTATTAATGAATTATTTTGGTATTGTCTCCTGTTTCAGTAGTTTGAATAAAGGACTTTAATTCTGTAATTAGGTAACACATTACTTCTACACCAAAAGGAAAAATTTTGGATTTTGTTTAGAGGATATAAATTTGTTTTTTTCCTTATTGGACAAATTCATGTGTTGCTGACTTTTTTTTTTTTTTTTTTAAGGCTTCATTGTACTGATTTTTCTTTATCTCAAGAACAGTTGTAAGTGCTGCTTTATAGTAAACTAACTTAGAAATTGTTACCTGCAACTGGTTTTTGCTCATATTTCTGGGTATATTAATGATGCTTATTGTTTTCACTTTGGTCTTCTGCATTCATGCATCGTCCGTATTTCCTTCAAGAAAGTCTGCCTAACTCTAGGCTTAGATTAATTTTCTGTTTTGTGGAACTCTTCCTGTTCATTAATATCTGCCTGATTTATGGTTTGTTTTGTTTTTGTTTTTTATTTTCTTTTTTTTTGCGGGGGGGGGTGGTTCTTTCTATTTCCTTTTTCTCCTGGGGTCATGAAGGATTTGGGTCTCTGTTATTTGATACCTGAGCTCATTATGTGGTGTGTCCTCAATTTTACTTTAGATTATTCATCCCTGCTGAAACTCTCAAATGTAAACATTTTTGCTTTTTATTTATTCAACATGTAAATATTTTTGTGAATGTCATAATTTTCTGTAGCATATCTAAATCCTTTAATGAGTTAGAAAATGCTGTGTTCTTCAGAGTTAAGTAAAATCATTGTTCTATTAACTATAATTTCACAGTAGTGACCTGAAGTTAAGGTTGAGAAGACGCATTCTTTAGACATGCCCCCCTCTGCTGTTAGCTTTTTACAGCATTCTCTTTGAACTAAGTTTTCGTGCCCAGTGTTAGTCCGAAGGACAATTCTGTTTCTACTACAGTACTAATCAATTAGGCAATCACTACGAGCTCACTTCTGTCATTTTTAGAATGGTTGCTGAAGTTAGTGTTTGGCTAGCGCTGATACAGATCTCTTACTGAGCTTCTAATCTTAATCGCATCCCAATTGAAGAATACGGTGTGCTAAGAAAAAATTGTTTACACATAGAAAAGTGTAGCAGACTATTTTAGTGGAGTTGGTGATTGTGTAGATGCCATTCTTCTCCCCATTTGAGGCTTCTTGAGCATTGGAATTGTTACAATAATCACCTGTAGTTGTCCATGTGTCTGCGTTCAGATGGATCGTGTACGTGTGCGTTCGTTCATTCTCTCTCAGAAGTAATTCTGGCAACGAGGTTTTGCTCATTCAGTGCAGAAGGGGTCAATGTCTTACCAGCATTCTGTTCCCTGAACTTGCCTCCTTTCACACATCTACACAGAGTGTACATGTATGTCCTGAAAGCTCCCTTTCGGCAATCTGTGTAACTCTAAAAGCTTGTGCCAGCTAACAGTGAAATGTGCCACTTCCAGTAAAAAGAGTCTGGTTTGAGTATTACAGGCTGTACACAGTAGTTGGTCCACTCTCACCTAGGAATACTGGATGGTTCACATATCACTACTTATCCCACCTTCACCTTTAATGTCAGAAGGGTTGAAGTGCTGTATTTCTCTTGTAGGACAAGAGAGAGGCTGTTTGCAGACAATAAAAGACTTCTTCAATAGCTCCTGTATGACAATAGCACTAGATATAAAATTGATTTTGTCTCACAAGTCATTGTTCTAGTAGTTTAAAAGTTTTTTAAATGGATGTATTAGCATAAAGTTAATCCTTGTTCATTACCCATTCCTTCAGAGAGAAGAATCTAATAAGATGTAATTGGAAACGCTTGATCAGGTTGCAGCTATTGTTTTTCAAGTAGCTTTACATTATAAGCACAGTATTCAAAGACAGAAGTATTTAAATAACCTGAAATGGTATCACTGAGCACGAAAAACAAGGAAATTTAAAAACTGAGCCTGCCGTTGTGTCCTTAATTCACCTAAGTGTGTCTAGGAATTGATATAGGCCAGAGGTCAATATGTATGTGATGAGGCTGTACTACAGGATGAACTCTGGGTTCATTCTTGCTTTTTGCTTTTGTTTGGACCATCCTTCCCCTGTTTTGTAAATGTTCTCATTTGATGTAGAAGCTTGCATCAGTTCATAGAGGGTTCCTTGTTTGTTTTTTTAGTTAACCCTCTTGAAGGGGAAGTAATGGAACTTAAAAGCTCCTTTTGACTGAGAAACTTGTAATTGTGATTCACATTTAGCCTACATTCAAAGAGGGGGAAGTTCCTTGAGACATAAACTTGTGTAGCATCTATTCTGCATTCTGAAGTTAAAATCTTTATAGGCATATTCAGCATTTTGTAAATATCATATATTCCCCCAAGTTTACTGAAAATATATTTCCTTCAGTATTTATATTACAGTTGAAGACTTGTTTCTTCTGAGTTTTCTCCTGTAATTTTAAGTGACCTTATATGTTCATCTGTATTTGTCTGTGTGTTGCTACATATATCAAGAGAAACATGAGGCCATGTCTTGGTGCATGGGGATTTCAGCATTAAGGTTGAGACTGAACTTTTTGTAGTTCTACTTTTCTCAGTTGATAGTGACTTTTTCAGTCATTTGTGAATTCCATACTTGACTTTGGTTTAGAAATTTAATTTTTTACAAGATCCTGTAAAATTTGTGGTGTTACATGAAAAATTTCCCATATGTTAGAAATTTTGCAAACACGTCAGTGGTGACTGACCCGGTTTTCTTTAAACCTGACTTGGTTTGTAGAGCCTAATGAGATTGTTTGGGGAACAGAGTACCTGAGTGAAGGTAGGAATTTGCAGTCCCTTATCATGATAGTATCTGAGCCTCTGATCTAAGGAACAAGACAATTTTGAAGGTAGTTGGATAGTGTAAAATCTCAGACAGATGATTGAGTCTTCATGGAGATGCATCTAGGTACAACAACAGTACACAAAAGTTATGCATCAGGAGGTCAGAAATCATGAGTTTGTTTCCCATCTTTACAAGTAATGACCCTTCATGTTCTGTACGTACTTAGCACACACACTTCCTGTATTCTTTTGCTTTTATTGAGCCTGGAGAGAAGTGAGGTATATGAGACACACATGAAAAGATTCCTAGTGATTTGATGAGGGGGAATGTGTGATAGTAGCAGTTTCTGCAGAGAAGCTGACTTCAAAAAGAAAATGAAGAATAGCAATGTGGACCATTTAGATTCTGCTGGAAGGTGATGACTTGGTTTGCTTAGTAGTATTTACTTTCCTCGGAAATACAGATTTAATCTAGATAGAGCTGTCTGAAGTTTTCATTCTCAATTTAGATGCATTGAGTTGGCTGCATTTTACTGTGCAGATTGTTCAGGGAACACCTTACTGAAGTTCCGTTGGCCGTGTGTAGGTGCCAGGACCCAGGATGCATTCTGTAAGAGTGGAGGGTTGCCCTGCTGGCTGGGTACATTTTCTCTCTCTATTGTGCAGTATCCTGTTTGCTGGCTGGCTTCTTGCCTCTGCCACAGAGGCTGGTGTGCTTCAGAATGTATCAAATGAATGTCATGCTTCAATATGAAAGACACAATATACATGTAAAAGAATACTCAATGCAAGCTAAATCAGAACAGCTGCTTTTTGGGGATATATTGGCATGGTTTTTGAGTAGGAAAGATTGACAAGAAGCCATCCCATTCTGTGTCTTATTCCCCATTCCATTCCTAAGTCAATTCAAGGTATTAATCCAGATGATAAAGCCCTTACTTAAGCCCTTGTTTGCTACCCAAGCATTTTCTGTCTGTGACCTACCAAAACACCCATGTTAATAAAGAATACTAAGATAGTTGGTGTCCAAGATTCCAAGAGTCATAGACAGAAGAGTCATATAGTAAAGAGCTCCAGTTTTGGTCAGTGCAAGCCCTGCCACGTTCAGAGCACAACGTGAGCACAATTTCTTACAGGTCTTCTGTCCAGTTCAGAGGGCTAAAGAACCATCTTATAGGCCATATCTGTGCTAGAGAAATAATAATAAAAAAATCCCACTGGTGTTGATGCTATTTCAACTGAATAAGAGTTATTGTTCTTATAAGCGTAAGTGTAGGCTGTTCCCCTGACTGCTTGTTACAAAGTGTGGAGAGGTGTTGAAAACGGGGTTGGCAGCTAGTTTGCTTGTCTAAAATGGCTTTCAGAATGCTGCTAAAGTCAGTTCATTTCAACTAAAGTTAATACCAGTGGTGTATCTTTTAATAATTTATCTAGTTTTGAAAGGGCCATGAAAAAAGTAAGGAAGAAGGAAGGAAAAGCTTGATGATGGGAGTGTCATAAGTAAAGAGTTACTAACCAAGTTGGAAAATTTTATTTCAATGTATTCTGCAACTAGCTATTATATTTAGACATTTTATAAGTACCAAGATCAAATATTACTAGGTTTGTGATTTGTGGGCGAGAAATGGTTTGTTGCTAAGGGCAGCTAGAGGTGTCTCCCAAAACAGGAAGAGATGGTTCCTGCCTGCCCCAAGCATAGCATATGGTGCTGAGGCTAAATTAGCATAAATTTTGCTTAAGGGATTGATTTATCTATTGTCAAGTAAAACTAGTGAAACAGGTGTTAAATTCTAGTCTAAGTGCTGTGCTTTTTTTTTTTTTTTTTTTAAATACCTAAATTAACAAAATTAAGTGATATATTTTCCTGCCAAGCAGTGGTCAAGTGTCTGGATGCTTCGGAGGCATTAAATTAGGTAGTTCCTGATTATGGAATTTACAGTCTTCACTGGAAATGTGTTTTTCTTCAAAAATGCAAAGAAACACTATTCAAAACACTATCATCGTGAACACAGTGTCAAAGCAGTGAAGTCAGGCAATCATGCCATAGAAGTCTGAGTTAAATATGAAAATTTTAACCTTAACTTTTGCTCCTCTGTGCTTACACGTTTACAATTGTCCCATGTGGTGGTATCCTACTGACCAATTTCAGTTAGGCTTTCTTAGATAATATGCACTTGCTCCGGCTTTGTTTCTTTTTCTTTCATGGACAAAGCAAGCAGTCTCTAAAGAACATTAAATACTTTTCAAAAGTAAATATTTGGTGCCTGCAGGTTAAATCTCTCTGAGTTTGTCTTCACTGCCCTGTTAGGGGGCTTGTCTACACTGCAAAGATACACTACACTGCAAAGAAGAGTCAGTCTATGTTAGGTCAATTCACAGTCACCACCATCAGTCCTCCTTGGGTCAGTGGTACCCATCCTTGCCGGGAGTGCATCCGTCAATTGAAGAGGGGCAGTGCGAGGAGTGGAGGGCTCATTCTTTCAGCTCTGCTAGCAGCTCACTGCTGCTCCCTCCCCGCCCCCCCCCCCCCGCCTTGGTGAGAGCAGCTGCCTATTACTTCTTCTCCCCTTGCTGTTACCTGCGGGGTGAGAGTGCTAAGGGAAGCCATCAACTGACAAAGTGGGATTTTCTCCCACAAAGGCTCAGGCAACTAATAGATTTTTTAGTCTTTAAAGTGCCACAGGACACCTTGTTTGTTTTTCAAAGCTTTGAGTGATTTAGAGCATTGGCTGTCTGTTTAGGGGGCACTCAGGTTTAAATGTTCATAATTTTATAGTAGTGAACACATTTTCCTCTCATATGAATAGAGCACATGTAAAAGAACAGTGTGTATAATAATTTACTGTAAGGTGGTAGTTCCCAGATATTGTTGGTGTGCTATATGTGTTCAACAGAAACTAGAATTTCTTTTTATAGGTATTAATAGTAATGCCACCCATAGCTAAACTTGCCTCAACACTTCTCATTATATTATTTTGTTTCAGTTGCTGGTAGCTATGCCAAATCTAATGGGTTAAGGCTGAAATCTTCAAGGCTTGGTGCGTCATTCAGGCTGAATTCTTTTTACAGAAAGTTTCAGCAGCAATTTCCAAGATCAAGAATAAGGAAAAAGCATGTGTTTCCCTATTTTTAACAAGCATGTCACTGAGAAACATTATTACCACAATGCTTTGAAGCAGGGACTTGAAGTTTGGGGTGGCCTTTGTGTTAAAGAAATGCCTTTGGCTTTCTTAGAAAAGGGCAGAGGTCTGCTCATCACCTCTTCATGCCTCGTTGTGGTTCTGCAGGCCCCTGCCTTGATTTCCATTCCACATGTTTCCAAGAATAATCTACAGAGGCTTATGTAACAAATCACTTTCTTGGGGACTGATTGTTTAAAACAAATCAAATAAAGTCTGTCCCTATTCACCCATCTCTTGTTGGGCACAGGTCCTCCTTCCAGAGGTCTCTCTGGCTTTAAGCCTCTCACTGGGTACAGTTATTAACCCTTCTCAGGCTCTGTGGAATTAGTCTGATCCCTTAAGTTCAGGAGGCAGCAGAAACTCATTTCTTGGGCCTTTGTCTGCTAGATCCTCAGACCACTCCTCCAGCGTTTTCCCCTGCTCCTTTTTTCTTGAGTTTTTTCAGCATCTCTCTTCTTGCTTCACCTGAGTGCATTCAGTCTCTCCTGTGGACTGAATGAAAGACTGTCTTTTAATGTATACTCATAAAGAAGGTAAATTAAGGATCCATGCTGACTTTTCCTAACTACCAGACTGTGCTAAGATATGAGCAAGAGGGGAAAGTTAAGTTAAAGCATTCATCATTAACTATATAGTTCCTGACTTCTGTGCTTCATTTCTGAACTGTACCACTCTATTAATCAGTTATCCATTTCAGTTTGGAATTTCCATTGCAATTCACTCCACTTTTGAACGCCTCAGCATACAGTAGTTTGAATTGCTCCTTTGGCATCCTTCATGGTTGGCAGCCTCACTATTCAGTGTGTGGTTCCTGCATTTTATGCACACTTTATA
Organism: Podocnemis expansa; assembly: GCA_007922195.1. NCBI lineage: Eukaryota > Metazoa > Chordata > Testudines > Podocnemididae > Podocnemis > Podocnemis expansa. The sequence goes on along the minus strand of ML682024.1, from coordinate 1,842,831 downwards.
GAAAAGTTAAATGGTTCTGTTAAGAAGCTTGTATACAGTTTGTACGTAGTATCAAAGGCATCAAACAAGGTCTGATTAACCTCCTCCCTATATAACAGGGGTCTCAAACTCAAATCATCATGAGGGCCGCATGTGGGCTAGTAGAGGGCTGCATGAGGATTAGTACAGTAGCCTGAGGGCCAAACCACTGAAACCTTTCCATACAGTGATATTGCAAGTATCAGTAATGATTGTGTCATTGTGGGCCACAGGAAATAGCTTTAGGGGGCACATGCAGCCCACAGGCCACACATTTGATACTCCTGCTATATAAGGTGAAGTATGAACAATACTGATGAAAAGCAACAAAAGGAAAAACTAAAATACTGAATTAGATGAATTTTATTTAATACTAAATAATCTACTGATCTACTTGGATGAACCTAATGTACATGGGGTGCAGTATTGCTTTTATTCTGTGCCAATATTCAGCTCAGCAGATTCTTCAGCAGAATTTATAAATGTTTGAAAATTGCTGTATAATGGAAATATTGACAGACAACTATTTACAGTGGTACAAATGCATTGCTCTAACATGCATATAGTTCTCTCAGGTTGCTGAATACATTAAACAATATGTGCATATGTGTTCAGTAAGGAGATGTGTGTATAGTTTTCATGCATGTTATACCATTTATTGATTATGAAAATATTCCCCAGGTATGACCTCTGACATTGGCTGGGTATCAGTATGCTAAGATTTTTAGGCTGCAGTGATGCTGAGATCCTGCTGCATAATTGCTGTTCTGGAAAAGTCCCAAGAAGTATTTAGCATGATACATTTAATCACTATTCCAATTACAGCATCACTGAAGCAGATCTGAGTTTTCCTACCACTGATTCACTGGAACTTTTAAGTTGTAAAGAATCATTATCTGCCATGGTGCAGCATCTCAGGGCTTATGTACCCAGCATGGCAGAGCACACCAGTGAGCTGTGACTTACAGAATGCACTAATGTGCTACGCTTAACTGTCCAGTGTAGATCTTCCTAGTATGCTCTCAGCGTACTAGTACATGTTAATATAGTCTGAAGGAGGTTCTGTTTAAAATGTGGAAGCAGCGTTTACATTGGGCAGTTGAAATGCAGCGTGTTAGAATGCTCTACAAATCACTCCTCTGTAGTCTGCTTTGCTGGCTGCATAGACAAGCCTTTAGTTGCAATAAAAAATACAACTTCTGGGATTTACGAATCGCTCTGAAATAATATGTAGTGTTCAGCTGTATTTCAGGCCAACTATCAGTTGCTCTCAGCCCTCTGATAAAAGAATGGAACCAACCTTTAGGGAAGTCTGACTCTGCTTGGGCATTGAGGGGGGGCATCAAGGGTAGAAACATTTTTATGCTTTTTGAGAATGGAGCAACTGCATCAGTGCTCCAGTGATATATGTTCTTATACATTAGTAGCCCAGTTGAGCTGTTAACTGAAGAAGGCCACAGGCATTTTCCAGCACAGGTAAGGTTAGGGAACTGAGTTTTTTATGTTGCTTTTTTACAGTAGGCAGAAATAATCTGGTATTGGTTTTTAAGACTATGTTTATAAAACAGGGATGGGCGAAATTGGCTTATAGTTAGGCACCAGCAATTTTACTTTTGGCCCCCAGCATGTGCTCTTCCGTTACATTTCTGCAGTGGAGCTAGGTGACAGGCTACTAAAACTAGTTGCCATGGTGACCAGAAATATATATTTGTCGAGGCCTGTTATAAAACAAAGTGGTGGGGGAGAATCTAACCAGATTTTCAGTCTACTGTGAAACATGACTTCATGATAAATCTATTAATTTCTCTAGCTATTTACCTAATGCTGCTTTCCAGAAAATAGATTTCATTGGAAAAGCAGGAGGTACTTGGATTTTAGACTGATTTCTGAACATCCTTCCCGTTTCTTTTGAATATTAAAAACTGAGCATTTGTATATTCTTGAAGTTGTTTATTGTCTTCTATCCTTTAGATTTTAGTTACTGTACTTTTAAGCACAATATATCTAGCAGTCTGCTCTAGGGATTCACCGTTAGGATATTAATCATGTACCCTGATTTAAACAAAACGGAATTGTATATTGTATTTATAAAATTTATTGTATAAACAGCGGCAGGTACTGGGGGTGGGTAGGTGTGGCATTGTGCCTTGAGTTGTTTTACACTTTATGGTGGAGCATAGCCATACTGCTAGTAATAAATAGAATACTTAATGGAATGGTGAGTAGAATCCAGTAAAATGCTTTGAATTATTCTTATTGGAATGGGTAAGCTCAGATATTAATACGGTTTTACTAAGGGTAAGTAGAAACAGAACATAAAAGAACTCTTCATCCTGCTGTTCCAGGTTGGCTTTTGAGGCTTGAACCTAAAGCCCTTTTTTACTTGGTGATAGAGGTAGGTATAACAGTCTGTTGGTCAGTGAGTCAAGATTTTAAAATACGGTATGAGTGTATGAACATGCATTCACGTATGTGCTTGCACATCCTTAAAATGGCATCTTAACTTATTGGGGAAATCTTCAGGCCTTAGCTGGGAAAGTGAAAGATGGCAGTTCAAAGGACAGTAGAGTTATTTTTTGTTACATAATGGTTAAACATATTTCTTTTTGCTAGTGTATAAATATCTCTTTAGCTGTAATCTTGTTTGAGGGAAGACTTGTACATTTCTTCCTCTTTCAAAGTCCCTGTGTTGTTGCTGTTGTTTTCTCCTCTATCCATTTAATGGAATTTTGGTTATCTTTTGGTGTTCCTTGCCTACCTGAACCTCACTTGAAAAAGTAACGTCTATTGAAATGTTACATCTGATCATTCTCTATCATCTGGGATTTTTCGGCTGCCTTGAAGTATCCTTGCCTCTAATTTTCTGTTTCGTGCCACTTGACTTGCTTGGCTGTTTCACCTTGTGATTCCTGAATCCACAGGGTCAGTTGAATGGTTTCTTTTCTGACAGACTGTACCTTTTTAACCTCATATTTTTCTCTCTCTCTCTCTCTCTCTCTCTCTCTCTCTCTCTCTCTCTCTCTCTCTCTCTCTCTCTCTCTCTCAGCGCCAGAGGTTCTCAAACTTTTGTTACTGGCTGCACCTTTCACACAGCAAGCCTCTGAGAGCTTCTCTCCTTATAAATTAAAAATATACTTTTTATATCTACCACACTTTTAAATACTAAATTTACAGCCTTATTATTTAAAATAAATTTGTCATGCCCTATCACTTTAAATTAAGGTTAATACACATTTTTTGAATTATTGTTATAAACGGAAAAGTTATTTTCCAAAACAATTACTGTTTAATGCTGCAGGATGCAAAGAAACTTTGTCAATATCACTTCTCACAGTAGCCTCAGCACCCCATTGCACCCCCTACACTGTTGCTGGGCAGCTTTTGACCCCCTGCAAAATAAACTTTCAACCCCCTAACTAGCTGCAGCCACCAATTTGAGAGCCTCTGCTCTAAGCCAATGCCGAGCAGTTTGGTTTGATTTATCCATAATTTTGGGTGTCTGAGTATTAACTAAATTTACAATTTATCCTTGTAAATAATTTATCTATAGAAATCCATTAATTAACCAACATAACGTGTACTGTCCCTCACAGGATCAAACCCTTAATACAATGCATGACCTATGGTGCCATATTTATACAGCTTGAACTCAAACGTTAGTCCCTCCTCTCTCAATTCTTTATATAGAAAAGCAGCCTTTAACGCAAAACAGACAAGGAGTTTTTGATGGAGGGTTATGGAATCAACATTGCTCTTATTTCAATATTTTAAGGAATTGTATAAGTTTAGTCCTTAACATGTTTTGTAGTAAATTCTGATTTAATTTTAAACGTGATCAGCTTGTTCCTCTATTCTTTATTTTATTGTGAGATGTACCAAATATTTAGTAGAATATCTCCTTTATTCTGTGTGGTGTTTGACAGCTGTTTTCTTTTACTTTTATGTGAAATAGCAACTGAAAGATTCTGTATAATGACCTGAAATTATTCAGCCAGTAAGATGAACAAGTAGGGGACTGGCTTCTGCTTTCAATTGTAGTCCTTTTGAAGGTAGATAATTTTGTAAACTCTCAATGCACATATTAAATACCTAGGAATATACCAATCAGATGATGTATTTGAATAGCTGGATAGCACTCCTCTGCTTTTCTTTTCCTAGAATTTAATGTTTCTCCTTTGCACTTATTGCTTATATTAAAAATTAGTGTATGTTCCATAAATCTCCTGCTGTAGCTTGTGAGTTTTTGACTCTCATATCTGAGGAGACTTGTATTCTACTGGGATTTTTTTAGTCAGTTAAAAGCCAGCTTTCGTTTGTGAAAGAATTCAAAAGCAATTTAATGTCCTGAAATGCCTGGCAATAAGATATGAATAATTATATCTGGATTTTCTCTAAGTTACAGTAGAAATAATTTAATGAGGCCTGTTTGCAAAACACTTAGAAGGCTCTATAATTCAATCAGAAAAATATTTAATATCAGAAATAATTGGTCTGAAAAGACACTTACTATTTGATATGACAATGGTCTCCATTTAGTGCCTATATTTTTAACATATATACTTTGTATGTTATGGGTTCTTTTGCAAAATTCCAGCCTTGTGAGGCTTTTTTTTTTTTTAAATGAGAAATGTAATTATTTTGGTAGTGCCATTTTTTCTTTTTGTTTTGTTCCTATGTCTTAACTTTTAGAAACAAAGAGCTACTGAGTGGTTCCAGGTGAACTGCCCATGAAAAATGAATTATTCTATTTCCAGAACTGGTAGCATATAGGCAGTTCTGGTACAACCTTGCTTACCAATGTGTAGTTCAACACTGCATTAGGAAAGTGTAAAATTACCTTCTCAGCTAACCCCAACATGTCTGTCATGGCATTTGCTCTGAGCCAGATCAGGAGTATTGCACAAATCAAATCTTGTGTGGTTTGTATAGAAGAAAACATGGTAACACATTTCCTGAAATGTTACATTGCACTGAGGGAACTTTTGAGTCCCTATTTAAACTAGTCAGATCTCTTTAATGGAAGGTATTGTGGTAATGGAAAGTCATTTTAATTTGTAAACTGGAAGAAGCATATGCAAGTGATCACCACTCTTGGAAGCCCTCCTTTGATGGGGATAGTGGTGTGGTGGCTTTATAGAGTAATGCAACCCTAATCTTGTCTTATACAAGCCTACTGACTTTCTGAATCAAGGTGAAGAACTGTTATCAATGCTCAGCTATCTTTTGTTGTACTGTGTACAGGAGATGTGCTAGGCCTGAAAATGTTTTCCAAGGTGAGGGGTGGAGAGCTGTAACATTCAAGTGGAATAAATCAGCTTTTCATGTCTGTCAAAAATGTTATACTCCACTTCATTTATGAATGCTAGAACAAATGTTTGGAAGCCATATTTCAAAAGCTCATTCCTTCATTGAAGAAAGATTGGTGAATGAGATTCTCTTTGCTTCTTCTCACTCCCTTCAATTCTGCCAGTCCTTTACCATGGTGACTTGTATAGGGCTGAGCCATTTAAATGCTTGCCCCTTCACTATTCTTTTTTTTTCTTCTGAAAACTGATGTATTGATTAGAATTATTACAATGAATTTTAAGCACTGTTTGTTTGTTTGTTTGTTTGTTTATTTATTTATTTATTTATTTATTTATTTATTTATTTATTTATTTTGCCTTAGGTCCAGCAAGACTATGAATCTCTGTTCCAAATGCTTTGCTGGTAAGTGCTCTAAAAGGTTTTGTGTTTTTGTTAAGACTGACTAATACATTGTTATCATCTCCTTTGGAATTTATGCATGGGGTTTGGTTTCTTCAGTGTGTGAAAAGAGATTCCCCTCACTTTGGTGCTTCATTTGTTTGCTCAGGTTTGTTGAAACAATCTCCATTATGTGGAAAGCAAGAGCCTCTTGTGCCAATACACTAATCAAATCTTCTTTACTCAGTGAAGATAACAGAAGTCTGAAATGCCCTTGAACTGTAGAGCTCCAGTCTTGGTGCAGCTCCTGTAAAGATGACATAATTTTCAAAATACATGAGTCTGGTTTAGAATTTTGAATTCAGTAGGTCACATTTTTACTACACGCCAAAGTCGTATGGATGAAACCATAAAAGGAAGAGGAGGGTGTATGGAAATCAGTTGTCCTGCTCATGTGTGTTCTGGGGGTTAAATTATAATTTGGTGTGCCCCCATCATGCCGGTGCAGGCCCCCTCTCGCGCACCCCAGCTCCTGCACCCCATGCACCTGCCCAACACCCCAGCTTCTGCCCCCACATGCCTGCCCACCACCACAGCTCCTGCTGCCCCTCACATCTACTCCCTGCTTTTCTGGCTGCCGTGGGGAGGGGCTTTCGCCTGGACTGAGGCTTCAGCCTAGAGCCTGGTCTCACTGAGCATGCTCAGTGAGACTGGCCTGGGGGGGGGGTGGAGTTTTTAGAACTCCCTGCCCTGCCCAACAAGGCAGAATGTCATTCTGGGGCTTGCTATTTTTAGGCACTCAGCGTTCTGCCCCTAAAAATAGAAAATGGACCTGGAACACTGCATTCTGTGGCCTACTGTTTTTAAATGGCGGGCCCCAGAAAGCAGCATTTTGACTCCATTTTCTATTTTTAGGGGCCTTGAAACACTGAGCCCCTAAAAATAGTGGGCCCTGGAATGGTGTTCCCCCGTGTTCTGGCTTACTTTAACCCCTCTGTGTGTTTAATATCAAGAGTATGCATTAAATATTTGATTGTTTACTAACAGGCTAACCCTAACCTCTGTATCATATTTTCATGTTGGAAACTCACTATTGTTGGTGGAGAATGAGGGGAACTATTATCAACTTTTTGTCAGTCTCCCTTAGCTTGAACTAATATTGATTTTCTCAGATTTTGTAATCATGTTGTCATTCATTAACTAATACCACTTATTTTGCTGTAATTAAAGAAGATCTCAGTCTATTTATGTTTTGGATTTTTGGTTTAGCTATTGAAGGTTAAGTCCTAAAACTGTAATGTAAATATCCCCATTAGAATTTTGACCATTCATTTTAAATGCAAAAAATCCATGCTTTAGTTCCCCCCTCCCCCGAATTTGAGCTGAATGTGTATAAAATACCCACTAGATATCTTCTGGAATTTCTCTTTCAAGTTTTGGAAGACCTTTGCTTAGTGGATCATAAATCAAAATCATCATAATACTTCTGTAAAAGTAGTACAAACTCTGATGTATCTGAGTAGACAGAACCCCATATATTTCAGATTCCAGTTAAATATTAAGCGTTCAAGTATTCTTAAGTATGAAATATACAGGCCTTGTATTTGGGAAGCCAAGGTAGGTGAGAGAATTTGTGTGTGTGTGTGTATACATATTACACCAACTTCTGTTTGAAAGTAGGTATAAGGCTTTCAAGCTAGATAGTGTTTGTCTTCAGATCTGCAGAAGTTATAATCCACTTCTTTCTCCAGACAAGAAGAAGAGCTCTGTGTGGTCTGAAGGCTTGTACACCTTCCACCAACAGAAGTCAGAGCTTTGTCCAGTAAAAGATATTACCTCATCTACCCTGTCTCTTGCTGGAACCAACACTTCTGCAACAACACTGCAAACAACCTGATAGTTAAAAATTGGCAATCTTGCAGATCCTGGAGTTAAGACCCCTCCAGGCAGTACAAACAGTAGATCAAGCATGGAGTGGAGTTTCTTTAAAACTTGACTTTTTTTTATTGATTTTCTTTACATTTAAAAAAAAAAAAGTCTTAAGTACTTTTCTTGATTTTCTTTCTATTCTGTAAGTCTCAGTTGAAAAATTCTTTCGCTCTGAATAAATACTCTGAATATGCAGAGGCTTACTCAGGTGAGGAAAGAGTTGTTTTGTTCATATCTGTAAGTATAGACTTTAAAATGTCAAAGATCCCTTTAAAGAGACTAAAATGACTTTATAATATCATATGAACGTAAAGCTACCATATCCATTAGATCGTCACATTCTGGAGTCAGTGATCAGATTATCACCAGTCATTACTGATAGGGCAAGAACTGATATTTTTTGGCCATTTTAGGTCCCAGTTACAGCTTTATGGTAACCTTCATGTGTAAGTAATCGCATAGTATTCATTAATAAGTGATAACTAGCATGCTTTCCACCTTTTTTTGATGTGTCCCTTTCATTTTCTGTGAATTTTTTTCATGTAAGTGTGTTGGATGCTAGCCAGACCATTACGATAGGAAGATATCTGCTCTGGCTCCTGTAAAGTGAACCACAATCATTAACAAGAAACCCATCAATATCTGCATTTTCATAATTCAGACACCTCAAAAGTGTCAAGGATTCTTTCTCGTACATTTTAGTGCTAAGGTGACAAGCTGTAAACAAATGTGTTGGAACAGATTTGTATGAGGTGGAGAATTTGGGGTGTTATTACTGATGTTGACCCACATTTCCTTTCTCTTTCATTTTAGAAAAAAGAAATCCACACAACGATAAAGGTTAGTAACTATGGGGTTAAGTGTGAATTAAAAAAGAAAAAAAAAGCACAGAGCGGGTCTCTTCTATTTCCTTCCTCTGGAAAAATATTTTGTAGAAAGTAGAATGTTAAATGTATTGGGTGAGGAAGGCAAAGGTTACTGAAGGAACAAAACGTAGTTGCTGGGTTTGCATTACACTATACATTAATAAAGCAATGTCTTACTGCCTGCCTTTTTTTTTTTTTTTTTAACCATAACTTCAATCTCGTCAAATTACAAGCAAATTCTTGGATAAATAATCAAGATATAGGATCTTTCTTTTGCTGAAATGTTCATGACTGTTTCATAATTTGTCATCAGTTATGATAAGAAATGGGATTAAATTGGCACAGATCTGGTCAGAGCAAAGGACAGTGTTCAGGAGCTGTTGTCTTTAATTCTTGTTTGTCCAAATGCTAACAACAGTAAATGGTTATGGGTATGAATATATGGAGTGATCTGACAACGTTTGTTTAACCTGCGGTTAAAAAAACCTATCGTAGCACGATCATGGGGTTAGAAGCAAGGAATTTCTGATTAGTGACTTTATCAACTTTCCCATAATTCAGAAAGGGTCAGTTTTCCCTTTCCTTTCATAGGATTTTAAAGGATTAATTCATTTTATTTGTTTAGATAGCAGTATCCTAGGTGCTTTATAGACAAGTGTGAAGATAAACCCAACCTGGAAGAAACTGAAATATTAATCTTGAGAGGCCTGAAGGGTCACAGGACTATTCCACGTTACCACAGATCTAGCATTTCTGGTCTGATATTTGGTTCTTAACTTGCACAGCAAGATTATGAAACTCGGAAAAGAGGAGTTTGAAATTAATGAGAAAAAAATTGAGAAAAATTAAACCTGTCTTACTTAAGCATTAGTAAAAAATCACAACCCCTGAAATGTTAACATTTTTTCAACAAAGGCTCTTAAAATTAATCCAGAGTACTTTACTTTTTGCTGGTCTTTATTTCATAGTGTTGCCTAAAAGCTACCTATACCTCAGTCTCCAATATAGCTACAGCACAAGTGAAACATCTTGATGTTGAATTGCCACAGATGAATTCACTGTAGATTGCTAACCTAGAGTACCTTCAGCATGTCACACACCCAAAATACAAATTCCATATTGTCATTTTTTCAAATTAGCATATAAAATTAGATTTTTTTTCAATTTTTTTCAACCTAAAATGGCAAATGAGGAAATGCAAATGGATAAGACAACTAGATACTTTACCAACACCATGTTCTACACCATTATTACAACCTGTCCTGTCTGTCTGGCAAATTTAGTGTTCAGTGCCTGGAAAATGAGTGGGAAGGGTATTGGCTTAACTCTGCTTCCATTGAAGTTTGTTGGAATCTTACTATAAATTTTAGTGGGAGCAGAGTTAGCCCATTGCTGATTGTTAGTTTGTGAAAACTCACCCTTTTATTGTAGGCTGTTTTGGGCAGAGACTGTTTTCCTGTCTGTTCATATATAGCACCTGGCACAACAAGGTCTCATTCCTGAATAGTCTAAGTACTACTGGGAAACAATTACATTCCTCAGATATTTAGGTGTATTCCAATAACATGGCATAAAGCTGAATGCTTTCCCCTTAAATAATTAACATACTTCACCTTTAGTCCATTTTGCTCTCAGACCATAGGAAGGTAGTTGTTATGGAGCAAACAGAAAAACAAAAGGAGTGCATTCACTGGTTTGCAGCTTCCTCAAGGGGGCTAACACATGATGCTAAAGGTAAGTGCCATAGTACATGATGATATGGTGGAAAAATGCATAGAGATCACTGGAAATAGCACAGAATGATTTTAGAACATCAATGGGTGTGAAATATTTTGAACAAAATTCTTTAGGGACTTCTTAGTGCTTCTCAATGAGGTTAAAACTGAAGATATGTAGTGGGAGCTAGGCTCGGAATATCTTTCATCTCTGACTTCTGCTTCTGTCTATGCAAAAGGATTTTCACATTTACATGAACCACTGTCAACTCTCCTAATTTGCTGTGTGTGTGAGTAATGTGAAATGTACCATATGACAGGCCATTGTGATGTCAGAGGTGACTCAACCAATTGCTCCCAAGGAACGATTGGTTGTGTCACCTCTGACATCACAATGGCCTAGGAGTCTTGGCATGGCACAGATATATACATTATTGTACCTGCATACCTCACTGTAATTCGTAAAGGCAAAGTGACTGAGGATTTAAAAATTGGACAGTAACAGCTAGCGAAACCCAGGGATGGTTCATTGTGGTGAAATGGCTGCCCTTTGGAACTTGTCAAAATTATGAAGCTCTCAGCTATGCTTTCCGCTGTTTCCAATATTTCATGCTGACTCTTCAAACAATTGTATGTGGCACTCACTTGGAGAAGAAACCGTGATAATCTGAAAGTTTATGTGAAGGATACAAACGACGAAGGAAAAGTTTTAGCTGACTGTGGAGCTTTGGCAAAAAATGTTGTAATTAAATAAGTATTTCACAAATTCCCTTTTGATTTTCCCCCATCATTTTTGATAGGTTACAGCTAGTATCAACATAATTCGATTTGAGAATATACTGCTTACTCTGAGCTGCACTGTCCTCATGTGGCAGTTTCTCTAACATTGTCAAGAAAGACAAGGCCTGAATGTCTTGATTCCTGATTCACCTTCACCTGACTTGTGGCTTCAAATAATGTATGTCAGATCATGCTCTGCCATCTTGGCCCCCCTCCCCCTCAATCCATGTGTCGTAGATTATTATCATAATTAAAATAGAAATCATTACTGTTGACCACCAGACTGGCAATATAGTTCTATACATTTGCGGTGGCTATATGTCATACCATAAAGTTTTGTTACTTGAACGCAATATTGATTTTTTGTTTTCCCTGGAATTCAAGGGACGCATATAAGAAGAGAGGAATAAAATAAATGGCAGTACTTCCTCTGAAGTGGGTTCACACATACAACATATCAACTTTTGGCATTGGTTTTCATAATTTAATGTAGATCTAGAAAACTATAAAAGCCATTTCCGTGGCAAATCTTTATTCAGCCATATTTCATCTGCACCCTAAGTTAGGCAGAATTATTACATCAATTTCTGTACACTTTTTAACCCTATCATTTCAATTGAGGCCTGCTGCTGTAGCAGATTTTTAAGGACCAGACATGACTTGTTGAGGAATTCATTAATTGAGTGGAAGAATTACTCTTCAGTAAAACCAGAAATTGTCCTTTCAGCTATCTCCCTGAATGACTTTCCCAGATTTACAATGGTAATTCCTCCTGCTTGTGCTAGGGTGCAAGAGAATGGAATCAAAGTAAGGTTCCTCCAAGGTAATGTAAAGACAGTACCACAAGGATGATCTAACAGAGGCTCATTTCCAAAAGTAAACCTGGGGGGAGGGAAATGTGTTTCCAAATTGATTTTTGAAGTCAGTAAACTGCAGAACTAACCTTTGATCAGTCTTTTGGCTTGAACTTTGGAAAACAGTTCCGGCAAAACTAAATGGCTCTAGCAGACAGTTGTTTCATACTCTGTAATCTGGGCTACATAGCATTATTGCACAATAAATGGCAAACCATGTATGAACCTTCATCCCTTTGTCCCTGAAGGAAGCTTTTGTATATAAATGAATATATATATTCATTTAAATATGCTTGCATTGTCCATATTGCTGCGCTTACCCTCTCTGCTAATGGGCAGCCTCAAGTTTTAGTGCTCTGATGTTGTAACAGCAGTGAAGACCTACCAGCAGCATAAAAGCAACATTTTCTCTGTTAGTACACTAACACTCTCTTTTTTTTCAGGTGGGCTGCCGTACAGTGTCTCCTGTATTAGTCTCTAATAGAAGCTGGCACGTCCATTTGTATTGCTCCATTAGGCTGGGTCTTTGATTGTAGTGCATTCTGACTATACCATGTGTGTATTTGTGTTTGTAGTACCCAGATTGTTTGCGGCAAGATTGTTAGAGGAAATTCATTGGCTAGCATTTGAGACTCTGGCAGTTTTTGTGTGTTCAATTCCATTTCGTATCACACATTCAGACTGATACAGCCTTTTGAAAACTGAGTAGCCAGTTACACTACTCACATGTAAAAAAAGCTAGGAGTCCTGTGGCACTTAAAGACTAACAGATTTATTTATTGCATAAATATAATAAATATAAATGCAGTAAATAAATGTTTGTCATTAAGTGCCACAGGACTCCTTACTTTTTTTTTTGCTGGACTAAGCTAACACAGCTGCCCCTTTGGAATGACTCATAGTAACTCTCTAACTTGGGTATTTCTAGGGTGGCTATCTACAGGGCACCGAAGCATCATAGGTAGTTACGTAGTATTCAGCATATCTTCCTTTGGTCTTCTATCTAGCCCTCCCAAACTTGGTGGTTTTTATGGGTGGAGAGGGAATAATGCCACAGAATTCATAAACACTTGAGGAATCCAAACATGTAGCAAATCTTGTAAAGAGGAGAATTGTGATTGTGAAACAAAGAAATTGAAGCTAAATGGAGGATTTTAATAGGACATGTTTTATTGAGGCTCATGATGTGCATTGTTTACCCTCAGTTCATTCTGCGCCATCAATGTCTGAATTCTCTGCAAAGTGTGACAAGTCAGGGATCATCATCACCTGGTTCATTAAAGCAAGCTGATATTTACGGTCATATAAGGAAGTATTTACTACTCTTTTAAATGGAACTTCATTAGTAAATCATAAGCAAACAGGGCAAAATTTGAATGTTTTTGAGGAGAAATACTAACAAGTAGGAAACGAGCTCATCCAAATATAGTTGCATTCCTAATTTACTTTAGCTATTGTTTGGTGGTGTGACACTTGACAAATTATGTTGTAAAAGATCCCCCCTAAATGTTATGAGTAATCAATATGTACAGGGTATAAGATGGACAGGAATATATAGCAGTTTTTGAGGGATGAACACATTTTTGAGTTCCTCAGAGTAGCTGTGGAACAGAAGTATTAGCACAAGGTTCTACACCCCTGTAGCAGAATTAGTGTAATAGTGGTATGAGGTGGTAATTGGTGATCACTTTTGGGGGATGTGTACCCACTCCATGCCAAGAGCCCTGCTGCATGAAGGATCCCTGTATACAATTGTGTAACAGAAATTTCTGGGAGCCTGGCTGGTGGCTCAGTCCCTGGGCTGATCTGTCGGCTATATTTTCTTCTTTCCTTCCCCCCACCTCCTCCTGCCATCCCATTCCCCCCCCCCCCCCAAACAAAATAGTGGGGCATGAATAAACATTGCAGGAGGCCAGAGTGATTCCACTGCTGCACTGTAATTGGTGGGAGGAATAAGGAGCCTTTATGAAGCCTGGCATTCAGACTGCATGTTCGACTAGGGCAATTCATCTCTCTTTCTGGCTTTCCCCAGCCACAGGAAGATGGCATTTCATCTGCTTACTTTAAGAAGTGTTTCTTCACAGACGTAAAGGTTAGAGGTGCAGCAATCTTGCAACAGAGCTTAAATTTTGTAGCAACACACGCAGGAGCATTTCCTACTGGTCGGTAGAGTTAGCAATCCCCAAACTGGGTTAATAGTGCTTTCCCATCAAGATACTAAACCTTTTTGTGACAGAAAGGGATCTAGATACCTTAATGCTATCATGGAAGATGTTAATCCCTTTTGTTAGGAGAATGACAAAGCAACCAGTTTAAAAGGTAATGATGGTTCCATTACACTAGAGGTCCGACACTGCTTTAATGTTTTCATTGTTCCATGCCTCCTTAAATAGGAACTAAGATCACAAAAGATGGTTGGAATGATTTCTGGCTGTTGTGACTTTGACAGCATGGTTGTTTGAGGCTCATTTATATAAACTGTTATAAATTGAACTTTACAGTTAACTAGAACTCTGCTAAGTGCTGGCTCCCTGAAAAGACTGCAATGTCTAGTTTTTAATTTTAATAAGTTTCTGTATCTGAGCATTTTTATTGCTTGGTATTTTCCATGCCTATTATCTCAAGGGCTGGCTATAATCCCACTACCTTTGACTGCAGAGCAAAGCACTTTTGCTTTTTTTATTTGTGTCTTTTGCCTTTTGTTGTTTGTAGCGGGGATGCCATTGCCTCCTATTCCATGAATATATTGTTCACCTAACTTCTAGCTTGTTAACCTCTCCATGCTGCCTGCTGAAGCACCAGCTCTAATTTAGTCCCTTGTGTTCTAGTTCTCAGGTGATTTAAAAAATGTTTAGAAATATGACTTAATTGCATCGATGTTTGCGCATTGTCAGTGTGAAAGCAACGAAGAGTTACATATTTAGACAGAGCAACCTGCAGGTTTAATTCATTAAGCCTTCTTGTTTGTAACTCCTTTCTCTTTTACATCTGTGCATAAGGTGGTAGACGGACTCTCTGATATTCATATTTAGCAATTTGGTTGACTTATGGAAAAGCCTGTACTCTGTTTTGTGTATCTGCTCATTTGGAAACCTTGTATCGCTTATAGAGACACTAGTGATTTGTTCCCTAGCCTCCCTGTGGAGTTTGTTCCATATTACAATCTAATTCCACGTCCGTGTCGCGCACTCCTGAGCCATTAATTTGTACATTTCGATGCAGTTTGTTTCATCGTGTTTTTGTAATCCAAACTGAATGTAACGAGCTGTGTGCTTTGGGGACCCAGCCTTGCCTTGCCAATTAGAACAAGTGGTTACTGAGAGAGAGTATATTTTAAATAAAACATGGCACCTCTGAGTGGGACCAGGCAGCCTTTGGGGAATAAAAGAAACTGTTTAACTCTTTCTCTGGGATAAGAAAGTGCTTAGTATTTGAGCACATTTTTAAACCATTCTGTTCATTCCTTTGAGATGTGTGATTCAAATTTGTGTTTTGTCACTGGGATAAAATGTAGTTTGTCATTGGAGACATCTGTTGTTCAGAGCTGTCTGTTGAGTATTTAGAAATACAACAGGCTCTCTCTCTCATTTACTGCACATTTGCTTGAGCCACTAGTGCTGTGTGGATAATTATAAAGCCACAAGCAGCTAAACTTTCTCTTCTCTTGCATCTTCACTGCAGAGTTTGGGTTAGGGCAAGAATGATGCCAAGTCGAAAAAGGGGAAGATAGAGAGTGTGTTGCAACCCTGTGCAAAAACATAAGGGTGAAAAGTGTCAAATAAGGTTATTTTTTTAACCAGCCTTACATGACTGATGAAGCGGTTATCTTCTTTGGTCCAGAAACTACCTTTAAAGCTAATGAATTGCCATGTATTGTACCTGCAGGGAGTCTAGCTTAAGAGTGTGTGTGTGTGTGTGTGTGTGTGTGTGTGTGTGAGAGAGAGAGAGAGAGAAAATTAAATAAGCATATTAATGAAAGTGCTGGGTTCTCTTTATTTGGCTGACAGTCCACAAGTCGCGATCATAGGAAATTATCAGTGTCATTCCATCAATTCAGGTAACTCACAAAACACAGTTTTGTGCTCTTCACTATTGTACTTCTATCTCATGCAAAAACTGTCTTAGTTGTAGCTACCTTTCATTTTTGCTGCGACTGAACTCCTGCTGAATTCAGTCAAGACACAGCAAAGAACATGGAGGTCAGCTCTGCTTTGCCTTCCTGCTTCTTCTCTTCCGCTACATGACATCTGCTTTTATACCTTTAGTTACGGAAAGGAAATCAGATCCTTTACCAACTACCTCTAACTAAGGACACTATATACACAAGCAAGGAAAGACCAAAAGCAAAACTTTCTTCAGGGAGAGCCTTTTAGCTCAACAGTGTTGTTAAAAAAAAAAAAAAAAAAAAAAGTATGGTTATTGAAAGCTAGATGGCTAGGAAGGCTGTGTGATGGGACAGGGGTTCTCAGTGGAACTGGGGACCTGGACAAATATGGTCTGGTTATAGACCCTAATGTCACTGATAGATGGCCAGTAACTAGAACCCCCTAATTCTTGTTTGTGTAATTTCTATTTTATCCTGAGGGAATTTTGTCTTTTTTTTTTTTTTATTTAATTCATGGGGGAGGGTGTCAGGTCTTATCTATGAGGTGGTAGGAATCCGTGGCAGTAGTGTTTATAGAGCGAGTGCACCCCACGTTCACCCTCCAATAGCAGCTTCTTGGCCCAGGTCTGAAGGACATGTCTGTTGCTGCTGCAACACTTAACGTGCATATACTCATTGGATAAGCCGACCCATGTGAAAGCCAACTCCTGTTTGAGCCCCAAGAACAGGGAAAAATGGTGACTGGTGTATAAGCCGAGGTCCCTCCGTGGCCTTGGGCCTCTAACAACCCTGCCCTGCCCCCAGCAACACTGGCTTCCCCAACATCCTCCCAAACCCCTGGGACCTGCCACTGCTTTTCCCACAGTTGCCAACACCCTCCCAAACTCCCAGGCCCTGATTCTGGCTCCCCTGGGCCAACCCCCGACCCCCCTTACCTGGCTGCTCCAGCAGCTTGGCACAGGCTGGGGCTTGCTTCCCTTCTTTAAGCCCTGCCTGGGCTGAGCACTCAATATGGCCACTCCAGCAGCTAGACAGATGTTGAGGCCCGCCCCCACCCCCAAGCATGCTCAGGTCTGGAGATTTAAAACTCCCAGGCTGGGGCTGCTCTCTGACCTGTGTATAAGCTGAGCTCCCTTTTTAAAGGGGATTTTCAGGCACAAAAAACTTGGCTTATATGCGAGTATATACGGTATTAATATTGGGGCCATCCACTTCCTTCCAAGACAGAGAAACAGCTGGGTCAAAACTGAGTGATGCTGTGGCCCCATATGACAATTTGCAATGTCCAGCCCTATGAGACAGGATCCACTGCTGTAGGGCGAATTGTTTTTGTTTTTGTGTTTTCCATTTTAGTTCATGTTTAGAATTTGCAAAAACCAGGGGGTGGGGTAGGGTGGGGTACGGTAGTGTCTTTTGGTAACTCATCCACATTTATTTGAGAGGAAGGATGTTGTAATATCTAGGGTGCTTGCCTAGAGCTGGGGAATCACAGGTCCAATTCCTTGCTTTGCTGCAGGACTTTTGGGTAAGTCATTTAGGCTTTCCACCTCAGTCCCTCATCTGTAAAATAGGGATAATAGTACTTCCTTAAGTCATAGGGGTATTATATAGATTAATACATCAGAGATTTTGAGGCACTTGAATACTGTGGTAATGGGAATCAAACAAATACCTGAGAGAGGTAGGTCTGCCTCTGTGGTTTTGTTTGTTTTTGTTTTGTTTGTTTTTTCTTTTCCTGCAGGGGGAATGGGATTGGACACAATCTTGTATAACAAGTAGGCTTATGGAGAAACAGAAGGAACTAATGGAACAGTTGTGGGTCAAATTAACATTCACTCTGCCATACGGCATCTTAAAAGTCAGTCAGGCCTCTACTGGGTTGTCAGTCACAATTTCTAGATTAAACTGCTCAAACCTAGGAAAAGAACATTTAGCTCTGCATACATGGACCACTACTGCTTGAGCTGTGGGCACTGTTAGTGATGAATTTAGAGGAACTCTTACATTCTCTCAAAACTAGTCACTAGAGGTGATTTTTTTTGAGTGCCTGCTCGTGTCCATTCTCAATTAGGTAGGTGTGTGCCACGCACTGGTTCTGGAATTTTTCTCATAGGGTAAGCGCCAGTGCTCTTTGCAGAGATGCATTAATGCACCCATATATCAGGCCCTACTCCCTCTTAGCTGTTTCTTACCTTTGCAATGGTTTTGAAACGTTCTCTTATCACTTGAAGTTTCTTCTAACCTATGTTGTCTCAAAACTAGTCACCAGAGGGCAAACTACTCAAACACATTAGCCACTATACAATTAGTAACTTTGCTTAATTACAAGCTGTTTTTTTCAAATGTAGACTAGGCAGAAGTTTGAAAGGAGAATTAATTGATGGAAAGGTGAAGGAATAAATAACAAGCTGTTTCTGAGCGTGAATGACAAAAGTCAGCATTTCAAATCAGGTTAACTTGTAGAAGAATCTGTAATTCAGACTTCAAACTGTTTGATCAGTTCTCAAACTTTGCAAAAGATTTCCCCTTAGATTTCAAAATAAACTTGACAATGTAGCATCTGAATCAATTTTAATAAACAGAGCAATGTGGGAGCTAAAAAGATTCATAATAGTGTCTGGGCACAACCTCAGCTATGTAGAAATTAGTCTTTAATGGGAAAGCAGAACTTCCCATGTGGGGGGTGGGGGTTGTTTCAGCCTCAGAATTATGAGAGAGCTATTTGGGAAGAAATGTATATAGCAGGGGTGGCCAAACTTGTGGAACTCAAGAGCCACACAAGTTGATTATTAAACCTTCAAGAGCCACACTGAGGCATATAGCCATATACTTTACGTACTCCAGAATTACCAGGTTTAAAATTCATTGCACACTTTAATTTTATCATATAAAGAGGACAAATACTGATCCTACTAATGTCAGATTCTAATAATTACTTAAGGTTACCATGAAAATTAGACCTATACAGTAAAAACTTAGTTGCTGCTCAATGTAGAAGACTGCAGGCTAGTGGTGAGTTTTTTAAAATCCCAACCATGCAGCATTTCTCCCTGCCATCCCCGAGCATGCTGCACTTCTCCCCACCATCCTGACCCCCTCCTGAACTCCTAGGCTGGGACTGCCTTCCTAAATTGATTTGCTGACGTTCTTCCGGGAGCCACAATTTTTCATTCAAGAGCCACATGTGGCTCCTGAGTGCAGTCTAGCCACGTCTGGTATATAGTGAGACCCTAGCACTGTAGCTATTACAAATTATATTTGGGGTTTTTTTTCTTTGCAGAGATCATAAGAAGTTGGTCAAACCACTTCCAACTTAAATCCTGGAACATACAAAGACCCTGTGCTTCATGGATGATTGTTTGTGTGAATGCAATACGAATGTTTAGGCAGATCACTTGTGTGATTTGCTATTATGATAAGTGTTTTGTTCTTAAAACCTCTGAAATATATGTATAACTTTAAAAAATCGTTATTAGCTATAAGCCACAGGAGCAATTGTCTGCCACTTAAATTCTGTAGAAGCCAGTGGTGAGTCTTGCCTCTTTATTCACAAATTTTGGGTGCCCAATTTTGAAATGCCTAGGTCCTGATTTTTCAATGTCCTTAGCATTATATCAGGGGCACCCTACCATTACATTGCTGCGGTGGAGCTAGGCAACAGGCTGCTAAAACTGGTTGCCATGGCAACCAGAGACACTATTTGTCGAGGCCTGCATTATATAATACTTTATTTGTTAAAGCATAACTCCCATAGACTTTAACTGCAGCTGTATGTTTAGCACTTGGACATATAAGGATCCAGGTGCCTTACGTTTACCCTCAGAAAATGAGGCACACAGAAGAAAATTCTTGTGTGGCAGAGACAGGGATAGACTCCAGTTTGCTCTGCCTCATACATTACTCACTTTGCAACTTTTCTAATAAATTAAGTGAATGGTCATGCAGACAACATTTTTATTCAGCTTGCAACTTCGATTTCATTCCTGAACCACCATCTATCTTGTTCCCTAAATGAGGCAGGTGTTCTGTGGAAAAAATAATTTGTGATTATATATGGTGATACGCTTTAGTTATGCTCACACAAATGAATACTAAATCAAGGCTTCTAAGAGAAGCTAGGGAAATTGAATTCATTTGCAAATTCGGTTGCATTGCTTTAGGTCTTAATTGGGGAATTGTTTTTTTTTTCTCACATTACAACAGATGATTTGACCTCATCTTCTTCTGTATGCTTTTTCCCAGTGTTTGAATCTTAACTATTTTGATTTGCTGTTAGTGTGACCTATTCCCATGACTTACACATCCCTGCATTTATTTTCTCGCATTCTGTAATTTTCCTTATCTTCAAAGTGTCTGACAAAGTGGGATTTTCTCCCACAAAAGCTCATGTGATAAATAAATCTGCTAGTCTTTAGAAGTGCCACAGCACTCCTTGTTTCTTTAATTATGTGCTCACTCTGAGGCCAAATAAATGTTGTTCAAGTAACATTAATTCTAGTACTTTCTAATTCTTGAATGTTTAACTTTGCAACTTCAATATTTTATTATGCCAGGGCTTGTCCAACCTCAGGTGCTATGTCACCATGGCTCCCTGGGTTTGTAACATGGGTCCTAACTCCTCCACAGAACTGCAGAGGCAGGGTGGCTCCTGTCACTTAAAAATAGAGCAGCTGGCGCTTGCAGCGATGCTTGGTTGATTCGGCAGCAGGGTGGCAGTTTTTTGGCATCCCAGCTGAGCACCTTAGTTTGAAGTTTAGCACCTACCTGGGCAGCCATTTTGTTGAGCCCTGTTTTATGTAGTGGTTTTTATTTTTAATGTGTATTTTCTGAAAGTTTTCAGAAAGTTGTTAAAACCCCATTCCTATAAATTGTCAGGTGGAATCGCCAATATTGTTAACTCCAAGCATTAAAAAAAAAGAACTTGAATCAGGCCTCAAATTATGAAACTTCTTTTTTTTAAAAATTAGCATTTGTCTTTGTATTCTGCTTCCTGGGCCATTAGGATATACTTGGGTTGCATTTTCTTGGTGAACTATCTGTTTTCTGAATAAAAGTTTTGATTCTGTTATACTCAGTTGGCACCAGGAGTTTTAAGAGAAGTGCCAAAGTGACAATCATGGAAGTTAAAAACACTGAACCATAGAGACCTCCAAAACTGGTCATCAGTAGGGTTGAACTTAGACCCTCTAAATCCAAGACATGAATGCTTGAGCGAATTGTAAATTGGCAGCAGTAGTGGTAGATTGTGAATAAGCAGCTAGAGAGGAACAAGAGACACATTGTACGAGGGGTTTCACAGCCCTTTGCTGAGACTTGAGAAATATTGAAATTTGGGGATTCTGGGTTTAACTCCATGTTATGGGGGAGGAGGCTGTGATTATAGACATTTCTGTCCCTGTTCCCTTACAGTCTGTCCCTATCTGTTCCTATCCCTGTCCCCTTTTGGCTCTTCACTCCTCTACATTCCATTCATATTTCCTGGGTGTCTAGGAGGGGAAGCATCAAGAACACTGTCCTGTTCAGGAAAGTCACTGGCCCCAGAAAAGACCTGGGGTGCGGGCCCAGGCCACGTCCCCTTGGTCACGTTCTGGTGCCTGGGCCCGATAATTCATCGGGCTCCTGATGCCTCCAGCCTGGCCCCAGATCCCTGGCCGGTTTCGGGGCCAGGAGAGGCAGGCGCTACTGTGGGTTTCGCTGTCTCAGTGCTTGGCCGGGCGCTGCAGAGGACACCCTGGCCAGGGTCCCTGGTCTGGGATGGGGCTGACCTGGACACTTGGGGCAACGGTGCCAAGACTTAGGGCATGTGCCCCAGGTGCCAGCAACGCCCCTGGTCCTGTTGTTTTTGTGCTCTCCTTTTGGTCTTCCAGTGCCTGTCCATATCTGTCTTATGACTTAACGTAAGCTCTCTTGGATTGGGATAATCTTTTGTTCTGTGTTGTGCAGCACTAATTGGGTCCTGCTCTGTGATTATTCCTCCTAGGCACTATAGGAATACACGTAATAAGTAAAACAGAGTGCTTCCCCTGCTGGCAGTTCGGGGGCCCAGTGACACATTAGCCTCTGACATTCTGGAGGAATCACTGCAGAAGTCCTGAATAGTCCTGGACCCTCCTTTGTTGGAATGGAGTATGTTTGGTGGGGTTGAGAGCTCTGTGAAGTGGAGCCTTTTTAGTAAAGAAGGAATCTTCAGATAATCTTGCTGCCAAAATGGAACAAGTTTCTAGTGAGCATTGGCAAACAGCAATTTTTAGAGGTTTGAAACTCAGCCAAAATTAGAGAATTTTCACAGGGACAACAAAAGATACTTCTCTGACCCTGGGGTGACTTTCCCTATCACTATTTGGTTCCCTTTTCCTAAGTATGGGGACGTGCTATAGCTTCTCAGTGATACAGCTGCAATAAGTTACCATTCACAAAATGTATCTTTCCCAAACTCTTTACTCTGAAATGGCTCAAGGATTTTACCTTAAACTCTCCCAAAAAATTTAACCTGGGCAGACACTTGGTAGGGGAAACTTTGTCAAACTGCTATGTATTGCAACTCCTTGCTTCACTGTTAATGTAAAATTTTGTACACATATACCACCTGATACTTCTATAAATAAATGCAAAATATTACTTTAAGGGTGCTGCAAGAAATCATGCTATACATCAAACTCTCAATCCTTGAATAACATGGGGTGTTCCATATCTAAAACTGAGATGCATTGGCACAGCTGCACAGAAGAGCATCCTTCCACACGCAATACAAGTTGGAGACAGTGGGTACTTCAGTTTTATGAGCATAATAATTCACCAAAAGTAAATGTGCCTTCAGAGACAGAAATACTTAGTTATACAGAGTAGAATAGGTATCATTTATTTCCTAGTAAACTCTGCTTACCTCAGGCCAATGTTGTGTTCAGTGAACTAAGTCAACATTTAGAGGTCCATTTCTCTTCTTCATCAGTAATGATGGCATTCGTAGGTTTTGCCCTTTTACCTGAAGGTATTGTTTATCTTATGTCTTCCTTTTGAAGCTAAAAGAAAGGAAAGATGTGTACTTGGAGGCAGATGCCACATTCTGGGTTATTTTCAGGTTGAAAAATGATATCCATTTCTGCTTGTGCATGTGTCTACCATTGTGTTCTAGCTGTGTTTAGTATGGGATTTTTTCCTACAGTCATTAAAGAAGCTCTCATTCACCTATGTTGACATTGCTGCCTTGCAATGTGTGAAGAAGTAGAAGGTTGATCTTGGTATAGATGAGAGCACTCTTTCACTGTGACACTTTGTGTGCATCAGCAATACTTCTGTATCACTTGGAGGCAGTCCCACCTAAGAGTTGTGTTGAAGGCTCTTCAGCAGCAATTTAAAAACTACACTTTGACAGCATTGCTACTTTTTTACTGAGACTAGCTAACATCTAAAGAAGACTGTGGTAGATATAAATAAACTTGGACACAGAAGCCCTTACGGAAGCTTACATCTACCTAATTGTCCTTGGTACTGTAATGTTAGAAATCTTTTAGTAAATTGCAATATGTGTCTTTTTTCTTTCATCTTAACCATTTTCCTGTTAGTGAGTAATTTTTAAAATATGAAAAATTGTTGCATGTCTGAAACCTCTGTTGTTATGGAGCATTGGATAAACGAGAGAGGTTTTGCTTAAGTTGTAAGTAGCAGTCATTTGTTTTCACATTCTGAGCACATGAATAATACAGCTGAGGCATGACTGCTATACAGATGTAACTGGATGGGCACCTACAACAGGCCATTTACTGTCTTCTTTTTTAATTGGACACTTGAATCTGTGAACCACTGAACTGAAGTAGAAGAAGTGTTTTTAAATCCAAACTCAGATAGCCAGCAATACCTGAAAATCATTATCTACTTGGTAGCTCTGGTAACATTATGTCTCTACTATATTTCAGTCCATTAAACTCTTGCACTGAAAAGGGTCTTGATGTGCTTCAGACAGAAGCGAAAAAAAAATATAGGAATATTCACTGAATAGGTTTAGAAATGCAGAATTGTGGGGAAACTTTTGTCGCAAAACCAGTTTTGTTTTCTTGAAGGTAACCAAGGGAGCTTTTTGGATGTAAAGGTCAAATTTCATGTATTTGTTCCTATTTGCGCTCTCTCTGACAGAATGAAGGGTATTTTTCTCTTGATTTATAAGGTTTTTACTGTGGGTTAGTATTGCTTAAACAAGTGATATTGAGAGCACCTCTGTCTTCCACTGTCCTCATTCTGTAAATTGGGCGGAAATGAGACATTTAATTTCTCTGTGCTGCTTCTGTAGATCCACAGCAAAGTACGAGAAGTCCATTTACAAGAGAACAGCAGTAATTGTTTTGTTTTTAACATGAAGCCGTTTTCTCTTCCACACAACAAGCTCCAATAAGTAACTCCCTGTAGAGAGAATGAGTTGTCAGTTGTGACACTCTCCCTGCACACACCTGAGCCTGAGAAATTAAATCATACCTTATCCTACAGGGATGGAAAATTCATAGCTCACTCAATTCTGACTTTTGAAAATGTTATTACTGGTACTTGATATTTTATCCCCTCTTAAGGGATTTCAGAGAGAAAGCATTTACAATGTTAAATCTTATGTAGCATTACGACGACTTGTTCCCCTTATGGTTGTAGAGATGGAGTTGAAGGGAGTTGTACAACCTTTTTCTGCAGTGTTTCAAATCAATACCCTGCTATTTTGCTCAGTATTGTTTACTGGCTACTCAATAGACAGCTCTTGATCTAACTAGTATTTTAGCTAAACTATTTGCTCTGAAATGCAAAGCCTCTTTTGACAGTCAAACACATGGATCCTGGGAGGAGAATTAGACGTAAAGAAAATAAGGACATATGCGTTTTGGCAGAAGACTGTGTAGTAGAGGATGGGGCATATTTTTTATGCACCTAATCAAGTTTTAGCCTCTCTTAATAAAGACGTGGTGTCAGTTAAGAAATGCAAATCAGTGTTTGCTTATTCCTTTTGTCTGTAAAACGTGCTGTTTACTGTATGATGATGTTTAGACCATGTATATACTGCCCCCCCCCCGACTGGACTGATATGCATACATTATACAGCCATATTGATTTTCACAGGGGTGGCTTTAATGTGTTTTGTAAAGGTTCTATCAAGAAAGGGGAATATCTGAGCATTCTGGAAGCTAACATTTTAAACATTTGTTTCAAATTGCTTTAGAGGAAAGTCTGAAAAGGAGCTTTTCTTTGAACCTTAAACCCACCAGTCCTATTCTGCAGCTAACACTCTTTGCTTTTTCTAAACTGAGGCAGTGTACCATGTATTTTTTCCTGTTGATTCTAGATGTGCATGAGCAAATTTACTGACATGAACAATTTTCCTGCAAGTGGATGTTAATGCTAAACTGACACAATATTTATTCACTGCAGGTGTGCTGAGTCAAATAACGTCCAGTCTGTTCAGACTCTTAGAGAACTGGGTTACTAAAGGTAACATGTTCCAGAGGGGCAGCCATGTTAATCTAGTTCAGCAAAACAAACAGGGAGTCTGGTAGGACTTTAAAAGACTAACAAAATGTATGTATGTATGTATTTATTTATCTATCCATCCACATTGGGATTTTCTCCCGCAAAAGCTTATGTGATAAATAAATTTGTTAGTCTTCAAAAGTGCCACCAGACTCCTTGTTTGTTTTGTTAAAGTGAACATGTAGTTTTTGCATTGCAAAGCTTCCCACATCAGTCGTGTCTAATAGAGAGGGTTTGCCACCCTTCAGGAATGTGCATGATAAATGCTAGTGTAAATGTGATGCAGGGTCCAAATGTACATTAACATTTCTTCAGTGCCTTATCTCTGCAGATCTCAAAGCTCTCAACAACCATTAAAGAGCTTTGATGCACTTAATATTACCTCATTTAGCTACACCAGGCGTAGGGGCCAGGTCTTCTGACTCAGTCCAGGGCCTTATGGTATGTCTTCACTGATGGCGGCTAAATCGCTGCTGTCAGCCTGATGTTCCAGGAGCGCTGAACAGCAAGTCTGAACTCACTACAGCACTCCTGGACGT
This sequence comes from Podocnemis expansa, assembly GCA_007922195.1. Taxonomy (NCBI): domain Eukaryota; kingdom Metazoa; phylum Chordata; order Testudines; family Podocnemididae; genus Podocnemis; species Podocnemis expansa. Next base: position 1,816,839 of record ML682024.1, on the reverse strand, counting down.
CAGTGCCGAAAGTTCTGGGGGGCCAGGAGACATAGGGGAAAGCCGCCTGCACGGCATTTGTGATCTGCTTTTCTTAATGTGAAGGGGCAGCTTAGGAAGTTGCTGTCATTTATGCAAGGCATTTTATGTGCCTTGTATAAATGACTGTCAACTGCTGTTGAAAAGCCACCCAAGTAGAGACTAGAGAGCTTAGTTAGAAAACAATTTTTCCTCTTCCATTGTGATATAGAGATGGAATAAATACAGCTTTGAATATTCATTATAAATAGTTTTATACAAATTAAGTGATGGGGCTTTTTACCCAATATCCAGTTTTGGTATCTCACAAATTTTTAAATTACTTTGCACAAAATTCTAAAAAGTGAATTTATCAAACCCCAAGTTACAATAACGCCTCACAAAATGGAAAAAATAAAAATGTCATAAACGCTTAATTTCTACACTACTTTATATCATATTATGAGAATGTTCATACTTTCAGTAGCCGGTTATATCATCTTGCTAGCTACCTTTGTGATTGTCGTTTGTAGAAGAGTTTCAGCCTCTGCATAATAAAGAGCAATGCCTTTCTTCAATTAACATTCCCAAATGAGCAACTGATGCTTATGTCTCTGGGTGGATAACGAAGTATGTTCTGTACTTAACATATGCAGTGTTATCTAATCTGTTTTTCCCACAGATTTTTAGTGAAAAACCTTTGCACTAGACAGGCAGAGACAGATGACTTGATCAGCAAGATAATGAAAAAATAAATGTTGAACTGTTTACATTGCATAACAAGTGTGGTGATGGTCAAAAAGAAACTGAAAAATGATATGTTCATGCTCCATATTTATTCTTCCTCAGTGACTTCCATATCAATTCTGTTTAGTTTACAAGTCAAAACAAGATTCTTCCACCACCACCACTACCACCACCACCTGCAGCAGTGGAAGTTTAGCTTGCTACTGTATCTGAAAATTAAGCTGTGTTCTCTTCTGGTTTATGTCACATCCCCAATAGTAAAAATTCTGGAACTGGAAATTTGCTTGTAGAGAATAAAGAACATGGCTTGCTTTGGTAAAGCATGATGATTCTGTGGTTTAAAAAATCCCCCAAAACTTTAAAGTAAACTAACCCATATGTTACTTTGAAAATGAGTAGGGATGATGTGCTTTTTACTCACTTTGCTGACCAAAAACCATACTTCACCATACTACAGCCTGTTTTATTGTGATGCTAGGCACTTAGCAAATGATGGAGTCCATTCTGTTGGAGTGATCGCAAGGAGGATGAGTCAGTGATGCTTGCTAAATTACAGAATATAAACTTGGCTAATTTTATTAATGCTGCTGTTATGCCTATACGTTTCGCCTAATTACAAAATGGTTTGTATAAATTAGTATTAACCAAGCACTTTATACTTGCAGATGTCTCATGCTAAAAATTATTTTAGCACTGCAGTTTTAATCAGAATGATGCATATAGTGTGATAAAATACGGTATTTATAAATCAAGCTTTGTTATGGCTGTTAAGTACATATATCAACACAGAAAGTGTTGCTTTTAATATTTATAAAGCAATGTCTAGCCACAGTGGTGATTTCATGTGTTTCCAAACTGGGTCTACCAAAATAACATTGGTATCTAAAATCATATTAACAGTTCATCTTTGAATTTGCCTGACAGTGCCACACTGCTTTTGACTTTGAACATGGTTCAGAGCAGTTTTTATTCTTCATATACGAGTTGTGGCTTTTCAGTTGACTAACGTATTTTTCTATCCTTGTTTTGGTAGGAAGCTGATTGCAGACTGTTAGGTTCCATTATCTCTCTCTGTCTGCAATCACATAATTCTTTGGCATTTCACCTTTTGAAATTTTGAAGGTGACATGTATGTAATTTTTTTTAAAAGAAAGCTTTTGTGCAGAAACAGCTTGGTGTTGAAGCTGGGCAGGGAAGTAGCCCTTATTACACAGTAACATATGTATTGTCTGAGACATAGGTTTGACTAGATATATGTGTGAAACTTTGAAAATCAGACAGTACATGGAGTAGATGGGTCCCTCCACCCCCCGTTCTGAGCTTGTAAAATGTGCAGCTGAGGATGACTGCCATGTGTATGGGGAGAGACTTAGCTATGCGGTGACTGTTGAAGGACCGCTTTGCAAATATTTCTGGGAAATACAGAGTCGAGAGATGTGTCTACACTAGAGAATTTATAGCATCACAGCTGCACCAATTTACTTGTGCTCTTATAAGCTTGGTAGTGTAGCTGCTCAAAGCTGATGGGAGAGAGCTTTCCTAGTGGCATAACTAAGCCAGCCTCCATGGTTGGCAGTAGCTATGGCGCACTCGTGCCAACACAGTGCTGTCCACAGCAGCACTTATCTTGGTGCATCTTGCATTGCTCCAGACGGTGATTCATTCAACCCTGTGACTGAGTGACATAAGTTATATTGACATAGACTATTTCTACACTACAGCTTAGGAAAAAGGCGTCAGTGGCAGTCTTTGCCAAAATTTTGCATTGACATGTGGTTCTGGCCCTTTTCATATTTACCTGGGTCGAAGTTTGATCCTGTTCCTTCTGTTCATTGGTTGTAATTTTTAAGTGAAGTTTTTAAAACTTGTTCCTAACCAAGGCAGATAAACATCATTTTCCCCCTTTTTACAGATGGTGAAACTGAGTCCAAATCAAATTTTTTAAAATATTTTGTTGTATGAAAATAGATCCCTAAATTTCTGTAGTGTTTATATTGCTAGACTTTTTCTTCCCTTTTCCAGGATGAGATAACCAAAGCTGAATCCGTCTGGTTTTAGTTTTGACTAATTTTGCTGGAAAGAATGAAAAATATGTGTTGACTTCTTGGGAAGCTGTGATGAGTTGTCCTCTAGACACAATTCAAAGACCTTTACCAGCAGTAAGGGTAAGCACCCAAGTCTGGTTTTTTCCCTTACAGCTGGGTAAATCTGGAGAAACTTCAGTTGAAGTAAATGGAGCTGTGCAACTGATGCAGCGTCAGATTGGCTCCAACAAGTTTGTCCACTTAGCACTATGCTTGAATTTTTATGATTTTATTCCCAAAGAAATTGCAAAATGATTTAGACTCCAGCTTAGTTTTTATGAGAAAACTGTAATGCAGGATGTGTGATCATATTCCTGCCTTTATGAGTGATGGAGAGAGAAGTCAATAAAACACACATTAAAAATGGAAAACACTTTTTGGGTCTTTGGTCAGGGACCTATTTCGATCTAAAAGAGTTGTTCTGTACATTTGATCTTCCAGTCCTAGTGCCCGATCCAGTCTGTGTTTAATTATTTTAAGTGACGGAATTTATATGAGTAATTTTCTGTTTAATAATGTATAACTAGTGGACATAAAATTGGAATACAAGTAGAGGTATTCAAAAATCAAAACTTCTATTAGGTGAGAAATCCTGATACTTTTGAAATTTTACATTCTCAATCAGAATGAAAAGCTGAAATTCTGAAAATTTCCTGTGAAATTCAAAGTCTTATATTTTTTCAAAACTGTCAAAACATCTTTTTGCAGTAAGGCCAAAATGTTGTATTAAAAATATAATATATAAATATGTCCATTAACATATCAAAAAAAGAATCAAAATAGCAACACTGAAATGATTCATTTTGGATTTCCTCCTCAGTTGTCAGAAATGGACATTTCTGTTTAAGATGTTCCTGTTTCTACAGTTTTCAACTAAAAATTGTTCCATTGAATTCTCTTGTTCCGCTTTAGGCATAAATGTGTTTCCCTTTTCAATTTTGTATTGTTTTTGTTAAGATTCTGCTTATCTTTATAATTTCTGTAGCAGAGATAAACATACAGCAAAATGCTTAAGTTTAAGAAACAGTTCTTTTGTTTCTTTCCAGTTGTTTGTTTATGTACATGCCACTAGAGAAAAGCTTTACTTTTTTCCCCATTAAAATCAAGTTTCTTTTGCCACTCAAAGTGGCAAAGACAGGTGATTGCTCTGTACTCTGCCAACTGTAAATAGGGGTTAAAGTAACAAGCAGTTGACTTAGAGCTGTCAGTTGAGGACTTGTGCTGTAAACTCTCTCAGCATATGGTTTAGTGAAGATACCACTTAACTGAAAATGGAACTAAATTCTTCATACAACATACTAAAATTTTATATTTATTAACTAGGTGATAACTTATTGGAATAGAAAAAAACATGGCAGATGTTCAGAAGTAGTATTTGTCCAGTTGCCTCGTCACTGTTTAGGGTTTTTTCCTCAGAAATCTGCAAATGGTTTTCCTGTCCATCACATGTGACTTTTTATTACCTTATTGTGCATTTTCCCCGTATCTGAATTGTTTAACTCTTTACTGCATAGGTAAAAATGTAGTGACATCACTTCTTTAACCCGCCCCCCCGCCATTTTTCTCTCCCCTGTTAAGCTGCTTTTGTGAAGAACTTGTGTGACTTTTGCAGCCATCAATAAGAAGGGACTATAGCTTTTTATTTATACTATGTATAGGGATCTGTCCCAGCTTTGTAATGAGTAACTTCTGTTGATGGGTTTGTGACAGGTGAGTTGCTGGCAACGATACAGTTTTTGCTAGACAGAGGTCCATGTTACTAGAGACACCATGAAAAAGGGCAAGTTGCAAAGGGGTAGCCGTGTTACTCTAGTTCAGCAAAACAAACAAGGAGTCTGGTGGCACTTTTAAAGACTAACAAATATATTTATGACATTAGTTTTCATGGGAGAAAACCCCACTCTGCTTAAAGTTCCCCATGTTCAAGCATCTCAGGCAGTGGGATTTTCTCGGAGCAAGCCAGTGTAGCAACGGCTTGGGACGCCAAAGCTTAGGGGTGCTGGCAGCGGGGTCCTGTGACCACCATCCCATCCCTACCCCTCCTGCCCCTGCAAGCATGCTTCAGGTGATGTGGGTGCCAAAGCAAAAGTTAGCTTGGAGTGCCACAATCCCTTGAGCAGCACTGGATTTTCTCCCATGAAAGCTCATGTGCTAAATAAATTTTAGTCTTTAAAACTGCCAGTTTATCAAAAATGACAAAATTGTTGTCAGTATTGTTGAACTGAATAGAGATAGATGACCTTCACACCCATGACCTTTCACAAAGTGACTAACGGCACACCAATAGGGAATCATTTATTACCATTGTTTATGCTCCATATCTTTTAAGGTTAGAGGACTTGTCTGCAGTGCTGTTGCTCCTCTTTTCAGTGCTTTCTGTTAGTATGCAGTATTGCCAACCTCAGCCTTCAAAAACCAAGTGATTTGTTTAAAAAAAAAAAAAAAGTCCTGGTTTTTTTATGGATATCAATAAATAGTTTATAGAAGTCTCTTGCTTTGCTTTTTGGTTCCTGAGCTTTCTGGGTGCACTTGGGTCACATTGCTGAGATTTTTCTATATAACCACAAGGGCTTGAATATTAGATTTAAAAAAAAATGAAAGCCAGGGCTTAGGGGAAATACCAGGTATGGCAAGACAAGCACTGAACTCCTGAGACTTTGCAAGCATGGGGTGCCAAATTTATTTAGATGGTGAAGTGATTCTTTCTTTTCGTGGTTTTCCTAAAATTTGGGGGAAATCTCTGTTTAGAACTTATCCTAGCTCCGGGAATTAGGAGTCTATTCCATCATACCCTTTGTTGTCCTATCTAAATCCATTTCAGCATTCTTTCCATATTTCAAAACTCTGCATGAAATCCACTCAGCTTTTTGAATTTGTACCACTTGTTCCACCCCTTGTTCATTAATCATGGCAGCCTCTACGTTCTTGGGCATTCACATGCTATGGTCATGGAGGTCAGGTAACGTACCTAGATGGAACTTGGTCCAAAGCTGGAAGGGCTGCAAATAAACAAAAAACCAGTTTAATCACTGGGAAGGTTATCACTCCAAATAGTCAAATGACTTCCTCTTTTAAAATCTTGGATTAAAATACATCTCCTCACTTTAACCCATGGTTGACTGCACCCTGCAGATCTTTACCATCCCCAGTTGTCCCCTTTTCAATTAAAATGCTATCTAGTCATCTTTAATACTTGTAATTAGCTTTGTGTTCATACTCAATTTAGGTGTGTTCTTTTCCCTTTTGTGCTGGTGCAAGATACTGTATCACTCTATAAATGTTGTGTGTCTTCTAATTCATCTGCGATAAAAACACTTTGTGATCGTGATCTGTCATGCGAAGGATACTACATAACAAACTATACTATATATATTGATCTGTCCTTATACATTGGGAGGCAGTTTTGGTAGCATGAGTAGTTCTTTCTTGATTGCTTGCTGCCTGAGGGGAAAAAAGGTTGCCAACTTTTTTAGCTCTTAAACAACAAAAAACAAAAACTACACTGTAAGCAGCAGAAGCAGTCTGTAAATCTCACGAATATAATTCTCCTCTTGACCTGGTTGTTTTCTACAGGCTGTTTACTTCAGTCACTTTACACTTGTATATACTGGGTTTATTGGAAACCTTTTTCCTTCTAAAAGGTTTTCTTCTGATTTGAATCTTTTATTGCAGTGAAATAGAGACTTCTGTGAGTTTTGCAATAGTATGAAGGAAGGGCATGGAACAATATTGTTCTCAAAACTAAGCCCAGCACAGTTTCATCTCCCCATATGTACAGTTGCTTTTGGCGAAGCACAGAGATTTGCCCCACAGGATAAATCAGTCCAGTTCTGACAGAAAATACTCAAGTGAAGGCCTGGCTTGCACAAGGTTCATTTTCACATTCATGAAGAAAAATCTGTTGAACATTGAGTGGAAATATGAGAAAGATGTGATCAGTCTGAGGGAGGCCATTCATATAGAGTGGTGTTTCGCAACCAGTGTGCCATTGCACATGGGTGTACTGTCAGGTCTGAGCAGGTGTGCCACAAAATTTTTTGAAAAACTACTCAGAGCTCTGGATTGGTTCATTGGCTCATGAATATTCATGGTTCATTCGGAAACTGAATAGTGGTGTGCCTCAAATTAATTAAAGGTAGCAAGGTGCGCCATGGCAGAGAAAATGTTGGGAACCACTGATATAGAGTACATGGCAAGAGTCAATGTCATGAAAAGGATGACCAGAAATTTGGTTATCAGAGCGAGAGATAACTCTCTTGCATATGAGAATCTTACAGAACCTTTCCAAGCAAGGTTTACAACCCCTCTATGGGGTAAGTATGTAATAGTATAATAATGGGAGGAATATAGCACAATATGAAATCAAGTGTTGCCTTGCATTTGATAGGATTGTCTTGAATTGAATTTCATTTTAAGTACAAAATGATAATGATGGTGTCTCAGTCTCTAGATTAAGTCATTAGGGCAGCCAAAAATGAGACCCTTTAATTCACCATAGGTGCCCCCTACATTGACTGAGCAGCTGGTAGCATAAGTAGAAAGTAGGATTGTAGATGACATTTGGTGCCTTTACCACAGTTCTCTAACTCCACTATAAGCAGAGTTAGACCATACAGTGGAACCAATTATCTATTTATTTTTTTATTTCTATGTACACTGCAGCTGTCTAAGTGCATCTGTGACTGCTGCTGGTGAGTCACTTTTGTGTAGACATAGCCAGCACTGTTTCTGATACTTGCTATTCCGGATCTCTGTTTACAACTGGCATTGGTGAAACCTCTCTCTAATAACACTTGCTGTACTTCACTTAGATTTCTCGGCTGGAGAGGCTTAAAGGGAATGTGAATTTCCTGATAATTCAGAGCTCATTTTCTGAATTTCAGCTCGTGATTTTTGAGGCAAGAAGGAGGTTGCCTACACAAAGCCACTCTGACCCTGCTTTTTTCCCTCAATTTTACTGCTGAATAGAAACTGAAACTATGTGATCAGGGTCTTTCTGCTGTGTAAGTTGATATCCATTTACGCAGTAAGGTATTAATAGCCCCTCAGATGTGCCCTGCTCTATTAGCAAGAATATACAGTGTTACAAAAATGAATTTGTCAAGAGTTTTATGGCTCCATGATCTATTGTGCAATATTAATCCTGGTGCAGCGTTATTAAGTCATTTTTCATCTACCCTCAAATTAATGTTGACGTTCTATTACTGGATTTGTTCTTGTTCCCAGATTAAAACATAAAGGGAAAAAGCTTTCCTGCTAGAATATTAAAATTAATTGTAGGGTAAGCAGTACCTTGCTTGAAGTAGAATACTCTTAAAAAGATTATAACGTGGATTTCTTTTTCTGCTTCTGACTTGCATTTTTGCATAAAAAAGTGCTGAAAGAGCACACCAGCAAGGTCATCAGGAGAACAAAGGTCACATAGGTCAAATTAAACAAAGGGGAGAAAGGGCAGATTCTTGGGACCTTCTGCTGTAGTCTTTCCACTCCAATTGTAAAGGAAAAGTCACTCTTACGAGACATTAGATTTGCACTGTTTTTTGTTTAGACTTGTGTCTTAATGTTGTAATGTAAGTTCCGAATGACATGTTACTGGCTTATTCCACTGATCCATGCTTTAATCTGAGAGTCGTAATTTACTGAGGCTTTGACTACACTAGCACCTATGCTGGTAAAACTTTAGTCGCTCAGGGTTGTAGGGAAAAAATACCCTAAGCGACATAGATCTTGCTGTCATGCGCACTTGTGCGTATGGCATGATATCGGTGAAAGAGCTATTGCTATTTGTTTGTGATTTTATTGTGTTGATGGGAAGCTGTCTCCTGTCAACATAACTTGGCTACAAAAGCACTCTCACAGCAGCACAGGTGTACCAATACAGCTGTGCCACTATATATTTGAAGCACGGACTTAGCCCTAAGATGGAAGAAAGGTAATTGTGATTAAATAAATGGGAATCCCATTTTTAGGGAAGCATGCTTTTTAAACTGGGCTGCGTGGTTAGAGTTGGTAATATACAAGCAATTTTACCATTGATTGCCACTTCCAGTTCAGCTTAGATCACTAGATAGCAGAAGTAGTTATTGAGAAGTAGGTGTTTGGCCTATGGAAGATAAATGGGGCTTGTAATCCGTTTTCTGGTGGGTGACTCTCTCCATCACAAATGACACTAACTGGTACCTCTGCTTTCAGTCTTAACAGAAAGCTCAAATACAGAATCACTGTAGCGACAGAGCTCTCCTCATACCTAGAGGCAGAAGTGTTTCCAGAGCAGTCAACCTAGGGCCTTTCATGAACACTAACTTCACTATAAATACTGTTTTCTAGTACTGTACTCTGCATACTATTCCACTACTGCTATTGTGCTTTCCCTCCATTGAGGCAATGGGCAGCAGCAAATGAGTAAAGGTATGTTTGCGTTCTGTATGTGTTATGAGATGCTCCTCTACCTCCAAAGCGCAGTTTTTTCTTGTAATAACGTTGTATCACTCTCAGATTTGCTCGTATTCAACACTAAAATGCATCAAAGTAAGGTTCTGAATGGTGCTGTCCTTTTGACAAATGGAATAAGAATACAGCTGTTGCTCTGTTGCTTCTAGCTCTTGAAGTGGAGTACAAGACAGAAAGTATGAAATCAGAGACTCTGAGTAAAGGCGACTGTGATCTAAAGTTCAGCTTAGCTGTGGATTACATTCCAGGTTTTGTCAGGATGCTGAAAGTGAGGCTTGTGTCTTCCCCTACAAGCTTTCTCCCATTCAGTTCTTGAGCTACACAGTGGTGTCTTTGCTTTCTAACAGTTATTGAAGTATTGTTAGAATTGGTTACATAATTTTAAAATACTTGCTATAAAGCTATTGATAAAGTGAGGTAGTTGTAGCTACCTGTCCGTGAAGGGCTATCACTTAACATGGTGGTTCTCAACCGCTGTGTCGGGACGTATTACTGAGTTGCCACACAGTGGAAAGTGTATTATGGAGAGTAGGAGCAATGGCTGGATTTCGCCTTGGGGAGGTGGGCTGGTGTGTCCTGTAGGGTTGTTATATACAGCCAAGCATGTTGTGACCCAAGGTTGAGAACCACTGACTTAGTTTCTTTATTGCAGCCTGTTACACTTCAGCAGATGGTAGGCGCTAGAGTGCAGGTGTTCAGTATGGTTATGGCCTAGGCAGGCTGTAACTAATTGTTTTACATAACCATCCAACTCCCCATTTTTCTGTTTGAAATGTACATTAACAATCATGTCTCAAGGGAGAAGGAGACTTATTGGATGGGACAGAGGGAATAGAGAGTGGTTTTCAGGCTGTCAATTAATTATAGTTAATTCAAGTGATTAACTCAAAACTAACTGAATTAAAAATGTGATAAATTACAGTTTTAATTGTATATTAAAGAATAATATAATATTTTAATTTTCCAAATTTTTTTTGAATATTTTTCTACATTTTCAAATATAGTAATTTCAGTTACAACACAAGATACAAACTGGGCAGTGATCACTTTGTCTTATTATTTTTATTATAAATATTTACACTGTAAAAGATAAAAAATAATTGTCAGTTCACCTTTCTACACACCATAGTGCAGTCTCTTTGTCATGGAAGTGCAATCTACAAATGTAGATTTTTGTGTGTGTTACATAACCGCACTCAACCAAAACACCACAAAACTTGAGGCTACAAGTCCATTCAGTCCTCCTCCTTGTTCAGCCAATCACTGCGACAAATTTGTTCACATTTACAGAAGATAATGCTGCCTGGTTCTTTTTTACAGAGTCACCTGCAGATGAGAACAGGCGTACACGGCACTTTTATGGCTGGCACTGCAAAGTATCTGTATGCCAGATATGCTAACCATTCATATGCCCTTTCATGATTCAGCTGCCATGCCAGAGGACATGCTTCCAAGGTGATGACACACTTACTTTAAAAAACAAAACAAAAAACAAACGAAAAAGTGTAACTGAACTACTTGGGGGAGAGTTGTATGTCTCCTGTTCTTGGATTTGACTTGTATTCTGCCATATTTTTTCATGTTATGGCAATCATGTACATATGGCAAGAAACTAGAAAAGACTGGAACTGCTTACTCTAGAAAAGAGAATGACTAAAGGGGGCACATCACAGAGGTCTATAAAATCATGAATGGTGTGGAAAGTGAACAGAGAACTGTTGTTTATCCATTCACATCACACACGAGCCAAGAGTCAACCCAATGAAATTCATAGGCAGTAGGTATAAAAAAAACAAGAAGTTGTGTGGCACTTAAAGACTAACAGATTTATTTTTCGCATGAGCTTTCGTGGGAGAAAATCCCACTTCGTCAGATGCTTCAAAGATGGGTGAACCTTAAGTTCGAAGCATCTGACGAAGTGCGATTTTTCTCCCACGAAAGCTCATGCAAAAAATAAATCTGTTAGTCTTTAAGTGCCACACGACTCCTGGGTTTTTTTTGCTGGACTAGACTAACATGGCTATCCCTTTGGAAACTGACAAGTAGGTATAAAACAAACATAAGAAAGTATGTCTTCACACAATGCACAATCAACCTGTGGAACTCATTGCAATGGGATGTAGTGAAGGCTAAAAGTATAATTGGCTTAAAAAAGAATTGGGTACATTCATGGAGGAAAAGGCCATCAGTACCTATTAGCCAAGATAGTCAGGGATACAGCCATATGCTTTGGGTGTACGTAAAGCTCTGACTGTTAGAAGGTCAGTCTGGATGGCAGGGGGTGGTCAACTCAATAAATTGCCCTGTTTTATTCATACCCTCTGGTGCAAATGGATCCAGCCACTGTTGGAAAGCAGGGTACTGGGCTAGATGAACCATTGGTCTGACTCAATATGGTGGTTCTTGTGAATCAAATTAAGAATATCCATGCAAGCCATTTTGAAGCCATTTTAAAATAGGTACAGATTTTGTATTTAAACAGGGCCTTGGAAAATGTAACCTTGCTGATATGGCACTAACTGCGTGCTAGATGAGATGATCTGTTCACCATTAGCTGCTCATGAATTCATTTTATGTCCAAATGTGTTTCTATGAACTGTACCTGTTTGTAGAATTAGTGTTGTACACAGTCATTTTTAGTTTAAATCATACTGTAGACTTTTTTATTAATATTATTCAGTATAAATGAGTAACTGTTGCTTTTAACCAACTGACAGTGATGACTGTGCATTATGATCCTCTCTCTCTCTCTCCATCTGTTCAAACACTGAACTAAGCCAGTTCATAGAATAAGAGGCAGGGTTCAAGATCTGACCTTTGTATTCCAAAAGGCAGTGAATTGTGCTGCCACTTATGTTACCAACAGCCCCTTCTTGGATATATCTTCCTTATTTCAAACTCAATAGCTTTCATGTCCTTTCTTTTTTTTTTTTTTTGCTTTAGAAAGGTAGTGATGCAAACAGATCTGTCAATAAACTGATATCTTACAATAAGCCTTAAGAGGAAATCTCCATATCACTTGTAGCTTTTTGAACAGCAGTTCTTCTTCAAATAGTATCCCTCTGTGTGTTCCGCAACAGGCGCGTCTACACCCCTCTGCTGCTGATCGGAGAATTTCAGTAGAAGTCTGTCCTGCTTGTCTGTGTGCTGCCCGCCTGCCACGAGGCCATCCAGAAAGCATGGCCATTCCCTCCTCAGTTCTTTTCAATCACCATTGGCTGGAGATGGAGCTCAGAGCTGTCTGTTCACAGATCATTAAATCCCTTTAGTTTTGTTAGCTTTAACTTCCCTTAAAGCTTTTTTTTCTTTGTTTTCTTGTTTCTCTTTTGGCATGACCCAACAAAAAACAAACAAATGGCTTGCCTCCTGCCAACCCAGGTTTTGGGGGAAGAGGAGGGAGGGAGGACCTCATTGGACGAAGATATATTTGGCTCTCCAGGCTTCAAAAAGTGGCTCAGCTGCAAGGAATCTATCCCAGGGAGTGATGGGCACTCACAGTGCATTTTCTGCCTTCTGGGAAAGCAGATCCACAAAGATGTGGTTGGTGCCAGCAACAAAAACCCAGGTCCAAAAAGACACAAGGCTCAGACTTGTTCATGGAGACAGCTCTTCAACACCTGGAGTCCCAGCAAGAGCTGTTAAAGCAGCCTCCTACTTCAAAGGCAGATGATCCCAAAGAGACAATCCACTCACTTAAAGCCTCTCAGAAAAGGTCTGTCAGTTCATGCAGCGAGGCCCATCAAGCCAAAAATGATCTCCAGCTCCATTGGTACCAATGGTACCAAAACCACCTAATGCTGGTACACAGGGCGTACACCGTATTGAGTTGACAGAGCAAGTTTATCTGCCCAAAGACAATACAAATCAGTTCACAAATTCCAGCTAGAAGTTGCCTCCAGCTTCTGGAGCACATAGATGTAGACAAATTGCTTATTGCTCATGCTAGGTTATGCCTGATGTGCCTCCTTGCATGGTTCAGTATGGTTTGCAGCCTGAATAGACAAAATATAAACAAACTTCTATTGATGTGCATCAGGGTCAAGCAATTCTTGGACTGATGGAGGGATCTGGCAAACATCCATACAAGAATTCCATTTGCTCAGTCATTCCCATTTCTACTCTTAACCACCAATGCATCCTCGATGAGATGTGCATCTCAGGTTGCACAACACAGGGCAAATGGTCCCTAAAAGAAAGATGCCTCAACCTGTTTGAGTTCAGGGTGGTCAGATGTGCATATGCTTTGTCGCCACTGATCAAAGACCCAGGCACAAGGGTTATAACAAGACAATATGGCCTGCATGTTTATATAAAGTGACAGGTCTCATTCTTTGTGTGTAGACGCACGAAAACTTATGGAACTAGTGCATATCTCACAATGTCCTAATATCAGTGGTCTACCTACTGGGAATACACAACACGATGACCAACAGTTTCAGTACGAATTCCTACACGGCCACAAATGGAAGATAGGGTCAGTAATGCTAAACAACGTATTCTGGTGATGGGGGAATACTGATAATAGATCCATTTGCTATTTGCCAGAACAAGAAATATCCAGAATGGTGCTCCAGAGCAAAGATTGGACTCCACAGAAGACACACTCTCTTTCCTTGGGACTAGGGCCTTCCTTGTACCTTTTCCCCCCTTCCATTTCAGAAGGTCCTGTTTGAAAATAAGAGGAAAAAGCAAATTTCATACTGATTGATCCCACCTGGCCCAGACACATATGGTACCTTTACCTGTCCCAGCTGATATTGTTTATACTGTTGACTCTCTCAATCGCTCCATACCTCCTGTCGCAGAATGAGAGATGCACTCTCCATCTCAGTTTGCAGATTTTGCAGCTCAAAGTATGGCTTCTTGGTGGCTCCAGCGCATAGAGATACTTTGCTCTGAGAAGGTGATGTTACGCAGTAGAAAGAGAACTAGTGATTGTACCTACCTGCAGAAATGGAAGAGGTTCCAGATCAGAGTTATTAGTTCACTTAAGGTTCATCTGAGAGGAATAACAACCTTCGAACAGCAGTTAGAAGGATGCTCAGTCTTCTCCCGCTCAACTTTGAAGAGGTTTCTTAAAGGCATAGCAAACCTCTTCCCCAATGGCATCTATATTTAGTGTTTAAAGAAGTGACTAGACTGCCATTTGAACCCACTGTCACTTGTTCATTAACTTATCTTTCCATGAAGACTGCCTTCCACATCACCACCACCTCTGCCAGAAGGATAAGAGAGAGAATATCTGATGGCGCATCCCCCTTTCACTGTGTATTTCCTGGAGATTGTCACATTTAGACAACATCCACAGTTCATTGCTAGGGTGACTTCTGCATTTTATGTGAATCAGCTTATTCAGCTTCCAAACTTTTATCCCAAACTTCATGAGGACAACAGGCAAGCCATCCTTCATGAGAAGAGCCTTGGCCTTCCATTTGGACAGGACAAGGGCTTTCAGGGGATCCCCAAAACTTTTCCTGTCCACTGCAGGAAGGTGAAAAAGAACAGTGATCTCAGCTCAGAGATTCTTTAAGTGGGTCTCCAACTGTATTAAGTTCTCTTACTAGTTGCATATGGTGCTCCCCCATCTTTAGTACACATACATTCTATGAAGCCACTTTCCTTGTCCATTACCTTCTCCAACATTATCTAACTGGACCACTGTGCATACCTTTGCAGAATCCTGTGCCGTTCTGGGGGATTCAGCTGCAGATGGAGTTTTAGTACTTGACTCTGTGGTACAGAAGAATCTGAGGTGAGAAAGCCCACTCACAAACGCTGGCTGGCTGCATGGCAGATAGCGTGTGCAGGATGGAGTCCTACCAAAGGTCTCTGATCAGCAGCATAAGGTTGCAGGCACATTTACAGTGGACCATCCAGAGGGGGACATATCTTAAAGAACTATCATTACTGCAGAGTCAGTAACTTCTTTTTAAGTTCCAAAGGGGCAGTTGTGTTAGTCTAATTCAGCAAAACAAGCAAAGAGTCCTTTGTGGCATTTAAAGACTAACAAATTTATTTATCGCATGAGCTTTTGTGGGAGAAAGTCTCGCTTTGAAGATAGGGAACTTGTAAGATGAGAAGAAAATAAATGCAGGGAAATGTAAGTCATGGGATCAGGTCATACTGAAACAGCAAATCAAAGCTGTTGTTAAGATTCAAACACTGGGAAACAGCACATAGAAGAAAGTGAGGTCAAATCACCTGTTCCTCTTTTTAGTCTTTTGGGTGTGATATGGTGCCTGTCTTGAGTTACCAGTGGTAAGAGTTCTCTATAAATTTCAGGTGTTGTGGCAGTCTTCTTCCTTTAAGCTCACCTTAATCCATATTCACATTGTTTAGGTATTGTAAAACCATTTAATGAAACTTCACTGAGAAGTAGATGTGTATTAAAATATTAAACAGCATGGTCTTAGTGGTTATGGTGTGTGAGAACAAACAAGTGAAATGTTAAATTTTTTTATTCTTTTCTAAGCTGATAAATCATTTTTGAGAATACCACTCTCTTCTTTCTGCCCTCCTTCTGTATTTATTTATAAATGGCAAATGTGATCTGCATTTTTGAAGCAACATTTCCCCATCTGTGCTGTCTCTTATTTAAATTGATTGAACCTTTTCTTTTAACTCTTGCAAAATGGGGTTTCAGAACTGTTTTATTTTCTTTCATGGTTTGGGCTTTTAAATTTGTTCATCCTTGAAATGTACTGAGGTACTTTTACAATAACTATTTGTCTGTCTTTATGCTTATTACCTGTTCAGAGAAACAGAAAATAAATGTGAACTCTAAGCTGACAATGTTGGACCTGTATTTGATTTTCCTCTCTAAAAGGCTTGGGCTGTGAGAGGAGTAGATTATTAGATAACGTAAAAATAAAATGGAGTGGTGGTAACTAAAAAGGCTCCTTAAGAAAATAGCATGTGCAATTAGATTTTTCTTTTCATTCAGTGTTACAGTTGTATATTTTTCCATACAGAGATTGTGTTGTTGAGCTCTTTTTTGTCTGCTGTTAGTGGGAAGAGTTTATAAGATGAAGAGCTGAGAGCACATCTTACCTCAGAGCTCCCTCCACAGGGCAGAAAGGGTGAGAAGTATATAAAATGAGGATTAAAAGTTTTGGGAATTTAATGAAAAAGGGACTCCTGAAAGGAATTCACATCTTAATGTTATTGTAAATGTTAACAAAATCTACATTGGTGCTTGTTTGCTAACTGTCCATGTATCCTGATGAATACATGACTGTACTAGCACTGTACATAGGAGCGTTGAATGAAAGTACTGTGCAATTTTAAGCAGTCATGGCAAATGGGGTACTCTTTGCAAGCAAATGGAGTCTATTCAGGATTACTAAATTGCAGTAGAGTTGAATTATTATCAAATCACTGGCTTAGTGTGTTGTTATCAATAAGGAAAACTTCAAGTCAAAGTATCCATTCTTTTTCAGATTTACTAATCAGTATGAAATTTTTTTGGTATTTTAATAGATTTTCTGGAAGTTTAATAAATCAGCCACTGATAGGATTGCTATTCACTAGATATTTCTTTTGGAATGGACTAAAATGTTGGTGTTTTATTGTCTGCTTAACCACTTGTGTTGTGATAATACAGAACTCCATCATGCAAACAGAGTGAAAAGATGATCCTTATCCTGAAGGGCTTATAGTCTGAGTAGTAAGGGAAAGAGCACAGGTGCATACAACAGATCATTGAGCAAGAACTGGATTTTTGGTTCCATGGGAAATTCTACTTCTTTGAATTTTTTTTCCATTTTGAAATGGATTGAAAACAAAATTTGGAAGTATCCCCAAAGTACAAAATAAGTCATTTTGAAACAAAAGATCAAAACAGTCTACTCTGATACTGTCAATATTAAATATTTTGACCTTATCAAAATGCTTTTCTGTTTTTTCCTGCAACATTCTTTTATTGGGCTAGACACAGTCCCATGAAATGTTTCACTTTTGATTTTGATAAATCAGCATTTTCTGACAGAAAAATGTTCTGTTGGGAAAGGTTCCAACCAGCTCCAGTGAAAATGAAGTGATGAGCACAATTATCTTTAGTTTTTACAGAGGGGAAACTGAGGCAATAGGCTACTTAGTGACACACCAAAGATCACAGGGAGGAGCTGCAGCAGAGCTGGGAATTTAATTCATATCTCCTGAGTCCTATTCCTAGTGGTTTAACTGTAAGCTAGTCTCCCTAGCTAGTTGAGTGCATGATGTTCTCTCCTGTGATCTGAACAGGAGTGTGTTAAAGGAAGGCAAGCAATTGTATAGGTTATGTTAACTTCTGACTTCTAAGAGGGTAAAGTGCTGAAACTGCTACTCTGTTTTATTTGGTTATTAATTTGCACACTAGTATATTGCTCTTCACAGAGAGAGATGCTTTCTGGTCTGCATTAGACATGGCATGATGCATACCTTCCCATGTTTTGGATTTTTAGTTCAGATATTAGAATATCCTTAGTGTCTGGGTAATTGTCAGAAAGTTTGTGGAATTACCCATGCATACTGTGGATGTGGCAAGTTGGAGTAGCTAGCGCATGATTTAAATGTAAATGAGGCACGTACTGAAGACTCTCTCAAACTCCCTGAATTCTCTTAGGTCTCAGTTTTGTTCCCATTGAAATCAATGACAATTTCTATTAACTTCAACAGACACAGGCATGACCCCACACCATCCTCAAACTCATGTCTTAATTGAAGACACTTTTTCTGAGATTAGGCATTCACCTGTATTTCTTTACCACTTCCCGTTGTCTTCCTTGGCAATGGAAGTCTTGAAGTTTAGACTGAAGCAAAATAACCCTCTTTTCCTAGTTTTGTGGTATAAGATTTTATGTAAGCTGGTGTAGAATGGGGTTCCAGGTATATTCTTGGGCAAATACAGATACTCTGAAAAAGCAAATATACTCTACAGATGTGGCAGCCTCTTTACTGAAATTTAATTTCCCAAGTGATTTGTCAAAATGACCTTGTAATTTCCACCAAAATAAATGTTTATGTCAAGAATGTATTAAGCATTTAGCTGTATATTGTTACTCTGAGTAGTAATTCATAATAGTGAAGGCTTCTTGTCAGGTTCCTGGACGAACTTAAGAAGGTTCTGTAATCTCCTTCATAGTCTTTTCTGTCAGTGGATTTCCGAAGTATGTTTATTTTTTACATCTCCTGTAGCCATTTGAAACAGGAGCAAAAGATTGTTGAGCATGGTTTGAAACATACATCCCCAACTGATTTGACAGTTCTAAGTAGAAATCTCCTTACGCTTCTGCCAGTGGAGTAACAGTTGATCAGCTGTATTGAATGTGACAGTGAATGAATGGGAGAGTGAAAGGTGAGGATAGAAAAGGGAAGGTGACAGCATCATAATGCTGGAGACATTTGTGAGAGAATATTAGGTCTATTGATGCATTGTGCTGTGTCAAGGGCACAGAGGAAGCTATTGACTCTTGCACAGATCCTATTAACAGGGGTTTTTTTTTTTTTTTTTTTTACTCAGTTTAGAAAGGTTCTTGGTAGAAATTTAATTTAACCTGGCACGCAAGCCTTTCCTTTGCTCCTAGCAAGTTGGTACAAGTATATGACTTTGCAACAGGCCTTATTCAAAGTTTTTAATTCAGGTCTTTAAAATAAATATCAAGTGGAGTTGCCTTGGGCAACTCAAAGGATACATTAGTTGAGTGAATACCCTTTGGCTCTTGCACGATTTTGTCCTGTTTTGTATTAATTCAGGGACCTAGAGTCCATTAAGGATTTTCTCGTGGGAAGCTGCAGTAGAAAGTTATCAGTCAGACTTGGAAAAAAACAAACAAACAAAAACGAACAAGCAAGCAACAACAAAGAATACTTTATTCGTGTCAGCCTCCTTGAATAATAAACGTACCATCTTAAAGTTAACTTTTCAGACTCTTACACCCATCATCACTCCACAAGTGCTGAATTTGAAATGTATGTACCTCAAAGTTACTTTGTTGTATGATATGGTAGCAACTGATGTTCATTTTTGCAGCCTGTTACATAAAAATATCTCAAAAACTTGTAGTGTTTAAATCAGAGATATAATCATCTATTTGAAATGCAATTACTTCCTTAAATATGCATTTTAATATTGATGGGATTTCTTTATTTTGTGCCCTTTTGTTGTGAATTTCCTATTTAAAGCAGCTATGATTTGTTTTATTTTTCAGTTTAGCCATGCTACCTATCAAAGAGCAAGTTCACCACTGTCAGTTCAATCTTTCCAGTTTGATTGAGCAGTCAACAAAGACCGGCTCAATCAATCTGGAAGTCAATGCTGTAAGTCCACCCCCTCAAGAAGAGGAGCTCTGAGTCAAAGGAAGGGCATTTCCCTTCAACTCAGTGCAGTGGAGACACCAAGGTAAGTAGAAGTTAGAAAGCTGAAGGGTCTTCACAGCTATTTTTAGAGTGCTGGCACAAGTTCCGCTAAGCCCAAGTCTGTCAGAGCAGGATGGGAGGTTCACTGGCTGGGTAGTGTAAACATACCTTAAAATAACCAGGACCCAAATCAAAAAAGGGCTTTCTAGTTCATAATCAGCATTTTGAATTGAACCCAAAAATGATTTGGTAGTCAGTGCACTCGCTAGAATGCTATGTGAAACTATGCTAACTAATCAGTCAGTCATTTTTCACTATAAGATGCTCTTGTGCATGAGTCCCACATTGAACAGAAAAGTTTGTACAGTTTAATATGGGGAAGTGGTTGCTATTGTT
The DNA here is from genome assembly GCA_007922195.1 of Podocnemis expansa. Taxonomy (NCBI): domain Eukaryota; kingdom Metazoa; phylum Chordata; order Testudines; family Podocnemididae; genus Podocnemis; species Podocnemis expansa. Next base: position 1,796,830 of record ML682024.1, on the reverse strand, counting down.
AGCTGGATAACCAGAAGCAGTCAAGGATCCAGTCAAGGCTGTGAATTATGCCTCCAAAACTGAGACATCTCTCAGCCGAAGAAGGCACTTGGCTTTCTCCAGTGTATGCCAGTTAGAGCCTTAATTGACAAGTTTTCCTGCGAGACCCATCCTTGGTTATATACATGGAAAGCTAAATATCTGTATCATCTAGCTCCAAAGAAATGGAGACTCAAAGCCAAGTGTCATCACAATACTGATGGTGCTGCAGCCCAGATCATCTTCTCTAGAGGTTTAAGAAAATTCATAAGTCAGGGGGCGTGGCAGGGCAGAACCTCATGGACCCCAGGTGAGGGTTCAGAAGGTGCTGAGTATAAATAGAAAGACAATTTAATGTATCCTATTGGGGGTGAGGGATGGAAACTGTGGTCACCCCAGGCATCAGCAGCTAACATGGTAGTGATTCATTGTTCTGCAACAACTCTCACAAGAGCCCTGCTCAAACTAAGACACAGCTATCTGTCTGTCTGTCATAGGAACATGGGTGTAGAACTAAGACCCTACCTGTATGAAGTGTCTGGATTGCTATAAATTGAATAAACATGGGAACGAGACAAGGAAAACCTTAGTGGTTTTAAATCTAATAAGTTTTGGTTATGACTGTTTAGCAGACCCCCTTAGCATACATATCTTTTACATATAGTTATTTTACAAATACTTCTTAGAACACTAGGCTAGAAAAAAGATTTGAAATGAATTTAGCCTATGATCTTTCTCCCAGCTCCCATTTCCAAAGGACTACACTAATCCTATATAAGGGATGGTGCTATTGGGGGAAGTATATAAAATTGTTTGCTTCCCTCCGTTCCCATTGCCTGAAAACAGAGTTCAGGTTGTTCTGAGAGATGTCTGACTATGGAGTTTTTTTATTTGATTTATTCAGACTTTTAAGTCAAAGCTTGCCAGAGATCCAGCAGCATGCAGTCCTCCCTCAAGGGACCAACAACGAACTCTTTATTCCAGTTCCTATTCTGTTTGAAGCAATGGTATAACTCCCTGTTAAGGAAATCTGCAAAATAAATCTTACCTGATGTCTAAACCTTCAGAGCAGATAGAGATGGTTCAAGAACACACAGAGCAAGCGTGCTTTTTTTTCCATTGTAAGAAATTCTAGAAGTTCTTCTTCCACAGAGAGAGGTTTTTGCTAGCTTATATTTGTATATAAAATATCTTGTATAAAATAGATATAAATAAAATCAAAAAGTGGGTGAGACAGGGTCTAAGGAAGTCAATCTGTTTTTACTCTATAAAGGCCAACCCAGTTGTATCTGTGTGAACGTATCCTAATTACTTGTAATACCCCTGTTCTGAAAGGTAGAATAACTTGCTTTATACAAATTATTTGCTGTAGTCAGAGCCTCTCAGTTTGATTGAAGTCTTGATTGTCCTTGTCAATCCTATGAGGTTTATTTTTTTATTGCTTAATTTCTAAGATAACTGTGTGTGAAAATAATGCATGCAATTTTTTACTTGTATGGGACAGCACATATAGTCCAAAAAAGAAGAGTTTCAAATTTGTAGTAAGAAAGATTAAAGAAGAACACTGTGTTGCATCCTTTTGAAAACAGAGACATACATACATCCTCTAAAATGAGCTCTGCGCCTTAGCAGGAGAGTATTCAGGCTATTGTTTGTTCAGTGGAGCCTCCAAGAATTACAAAAACTTGTGTGAAGCAAAATGGTACTGAAATACAAACAAAATAATACTCTTAACCCACTGGAAATGATGGTGACTTAAGTGTCACTTCTAGAAATGTGTACTCTCGCAAGGTTTCTTTTTCTTATCTGCATCATTTGTGGTATTCTCTGATTTTTCCAGAGGGTATTGGTGCCAAGAAAACTACTGACAGCCTGAAATGCTGAGTTTTCCAACGTTGGTAGATGTTGTTTTCTAATTCTTTCATTCTGTTCTCTTTAGGCTTTTATGGAGTACTCATCACCATAGTGTGTGACTATAAGTGAATTAAGCAATGTGACTAGCCCCATCATATAGTTTATTCTTTCTCTCTCACTGCCACCCCCTCAAGGGGAATTTGTGCCAGGGAAGTAGTATTCAATATAGGTACAATTGCCTGTGTGTTGATATTAGCAAAAGCAAGGTCCAAAAAAAGTGTCTACTGCTTGGAGAAGATGGTGGTGGTGTTTGGTGAACATAGTTGCCGCAGGGGTTCCTTCCACAGTCCTGGATGAATCCTTCAGAAAGCTCTGTTCTGTGCAGATAAACTTTACCTTTGCTGAAGGAGGTTTCAGTGTGTCTGAATTGTCAATCTGGATCCTGGCCCTAAGCTTTAAGTATCTTCTAGGTTCAGTGGTCCCAAACAACTGAATTCTCTGAAAATAAGGACTGAGATTTTGACTGTGATCTAGTGTTCTGTGAGAAGCTAGTGTAGAAGACAGGTTTGATGTGTTCACAGTCCTGTGTTGCTGAGGAGATAGTCTCCTGCATTCTGTACTAGATGGGTGTTTTCTGCTGGCTCACAGTTTCATGTCCAGTATTACTTTAGTCCATCCAGAAGATGACAGAAGTATGTATGGCGAGGCCAGATATATGCCAGAAATTTCTAACAGAGTACATCAGCTGCTACATGAGAGCTCAAAGAAATACCAGCCTTCCGTCCCATGACCTCAAGAGACCACTCATCAGTGCCATGAATGCTGTTTGTATTGCATGTTCTCTTCCAGCTTTGGGCTATGTAGTGCTGCTCGATGAATTTAAAACTGGCTTTTGGCTAATTTGATGTGGAGTGTGGGATAGCCAGTTCAATATATCTCGAACAGTGTTTCTCCTTTGTTGGTCAGACTATTGCTTGTTTGAAGGACGAAAGAAAGACTGCTTAGCTGAATGAGACAGATTTTTTCACTCAGAAAATATATCAGTTGTGCATGCTTCCCCCCCCACCAACCAGGGTGAGTTTAACTGGGGTTCACAGATCTGTAGCAGAGTTGTCTTATGAGTAGCAAGTACTATTTGTGGAGTGAGTGGGCTGAACTCAAGGAATTGAGATAAGTTCTGTTTAAACCTCTGCATTGGGAGAATAGATCCATACAGTCTGAGAACCCTTCTGGTGAAAGTCGATAATATTTTCAATGAAGTAGGAAGACAGTTTTTCACATTGTTGGTGCTGTGTTCTGCTCTTGACTATAGACAGGACTAATGAAACGGTAACCAGTGTGAACAGCTCCTTGCAGGTGTGATTTGGCAGCATCTGTGAAGGAGAGGAAAGTGGTGCATCTTCTACGTAGGTTTGAAGAAATTGTTTGTTTTACCCTGTCTGTTTCTACATTAGATTTCTCCTACTGCAGGCCTTGGCAAATCCTGGGCACCGGCTCGCCCTGGCACCTAGGATATTCCCTCCACCACACAGAGTATGCCAGGCTCCTGCTGCCAAAAAAAAGCCACTGTTGCCAGCTCTTTTGGTGTTGTGGGGGGCAGAGGGGAGAGATGGTTGTGCTCTCCCTCTCCAACACCACTATTTTCTTCCCCCCTACTGCCCTGCAGAGAGCAGCCAGCAGTGGCTTTTTTATGGTGGCAGTGGAGGAGGGTTTCTTTCAGTTGAGAGTGTGGTGTGCTAAAACTGCCCTCCCCCAACCATCAAAAAAAAAAAAAGCTGCTGCTGATGGCTCTTTCAACAGTGTTGGAGGTGAGGGGCACAGCTGCAGGAGAGAGACCGGTGTTGGAGGGGAAAAGCACTGCCATCTCTCCCTTTCCCTCCTTCCCCTGTGCCACCGAAAGAGCCCTCGGCAATGGTTTGGTGGGTGGTTTTTTTTTTTTTTTTTTTTTTTTTTTGGGGGGACGGGGGACTTGCCACGGAAAGGCACCGGGGGTGTGCCGTGGGGGGGGGGGGGGGGGCTCTTCTCCTGGATACCTAGCGGTGCCTGAGATTCCAGAAGATTTCTTGAGGCCTGCTGTACTGCCATTTAAATTTGTGTCCCCTTCTTTCTGATTTAGGGTGTCTGAAACCTGGAGAGATCTGTTAAAGTAATGTGAGGAAAGATGCTCTTTGGATGTCAGCATGTCAATGGTTGTAAAGAGGACATAATGATTCACTAAATCCTCAGACTTTTGCCTTTAGCTGAGCAAGCGTTGGAATTTAATTGGATTCATGAGCCTCTGTTGACAGACAATGACCATGGGATTTGTGAGTCTCTTGGTAGCAGACCACCATTTAAATTAGGGGATGGTCTGTTCAGGATAAATGAATTGTGATGTTCTTTATATTAATATTTACTCTGCAGGTCCAGGTGTGACTGATTATGTAGAATGACCCAGAGGTGATTTGCATAAGACCTCTGGAAGCAGATGAGGAGAGAAATTCTTGTTTTATTTCTACTCTGTTGCAGGCCATACAAAACTGCGCTACTTCCCCTGTGCTGCATTTTGGGTAGTAATGCAACTTACTAGAATTCTGCTTAGATTTAAAAAAAAAAAAAAGCTAGGTCCAGTTACAGTGTATTGAAGATGGGACACAGAAGGGAAAATGAGAAGAGGCTAGGCAACGTCAACATAAGGAATGTATCTCCAACTCTTTATAAAGGAGGAGATTCAGCATTCCTCATCTAGGGAAGAAATGAATGTGCAAAGGAGAAAAATGTGGTTGACAAATGCCATAAGCTCAGTTCCATACACTATAAACCTGGTCTTGTGGCTGTTGGGAAAGTGATAGGACGCTGAAAATTTCTAGCCTTCTATTTTGCTCCTGTACCAGCTACCAGTGTAGCTTGTCAGGGGAGGAGCTAGCACATATGTAGGCTTCGGCATCACTGGCTTTTTTTTCCTGCTCCTGTGGTGCTCTGTTTTGTTTTGGTACTGTATAATTTTATTGTATTCCTGTTTGGTTGCATTTGGTACTTTGTGTTTGATTTGATGCTGTATAACTTTAGAGAGGTGGAAAAGACTAGTTTCTGCCCTTTTTGCCAGTATTGGTATGGGGCGATGGGGATGAATGGTGCTCAGCCACAGAAGTGCATGTAATTTGTCTTCATGGATTCACTAATGGAAGATTCTACTACCCTGAGCAATGTGACAGGCAAAATAAGGGGGGAAAAAAAACAAAAGAGAGAGGCGATTAGATGGGAATGAAAATTGACAGAGAACTGAATGGCTGCAACTCTTAAGGGATCAGAATGCAAATAGGATATCTAGCACCATTGAGGAGTTCAGGAAGAAGCTGAATGATAGAATTACTATCAAATGATTTCGACCTGATGACAAACTATATTATAAGGAGAAGGGAGAGCTGCTCAGGTAGTTGTAACTTCACTGTAAAATTTGGTGACAATACTGAAGATTAGGATTACAGATTTGATGTTTGTACTGTGTGACTTTTAGTGTATATTTGGTATTAGTAGAGGGTGGACATTAAATTGTATATGTAGAACAAAGATGCTGGGAAATGAAACATTGGGTGTAACACTCTGAATCCCAGTAATGATTGGAGCTGGTAATATTCTGAACAGAAAGTGCTCTCAGCCATGCTTGTCACTGTTTCCATAACTTCATATTGATTCAACCACTGTTCTGAGGTTCAATATATTATAATATCAAATATATAATATTATAAATTATACATGTAATATAAAAACAAACTTCAGGATTATAGTAGTTGTTGTGGAACCTAATATAAACAGTGGAGCTGCTGAAAATTTAAATATCTACATTACATCCTTTTAAGGATATAAGATCTTGCTAGTTTGATTTCTCTTAGCTTTATATTCTTTGGTTTTCAGAATAAAATTTGTGTCCTGATCATGAGTTGTAATAAGCTTCTCAGCATTTTTTCTTGTGATTTCCCGTAATCTGAAAGTGTCAAAATTTACTCATGCAGATTATGCTGTAAAGCCGTACTTTGATAGTGGGGGGGAGGGGGTGAGAGAGAGAGAGAGAGAGAGAGAGAGAGAGAGAGAGACTTCTGTGACAACTGCCAGTCAAATGCCTGGGCATTTATCTAGTACTATGATGATAGTATGGTAGTACAAAACCCTGAGATATAGCCCATTGTGAGGGTGCTACTTGTTCACTAATGCAGTTTTACTAACTTATGAGATCTGGTATAGTCAGGTGCAAGTTACTAAAATAAATGTTGGTTTGCTATTCAACTTGAAAAGTTTCTCAAATATGATTATTCTTTGTGTCTCCAAGAATTTGTTGAAATGCTAATCTATTTGTAATAAACACTTAAAGGAGGAGAAGAAGCAAAGTAAAATTGAGTAGGGACCAACCTGTGACATTTACACTGTTAAAACATGCCTATGCAACTTATCTATTCATGTTGATTACTTCAGTACATGTTTGAATGAGCTTAGATTTGTTTGGAGAAGTTAATAGTTGGTTTAAGGTTATTTTGTGAGTGACACAACCATTCTGAGGTTATCAGTGGCCACTTGGAAATTTAGTGATGTAGGAGACCCATGTTTGTATGTTGACTAAATGCGCGGTGGTGCTCAATTTTTTTTTTTTTTTTTAACAAAGGAGTGCATCATACATGAGAATTTGGATTAATACTAAGTTTGAGCTTGTAAAGAATAAGGGTTTCTAAAATGGTAAAGATCATTGCTGGTATTTTGGATTTCCTCTTGACATTTTAATAAAGAATTTGATTCTGTGTCTTCAAAGATTTTACAGTGCTACATCTGCATCGAACAAACATCCAGGCAAAGGATATTCCAAGTCATAAAGTAAAGCCAGGCTGTTTATGCCTCACAAAGAATCACAGATGAACTTATTCTGCCCTCAGGCTATGTCTAAACTATTTTCCCTGTTCAGGTACACACATTTGTGCTAGCACAAGTGTAAATAGTAATGTAGCCACAGTATCACTGGTTATGATGCAGATGCACTGTGCTGAGCCGTACCAAGTAGATACACATTGGCTTCTGGTGATGAGTGCTAACCACAAGTATGTGTACAAAAGAGAATCACACCCATAACTTGTAATGTAGATGTAGCCTTAGTCAAGAGTGCTGGAGAAGGTATTTTTACTTTTTTGAAGTATTGTTCAGGAGTGCAACAGTCCTTTGTGTCCTTTCCTTGGATACATTTGTCTATTCCAGTGCTGCCCAAAGAAAGATGACCAAGTGAATGCTGTCCTGCATCAGTCAGTTTGGAAACTTATGCTTACAAAGGACCTGGAAAGAGAATTTCACCATATTACTAACATGTTTGTAATTCATGTTTCCAAACTAGGTTTTTTTTTGTAATTGTCCAAAGTAATGTTTTAGGGTATGTCTTCTCTCATGATGGCACCGTTGATGCTGCCAGATGGACTCTTTGGGATCGATTGACCAGAAATGGAGTCCTGCTCAATCCATCCACAAGTTGACCACATTAATAAATCACTTTAAAAAGATTAATGCGTTGATGAGAAGGCATTTCCTGTTAACGCAGCTAGAGGGATGCCTCACTAATTAGAACAGGGGTCTCAAACTCAAGTCACCACAAGGGCTGCATGAGGAGTAGTGCATTAGCCTCAGGTCCACACCACTGAAACCTTTTCATACAACAGTATTGCAAATATTGATGATAATAGTGTTGTTGTGGGCTGCAGGAAATAACTTTAGGGGCCATATGCGGCCCGCGGGCTGTGAGTTTGAGACTTCTGAATTAGAGGTTAGGAAGTCAGTAGGAGATACACAAGCTACTTGATGTAGCTTGTGTATCTCCCGTTGACTGCCACTGAATTTACTGATGAGTGTAGACTTGACCTTAGTAATGGTTTTTATGTCCATTCAGTCATACTGTCAGATACATCTAACTGGTATTTTGTAATAGATTATCTCACTCTGTATTGTGAACAATTGATTCAACAGTCTATGAAATCATATGGAAGAATCTCATATACTCAGTTTTTCCACAAAATTGGTGGACAATTGTTTTGTTTTATATCATATACTCTGTTCTGTTGAACCCAAACTAGCAGTTAACAACCACTGTTAGAATTTTTAATTCCATTCTGTGGCATGGTAACTGGGTTCTTGTGAGCTTCGGAAGATTGATTTTACTCAATAAATGTCAATATCTCTCCACTTCTCCCCTTGCTCAGAAGTCCACTGAAATATCCTTCTCTGTTAATGTTCAGAACACAATGCTCTAAAAAAAAAATTGCTTGAAGGCTAGTAATGGTACATGTGCAAACTGTGTGCACATGTGTACATTACTACTTCAAGCAAAGAATCCAGTCTTTCAGGTGTCATTACTGGTTTTTGTATTGCTGTAGCACCTCAGAGTGTAGTAATGGACAAGGATTACACTTTGTTACACACTGTAAAAATATAGAACAAAGACTTTTATACTTGTACATTAAGTAAGAAAATATAATAAAATCTGTTTCTCAGCCAGATAACCACAACTTCTTGAAATGCCAAATCCTCATTCTGATGGCTCCTTCATGAAGCCTTTGGTATAATGTGCAGGCCCATTGATTGCCACAATTATAGAGCCTTCAGTCCTTCCTGAAAAGTGCACATGACTTCTCAGTGACCACTAAATCCAAAGTATGGAGTACTTCCGAATCTCTGACTGACTGTGGTCCCTCCCTTCTGTGTGGAAAAGGAACAATGTGAGTGTTGTCTTTGGCTAGTTGACAGTAAAGGGTGAGGACATATCAGTGGCTAACTAATCTGAAACAACTGTTAACTAGGGGTATGCCTATACTTAAGGCGTCTGTGCGCTCTTCTGGCTTCGATTGAGCAATCTGTCAAGACGCGCTCAGTCGATCTACAGCTTGATGCTGTAATTTCAGCCTCATGAGTAGAGTTTTGCAAAGTTGACCAGACAGCATATCTAGTCGCCTTAGCACAGCGTCTGCAGGGAGGTAAGTGGGAGTTAGTAAGGTGATGGGAGATATACAAGGTATCTCCCGTCGACTGCTGCCAAAAAGTGCAGCGAGTGTAGACTAGGACTAAGGATAACAATTCCTCTTCTTCCCATGCAAACCTCAAGTTGCTGCAACAAATTTTATGCATCCCTAGAACTATAGTATCTTTTGTGCAGCCCTGACATAGGAAGAGTAAGATTCCTAGATCTGTTCATGGGAGATGGAACTCGTACCTTATTTATTTGGTCCTGTCTATGCACCTCACTCTCATGACGAGGATAATAGTGCCCATTCTTCCTTACACCTTCTTCACAGTACATAGTCAGGCAGGAGTAGAGCTAGCCTGTTTGACAGCTCTGGTTACAGAAGAGTTTAGCTAAGTCCCTTGGTTGGGACTTTAAGTATTAAAAGGCATGCAAGTTCATTAGTGAAAGCAAATTGGCTTTGGCTTTGTACCTTTCAAATACAGGTGTCTGAGGCAGGAATAGTTTTACCTCCAGGTTTTAATAGCAACAAACGTCTTTTCATCCTCCGTTTTACAAGGGTCTGATCATATTAAATCAAATAATTATTCTAGCTGTAATGATGGTTTTTAAAAATAATTTAATTAACATAAAATTATTGCAATTTGCATTGTTAATAAGCTGTTGCTTGCCAAAACGTGAGCCTTTATTACTGATGAAGTTCGATTTGATCACGTTTCCCATGTTTTAATTCTTCTAGCCAAAAAATTTAAAACAGTGAGCTAATAATATGTTCATTTTCCATTAGTTGACCCATATAGAATAGATGGAAGATAAAGTATATGGATATAAAATACGTTTAGAAGTTGTTAATTATCACAACAATATGAGAATTACAAAATAGTTTATTTTTTGACCATTTAGTTGCCCTGACTAGGAATTCAACTCTTATGCATTTGTTTTATATCTCTTCAGTTTTGTAGCTTTGTAAAATATAAATGGCCATTGACTCCATAGTGATCATAATAAGGAAGGAATATAGGGAATGGCTGTGATGCTCCCCTGCTCACCTTCTAAAGGTGGAGCTGTGAAATTTGATACCATAAGAACAGCTAAATATCATTGTGTCTTCATACTTCAATGACTCTGAGTTGGAGTATCATGCCCTAGAGAAAGGTCAACTTAATTCTCTGTGTTGTGAGTAGTAAGTAATTTATATAGTGTTTCCAGTAGAAAAGCAGTTTAATGGACCTGCAGGTAATGTCTAATAACTGAGAATGTAAGTTAAATTGACCAGCTGTTATATGTGTTTGCAGTTGCTGTAACGGCATGTGAAATTGAGATATTTCTCACAATTTTGTTTCAGATTATTCTAATTGATTTTAATGCAAAACATGGAAAAAACCTCACAATCAAGAGAACACCCTTTCTAAATTAAGTTTAAATCCAGTGTGTATTCAAACTACTGTTCCTTAGTCTGCTTGCTCCTCTTCAGTCTGTGTTTTAAAAGTACTGTCTATAACTCCTTACCACTCAACTGAAACAGATCGTCTTTGAAAATGGCACAGGGTGGTATTCTCAGATAGTTTTTTGTCTCTTTGCTCAAATGAGGTCCACTCAGGTCATCTATTTGTTGATTTTACTTGGAAAAGCTTTCAAAATAAATGAAGTCTGAGTAGAGCTCTGATACCTCTTGAAATATCGTTAGCTCTGTTTGTAAAGAGGAAGGTGAGTAATTGTTTACCATGAGCCAAAATGGTGGGGAAAGCAACCCCATGCTCTGGGTATACTTAAGCATCTGATTACTTAGCAGCTGGGTCTAGATGGGGGGATGGATCATTCAATAAAGTGCTCTGTTTTGTTCATTGCCTCTGAAGTGTCTATCATTGGCCACTGTTGAAAGAGAGGATGTTGGGCTAAATTGACCACTGATCTCACTTAATATGGATATTCTTGAGTATGTATGTCTGCTGAAGGTAGGATAAGAAGTAATCAGCAGTAAGGGAGATTTAGTTTAGCCATTAGGGGAAACTTTCTCGTCATGAGGATACTTATACACTGGAATACGCTTTCAATGGAGGTTGTAGAATTTCTATTGTTAGAGGCTTTTAGGATGTTAGTCATCTGTCGGGTGCTTATCTAACATCTACAAATACTTGATCCTGCCTCAGTGCAATGGAACTGCATTTAGAAGCCCTCTTCAGATCCTTCCTGCCCAGTGTTTTTATGATTTCTGAGAATTTTAGAGACATTTCATTGCTCAGCACATTCTGTTTTTCTCCTTTCCTGTGTGTGATCGTTGGGACACTGGCATGAAGAATTGTCATTAACATAAGTCCTCAAATCAAATGACTTCACAAATAGTTGGCATGCAGAGGATTGTGAAGTAAGAGAATTGACTTCAGATTTGGAGAAAGAAAACCCTAGGAGATGGAACTCTGAAAAAATATGTTCATAATTGCAGAATCCAGCAATGAAGAGGTTATTTTCCTTTAATTCATTATTGAGAACCTTCCACTGGCAGTGCTTACAAATGTTTTTTTTGAGTGCATGCTGTCAAGAGGGGTGGCACAGCTGAGCTATAGCACCAGCATTATTTACAGAATAAATAGTATTGTTTCAATGGGAAAAATAAGAGCAGATCTCATTAATGTCCAAGAATAGCATATTTCCAAAAATTTTAATCATGTGTTCCAGAAATCAGATTGTTCTTTGAATAACATCGAAATGCATGCTCCACTCTAGCTGTGCTTGCGCCCCCTGCACCTATGTTCAGAGATTTCTCATAGCAGTGTCTGTCTGGCCTAGGCCCATGAGGCCTTGTTTACACTTGCCACGGTTTTTGGCAGAAGTTGAAGGGAGATATACAAGCTACATAAAAAACTTGTGTATCTCCATTTGACTGCCTAATGCCTACATACCATGGTGGCTCCACTGGAAAATACCCTCCTTTCAGTTTAGCACTACTCTGCTTCAGGGGGTAGATGTACCAGCTTGACTTCCCAGTCAATTCACTGACCTGATCAATCACTCTGGACAGATCAAATTGACATGGCGAATTTGCTGCTGTAAGTGTAGACTTGGCCTTATTTCTTACTCTGTGCTGATGTTACATAGCAATGCGTGGACAAACTGACTTCTATTCTTAATCACCTTGATCTGAGACAAAACCTTAGCAGTTCTCCACATTGTATATTATCTCAGCTGGATCTCCTTAGCTCTTTAGTAGTTAATTATAGTTGTTCTCAGGAGTAGTTAGTAGTAATAGTTTTGACTATGATAGTTTTGTTTTGTTTTTTAAACAAACAAACCTGTTTATGTATAGCTTTAAGATAGGAAGAGAGAATCTGGGAGATTTTGCTTTATTTAGGAGGGTATACCCAATTTTCTTGGTTTCATATGTTACTTGTCATGCCAGGAGGTGAGTGATCAGCACAGCTGGTGCATCTGTTGTTTCAGAGAATCTCGTATTTCCCAAAAGTGCAACTTCTGTCTTGAATTGAAAACTAGAGCCAGAAAAAACAGTGAGGTCAAACTTCAACTTATGATGGAGAGCTGTAACAAATCTCTGACACAGGCCAGGGGACCCTACAATCCCCATATGCTGATTTCCAAGTAAGTTGGTGTATCTGAGTAAGTAGGCTATCTTTACAATCTCTGAGCCACATTCTTTCAGGGCACGTAAGAGGAAAAAACCAAGATTTCCAAAGACCATGCCTCAAGTTAGGGAATCTACCTCAAAGAAGGTGAGGTCACTGGAGTCTCCAGCCACTTCATCTCTCTTTGGTCTCCAGACTGTTACCCGTGAAGCTGCTGGTTCCTCAAGTAACGAAGGCTCCATTAAGCCTAGAGACTCCAAAATGTCAGGCTCTAATAGTTCATTAGCAATGGGAGTGAAGCTGTAAGAAGAACTCTACCTCTTCACATTCAGTCCAGAAAAAGACCATCTATCTGGACTTTTCCTCAGCGCATTCAAGACTCACAGTAGTATCAATTCCCTCAGCAACTGTTACTTCATTTTAAGCTAACAGCATGGTACCTATGCCACCCTCTGAACTGTATGAGTTTTGTTCTCTCCGAGAACTTGTATCTCTCAATGCACTGTTTCTTGTCTTTAATTTCCTCAGTACCCAGGGCTTCCGGATACCCTAGACACCTGGCCAGTACTGACAGTTGTATTGCACATCTTTTCTACTCTGCTACCACTTGAGTAACTTGGAGAAAGAGGATTTTGATGAAGATCTTGTCTTGGTTCCTCAAAATATCTGTCCAAGGATCTCTACTTCATCACTATACAGGCTCTTTTTTTTTGAGAGGTCTCTGAGGACGTTGATCTAACTCACGAAAGAAGTCCACAACCACCATCTTGCTTATACATGCACACCCTGGATGGCACCATCCATGCCATGAGCTCCATCACCTTGGCCACAATGGGACCCCTAGGTAGCCTATCACCAACAGGTTCCTTGGGTCTTGAACATCATCTATCAAAGAGACAGGCAACCTTCCTCATACTCCCCATCCACAAGACCAGAATCTCAGGAAGAAGCCTTTGAGGAATGGGAAACTAGGACTGATGAATAGATCATTCCACCAGCCAATATCTCTTCTTCACCTCTATATGAAGAGCTTGTGCCAACTCCAGCATGCCTGGCTGATGCTTGGAAACAGTTACGTTATTTTATAAAGAAGCTCATAGATTATTTGTGGATCCCCATTTGAAGAAGTTAAAGAATCACATTATAAGCTGTTTGACATTGTCCATGCAGCATCATTTGCCCTCATCATCCTCAGTTATTCTTGACAGGGTCCAGGTGTGCCTCATGATCTGGCACACCCTGGCTTCAATTATGCCCTCATGCAAGAGACCAGACAAAACGTATATCATAAGCGCTTTGACCTGTTCAGTAGAAAATCACATCACATTCATCAACTTCTTTACAAGTTACAGCTAGCAAGCATTAATATCAAAATACAACCAAGCAAGTTATACCACAGATTATTGATCATCAACCAGGAAAAAAGAGAGAAATTCCAAGCAATGATTGCAGAAAATCATCTGCTTACCAGAATATCTCTGCAGCTGTCTCTTGACAATGCTGCTGCTGCTCATTTCAATTTCTGTGGTGATAATTGTGAGGAGGACCTCCTGGCTTCAGCTCTCAGGATTTGCAATGGAGGTCCAGAAATACTGCTAAAGACCTTTGTCTTGATGACACTAAACTCTTTACTGACAGCATAAGCAAATCTGTGCATGTGTGTAAAGGGTGCTAGGCCATTTTATGTGTCTGGGGATCTACACATTTAAAAAAAAGAGAATTAAGCAGGTCCCAGGTAGTGCAGAGATGCCTCTTCTTCTAATTCTTGAATTCACAGAGGTCATATGAAGCTCAACCTGAGAGAGAGCAGCACCATAGGTGAAAACCACCCAGCTTTCAGTCTTTGACATCACAAGCCTCCACCTGGGCAGGTTGATGTCCTGAGCTGTCATCTCCTTTCAAACCAACTGCATCAGTTCACTTGCCTTCCACCCTTCAGTAACTGCATTAACCACTCCCAACAAGTTCAGGAGTCCATCTATGGAAAAGTGGGTTTTGGAGATCATCACACGGTACAGTATTCTATCCATTTCATTTCCCTTCCGCCTACCAACATGTCCTTTCCCATTCCTCTTCAGGAGCCTCTCCCATGAGAACCTGCTATGACTAGAAACAGACGCTTCTACTTTTTGGCACTCTAGAGGTAACACTTGAAGCTGTAATTCTGTCACTGAACCAAGAAGATTGGTTCTCAGCCCTCAGTCTTTAAGATGCATATATCCTTATAGCATCCACATGCCTTTCACCTTCAGTGATTGTTGGGTCTATTGCATGCATTTCTCCTGATTCCTCTAGTTTCCACAGTCCTGCTCAAAATAAAAAAGAACAAATCCATGGCTATTCTAATAGCTCCAACATGGCCTAGACAAACATGGGTTCCCTATATACAGCTGGCAATTTTTTTCCACTGACTATTCACTCTCAAACTAGCTTCTCATCTTCTCTCCCAGGAATGTGGAAAGACCCTTCACCCTAGTCTTAGAGTTCTCTTTCTCAAAGTGTGGGTGCTTGATAGTTTCTAATCCCGTAAGCCATCTGGACAAAGGACGTAAAAAGAGTGCTATTACTCAGTAGAAACCATCTGTGTGCTCCATTTATGTACAAAAATGGTCAAGATATGCTTGCTGGTGTGACCTCAAACAAACACTGTTGTTGTCTGACATACTGCATTAGATTCTAGAACTAAAAAAATTCTGGGCAGTTGCTGAATTCCAGTGGAGCCCACCTGGCTGTCAACATATCCATTCTCCAATAGAAGATTGTTCAATATTTGCCTTTGCAACGATTATGAGGTTCTTTGGTGTCAAATGTCCTACTCCAGTTTAGGACCTCAAACTGGTTCTTAAATGTTTTAAATGTCTTATAAGATAGCATCAGTTCAGAGATCTACTCACTTCTCCATTTGTTGATGAAAACGACATTTCTGGCAGCCAACAAGTTAGGAAAATAGAGGTCCTTATGGCATGTTCCCTTTTCATCATGTTTTTCAAAGACAAGGTCATGTCATGGCCATACCCCATATTTTCACCAAAAATACCTTCTGAATTCCATATCAACCAACATATTCATCATCTGATCTTCCACGCTAAACCTCCTTTGCCAAAGAGTAGGCACTGTTACACACTGTATGTAAGGAGAACACTCACCTTCTCTAAATCTTTCTGAAGACTTGCAAATCATGCATGTCCATTTCAGACAGATCAGAAAGGTCTACAACCCCTAAATCTCCAATGAGGTGTCTGACTGTGTTAGTAATTTCTACCAATCTTGTAATCTCCAAGCATCCATGGGCATACTAACTCACTCTTCAAGATCTATTTGTTTCTCTAGCCATTCTCAAAAATGTTCCTATGATTGAAATAGTTCAAGCCTCAACTTGAACCTCAATGTATACGTTTGCTGAGCGCTATGCAATTAATCACAACTATACTTCTGATGCTGCATTTTGTTTGGCTGTGCTTTCTTCAATATGGGACTTGATGCTGAAACTCTCTGTTCCTTAAAGGAACTGCTTGATAGCCTCCTAGAGAGGAGCACCCTTAGGACATTACTCCAAGGAGAAGAATTGGTTACTCACTCTGTGCAGTGTGGTGCTTTGAGATGTGATTCCCCTAGGTGTGCACCACTACCTACTCTCATTCCTCTCTGCTTTGGAGTTCTCTGCTATGGAGCTTTTCAGTAGGGAAGGGATTGAAGGCCACAGTGCTATATTATAACAGCATGGAGCACAAGACTTAGTAGCGCATGTGTGGGTTGAACCAACAGTGTCTGTGACCAAAAGTGCAGTGGACACAAGTACACCTGCAGGGAGTACCCATAAGGGGATGCATCTCAAAGAACCATATATACAATGGAGGGTGAATAACTATTTCTTCACAAGTTCCAAAGAAGTAGCCCTGTTAGCCTAGTTCAGCAAAACGAACATGGAGTCTTGTGGCATTTTTAAAGGCTAACAAATGTATTTATTAACTTAAATATAAATTTGTTAGTCTTTAAAAGTGCCACAAAACTTCTTGTTTGTTTCTTCACAAGAGGCTAACTAGTATAAGAACACTAAATCCACTCTACGTAAACTCTTGTTCAAAGTAACTTCAGGGATCAAGACATGAGCTAAAATATCCCTTCACATCTAGGTGTATTAAGAAAACAGTGTCTTAACTGCAAAAAGTCTTTAAAAAGGCTGCATGCTGAAACATTGACGACTTTCATGATTCAGCTAGAGTAAATGGAAGCTTGCCATTTATAGTATTGTTCCTTAAATTACTTT
Source organism: Podocnemis expansa (assembly GCA_007922195.1). Taxonomy (NCBI): domain Eukaryota; kingdom Metazoa; phylum Chordata; order Testudines; family Podocnemididae; genus Podocnemis; species Podocnemis expansa. The sequence continues at coordinate 1,780,149 of ML682024.1, read as the reverse complement.
GAGTACAGCTAATCCTATGTAGTGTTGAACACAAAAATGTGATGGTTCAAAAGTAGAGGAGTTATGAATCTACAAGTGTGTAATTTAAATGCTTAGAAGTGAATCTCAACATAAATGTGAACTTCTTTTATTAAAATTTGTCATCCAAATCAGCTACATGGTGTACCCATCTTGCAATTAAAATAATGTTTTAAAGCGTGCGGTGTAGGAAACAAGCAAATAAAATCTCATGGTCTAAAGATAATTTTGATTCTTTTTTAAAATTGTTTTTAACATTTTAAAACAGGTCAGTTTGAGATGCTTTCAGCATGATGTAGCAAATTGCACCCAAAATAAGCTAGCTGTCATCAATAATTTGGTTCACAAATACCTGAATTTTAAATGGAATCTGTTTGCAAATACATTTCCCTGTTTTCCTGTGATTTGTTTCTTGACACATTCAAATGCTTTGGCTGCATAAAATCATGAAGGTTCTTATTCTGAAAGGGTCAGTTATCACATATGAATCCTGCCTCACGAATAGATCCATGTGCAGATAAACATATGCGGATCCTCGTCTGCAGCAATCAGCTTGTATCCAACTGGCATCTTGAGTGTAGTGCAGTGGTTCCCAACCTGTGGTCCAGGGATCCCTGGGGGTCCGCAAAGTTATTGCAAGGGGTCCATGAATACATCAGGCCCTAGCCGCTGCCAGTCAGCGATCTATGTTGGAGAGGGCTCTGAATCACATTGCACAGATCACAGATAAAAAAGGAAAAGGTGGCTGGGGCCTATGTGGGAACAAGCCAATCAAAGGCAAGCCGGGACTGAGCCAACGAAAGGCCAGCTTTCTGAAAGACTGATAGTGAGTGGGCTGGCAGGGGGAGAGGCAGGAGCCCAGCTTGGCTGCCTGTGACTGAGGGTGGTTGATTTTTTTATTTTTTATTTTTTATTTATTTATTTTTGCTTGCCTCTAGAAGGTAGAGGAAGTGGGAAGGGAAGGGGAAGCAGGGGGTCTGGGAGCCAGTGTGGAGAAGGCAGGACCACAGAGCAGGGGAAAGAGAAGGTGTGGGAGAGCCTGCGGGGTTGGGGAGGGGGAAGAGGAGCCCATGCCACTCTGAACATGGAGGGCGAAAGGTTTGGGGAGCCCATGCAGACACATGGCCTACAACAGGTGTCCTGCCTTCCAGTGTGTCCCCCAACACTGAATGAGTTTGACACCTCTGCTCTAAAGTAATTGTATTTGCCTGCTGTGAGCAGCCACACCCTGGATATATCCCTATCTCTTGGGAGCAGACAGGGACCAGGTCTTCCACTGCCCTTCTGCAGCACCACTGCCTGTATTCAGTCCCCAATAACTATTATCATTTGGGGGGGGGGGGTCTGCAAAATTTTTTGACATTAAAAAGGAGTCCTTGCACTTGAAAAGGTTGGGAACCACTGGTGTGGTGGTTTGCACCTGCACTTCTGGGGCCCACAATGAGTTGTTTGGAAGCCTCCCCCTCTCTTCAGGGCCCACCACCCCGCAACACACCACAGCCAAGCAGTTGCCCAGTTAGCTGGTCAGTGGCTGGTAGGGGAGCCTGGTGGAAAAGCGAATTGATTGTTGGTCTGCATGCAAGCCCTGCAAGAGTTCTGTTAGGCATCCCTGCTGACCGCTGAGCAGCTATTCCATGGGCCTCCCCTGATGACTGCCAGTCAGCTGTTCTGAAGTTAATGATTAAATTTACTGGGGGTAATAAACTCTTCTCCTGGACAGTGGGTACTCCTTCCAGTTCAGAGAAGGCATCATAGCATGTTTAATATTGAGTAGGAAAACCTGCACTTCCCAGGCCATGCTGGGGTGAGATCTCTGCCTGTGCTGTCGCCTGTGTTCTGGGCTGGATAGAAGACTTCAAATGTGAAATCATCCTGAATTGATCAGACTGAACATAATGGACTTAAACTCAAAAATATATATTTTTCTGTCTATCCAGAAACTTGCAACATGCAAATCAACATAGTGTCTTGATTGTCTTTTGTTTGGAGCTGGGTAGGTGTGATCTAAGTCTCTTAATGGTCTGTATGTGAATTGATGTGCATTGTTTGAACTAATTTGTCTCTGTGGCCTATGCTTTTATGTGTTACTGGAGATACTATGGTCTGGTGACTGAGATGCTGGATAGGAAGTCAGAAGATGTGGATTCTGTTCACAGGTGTGTCCCTGAAGTGGTGTGAATTTCCAAAGGGATAGCCGTATTAGTCTGGTCCAAAAAAAAAAAAAAAAAAAAAGTCGTGTGGCACTTTAAGACTAACAGATTTATTTTTCGCATGAGCATCTACTACAGGAGAGGCCCAAGAAAGAAAACAGAACACCACTAGTCACCACATACAACCCCCAAGTCAGACCTCTGCAACAGATCATTAAGGACCTGCAGCCTGTTCTAAAAGATGATCCCTCTCTCTCTCAAGCGTTAGGAGAGAGACCCCCTCCTTGCTTATAGGCAGCCTCCTAATCTTAAACAGATACTCACCAGCAACTACAGATCTAACAACAGAAACACTGAAGCAGGCACACACCCCTGCAACAAACCACGCTGCCAAGTCTGCCCACATATCTGCACAACAGATACCATCATAGGTCCTAATGAAGTCTGCTACTCCATCAAAGGCTCATTTACCTGCTCATCTACTAATGCGGTCTATGCCATCATGTGCAAGAAATGCCCCAACACCTTATACATTGGACAAACAGGATGATCGCTGCGCAAAAGGATAAATGAACACAGAGCTGATATCAGAAATCACAAAACAAAGAAACCAGTTGCTGAGCACTTCCATCTTTCTCATCACTTGATAAATGATTTGTTAACGATTGTTGTCAGAGATGTGGCTGGGACATCAAGACTTCAAAGAGAAACAGCTGAACACAAATTAATATGCAAGCTAAATTCTATGAAAGCAGGACTTAATCGAGACTCTGGGTTCTTTTCCCATTACAAAAGGTAATTTGACTTCAGGCTTCCCATGGTTTGAACCTAACAACTGCTCTGATTTGCTGTTACTGTATGACCTGATCCTATGTTTTACACCTGCTTGCATTTATTTTCATTCCATTTTGTAAGTTCATCCATCTTCGAAGCATCTGACAAAGTAGGATTTTCTTCCACAAAAGCTCATGCGAAAAATAAATCTGTTAGTCTTAAAGTGCCACAACAACTCCTTGTTTTTCTTGAAGTGGTGTGGCCTTAGGCAGGGAACTTCAACTCTCTCTCTGTTTCTAACTTCAGTAAAAATGAAACTTGCACTTGCCTCTGCAGTGTTTCAAAATCTGCAGATGAAGTGCTATGAGGACTAAGCATTATTAACATTAATATTTAATATTAACATTAATATTATTAACATTTAATATTTAACTCCATTTGTCAGGATAGTGGTAATCACCCCTTTAAGGTAGTCTACCATGATTGTTTCAGTAGAATGATATAATCCAACTTTTGCATTACTTGTGTATAATGTCATAATAGCAGTAATGGTGTGGTTTCACAGTCATTCTGCCACTGGAAAGTAACTTTATCTGTATCCTCCAAAGCAGAATATCCAGCAGATGACCCTCTTTAATCGGATAATTCTTCACATTCATCTGAATTACTTCACTTGGTTAATTTAGTGCCATTGGGTAAATGTCTGCTAAGGTGCCTAGAATTACTTAAATGACAGGAGCAGTCTCCTATGTAATCTCTCTCTCTCATGCATTAATGTTTAGTGGTTATAAGTGATCTTTCACCATCTATGTCTGTGGAACAGTATCCTTCCCACAACACAATCATATATCAGGTGAGAATAGTCTTTGGCTCAAAGCCCACAGTCTGCAGTTTAAATATCCACACATTGTAGTAATATGTGAAACAATAATACGTTCTTAAATTTCTGTTAGACATTGTTAGATTTGGCAACATCTGCCAAAACAGGTTTCTATGCTTTTAGAAGTTTTTTTCATGCCCCTATGATATGTAGTGACGTTTCAGACCTCATCTAAGCTCATTTTTGTATCTAGAAATTGGACACCAAGGCAATACACTTTTTGATACCTGGCTGTATATGCCAGGGGTATCAAATGCATTTGCTATGATGGGCCAGATTTGACTTAAATGTACTTCAGGTGCGCTGGATGGACATAACATAAATCAAAATACTACAGCACTCTCACAGCATTGCAGAGTGCTGTGTATGTAAAACTGGGTTCCATGATACCTCTCTCTGAGTGCAGTCAGGGGCCAGATGGAAGAGATTTGTGGGCCTCGTGGTTGACACTACTGATTTACACTGTATGATTAGGGCTAATCTTAGTCACTGGTTCAGTTGTGATACCTTTTAGAAAACCTCAGCTCTGCCATTTAGTTGGTCACATTTTGTCCTGTTAATGTAGTATTTGCAGGCCTAACATCAGTTTGTGGTTTTGTGCTGCTTTCTTCACTTGAATTTTAATTTCATATTATGCCTGGTGACTGCCTATACGTTTCACTGACAGTGAGTGATAATGTGGAAAAGGATATTTATTACAAGCCCTGATATTTCAAGGAGTTATTTAGTAAGAAGCATATACAATATTCCTTGTATCTCAGAGTCTCTTCTACTGCAATCTAGTCTGGATTTTGAGAGTTACAACCTGCACCAGATTTTTAAATAAGTAAATTGAAATGTACTTGTTCTGTTCAGTACAATCTTGCTTTCACTACCAGCGATTAATCCTCATGTCTTTGTTAAACATCCATTAAAATGGTAGGTATCTCATTGGTTGCATCTAGCGTGCGCATATCTCTCTCTCTCTCTCTCTCTGCATATCTATATAGATAGATACATATATTTGCTGAAATATAGTACATTTGATGCCTTAATTTAGCATTTCAGAGTGACAATGAAGCACTAGTGTAGACAATGTGCATGTTGTCCACTTGCACTTCAGGCAGTGTTATCCATGACTATTTGGGGCTGGTCTATACTGCTATGCGATTTCAGTGGCAATACAAGGGAGATACACAAGTACTTAAAACGCCTTGTGTATCTCCCTTCCATTGTCTACCAGACTGTCTTTAGTAGCCTGAGTTGAAGGGAAACCCCTTCCCTTTGACTCAGGGCTACTCATTCTGCAGGGGAGGTCTTCCAGCATTGGCCTCCTCATCAGCTGACATGTCTTCACAAACCTGATCAGTTGATTAGGGAGGTTGAGGCAAGTCTTTAGAGCAGATTTACAAGACATAGTGCTTAAAATGCCAGTAGGTGCTATCATCTTGTTTATGGTAGTGCTGCCGCTGTTGCTGCTAATGGTGGAGCTGGGTAAGTAATATCAATTGGTGGGAAATAATAGGGAAAAATATGATGGAACAAAGTATTTGAGGCTTTGTGTAAATAAATGATAAATATTTAATTACTAGGTCACATCTTTAACGAGCATGCCTATTTAGGATTTTACTTTATGGATGGTGATCAAAATCTTGAATTTAATGTTTCTGTAACTAGTAGAGCTGGTCAGAACAGTTTTGTCAAAATGATAATTTTATGAAATGGGCTATTTCATCAAAGATAAATCTTAAGAAGAAATTTTGAGGAACGCTAGAGGAAATACTACAGTCTATTGCTTTGGGCACTGGTCAGGAATGTGGAAGACCCAGGTTCACATTCCTGCTTTGCCTGAGCCAGAGCAGAGCTTTTCATCCTAGAACACACTCTGAATTAGCAGGGCAGAGACTTGAACCTGGGTTTCCCATACCTTAGGCCTGTGTCTGAGACCGTGGGATGTGATGCACAAATCCATTCATATGTTTTGAACACAACTTCGTTTTTGTGAAGATGTTCAAATGACTTTGATTTTGTTCTATTGTGAAATAAAAACCATTTTTGAAACCTGAAAAGTTGTCACAAAATGGAATTGTGATACTTCGACAAGGAGTCTTAGGAGTTGTTTGACTCAGTAGTTTTTCTATTCAAGTCAGTTTTTATAAACATAGAGGCATACTTCTGTATTTTAAAAAATGTACCAACTTCTGTGTTTATAATACAAGCTGTGGATAGTAGAGCTTTAGTCTTAAAGTGCCACACAACTCCTTGTTGTTTTTTTTATTGGACTAGACTAACACGGCTATCCCTTTTGAAATTGCATTGCTTTTGAATGTTGTTGAAATCACAAGTGAGTTGTATAGGTCATACCAAGTGAGTAATGATAAACTCTGTGCCATTACACACCACAGTATTTAACAGAAAATATATTTTGGAAATGTTAAAACATTTATGTAAAAATAGCCAAAAAATAACTCTGATATATTTTAAAAATCACATATGTACCTTGCATAGTTCAGGACCTTTCACGTAAATACGTTGGCGAATTGAAAATCTGGGTATCTCTGCTCTCCAGTATTACAAAATGACTAGATACGCAGAGTTATAACATTTAGACCTGTTCCCTACAGATTAACTGTTTTGAGCTACAGTTTAATTTTGGAGGGATAGGTTGATATACAGAAGACATGTTGAAGTTTGATTTTAAATTTTAAAAACGTAGTTGTTTAATACTTTGCAAGAATATGGAATGTTGAAATTAGCCTTTATGATAAATGGTCGGCGGCAGAGTGCAGTGGATGGGATCGGGGTGCATAACTGTAATTTATCTGAACATACGTACATTGCTTCTGTATGTATAAACACACCTAATACCAAAGTAAAGTAGTTGCAGCTCTGTTGGTTTCAATTAGCCAAGGTTATTTGGAAAATTAACGATGTTTTCAGGGGTTGGGAAAGTGGCTAGCTAGTCCTTAGAAAATGTAGCCAGTCTTGATCACTGTTGCTGATGCTGCAGATAAAGTCATGATAATAAAAACAGAAGAAATGGAACGATAGGTTTGGGTTCAGAAGGTTTCAGCAGATGATATGAAAACTGTGGTGAGGAAGCTGACCGTATGTACCAAAAGATTCTGGAGAGAGTCTTGATTATAGTTAAATGAACAAAATGAATAGTTAAAGGTTTCTTCCATTTTGTACTAAATTAATGAGAGCTACTAAAAATGTCTTGCATGCATCTATCTGTACAAATACAAAACAGTAAAAATTAACTGCTAGTTGGAGGTATTTCAAAATCCAAAACAGACAAATGAAAGAAATGGCCTGCAGTTTATTAGCCAATGTTACTTTATTGTGCAAGATTTTCCCCATCCTTGGTGATCAATAAAGCAGAATATTCATAGAAATTTGTGCTTCTACAGTAGATAGATGTCGTTCAGATTCTGGGGGGGAGGTGGGGAGTTGAAGCTGTGGAATAGTTTTCTACACTAACCACACTAACAATTGTACAAATAAAATGTTTTCTTGAATACTTTTCCTAGTTAGCAAACCAATTTAATCTTTCTCTCTAATAAACTGTAAGATAGGGATTCTGTAGAAAATTCAGTTCAGGGGTTGTCCTTTGGATCATTATTGGGTTGGTTTTAAACAGTGCTTTATAAATTTACTGCAATGTAGAACCAAAAACCCACTGTAGAATTTTAGTGAGTTTGCTGTAATAGTTAAAGGGATGTATCTAAGTTGGGGAGAAATATACCAAAACAAGATAAGCCCTTCAAAATAGTGCTGTGAAAAAGAGAATCCATGGTTTGCAAATTCTGATCTTTCTGGCAAGATATAATGTTATTGATTTGCAGGGGGAAGGTCCCAGTGAAGTACAGTATTTCAGAATTCAGGCTGTAATATCATCACATGTAAAATTTAAACATAAAATCTGGATTGCAATTTATAGATAGAATGATGGGTGTGCATGATAGGTAATTCAACCATTTCATCTTTATCTGAGGAGGTGCATTGTGATACTAAGGAAAGACACACACGTTCATATGTTTAAGTACACTAAAGTAGATCAGGGTAATTGCCAGGTAGCATTTGTTGTCCAAGAAAACCTTGCATTCTCTAGAATACCCTTTGAAGTTTTTCTTAGTGAACTATGAGCTTAGGTGAAGAGTTGAAATTTAACATTTGGACCATGAAAAAGGAAGAAAGTAAAGTATGTTTCATGCTTGGACCCTCTCTAAAGAATGTTTAAATATTTGTGTGGCCTTGGAAGAACATACCACTACTACAGTTAGGATGAGAAAAGTGATTAATGTAGTTTCTTATGAATTGGGAAAGGCACAGGTTAGATATTGTTAGATACAAGTTCTGATACCATGTTGCTCTTTCACTTTCCCATGCCCTTTTAGGTGGTTAGCGCAGTGGGGTACCTGCAGGGAGGAAGATATAGTGGATTTAGGATGGATGGATTATTTTGCTTCAAGTAACTTTAGACTTGCATCAGGCTATATGTATTGCTTAATCCAGGGGTATCAAACTCAAATTACCATGAGGGCTGCATGAAGACTTGTACAGGGCCACATGAGGACTAGTACATTAGCCCAAGGGCCGCACCTCTGAAACCTTTTCATACAATGATGTTGTAAATATCAGTAATGATAATGTTGTTGTGGGCTGCAGGAAATAGTTTTAGGGGCTGCATGTGGCCCGTGGGCCACATTTTTGAGACACCTGGCTTAATCCCATTTACAGGATGTTGCAAAAAATTCAGAGTATCTTCTTCAAACCAAAAATATAGGAGTTTTGCACATCATAAGACTTTTTCTGTGAGCAAAAGTTCAGTGTTAGTGTAGTCTTCAAAGATTCAGGGCACAGTGTTTAACAATGGCAAACTGATGTTGCAAGAGTATACAAAATGGAGCTGGATTTCTGCATGAGTTGCACAATTAAAAGTTTTGAAACTCAAAAATCAGTGCAGGACCTGGGGGAAACATTAGAACATTTTAATTCCATACTGAGTTCTACCAGCAAATTTAATTATGAAAGATCACTGAGGTGAACATTGTTGTTGTAGTTTCCTCATGGGTAGTATCTCTCTCCCCCTATATTTTTTTTTAAACAGCTTTTTATAAGTGGGTCAGTCATTGTAAACTTTCATCGAATAGGGTCTTTGCCTTAATGGATTCTTTCAATGCAAGGATGTTAACAAGAACAAGCTAAAGATATGCAAGATAGATTCAAAATTTAAAGACTGTCCTGACCACTTCACAGCAGGCCAGACAGTGTGCTAGATTTTCCCCATCCTGCCCACCCATTTTTAATCAAGTTGCTGCCTTTAATGAACTGGATGAGATTGTTACACCTAAGCAATTCAACTATGAAAACTATGATTAGGTCATATTTATCATAATGGAAACCATTTCACAGTCTGTTATCTCATAGGTGTTGGTGGTCATAATGCTTAGCACATTGATAGCACTTTTTTCATTTGAAGATCTCAAAATACCATCAGTTGATTAAGCCTTTTACTACTTTTGTGAGCTGATTTTGCAGCATTCTGCTTGCCTGAGGATGGGGGCTTTTTTATGGTTGAATAAAATATAAGCTTATTCATCACTAACTATATTTTGAGCTTGGTTATGGGACTGTTATGCCCACCTCACAGATTGGGAAAATGAGGTGTTAAATGACGTGTCCACAGTCACACAGGGAATTAATTGCAGAGTCATGAGTTAGAATGCAGGTCTGTCATCTAATGTATTTATTCTAAGAGTTAACGACTTGCTTAGGATGTAGGATGGAAGGACATTGGAATTGAAGCCAGAGATTGCTGTGGCAGAAGATGGTGATAGGAGAATTTAGATGGGAGGCTGGGGAGTTTAGTGTGTTGAAGCTTTGAAAAACAAATGGGGGGGGACCCTTGTATCTAGCAAAATCTGTCATCCTGATAATTTTGTATGTTGTATCCTGTTCCTGCACCTATCTTATCAGTCATTAGATTACATGTTCTTCAGAACAGGAAATGCCTTTACTGTTTGGAATGTATCTATCAGATTTGGGCTCTGTTGTTTTCTAAATAACATAATATCAGTTGAACCTCACTGCTATAACTTAACAGTTAGAAGGGGCTTTGTGTTGCCTTGTTAGTTTTCGCATTGGCATGTGGGATTCATGATTCAGTTTCATTCCTGCTCCTGCTCCACAATTTGGTGTAAGCTACAAGTTCAATGGAAGATTGGAAAGTGCTTTGTGTCACCATAATCCTAAAGTGGTCAAAGGTGATATGCTGTGGTATCTGAAGGCATTCCTCCACCCAATTAGCTAGTAGGATTGGAGCTGTGATGCAGCTCATAAAGGGTGGAGAGGAGTAATCAGAGACCCATCCTAACTGTGGTGGACATAGGAAGGGAGACTATCAGAATTCTAGCAAATATTTACTATGGTATTTCTAGGTTGTTAGTGCTTTTGAAAATTTTAAACGGGCTCTTTAAAGTTTAGGCCACACCTAATAAACTACTTTGGTCTTACAGATATTTGCTAGTCAGTTAGGTGCTTCTGAAGGTGTTATCCTAGGTGATTAATCCTAAAGATCAGGGGTGGCCAAACTTCCGGAGTTCAAGAGCTGTACAAGTTGATTATTAAACTTTTGAGAGCTACACTGAGCCATATAACCACATACTTTTACCTACTCCAAAATTTCATTGTGGAATACAATGCTTCACAGCAGTAAGTTGTGCTGAAAATTGAAAGTAATCTACATTCAGTTAAACTTTTCTCCTTCATGTTTTTGTTTCTTATTATTCCACGTCATGTTTAGTACTTGTAAAACGTGATTTTATTTTAAGAATGAGTAAACTGCATTAGGGCCTATGAGATAATCTAAACATACCATGGCTTCCTCAACAATGCCATGCTTGTCTCCCTTGTCTCTGACCATGCCACCACTTCCCTGCTGTCTCTTACCATGCTGGTGCTTCTCTGCTGTCCTCAACTATGCTGCACTTCTCCCCCGTCCCCAACCGTGCTGCTGCTTCCCTGTCAGCTCTGACCTTGCCACGCTTTCTCCATGTCACTGACCATGCTGCAGCTTCCTTGCAGACTCCGTCCATGCTGCCCTTCGCTGCTGGCTCAGACCATGCTGCTGCTGCTGCTTCCCTGCCAGCTCCGACCACACCATGCTTTCCCCATGTCCCAGACCATGCTACAGCTTCTCTGCCATCTCCAACCGTGCTGCCGGTTCCCTGCCAGATCTGACTGTGCTGTACTGCCCCCAACCCCCCGTCTGACCATGCAGCGACTTCCTTGTGTCTCTTACCATGCCATGCTTTCCCCACGTCTCTGACCATGCTGAGCGTCTCTGCCAGCCCCGACCGAGCTGCCGCTTCCCTGCCAGCCCCAACCATGCCACACATCCGGCACCTGGTCTGACCATTCCATGCTTCTCTGCCATCCCCGACCATGCTGCTGCTTCCTTGCCAGCTCTGATCATGCCACGTTTTCCCCACGTCTCTGACCATGCCACTGCTCCTCTGCTGTCCCCACCTGTGCCGCACTTCTCCCCTCCGTCCCTGACCACACTGCCCTTCCTTGCCATATTCTTCCGTGAGCCACACTTTTTCTTTCAAGAGCCGCATGTGGCTCGTGAGCTGCAGTTTGGCCACGTCTGCTATACATTCTGTGACTGAAGAGTTCCATTTACAGGGCCATATTTTAGTTCTTGAAATGATAAATTAGAGGACAAATAGTAGGCTCAGTGATGAAAAACAAGCTTTTTGGCATTGTTAGTCAGGCTGCTTTTCCATTACAGGGTGACTTCAACTGGTATTTGAAGCTGGCTATTAGTGTGTCCAGTGAGCCATGCATTTTTGGGGTAGCTGTGTTTTTTAAAGTAAAATCTGAAAACTTTATCTGCTTAATTCCACCAAACCAGCATTCCTGGTTTTTGGAGGCACTTTAGCAGAGCTTGTTCCATCACTTTGTGCACACTGAGTTTCAAGATAAACAAAGCTTTCAGAATAAACATACATTTCAGATTTTTCTGTTATCTTTTGAGGGCAGGAAGGGAAAGGCAGAAGCAATAGGAACATAAAAACAATTTGATGTGTCTTAGTTATCTCCTGCCTAACCTCTTGGAAAGACTGGAAAATTGTATGACTTCTTGGAGGCTATTTATTTCAATATAGGGATTTCCTGTACTGCTATCTCGCTAGAGCTGGATAGAGGCCAGCATCTCATTAATTTTCTCAGCTGACAGTTAAAGGGTAGCCTGCTGTGTAAATTGTTTTTTTAAAAAACAAGCAAACAAAAAAAAAACCAAAACCGAAAGCATCTCTTCGAGAAGCTATATGGTATGTTCTACAGATAAATCTCCCATCAATCACTTCGAGAACCCTTCCTGTTCTAAGATATGTACCCATTCCGTGCACCCATCCTTATTGGAACTCCACCCATTTGTGCTTTTGTACTGTAAACTCTTTTGGACGATGCCCTAGTTTCATTTTCTGTGTTTCCTTTGTATGTTTTGTCATCTGTGAAATCCTGTGTAGGTACTATATAGGATATGGTTTAACTTTTTGGGATACCACTGCTTATTAAAAACAAACCAACAAATCTATTTATTCTTCCTTATACGGCATGTTAGCAATTCTGCTAAACTAGCAAGAAGTATTCCTAATTTCACTCAGGCTAGTGTCGTCTTCACAGATATGGTTAGTCAACTGATATTTTTCTCAATAGACTGCTGCTTCTTGGCATGAAGTCCTGACAAACACACCCCATCTACTGGTGTTGAGCTTCAGGCCTAGTATAAGGATACTTCATATAAAATTTCAGGGATCTGTATTTTTAAGTATTCTCTAAATTATTTGAATCCCGATTAAATACATTAAAGATTGAAATTTGATATGACCATCTTTTGGGGCTATGCTCAAAATAGCTCAGCATTCTCCGAGGTCAGAAATCAAACATATTTCTTTATGGGTGGGAAAAGAGAGTGTTCAGAGATCCAAAAATGTTCAAAGTGCAGCCTTAATATGTCACTTACCAGTTTTCCTTGGAATACTTGTATAGAATTGATGAACATGGCTTCAGAATTCTGTTTCCTTTTGATATTTTCAATGCTAGTTACTTGATGATTTAAAAAAAGCAAGGAGTTTTGTGGCACTTAGACTAACAGATTTATTTATTGCATGAGCTTTCATGGGAGAATATCCAACTTCGTCAGACACTTTGAAGAGAGAGAACCTACAGAACTGGATGCAAATAAATGCAGGGGAGTGTAAGATGTAAGATCAGGTCATACTGCAACAGCAAATCAGAGCATTTGTAAGGATTCAGACTCCAGGAAACAGCACACAGAGGGAGGGTGAAGTCAAATTACCTATTATAATGTGAAAAGAATCCATAGTCACGATTCACCCCTGTTTTCACACAATCTAATTTGCATATTAGTTCGATTTTTGGCTGTTTCTCTTTGAAGTCTTGATGTCCCATTGATTTTCTTGGCGACCATCGTTAACAAATCAGTTGCCAAGCACTTCCATCTTCCTAATCACTCCACTCCATTGATGACTTGCTCTGATTTGCTGTTGCAGTATGACCTGATCTCATGTCTTACACTCCCTGCATTTATTTTCATCCCCTTCTGTGAGTTCTCCCTTTTCAAAGCATCTGACAAAGTGGGATATTCTCCCCCGAAAGCTAATGCGATAAATAAATCTGTTAGTCTTCAAGTGCCACAAGACTCCTTGCTTTTTTTGCTTTACTAGACTAACATGGCTGCCCCTTTGGAGCTTGATGATTTAAGTTAAGCTGAAACTGAAAGTGGTTTGTTTCCTCCTCCTCCTCCACTTGAGATTTATCTACCTGAAAAAGAGAACAAGTAAATTTGAATATTGCAAATAAGGAATGGAAATACATTGTTTCCACACAGTGGCTCCAGTTCAAATTTAAAATGAAAAGGAATGGGCTACTAATGGTTTATGCCTGAATTCGTGCAAATCTAGAGAGGTGTTTGAACGGCGGGTTACTTACCAGTAACTGTCCTCCTCTGAGATTGGCTGCTCACATACATTCAGTTACAGGTGTCTACATGCCACAGCGCACGGTAGCTCGGAAACGCTTCAGCCTTAGCTTGTCAGATCAGGGCACACGGCCAACGCCCCCTCTGTTCCACAACTGCGGCTGTATAGGTGACCGTGACCCTTACCCTCCCAGTCCCTTATAACTTCGCCAACTCCATTAGCAGGGATGGTGGGAGGGACCCAAATGTATATGAGCAGCCCATCTTGAAGGACAGTTACTGGTAAGTAACCCACTGTTCTTATTTGAGTGTTGCTCACATCATTCAGTTACAGGTGACTGCTAGCCATACCCAAGGATGGTGAGAGGAGTTATGATTTGTCCATGCTGAGTATGGCTCTGCCCAACACGGCGTCATCTCTAGCCTGTTGGACGATAATGTAGTGCGTTGTGAAAGTATGAACTGACGACCACGTAGCTGCCCTGCCGATCTCTTGGATCGGGACCTTGGCAAGGAAGGCCATTGACGACACTTGAGCCCTGGTAGAATGGGCTCTGACAGTCCCAGGAAGGGGCGTATTCGACCTTCCTTAGCAGTCTTTGATGCAGTTTACTATCCATTTGGAAATGCACTGTGAGGATACTGGAAGACCACTTTTGCGTTCGGCAACTGCCACAAAGAGTTGGGAGGTCTTGCAGACCAGACACATGCACTCGAGGTATGTTAGGAGCACTCTCTTCACATCCAGGGTATGCCACCTCCTTTGGTTTTCTGTAACCTGAGGATCTGGATAAAATACTGGCAAGCAGATCTCCTGGTTGGGGTGGAAGAGAGTGGCCACCTTAAGGAGGAAGGAGGGGTGGTGTCGCAGAACCACTTTGTTGGAAAAGAACCTCATATGTGGAGGTTCTGAGGAAAGGGCCTTCAACTCTGAAACCCTTCTAGTGGAGGTCATTGCTACTAAGAAGGCTGCCTTCCATGAGAGGACCAGTAGGGTGCATGAGTCTAAGTTTCATAGGGGGGCTCCTTTATTGCCTGGAGCACCATGTTAAGGTCCCAAGGAGGGATGGGTTCACGGGGTTGTGGGAAAAGTCTTTCGAACCCTTTCAGGAACCTAGTGGAAGTAGGATGGGAGAAAACGAGGGCCCCATCTACTTTTTTGTGGAGGGCTGAAATCGCTGCTAGGTGGACTCTCAGCGAGGAAAGAGAGAGGCCTTTGTCTTTAAGGTCTAGCAGATAATCAAGGATTAGGTGTAGAGTGGCCAGCGCAGGGTCTACTCCTTTACCCTGAGCCCAGATGGAAAAACTTTTCCATTTGGCTGTATAGGTGAACCTGGTAGACAGTCTTCTACTACCGACTAGGACCTTCCTAACCCTGTCCAAGCGGAGCCTTTCCTGCTCATTGAGCCAAAGTGTCTCCAAGTTGTCAAATGCAGGTGACCTGGGTTCGAGTGCCACAGGCGCCCCGAGTCCCATGTCAGGATGTCCACCCACAGGGGAGGTGGAGTGGGGTCTCTACGGACAGGTCTTGTAGGAGCGAGAACCAGTGTTGTCTGGGCCACTCTGGAGCTATTACTATTATGGTTGCTCCACCCATCCTGATTTTCAGGAGAACTCTGTATTAATGAGACTGGTGGGAAGTCATACATCAGAGGGCCTGACCAGCTGATGAGGAAGGCATCGTTGAGGGACCCCTCCTTCCGACCCCTGAGAGAGCAAAATTGCTGACACTTGCGGTTCTGTTGTATCGCAAACAAGTCTTTCTGGGGTGTGCCACATTTGTGTATCAGGTGAACGAACAAAGTGTTGTGGAGCAACCACTTGTGATTCACTAGGGGGTTTCTGCTGAGTGAGTTCGCCAGTCTGTTGTCCACTCCCAATAGGTGCTCAGCCACGGGGGTGAAATTGTATTTCAGAGCTAACTTCCAGAGTTTGCATGCTTCCTTGCAGAGTTGGGGAGCGGACCCCTCCTTGCTGACTCGTGTAGAACATGACTGTGGTATTGTCCATTATAGTCTGAACCGACCTGCATCATATGTTGTCCAGGAAGGTTATGCAAGCCAATCTGATGGCCCACAGTTCCTTCACATTTATGTGAAGAAGACTGTCTTTGTGGGACCAAAGCCCCTGGGTGGAAAGCCCCCTCCCGAGATGTGGCCACCCCACCTCGAGTCCGAGGCATTGGGTATCAGCATTACATGGGGCGTTAGCGTTTTAAAGGGAATTGCCCCCATGGCAAACTGGGGGTCCTTCCAAATCTGTAATGTCCCCAGGATATCTTGGGGAACTGAAAGTATCTTGGTTAGGGGGTCACTCCGTGGGTGGAACACTGTAGAGAGCCAGACCTGGAAGGGCCTCATTCTCAGGCATGCCGTCCAAATCACAGAGATGGAGGCTACCATGTGCCTGAGCAGCTGTAGGCAGTGATGGGCTGTGGTCACTTGGGACTCCTGCAGCTCCGTAATGATGGTGCAGATGGACTGAAGTCTTGAAGGGGGAAGAGAGACCGTCCCTTTGTGAGCTTGTAGGACAGCTCCAATGAACTCTATACTTCGGGACGAGCACAGTCTTTACTTTTCTTGATTTATGCAGAGGCCCAGGTACCCACACAGTTGAGTTACCGTTCTTGCGTGGAGCTTTACCTGAGCTCTCGATTTCCTGTGTATTAACCAATCATCTAAGTAGAGGTAAATCCTTATGCCCTACTGGCACAAGAACACTGATACTGGCGCCATGCACTTTGTGAATACCCTGGGGGCCAGAGAGAGCCCGAAGGGAAGCGATGTAGATTGGAAGTTATTCCCCCCCCCCCCCCGATGAACCTTAGGTACTTTTTGTGGTGGGGATGTATTGCTATGTGAAAGTAAGCATCCTTGAGGTCGAGGGCTGAGAACCAATCTCTGGGAGACAGAGGTGGAACAATCTGTGACAAGGAGACCATGTGGAACTTTATTTTCCTTATGTGTTTGTTTAAAGCTCTGAGATCTAGAATGGGTCTGAGGTCCCCATTGGGTTTGGGGACCAGAAAGTATTGGGAATAGAACCCTTTTCCCCACTCCTGCTTTGGCACCCTTTCAATGGCCCCGAGGGAGAGGAGCTTCTTGCATTTCATCTCAAACAGGTGATCTAGTTCCCGGTTCCCAAGGCTTGGGCAAGGGGGAGGTTTTCTCTCCTGAGGAGTTGAACGAAACTGTGTGTGATACCCTTCTACTACCGTTTTGAGGACCTGCTGTTCAGTTGTGATGTTGGCCCAGTGGTGGATGAAGCGTTGCTGGCTGTAGGTGAAGTTGGAGTCTAGGCTGTGGGTTCACCGCCCTCAGGGTAACTGTCAAAAGTGCTGCTTTCTTCCTGACAAGCGGTCAGTACCCTGCCCGCGCCTGCTAGACTGTGAGGTGTACAACTTCCGAGCCTTGCTCGAGCGGGCCTTGTCCCTATCAAAGTCCCTGAGATGTTGTTGAGGATATTGGTAGGACTGAGAAAGAGAACTCTGCATCTGGATTTGCTGTTTTAACTGCTGCAAGCTGCTGTTGCAAGAGCTGATGGGGTTTAAGGGAGCGCCAGATAGATTGTGGGGTGTATATTCCCAGCTATCTGAGGGTACCTTTTGAGTCCTTAATGCCATGTAGCTTGGCATCTGTGGACTCGGCAAAGAGGTCAGGGCCCTCAAATGGCAAGTCTTGGATGATAAGCTGCATCTGCAGAGACAGGCCAGAGCCCTGAAGCCAGGAGGAGTGGCGGATCACCACGACGGAGGTCATGGTACGCGAGGCTGTTTTCGAAGCGTCCCAAGTAGCCGTGAGGGCGTCTTTGGAGACCAGTGCCCCTTCTTCAATCATCGCCTTGTAATCTCTGAGGCGATCTTTGGGAATAAGGTCGCAGAACCCTTCCATGGCTCGCTAGAGGTTGAAGGCATTATGTCATCATTAGGACCAGATGGTTGGAGCTATGCAGCTGTAGAGCTGCCAAGGCATAAACCTTCCTGCCCAACAAGTTGAGCTTTTTAGCTTCCTTATTCTTAGGAATGGAGCTCGGCTGGCCCTGTCTCTCTTTCTGATTTACTTGGTCAACCATCAACGATCCCGGCATAGGATCCTGGAAGAGGAACGCAAACTTGTCCTGGGAGACATGATATTTGCGATCCGCTGCTTTCGACACCAGAGGAGTCGAAGGTGGGGTCTGCCTTCGTGCTTTGGCAATTCTGTATACCCCTTCATGGAGAGTAACATATACCTTGGCTGGTGGGACGTTTTTCCCCCGTGCCAAAGAGGGGGTTGGTTTCCTCCTGGACCACCCTAAGTTCTATGTTCAGATTCGCTGCCATGTGACGGAGTAAGTCCTGCTGGGCCTGGGAATCATCCTTATAGGCAACAGGCATTTGGAAAGTATACTCATCAAGAGAGGAGGATGAAGGGGCTCAGGATCTACTGTGCTGTGAAGAGTCGGGATCGGGCTTGTCATCAGAAATCTCCGAGGAGTCCGAGGTGGAGATGGTGCCGAATGGTGTAGAGACGTTGAGCCGTTGTGTCCAGCCATTCGTGAGACCAGTTGTTAAAAGAATTTCTGGTTGTGGCACGGCGCAGGGAAGAATGGCTCCTGCCTGAGGTCTTAGCGGTACTGGAGGAGCTGGGCTGTGGTGTCTGTACCGGGGCTGGCGGGGTCATCTTCCTCTGTGGCACAATCATCAGGGAGCCCTTCCGACGATGCTTACGTGCCCGTTCTCCAGCTCCTGAAGCAGTTTTGGGAGAATCAGAGGAACAGGCAGAGGCCGGAGATGATGAGAAGGGCGAGCTGCACCTCCGTCTTCTGGTGCCTTGAGAGCACGGTACTGAGGGTTCACAGGACGAGTGCCTCAGAGCAGTCGTTGGCCCCATTTTGCGATGCTGGTGGAGGGCTCGATTGTACTGGGCTTGAGGGCGGTGCTGATCCTTTCATCGACTGCTCTCTGGGTACAGGAGCCAGTGTAGTCTTCAACCTGGTCGTCTTGGCCGGTACCGGAGCCCGTGTCTTTGCTGGGCTCCCGGTGTCGACGGTACCGAAGACAGCCCCGATGCCAGTTCACCAGAGAGGGAACTCGGCTGAGGCAAACGGTGCCCTGGGGTACTGAAAAGGAAGCTGACTGGGGCTTTGAACTCTGTGCTGTGGGTCAGTGCTGAGACTCCAGTGCAGGAGTTGCTCGGGGTGCTGGCGGAGCACTAGTGGCTCGGGCAGTATCAGAGGCAGGTGCGCGGTCCTTGGCAAGGGTGCATAAGTGCTGTTCTGTCCTTGCGAGTCCTGCATTTAAAGTACTGGCAAATGGAGTAGTTCACTGCAAGGTGAGACTCACCCAGGCACGCGAGGCATTTCTTGTGAGGATCGTCGAGTGGAAAAGCTTTAGAACACACAGGACATGGTTTAAAGCCCAGTATTTTAGTTTCCCACTAAGGAAAGACAGGCACTTGCTTCCGCAAGTTTTGGCTAATCCGAAACCATAGCTGAGGGCGGAAAAGGTAACTGCGAGCGTCAGGGTCATGGTCACCTATATAGCTGCGGTCAGGGCACAGAGGGGCATCGGCCGTGTGCCCTGACCTGACAGGCTAAGGCTAAAGACTCTCCAAGCTACTGTGTACTGTGGCATGTAGAGACCTGTAACTGAATGATGTGAGCAGGGCGCAAAGAACTTTTAAGTCTATGCTTGTTGTAAGAGCAGGGATCCTCAGTCATTCACCATGCTTTGTCACTTCTTTTTGAGAACTGTCTCATGGACATGTCCTCTCTCATCAATGGCTGTGCATCTTCCTGTTCCAACCGCAGCAGTTGCCAGTGTGGAAAAATATTAACCTGTATTTTGGTTGATTTGAATGTGATGTGTTAAGATAATACTCCTGATTAGTTATGTGACTGCATACCATAACATCTATTCTCTTATACATTTAATAGCATAAAATGGTATTCAGACTAAACCTTTAATAACGTAAACAGGAGTAGCATTGTAAATGTAGCCACGTGCTTCTGTGCATTAATGTTTGCAAGGGGAAGCCCTTTCTGTATCAAGACTAGCTTTTCTATTTAGTGTCCAAGGTTTTTGATAGTCCAAAGGAAAACATTGACTGCTAAAATTACAGACTTTGCAGCACTTTGTACCAACTAACACGCAATTAGCTGCACAAATCTGTAGACTTAACATTTCCCGCTATAAATGACAAAATTTTTTAATGATCTAAAATGCTTAATTTGGTTAAGCTTTGTTTAAGGACTTTTTATAGTAAAGATTGTCTAGGCCAAATTTAAACCTGTACTCTTATTTTTGTTGTGAACACTTCCAAAAAGGGCCTGAGTTTTTCACCAATATAAAACTATTACTGAGTTATGATCAATGCAGAATGCAAATTAATGAAGGGATTTGCTCCAACTTAATTTTTTTTTCCTTTGGTCTGAAGATCAGTCAGTCTTTACTGGTTAAATGAAAATATGATATAGTTTACAACAATGTGCTTTTTTCATCCCTACTTATAATAATCACAATTGGTGACTGCTATTAATGCATGACAAATTTCCAGTTTTGATACTTATATGAGGATTCTGTCAATCTTAACATAAAATGCATTGCTCAGTGTGGTTCCCCCCCAACCCAAGTTCCTGAAATGTTAATATTGTCATTTGATGTGATTTATTACCATGATTATGATTATCGCTTAATGTTCATGCTGCAGTTGCAACCTGACACTTTAGTCAGAACTAGTTCCCCATTTTGTTAAGCACTGCCATGATATGCCCTGTCATGAAGAACTTGGTGTAAGACAATTGACATACGTGGGGGGGGGGAGATAAAGGCAAATAGTGTAAAATTCTTCATCTTAAAAAAAAGCCAAAACCCTTATAAGATGTTGACTATCCTTTCTGCTTGTCAGCGTATCTATCTTTAACTAATTGAGATCTTGGGACAAAGATGTGTTTTAAGGCAGGGCTAAAGGAAGAGAGGGAATAGTGGCCTTGCAGGTCAGTTAGGCAGTGTGTTCCACGCTTAAGGGAATATCTCCATATTCACATAACAAATAGCTTGAACTTCTGTTGTTTCCTATTTTTAGCAATTAGTTTAATTGGAATTTTGTTACTTTACAACATGAGCGAATATATGAAGCTTCAGAGCATCTTGGACAGTCTTCTAAAAATACATTTGATAATCTGACCTGTCTGTCTTTTGCCTCTTGATCAAATACACTGCAACACCTCAGGTATAACTAGATAGCTATAGCAATTTAACTTCACCACTACACACACACAATCCTCACTGATATGCTGTGGTAGACTTTGGCCTCATGGTTTCATTACGCTGCCTGAGGCACACTGTTGCTCGCAGTATTTACGCACTTTTACTTTTGCAACCTCCCACCACACACTGTCCTTTTTTTGGGAGGTGAGGCAGAGGAGGGGGGGTGGTCAAGCTATTTCAGGGGTGGCCAAACTCAGGAAACTCAAGAACCACACAAGTTGTTTATTAAACCTTCAAGAGCCACACTGGTGCATATAGCCATATACTTTTATCTACTAAATTGATTTGGTGATGCTCTTCCACTAGCTACACTTTTTCATTCAAGAACCACATGCGGCTCCTGAGCCGCAGTTTGGCCACGCCTGGTCTATTTAAAGTATGGGCTTTGCTGTTTGTAGAACGAGGCCCCAATCCTGATTGAGCTCTCAGGTTGCTACCTCAGAACCAATGGATGAGAAATTAAAACTGTTTGTTTTACTAATTTAAGATATATGCGGTAAGGAATTTTTTTAAAAGAGCCAATGGTCTCCTTTGAAGTTTTCTTTTTAATTAAAGGATTAGAATGTTTTTCATTGTAAATAGATAGTCTTTTAAAGTCAGCGCACTGATTTGCTTTTCTGTCAGTAATTGTGCAATCTACATGTGATAGTGACTGAAATTTAAAGTCGGAATTTGGTTATAATTTAAAGGGAAGAATCATTTATAGTACAACCACGTCTGAGAGTATCTGAAGAAAATGCAGCATGGTGGTACTGATATTAAAATGAAAATCTCATTTTAACTCAGACTCTGTCCATGGAACTTACAGACCCATACAATAACATTTGCTTTGCAAAGCAGAGGCTGTGCACTGAAGCAACAAGGCTAAATAAAAAGACTTGTGAAATTAAAGACTGACATCTCCTTGAGAGCAAATGCAAGAGATGCACCTTTCCATTCCCTCCCACCCTCTATTACAAAGTCTCATATTGTCCAGATTGCTGTGGATATCCTTACTAAATGAGTTTTGTAGCTCTAAGTTAATTTTCTGCCACCATCGCTTCATAGTGATGTCTATGGGTGTTTGTTTATCCATTAAGTACGCTGCCAGGACTTGTCCACCGCTTTCTGCCTCTTCCATTAAATGGCTGTCAGAAGGTTTACAGAGTTGCTCTCTTGCTCTGTATTAATTGCTAGTAGCCACTGGATGGGATGAAAAACATCCATAAAAAAGGAGCACAGAGTTTGTATAGAGTTTGCTAAAAGTAAATAGAAATGCCATGAGCAGTTAGGTCACATTTCATGTGTAGTCATAACAGTGTGGTTAGCAAAAAGAAGGTGTCATTTCTTTTTAAAATGTTCCCTTGTTCAGCTAAACTCTCTTCTCCTATTCCCACCCTCAGAAAAGAAATGGTAAATCTAAACAAGTGCATATTGGTGGCATCTTTGATAAGGCACACTCATTAAAGTTGTATATAGCACCCTGCTGAGTTTTACGATTGGCTTTGAAATGAAAATGTGTTAGAATTAGATCAAACATTATCCTAGCTGAGATAAATAATGAGAAAAGGTTAATGATTTATCCCGTGAAAGTCAGCATACAGTGTATAAAAAGATGGGGTTTTTCAAAGGAAGTAGTGTGGAGGTTAGATGTCAGTTTGAGGGGCTGCCTAGTCTACTCGTCTTTGAGTTAGAAGGAAATAGAATATAAAGCATTTTTTGTAGAACTGGAAGATTTAGGCTAAAAAGCATTGTTTAATAAAGATGCCCTTTAGCACTCTCTTGGGGGGTTACTTTGTACATATGAGGTCTGAATGAGATTGTAGCCCACTGTACTAGCCATGGTATAAACATGTACCGAGTCAGGCATTGTCCTGAAAAGTTGAGTGAGAAAAAACAAGGTAGACGTATGATGAGAGGGAAACCAGCTGAGAGGAATATTGATTTGTTATGGTCATACAGCTGATCAGTTTCAGAACTGGGAACAGAACACAGATTTCTTGAGAACTAACTGGTATGGGGTCCTAGCTCCTGCATCACACTGCCTCCCAAAGAATTTCTACTCCAAAGATTTTTCTTTCTTCCTTTTCCTTTCATTCCTTTCCCTGCCCCTTTGCTTTTCTGGAGAACTCTTTTGAGTTGCTTACCCACTTAAAGTGCCTTGCTCAAAACCCACATTATTTATCCATTCTTTTAGCTAAGGACAACTGGCTGTTTTGGAGCTCATCACTGCTGTATTTTAAGTTGTTGGAAGACCGGTGTTGAATGATAAATCACTTTTCTTCATGACCCCATTTTCTCTCAGGAGTTAAGATTGCTGCTTCCAGGGTTTCATGAACCATCATGAAATAATTAGGTTTTTAAAAACTCTAACTATTCTCATATAAGTTAATGTGTTTCTGCATTTTATAAAGATGCTATGTAGAAATAGAGATTTTTGAACTTAATGTTGAAGGTGAGAATAAGAGAACAGTTTTGTCAGAGCTTTCAATAAGGAACGAAGGTATTAAAAAGGAATTTGAAATTGCTGCTTTTAAAGTCCCTTTTAGGGCCGGAGTCCTCTGTCTTTATAGACACAATGGCTTCATTGTTATTTTGAAGAAAAAAAACCCAGAAAAATGCAAAGCTGAATTACATTGAAGCCAACTGTGGATGGAAAAAACTGTTAGACACAAGCCATACAAAGTGAGACTGACATATATTGTAAATTCACTTATAATTTTGCCAAACTGCTTTTAATCTAAGACATTAGTATTTTTTTAAGTTTTATCATTTATTATTTGACCTAAATGAACAGCAATTAATTTTATCTTTTTAAATAATATCACTTAGATTAAGTCCCTTAGTAGGAGATTGCTATGGGACTTGATTGAAGCAGAGAGAGATGATAAAGCATTCTTTTTCACATTTGTATAATAAGCATTCTGTATATGATGGCCTGGTATATCCTGTGTGTCAAGTTGTGCATTTGACTATGTGGGTGCAGCTCCCATTGACTCAGTATGATCTTCTGAATTGGAGAGCAGAATTAGAATAGACCGTCTTGCAAGGGTCAGCTGAAACCTTGTTACCACAAACAAATGGAAGGAGCTTCTGTGGTCTTGCTAAACATTTAACCTATTAAATATTAACATGTACTCACCAGGAAGGTACATTGTATTAATGTGCTACAGAATGCGCACAGTCACTACTAGTCATGTAAAGAACAGAGTGTTTTTTGGCTAAGTTGGTGTGTTTTGAGTATTGTTATGACTTTCTTTTAGCTGTTCCTGCATCCTTGTCTCTCAAGAAGCTTGCCTCTCAATAATTACCCATATTGCCATGTTGTGAAATCTGTTAATTCTCTAAGTTCATGGTGAATGCCTTGGAACAAGACAGTTTAATACATGCCTTTTTAAAGCAGGCCCTTAAAACAAACATACAAACAGTATCTTATGCTTTCTGTCCTAAGATGAATTTTGTCTGTTGGGTACCCTGTAATTTTTCATAATTATTCTTGATGTTTTCACCCAATAAACAAGACTGGCAATTTGTTTCTACCCTCTGAGGAAGCGCATGGTTTAATGGGTGAAACATCAAACATAATGAAGAGAAATGGTTTGCTGTACACACCAGTGTAAGAAAAGCATCTTTATGAACTTCACATGTTCAGGCTTTGATATACCAGAAGGTTCATTTTAGTTTCTAAATTTCATCAGCCCTATATGTTTAAAAATACCATTGCCTTTCCCATCAAAACTAAGAAATGACTTCCAGCTTTCTTTTCTTGCCTGTATTCCTTCCCAAATTTCATCTACTCTTATTCTATACAAACTTTGTTGTAGTTTGGATTATATCTTAAAAAGGGTTGTCCTTTGTGTGTCAGCATATTCTCTCCAGAGGTACATGTATATTATCCAGCACCATTAGTTGTAGTTGTATGCCTACAGAAGGTGGGCAACATATCCCAAACCACTTCTATATTGTGTTCTACTCATGGAATCTACAAATAGAGATGCAGAGCTATTAATAATTGAACTAACCCCTCATCAGAAATACCATGTATTACATTTAATCATATGTGACCTGGCCCTCCTGGGATAAACTTCTGAATGTGCCAAAATCAGGCCAAGCTGTAAAACCAGGGGTCAAACCCCCAAACCACTGACGGGTGATGCTTAAACCAGTCGTCTCCTGGTCAGTAACAAAACATACTTATGATTCCCCACATTGGTCATCACCAAGCATAACAAAATAGAAATAGCCCCCTTTATTGCACATCAGCTCCTCTGGTACCCATCTAGCTACATTTTATTTCATAAACAAATAGGTTCTCCTGATCCTAAAGGATCAGCCACATCACCCAGAACAATATAGGCTTGGATCTTGCCCAAAGTACCACTCTGCCAGCTCGTCCTTTACCAACTACAACTAAAGGTTTAATATAACAAGAAAAGAAACAAAATATGAGAGATGTTAAAGGCTCTAAGTAAATTATTTACATACAAATGATTTAAAGTCCATAGAAGGCAAGTAAGAATTTGCAGTTCCCAGTTTAGTGCAGTTCCTCTGGTATGCATCCAGTACCTGTGTGGGTCTCAATCCTTTGTTCAGTACCAGAAGAATGGCTCCAGAGGAGGGAGTTGGTTGCAGACAGACTGAAGACAAAATGAAGATTGGGACCATTAACTTTTATCACCTTTGGCTTTTCCCATGCTCAGAGTCCTTGCCAAATCAAAGTGGAGTTGTCAGATGATCAGCCTGGGCAACTCATCAGACAGGTTTCTTCCTAGGCCTACCGTAGCTCGGAGTTCCCTTAATGGGCCATTAAGGGGACAGTGGTTTTGCAGATACCCAGTCTGGGATTGCCTTAGAATCAAATAACTTGGGACATAAATAGAACAAACATATTTCTAATACCAATTTGACATCTACCATATATCATCGCATATAAGCCGAAAATTTTGTGCCTGAAAATTGGCCTCAAAACAAGCTCTCGGCTTATATACGAGAATATATGGTAGACAGCCCCAGCCAGCCCTTTCCATGACCATGCAGCAGGGTGGAGCCCCAGTGCTGCCAGGTGGCCATCTTGGGCAGTTGGCCGGGGCTGGGGCTGGAGGAAGGAGGGGATGCTGGCATCTGGAACGGCCACGTAAGGAGGCCCGGGGGGGGGGGGTTGGCCTGGACATTAAGGGGGGGATTCAGGGAGGCCACGGAAGGGGCGGCAGGGCTCAGGCATTTGGGGGGCCGGGGAGTCCGGGGAGCGACAGGAGGACCCAGGGTTTTTGGGGAGCCCAGGGAAGCAGCAACAGGGACTGAGGATTGGGGGGGGGGTGCCTGGCAGACTGGGAAGAGCGGCAGCAGGGGTTGGGGGGTGATGGGTAAAGGGTGTTGGGGAGCAGGGGAGCAACAGCACAGAACTGAGCAGGGGGGCAGCAGGGGGGAAGGGGCAGAGAAGAGGAGGAGCAGGGGGCAGCAGTGAGAGAGGGGCAGAGCAGGGGGCAGCAGTGAGGGAGGGGCAGAGCAGGGGGGCAGCAGGAAACTGAGAAGTGAGCAGGGGTGTAGCAGCAAGGAAAGGGCAGAGCAGGGAGCATCAGGGGTGAGGGAAGTGAGGAGAGGGCAGGAGTGAGGAATGGACAGTGGGGGGGGGGGCAATGGAATAGCAGCAGCAGAGATTTTGGGGTAGGGAAGCTGTAAGAAACTCCAGAGGCAGCCAGCAGCAGTGGGTGGGAGGTTAGGGGCCAAGGCCAAAAGGGGACTTCAGCTTATACCTGGGTCACCAATTTTAGCTTCTTTTTGGGCTCAGAATTGGGGGGTCATCTTGTGCCCGGATTGGCTTATACCTGGATTGGCTTATACCCAATTATATATAGTATATATACACAATATAATCATTCCCAGCAAATTACAAAGTTTCTGTTTTTACCAAACCTGACATATCACATATGGATTATTGCAGATATGAAATATAAATATGAAAAATAATCATAAACAGTCCCCAGACCCAGACAGCTTTGCACCATGTGTTAGGTTAATAACTGGCTAATCTCTTTTCAAAGTGACTTGTGGGGTCATATTTGCTCAAGTCAATGGATGCAAGTTTCTGAATTACTTAGGTGCTAGATTTCCCCCATCTCCATACGTAAACAGATTGTGCAGGTTTGCATTTTAATGGTGAATTGGAATATATCTATTGAAAGCAGTTTAAGAATATAAATCAACAAAATAGACTCAAGTAATATAGCACTGTAGCACAAACAGTCCTCCACTTAGACACATGGATGGTCTAATGGTTAGGGCGCTAGTCTTGAACTTGGGAGACTAGGTTCAGTTTCCCAGTTCCCCATTTACAAATGGGGATAATACTATTGTCCTACCTCAGAAGGATTTTAATGAGGATGAATTTATTTATGATTTTGGATTGCTCCGGTAATAAGGTGTTGAGGGCTATAAGGCTATGTTTACATCTAAAAGCCTAGTTCATACTTGCTTAGTCTGAACTAAGCAGTTTGAAGTTAGTTTAAACTAGCCATGCTTCTTTTTCCACTTTGAACTAACTTTTTAGTTCGACCTAAAAAAGAGCAGCTAGTTCGAACTAAAAAAACACGGTTAGTTCAAACCAGGATGACTAAGTCATGGTGGTTTGAACTAAAGTCTGAAATAAGTTTGAACTGAGCAGTTAGTTTGAACTTACCGTTCAAACTAACTACCGTATATAATCACATATAAGCCGAGATTTTTGTGCCTGAAAATTGGCTTCAGAACAGGCACTCGGTTTATACATGGGAGAATATGGTAGTTAGCCCCAGCCTAGAAGTTTCCCTGACCATGTGGCAGGCCAGAACCCCAGTGTTGCCAAGTGGCCATCTTGGGCAGTCGGGCTGGGCTGGGGCTGGGGCTGGAGTGAGGAGGGGACCCTGGCATCTGGAGCGTCCAAGGAAGGGGGTCCTGGGGGGGTGGTCCGCTTGGACATTATTGAGGGGGGATGCACGGAGGCCAAGGAAGCAGCGCCCGCGCCTGCCCGTTGCGGGGCGGGGTTCGGGAGTCTGGGGAAAGCAGTAGGAGGGGTTTTGAGGAAACAGGGAAGTGGTGACAGGGCTTGAGGATTTGGGGAGTGTGCATGGGAGGCTGGGAAGAGCGGCAGCAGGGGTTGGGGGTGATGAGGAAAGGGGTGGAAGGGGTATTGGTGAACAGGGGAGCAACAGCAAGGAACTGAGAAGGAAGCAGGGGGGCAGCAGTGACAAAAAGGCAGAGCGGGGGACAGCAGTGATGAAAGGCTGGAGCAGGGGGGCAGGGAGAAAGCAGCAGCAGAGATTTGGGGGTTAGGGAAGGTGTCGGGAACTCCAGGGGAAGTGAGCAGCACTGGGTGGGGGGTTTAGGGGCCAAGGCCAAAAGGGGACTTCATTTTATACACAGATCACCCATTTTTGCCCCGCTTTGGGCTCAGAATTGGGGGTCGGCTTATGCCTGAGTATATATGGTAGTTCGAACTTCACTTTGCTTAGTTTGAACTAGGCAAAGCCGAGTGTAAACAGAGATCACATTGGACTGGATTAAGCCCCCTTAATCCAGGCAAATTTGCTGGAGTAGACATAGCCTAACTGCCTAAGCAGCAGGAAAGGGGCCCGGTTGTGTTGGATGCTGTGCAAACAAATGGCCAGAAAAAAGTTTTGTCATAAAGAGCTTACAGTCACATGCACATTAGTACAGAATTCACTTCCCCTCTCTCTCTCTTTTATAACTAGTCAAAATCAGCAATTCGTTGCCCCTGCTTTTGTACAACAGAGGCACACGCATTCAGTGACATGGAGACTGCAGCATCTTGCTGAGTTCTGGCTAACCTCAGTTCTTTGCTGGGGAGATAAAAATTATGAATGCAGGTTTTATTTGCTAAGCCGGAGATGAAATGACATTTTGAAATTTTGTATATACAGTATTTGTAATTTGATTGCATGTCTTGCGTTAGTGAGAGATCTTAAAAGCTTTGTTTCACTATTAATAAAGTAATGCAGTTCACAGGTAGAGTGACCTAGTGTTTTTGTCAGTATGCAGGAACCTTTAACTGAAACCTTATGAAGAGCTAATCTTCTCTTCCCTTGTGATAGCATCAGAATGTGATGTAGTAGAGGATATCTCTTTTTCAGATGCACACTGTTCCTTTTTAATGAACCTTTACATTGGAATCAGACGTTCCGATTTTAAGACAACGTAATTAGTCTAAATGCATTAATGCGCTAAGAGAAAAGTTTCAGATCTTGTCAGCGCCAAAGAATTTATCAGTTTAAGCCTGTCTTTTATATTCCCCTCATCTTTCTCCCTCCCTCCCCCCACCAGCTAATTGTCTTTTCTTCTTTGGTTTTAACTAAATTAGAACACAACAAGTGCTTTGGACAGCTGTTAAAGGTGGATATGTCAGCAAATGGTACTGATTTTATGAGTCATGCAAGTTTATCTTTCGTAAAAGTAAGCCCTCAAAAACATTTATACAAGCACATAGCATGTGTATGTGGAGCTATTCATCAGACAACAAAAGATATGCAAGCAGTTTTTTTATGAGTCGTCTTTGTCTGGTTATGTTCAAAGAAGAAATTTTAACCTTGGATAAATGCTTCTCAATACCTTGAGAGATCTTCTCCTTGGCAGAGATCTTTGCCATGCAAGTCTCTGTTGTTCCAAACCACACTCTTTTATATACTGAAATATTTTTAATAGGTATGTGGTGGTTGATTTATTTAGAATTAAACTTATAAAATATTAATGAATGTAGCAAGGATTGAAACCCCCAGTGATTTCTGTGTAACTTATCTGAGTTTGAGTATCAGGGGAGAGTCACAGAGAATCAAAGCAAAATTTTAAAGAAAAGCTGTTCTTCATGGTTGGCTGCCTTGGTAGTATAAAATATTAATATTTTTGCAAAAGGCTGCTGTGCTTAGTGGAGGTTGTGCAACCTATCTGGATGTCTGAGGGGAAGAGGTTCTGAATCAGCAAAAGGAAGAGAGATCTCACCTAGGGTGCAAAAATAATTCAAGGTAGCAGAGCTCTCTGAAGCCAAATGCAGTGGTTGCCATTCTTTTGTGCTTTTCCCTCCTCCCTGTGGAGTGTTCCAGATGCTTATTGTTCTGACGGCTTCTCACTCTCTGTGGAAACATGGGTGGTTTGAACTAGTGTTGGTTTTGGTGTTAATTTACCGTTGATCTGAGGATATTTTGTCATTTGAAGGCATACCTTTATCTAACATAAAAACATATCTTGTCTTTTAGAGACCACTATTTTCTCTCATCTCCATCAGTCATCACGGTGTATGGCCTTACCATTAAGGAAAGTCTTTCTGGTAGTTCCTTTTGTTGTGTCCCACTTCTCACATCATACCAGAGAGGGTCAAAACACGTGCTGCCCACCAGGAAGCAAAGAAGCAGAAAACATGTCAATTGAAGGTCCACAGTATATTAAACATCATCCTATTCTTTCCTTTGTTAGACCTTTAGTGAGGGCCCCCCCCCCCCCCCCCGATAAAGTGATGGATGGGCTAAGAGAACAAAATAGCAACCCTGGGTCCTAATGAACATAGCTAGTAATAGACTACATGAGACATGTTTGCTTTAATATGCTGGTTGAAGCACATTCTGGGAAATACTTAAGATATTAAGGTAACTAAATAGCAGAATGACAAAATCTAGCCCCCCCCCCCGAATTCTATATCTTTCTTTCCAAAGAAAATGAGTGTGACCAGAGCTTAGAGTGCGTTCAGACATGGATACAGGTGTCTTGGAAAGTGCAAAATCTCATCAGGGGCAGTAGAGGGAGTTTTCTTGCAGAAAATTTATTGATGAAGTCTCATGCTGAGGAGAGTTAGATCCAGAATGGGAAGAAACTCCACTAAACTCATGTTCTTGGGAATATCAAAAGAAGAATTTTTGGCTACTTTCTTCCTAGAGAACTGAAAAGAATGGCTATTGTCCAAAATTTCCTGCATTTGACAAAAGTGCCAAGGATGTGGCTGAACCAAGAACCTAAGGGATATGGAAGCCCAGAGGATGTTGTATTGGAAGGAGTTTTAAGCAGCAGCTATTTCATACCATTTCTCTTCTAGGTATCCAAGTCAAAGGTAACATAGCGCAAATCCTCTTACCACAAAGTAAAATTCTGGAGCTGCCCTTCTACCAAGTGTCAGGAGTACTCGGGACCAGGCTGGCCTAAACTAATTAGGGATTCTTGAAAGTAAAGGTAAAGAGGAGGGACTAGAGTGAGGAAAAGAGTCTACCTACAGTGTCCAGAATGATCTACAGGAGTAACTGGAAACCCAAAAACAAAAAAAGCTTTTTGTAAAATGTGCTAGGAGTGGAAGATCTAATAGAGAGAGTGTTTTTTTTTCCCCCCCTGGGGCCCTTCGATATATTGAGGAGTCCCCTAAGGCAGGGTTTCCCAACTGGTCCATGGACTGGTGCTGGTCCCTGAGATCTCCCTGACATATATAGGAAGGTAGCAAGATGGTCTCTGGTACTGAAGAGTTTGGGAAACATTGGTGTAAGGTGTTGAAAAGATGTGTTCTTGCAAGACTTAAGCATGTTTCCCATAGCCTTCTCAAGAGGTTACCCCCAAAAGTGTCACATCTCAATAAAGAAGGATGCTGTCAAATTAGATTTTGCACTTCCATGCAATAGCCTTAGCCAGATGTGTCTTGGGGTAGCCACAGAAACTCTTCTGGATATGACACTTGATGCAAGTTCTGTTCAGAGGCTTCAAAGCAGAGGTACAAAAGCATAAGAGTTTCCATGTAGCTTTTAATCTGGTCCTGGATGAGGGAGTTAGGGAATGTACAGTCAGAACCTCTTGGAGGACATTGAAAATTGGATTTAGTGGAAATTCTGGGGCGCCAAAGGCTACTGAGCAAGTACACGACAAGGCTGAAGCTATGGTTTTATATCCAGTTCTGATTTTTGAAAATGTAGTAATTCTATAAATTTGTCCTTTCAAGCAGAAAAACTTTTTTTTCACCTATTCTTCTACTCAGTCAGCACTCAGTGCAGTCCCCTATAATCTTTTAGTTGGTGGAATAAAGAAATCTAGGCCAGTAGGCCATACTTAAAATAGTGTGTGAGGAAGGCTTCATAGAATCCTCTTGTCTGCTGGATAAATGTATACTTCATGAAGATGGTGAATTGCACACAAGCTTCAGAAATATTGAAATAAATTTGTTGGCACAGTCAATATGGGGTGAGCTGCTGAAAATCCAAAAGGATTTATCTTAGTTATGGTTTATTTATAAGTTCTTGATACAAGTAAAGTTCTCATAATAGGTACCTCTCTTGCCAGTCTAATTTTAACTTTATATCATTTTAAAAAAGAAGAGGAAATGAAAATGTAGATATTCAAATTTCCTGACTATTGACTAAAAGTGACATGCGAGTTACACAGTGGTACTTTTATGGTCTTGTTTGGATGGGTTCTCAACTCATTTGGATGTGCTGATGCTTGCCGACTTTATCAGGTTCAGAAGGGTCAAACTGGAGGGTGCCTGCGGAGTGCTTTTTGTCTCTTTGGGGTAAGAATTTTCAGTACTGATTTTTTTAACTGATTTGGCAACAAATGTAAGTGTGCTAAATAATCATAATCACACACACACAAATATTAAATAATCTCAAATACAAATCAGACAGAATTTTAAATTGTTTATGTTTCTAAGTTTGCATTTGTGTGAAGAGTCCTGGAAATACTTGAGACTCAAATCAAAGGGTTACTATTTCATTTGTATCTGTCAATTTATGTTACAGATTTTGCTAGCCTTTACAAGGTACTAACTGCATGAGGAGCTAAAAAACTGCATAGCCATTGGGGTCTGCTCTGAGTCTTATCAAGATATAGTCATTACTCTGAAAGATCTTCAAATCATCTGACAAGGTGGGAATTTCTCCCACAGAAGCTTATGCAATAAATAAATGTATTAGGCTTTAGAAGTGCCACTGGACTCCTTGTTTGCTTTTTGCTCTGAAAGAGTTAGACATTCCAATATTCTTCCAGTGTGGGGCATTTGCTGCAATTCCAGCAGCAAAGGGTTTTCAGAAATGTCTTGTGGGCAAATATTCCCCTCCCCCCCAACACATGATCTTGAAGATTTAATAGGAATCTCAGCAAGGGAACGTGACCCTTATTAAAAATGGGTGAGTTCTCACTTATGGATTTTTATTCTTTTTCCTCTTCCTACTTTTCATGGATGCTCTTGAAGGCTATCAGTGCGTGTAGATGGCATGCGTAAGAGCTAGGAAAGATTCTCACTTGTTTTAAGGTTACTTCCGGACACTGGTCCCCCAGGTCAGCAGTGTAACCTCCTACTAACAGTTCTTTTCCTGGTGCTTGAACAACAGTACTCCTTGCATCACTAGTGGAAAACTAATCTGTAGTGTATGTCAATGAGAGAGAGGTCTGCAAAGTGGCTGAAGTTGAGCAAAACATACGTTAGTAAAGGCAAACGTTAAAGCAGAACCACACTTTCAGACTGACTTTAAAAACTGATACAAATGATACTTCTGGAGATATTTCAGTATAAACAAACTACGTAGTTTGAACATTGTAACATTCAATTCTTTACTGCATGAGATGGGCTGTATGTATTGTGAACTGAACTCTCTCACTGATCTCACTGAACTTGTGAGGAAGACAATTGAAATGCAAAGGTACTTTTCTTAGCCCTACTCTATACTTGCCATGTTTCTCAGCAGCAGTCGATGGGAGATGTGCCAGGAACATAAAATACCTTATGTATCTCCTGATGACTCTCTAACTAGCATGAACACATTAAGGTAAGCAGTCGGCTTACAGCAACTCTAGTTTTGGGGCTACAGTTGCTACGGTGACTTCTGGAGTGATTCAGCAGGTTCATACTGCTGAATTGCGCCCGGAAGATAGCGCTGATGGCGGCAATTTTGCTGCCATCAGTATAGACATACTCTTAGAAAAGAAATTGTAAGTTAATTTGTACTTTGTGGAGACAATAAAAATGACTTGTGCTGGCAGTTAGAGCTCCATCCATATCAATCACTATATGATTTATCAGAATTTATGATAAATTTCTGCTAAAACCTAGAACAGGCTGCCCATAAGAGCAGATCAGGATATTGGTGAACTGGCAATGTTGTATGTGTGCACAGTTGCCAAATACCTACTCTATTTTTGGACTTGCATGGTTCTAGCCATGGTATTTAGGGCACCGTATAGCAGAATTTTAAAGAAAACAATGACAAATAAGTAAAATTGCCTTCCTGTTTCTTCATCATTGAAAAGAGGTGTTTATGTGGCCTGGCTGTACTTGAATCGGTTTACTCTGAATTCAAGCCAGACACACATTTGTAAAGGCAGATGAATGTTTTTTTAAGTTAAAAGAGTAAGTTCTTCCCACCACACTCATTCAGCTATTCACACCATTCATCTATCTATCAGTGTACTTGGGCATCCTTAACTGCATCCCTGCTAACTGTGAACCCACTTTCTTTTGTGCAAATAAGGTAAATATGGAGATGACTTAGATCCATTGTCTGATTCCAGTCTTTGTCACATATTTCCTTTGTGAATTTGAGAAAATTATATAGCCTTTTTATACCTAAGTTTCCCCAGCTGTAAAATAGGCATAATATGGCTTTGCAAATTGCAATGAAAACATTATCAGCTAGGCTCAGAGTTTACTGGACAATGATGAATAACCTAATAAAACTATCCACTTTAATGTATAATATATGGTCCATACCCCATATTTTAGGAAACTAATTTGTCCAGGGTGGGAAGGTGATACCACTATCCATGTTTTCTTCCTCTGGCTAAAAGGTAAGAACAGAAACTACGATGTAATTTGAAAAACTTTGCATTGATTTGTTACTAATATGCAAGTTTAGAACTTGGTCCAGGCAGAATTTTTTGGGAACTTCCATCTTGTTTTAGTCATGGGTAGGGAAAAGGAGATGGCAGACAAATGTTTTCTTGCAGTGGTGGCCAAACTTATGGAACTCAAGAGCCTTACAAGTCGATTTTTAAAACTTTGAGAGCCACACTGAGGCATATAACCACATACTTTTACCTACTCCAAAATTACTAAGCTTAAAATTCATTGCATAATTTAATTTTATTGTAAAAACAGGGCAAATATTGATTCTGCTAATGTCAGAGTCTAATAATTACTTAAGGTTACAATGGAAACTAGGCCTGTGCAGTAAAAACTTAGCTGTTGGTAGATGTAGAACACTGCAGGCTAGTGGCGAGTTTTTTAAAATCTGGGCAGTAATTTGTCAATCCAGTATGAAAAGATTCTCTCAGGTGGTGATCTCTAAGTATTGCACAATGTTTCAGTTTTCAAAATTTCATTGCAGAATACAATGCTTCACAGCAGTAAATTGTGCCAAAAACTGAAAGTAGTCTACATTCAGTATTAAACTTTTCTCCTTTGTATTTTCATTTCATTTTCATCCTGCATTTATTATTATTCCACATCATGTTTAGGACCTGTAAAACACGATTCTATTTTAACAATGAGTAAACTATATTAGGGCCTATGAGAAAATCTGAACATGCCATGGCTTCCCTGACCATGCCGCGCTTCTCCTCTCTCCCCCCATCTCTTATCCCTTGTCTCTGACCGTGCTGCTGGTTCTCTGCTGTCCCCGACCATGCTGCCCTTCTTTTCCCCGTCTCAGACCATACCGTTCTTCCCTGCCATGCTCTTCCACAAGCCACACCTTTTCTTTCAAGAGCCACATGCAGCTCACCAGCTGCAGTTTGGCCATGCATGTTTTTCTTGCATAGAGTTAAGAGATGTAGTTGTTTTAGT
This sequence comes from Podocnemis expansa, assembly GCA_007922195.1. Lineage (NCBI taxonomy): Eukaryota > Metazoa > Chordata > Testudines > Podocnemididae > Podocnemis > Podocnemis expansa. The sequence goes on along the minus strand of ML682024.1, from coordinate 1,744,314 downwards.
GAACCATCTGTGACCCATGTAAGTGCTGAATAAGGTGGAAATTGAAAAGCTGGGTTAACTACTGTGTTTAGTACTGATGAAGAGAAAATGACATTTCATTCACAGTAGATTCTATTTGTTATGCAGATAAGTGTAAAGCGAACTTGTGTAAGGTGCATATGCACAGCGAGGTATTCTTCAATAAACTCCTTTTTGAGGAGTTGGAAACTTACTCCTTATTGATGCTGAGAATGGAAGACAATAAATGAAATCACTTTATGAAAAGTCTAATGAAACTCATCCTAAAAGAAGGACTTCCGTTGGTGGCACAGATAAAGTAAATTTAATCTGTTCTTACTACACTTGCTTATCTGTAAAATACAAAGGTTCTCTTTTACTCTTTGCTCCTGCAGATCAATTCTATTTTAAACAAAGTTAGCTGACTATCTTTTTACAGCAGTTTATTTTAAATAGTTGGTTAGATGGATTTTCTGTAATCCTCTTCTTCCTCGTTGGAATCTTCTGTTAGTTCTGTGAGTGACTTGTGTGAGTGTTTGTTGCTTTCACCATGTAATTAGAAATGCGTGTGTGCGCCTCATAAAGCAGGGATTCAGCTTGTCTGCAAGGATTATTCATGCTCCAATTTACTTTGCATTTCATTACTTATCCTGGATTTTACCTAGTGATCCATGTTCCTTTCCCATAGTAATGAATTACTCCATTCATAGTCACCCGTTGTTTGAGTGGAAGGGCCTTTAACTGTTTATCTGTTATTTTACTAGTTGTGTTGAAGTAGGTAAAACTTGACATTTGCCCTAAAAACTTTCTACAGATGGTTTAATCAAACAGACAACACTTCTGTTGCATTTTAGCATTCATCTAAAGCTGCTGCATGAAATGATTATCATTAATAGCTGAGATATTTAGGAATAAGCAGAGTTCAACAAATGCTACTTGAAAGGATACTGTCAAGTACTCTTCTAAAGGTGATTTTAATTATTTTCCCTATTTATAAAATTCTAGGAAACTTGGTGTTGCCAAGCTTCTAAGATAGTTCTTCCCCCACCCCTTTCCAGTTTCCCTCTCTGTTTGGTAAACATTTCTTCTTCTTCGAGCACTGCTCAGATACATTGAGTAATAGGTGTATCCATGCCACAGCACACAATTGGTCAGAACTTTTTGCCCTAGCATGTCAGAAGAGGGCTGGCAGCCACCGCCCCCCACGCCACCCTGTGGCTATATATGTGGCCGCCACCCGGCCCCTCCCCAGTTCACTTTCGTCTGCGTCAGTTGTGGAACAGCCCACTCCTTGTGCTTGCAAGCAGCCTGTCTCCTCGTCGTTCTCTGTGTATGAGCCTCTCGCACCTGTTCGTGGACCTAGTTCCATCGAAGAAGGTTCCCTCCCTCGAGCCGGAGCATTGACATCGTGCTCCTCAGCTGTCCACTATGCCAGGGTTTAAACCCTGCGCCGAATGCGGCAGAGCCTTCCTGCAGGATGATCCCCATGAGTTGCCTCTGGTGCCTGGGTGAGAGCCATCTGGTCACTGCTTGCTCCATCTGCTTGTCCTTGAAGCCTAGGACAATCAAGGACAGGGAACGAAGGTGCCATGCATTGGCCTCAGGGCAAGCATGGCAGCCTACCCCCAAGGCCTCGGGGTCCTGTACGGCACTGTGCACTGGCTTGGCACCAGAGCCTTCCCGGCACCGTGCCCGCAGGGAGCCCAAGACCAGCTCAGTACCGATCCCAGTCCCCCACAGGGGATTCCCCACGGGACCAGGAAGGGTCGGTGTACCGATCCCTACAACTCCTGAGGCTTTCAAGGCAGCGAAGGTGCTCCTCCTAATGCCTACCCCACCCTCTCCGGTACCTCTTGGAAGGGGTAAGCCAGCCTTCATTTCGAAGGTCTGGTCGCACCACAGGTGGCACCGAATGCCGTCCCCGGTATCGGTGCTGGGTTTCCACGGCACTGGAACCTACCACTTCTCTAAGTCCTGGTACCATTGATGAGCCCTCTCCCTGGCACCGCATTACCTTGCCATCTCCGGTACCATCCCCAAGGTGCTTCTCCTCCTTCCAGCCCAGGGGAAGGGGCCTCAAGAGGGACTAAACGGCCCCCTTGCTGAGCTTTGGTGTCATCACCATTCTGGTACTAACCCTATGAATAGTCCCCCCAAAAAACCACTGCGCCCACCTCGGTGGCAATCCAGGTGGCACTGGATAGAGTTTTAAACCCCGTACTGTGCTCCTACACAGGGGCCTCTTGGTGCACTTTGACCTTCTGTGCTGTTTATCTACCCATATGGGGATGGAGGTCCAATCCCTTGAAGGGCACACCGATACTTTATTTGGACCGGTCTTCACATCAGTGGAACCCGTCATGGTTCCCCTCCACCCAAGTGTTTGGGACTTAGCCTCGTCTCACTGGCAGAATCTGGGTTCTATATCTCCGGTGTAAGATACAGCAGGCCTTAAATACCAAGTCCCAGGGTCGGAGTTCCCCTCACTTCCCCACCACCCAGTCCCATCTCAGCCGGTGGCAGAAGCAGCCTTAGGGCCAGGACAAGTTCCCCGTGACCCCCTCCCAACATCGAGGGATGCTAAGGAGTTAGAGCTACTAGGCCGGAACGTATATTTCTCCTCTGTCTTCCAGTTACATGTCGCCAATAACCAGGTCCTAGTGGGAAGATATATGTTGGACGTTTGGGAGTCAATAAACAAGTTTAGACACCTACTCCCACAAGAGGCGAGGGAAGAATACAATGCCTTCCTTGAGGAGGGCAAGATAGCATCCTAGGACCTCATTTTATCTGCATGGGATGCTGTAGATACAGCCACCTGCACTCTGGCCTCGGCCGTGACCCTGCAATGTGCGGCTTGGCTATGGGAACCTAGAGTGCCCCAGGTCTCGCAGCAGGTGGTCCTTGACCTCACCTTTGGCAGTGATGCCCTCTTCCCACCTGAGACCAATGCCATTCTGGCTATGGCCCGTGACCCTTGGGAGCAAGTAAAATATCTGGGGCTCCTTCCCTCGGGGCCTCTCCCATGTCCCCTGGCCCCATAGGGTACCAACCTCCCAACCAGGGGTAATTATTCACAGTCAGCCAGGGTAGGTGTCAAAACATCTCTGCTAGACCACCTACCCCCATGGGGTGCCCATGGACTTGGGACTCCCTCCTATGAGCTGATGGACAGCTCTCTTTTCAGGCAGGGCCATGGTCTAACCCAGGCCCTTCTAGATACTCTCTCTCTATCTCTATCTAAATACTTGCAATAATCGGAGGAAACCCAATTCCTTCTGTGTTCTGGGCCTTCCTCTGATAGCGTAGCTGACAGAGTGAAGGAATGTAGGCCTAACCTCCCTGACAATCCCTAGGTGGCTGATTTAACTCCAGCTCAAAGGACTGCTACACCACTATACCATGTAGACCCCTCAGCGGGGGAAAGCCCCCCCTTTCCCTCGCTTCCTCATGTGGCACTTCCCCTGCTCCCTCCTGGAGCACTTAGGGCGACAATAAGGACATCCTGCAAACATCAATGGGGATAACGTCTTCCCTCAACCCACCCCGAGGTAGATGGGAGTTTCCGCACTGGTGCTGTTCCCATGCAAGGGAGACATACACATGCTTTCCTTTGGGTAAGGTTTAGCTCCTTACGCCTCCCAAACCAGATGTCCAGGAGATCCTCCTGCAAGAGGGATTCTCCCTTCCTGCTCCTGCTACCCCTCCCCTCCTGTTCACCGGAGGGCATGCCTCTCCCTGTCTGCAGGGTTGGGTGGAGCTCCTCACTCTTTCTTACTCGCCACTCGAGGCAATTTTCGTTTAGGTCACCCAGCACAAATTAAATTGTGCTCAAATGATATTCAATCAAGGACCCGAGGTGTCTCTACCACTATGGTTCAGTGGAAACCCTCGCTTTCCCCTACCCGCCCATTCTTGCTGCTGTTCTTTAGGCCACCAAGCATGATAGCTCATGCTCCAACGATCCCCAATCAGGGATCTAAGCTACGTTCTACCAGTTCGGGGGTGCCTCCACCTGTCCGAGCCAATGGGGCAGGCTAACCGCACCCTGTCTCGTCAAATGCAGGACACAAATGCCAGGGTTTGTTCACTAGATGCAAGCATTTGGTCAGTTGCTTATGACTCCTGGTAGGGAAGTACCCACATTCATCTCCTTTAGCAGGTCAATAGCTTGGTGAGCATGCTTGAGAGGGGCTTCACTGGGGTGGAGTCCCTATTCTGTCACTCTGCTTCCCCTTCTCAGTACAGGAAAAGGGGCTACTCAACGTAAAAGGAAAGCACTTCTCCCTGCCCTTGAATATCACGGCCTGAACTCTGCTTCAGCCCCATGACCACATCCCACTCCTAGCTCTCGAGGGAGAGTTGCCTGTCAACAGAGGCGACCTAAGTCACTCAGTAGGCACTAGGGGTGGTCCGAACGTACTTGCGTTCCACCCATCGCCAGAGTGAACCCAATACTAACCGGACCCATCCCTTTCCCCCCTCCGGCTGATGGTTGGGAATTTTGGACCACCCACCTCCCCCTTTATGCCCATTGCTGGCGTTGGTCTCACGGATGGATCAGAGACCGTTTCTGTTGATGCAGTCTGAGTATGGGCCCAAACACTATTTCTCAGAGGGGTCTTTTCAAAGGCGCCCTTCCGGTAGCCCCCCCCCCCCGCCCCCGCCCCACTGAGGGTAGCCATAGCACCGTGATTAACCCTACGCTAGCTACAGGCATCCTCTTTAGGAGTTCCATCAGGTACAACTCCTTAGCCTTAGAAGCTGCCACTTGGCATGCTAAGCTCTGGTCCTAGCAACTGCTAGCTTTTCCACACTTGACGGAGCCTCACATCAACACCACCCTGAAAAGTTGAGCAGTGACCCAAATTTCGGGGAACTACCTGAGCCTCAGTAGAGACTGTCCTCCTTGGTAAATATTAATGATGATAACAACAATAGCAGAACGATAACGGAATGTCACAACAGATATACTGAAAGTGTCTTGAAGGGGAGGGCCAGGTCTGCCCCACTGGGGTACGCACCCTTGTTCTGCTCCTATGGAAGGAATCTTCCCCTTCCTTCTCTCATAGATTCCTGAGATTCTCTTCGTGGTTCTCTCTTCACAGAGAACCTCAAACCTGGTATGCGCACTCCCTGTGCTCCCTCCATCCTAAGGCTGGGGCTGTGATGTGGTGGTCTTTGCGTGCTGCAAGATCATGCATGAGGGTGGAAACGATATCTTCGGCCGCAAGGACTGGCACCTGGGGTCCTCTAGGCACATGAGCTGAAGACTGGGGCTTTGCTCTTAGTTACGACAGCTCTTCACCTGCATTCCCACTGGCTGTCCTGGTGGCTACTCACTAGCCACCAAATTGAAATAATAATAATAAAGGAAATATTAATAATACCATATACTATGGGTGTGGACAGCTCACCTCAAAAAAAAAAAAAAAAAGGAAAAGAAGCATCACGGTGACGTCAGTAAGGTCACACAGGCCTTGGATAACATTCTTCAGGCCCATTTGATGCCTCACCTATGACTAACTCGCGTAGCACTATAGCATGGGCTAAGCACCGTCTCCGTCATGCTGGTTTGAGTACACCACTTGCATCTGATATTGTAGGGGCCCATCACCTATTACCTCTGGGATTCCAGTGTTTCTCCAATAACCTAGGAGCAGGTTTTCTCTCAAGTCCTTGCTGCCTCACTCCTTCCAACGTCACCCCTGATGTGGGACATGAAGCGCACCAGATTCACATAGTCGCCTCTGGTCCCCAGTCTACCTGTGCTTCTTCACTCTACCAGCCTGGGAGAGAATGGGTTTCCCTTCCGTGTCCTCGCTTCCTGTAGTGCCCGGTATTCACTGCTGCTATCCTGGCAGCTCCAAGGTGTCTTAAATTCCTCTACAAGTGTTGTGCCATCATGTGCTACTGCCATAATTCCCAACTCTCTAGGTCAGCATGTCTCTACCAATACCCTTTCAGGTACTCTTCTTGACGATGCGTTCCTCGGTCATAACCACGATGCGTCTTGTCTGAAATCTTAGAGTATGGTGACCTCAGGCCATTCTGCCCTTGCACACTAGCTAGTGCTTGGGCAAACTGGGCCTCCGGTCCTCCACTGGGTTAGATCCTGCCATTCTGGATTGTTCTTGCCTGGACCATGGTGCTTAGGTCAACACTGTAGACCCTCCAAGGATGTCACTCGTTGGGCAACTACCAGTGTTGGATTGATGCTGTGCCAAAGGCGGAAGAGCCAACTCCATCCACCATTCATCGGCATGGCTAGCAGTCACCTATTACTGAATGTGTCTGAGCAGTGCTCAAAGAAGAATGGTGGCTTACTTACCAGTAACTGTCCTTCTTTGAGATGGGCTGCTTGGATTCATTCACAACCCTCCCCCTGTCCCCGCATTCGGAGTTGGCGACTCCTAGGAACTGGGGAGGGGCCGGGCAGCGGCCACATATATAGCCACGGGGTGGCGCAGGGGGCGGTAGCCACCACCCCTCTTCTGACAGGCTTGGGCAAAAAGTTCCGACCAATCATATCTGAGGCACAGATACACCTATTACTGAATGAATCCGATCAACCCATCTCGAAGAAACACAATTACTGGTAAGTAACTCACCATTTTTTTCCTTCCTTGTCTTTTAACTAGAAATGAAATTAATGGTGCCTTTCTTTAACCCAAAGTCAGTGGCGGCTTTTGGGGTAGGCTAATCAGGCAGCCACCTAGGTCCCCAAGCAATAGAGGGCACCTTTTTCAATTTGTTGGACAGAAATGAAAATATAGGAAAATTGTTCCCATCTAGCAGAGCTAGTAGGGCTGGAAGCCTAGGCACTTTTCACTCTTAGCTCATCATTGCAAGCTATCATTAGGACCATTGTTTTGTCTGAATAGCAGATGTCACCATTATCTACCCATCACCTTCACATTGACATGCTAAAAAGCAGGAGCAGGCAATAGACAGCACAGTAGCAAGAACTTTTCCAGTGGCCTCAGCTTTTAATTCCTCAGTGTGGCCATTTATTTTGCCATTTTTTAATGTTGTGAAGTACCGCCTTTTCCTTTTATTTTTACCTGTTTTCTTGCCTTTTGCTTTAACTTGGTGACAATTTTTTACTTTGGCTTTGGTTAGCTCAGGTTACTAAGTGGGTCCATATAGGCTGCTATGTATAAACACAGTGGTCCTCTTAGGCAATCATTGCAGCTGTGTGTGAGGTCTGTGCTGTACATCTTTCTTTTGGTAAGTAATTTTTTAGCTTCTTCTGTATTTACTATTTAATATGGGGGGGCAGAGTCTTATGAACTTGAGTACTTCAAAGAATTTCATTGAAATTTGGTGTTTTTCATTTACAGCTACACACTAGAACCTTCTTTTCATTTATTTTTATTTATTTGTATTAAATGTCCAGTGTGCATAAACCCAAACCTACATGAAAAATTTGTAAGATTTAGCTGCCAAAATTTTAAATATGGTATTTTACTTATTTTTGAGCCATCATTAACATTACCACTTTTTGTTTATTAATTAATGCTCATACTTTTTTAAAAAAATTATTCATTTTAACTTTGTAGTTCAGCATTAGCTCATTTATGTTAAGTGAAAGATGATCAGCTCGTAAGTTCATGATGGGAAGATATTTAAAAATATAAAACCCAAGAATAATTTACGAGTTCCAGAGGGATAGTCATGTTAGTTTGATTCAGGAAAACAAACAAGGAGTCCTGGGGGGGTGATGTGTGGCGGTTAGGTGTGCAGGGAGGACTGGGGCCACAGGGAGGATAGCAGTGGAGGCTGACAGTGAGCTCTTTAGGGTGCCCCCCAATGGGCCTTCACCTAGGGCCCCCAATTGCCTAGGGCGGCCTCTCCCCCAGTTTTAATGTGGAGAGCACATTATGAGACTGAGGCCTGGTCTACACTGTTGATAAAATTGAGCGGCAGTCAACGGTAGTTATTCAAGCTACGCAGAATAGGTCTTATCATTCCTGGCAACTTCGTAACTTCCCTTTAGCCTTCACTGTGCCGTTTGAGGGAATGGTTTTATTAGATGGACCTCAGGATGGACTGTCTGTTTATTGACTGCTCAGTCAATCCAGGAAAATTGATCTGACAGTGTAGAATTTGTCGCCATCAATGTAGACATACCTTCAGATGGCTTTGTTTGTTCTTCATTGTCACTGATGATAGGGCAATAAGGGAGTGCTTGTAAATTGTTGCTGTTTATAAACTTGAACTTGTGGAGTTCATGGTAGCATGCTAAAAAGAGTTATGCGTATGTTGCAGCACTGGAAGGTTGGATTAGTGACCCAAGCTCAGACAGCCCCACTCTTCACTCTGTGTCTGAACTTGGATGGCTAGCCTGCATCCTTTCCAGTGCCTTAATTTCTGCACAGCTATTTTAAAATGTTAGCATGAGTACCACTAACACAAGTGAAGCTGGGAGACTTGTTCCGTGCTACAGGATAGCTCTATCCATAGACATTCAGAGAATTTTCATCCCCTGTGGGCAGTTCTCTGTAATCTACCACTGTGCATATAAAGCGATGATGTTCAGGCTTTTTCCTAATGTTTTCTGAAGGAAAGGTGCCTTCAAATATACAGCAAGTAATTTAAATGATTGCAAAGACTGCTTGTATTGATGCTGTGTTTCTGATTCACAGTGTTCCACAGTGAAGATTTAATGGGAATGCAGTTATTTTACACCTACTGAGTCTAGTAAAAAGCTTGCTTCGCTTGACCTTTTGGGTTCATAAGTATAGGTCAGTTTTTCTTTCCTTGATGTTTTTTTGACATTTTGATGCATGGGGTATGGAAATTTTGTATGTGCATTAAGCTGGTCTTTTTCTTGCAGAACAAGTGGCAGAATTTTGAAGGAGAATTCTCAACAGTAACAGGGATTAAAGTGGTGGTTTTTCTGAAAGCCACTACTGGTGCAGGATGTAAAAGGTTCTGATTAATGTATACATCTGTTTGTTTCTAGTCATTTGGGGTTTTGTTTAAATGAGATTGGCTAAATAAGTAATTTTAATAATTGAGTTATTTTCATCGGATGTAGACTACCTCCTTCTGACTCTGCTTTTATTTCCAGACATCCATGACCATGCTGAGCAAACTTTGGAAGCTTTTGTTTCTAAGATGTACAATACACTTTGATGTTGCTACCCTTTCCTACTCTTTTATAATCTCAAATATTTAGAAGAGGTTTGACTTCAGATATTGTTTGCACTTCTTGCCCTATAGAAAATAGGCGTTGCTTCATAATTTCAGGAAGTTAATGTATTTTAAAATGTACTTGAGAGACCTTAACCAGTGGTTAGGATCTCGCAGTCAGTGAAGATACATTAGGAGCTCTGTTGGTATAAATTAAACCAAGAAGTTGAATTTTGTTAAAAACAGGTTTCTATGGGGAAAAAAAATGAAATAGTCCCAAAATTAAAAAATATTAAACTGACGTGTCTGAAACCAAATACTACCATACCTGGAACCTGAAAGTAAACCTGACTTATTTTTATTGTTCATGCTGATGAAGGCAAAAAAAAGAAATTTTCACCTCAATAGTGACAAGAAAGTTGAATCTCTAAAGCCCAGTCACATTTAATAATCTTGTTTATTACTAGTAATTTGCATAAGAAATGTGCTCACAGCAGATTATTAAGTAGTCATTTTAGAGTTACCAGAGGGGTTGCCATGTTAGTCTATGTACAGCAAAAATAACAAGAGTCGTGATGAAGCGGGTTGGAGCCCACAAAAGCTTATGCCCAAAGAAATTTGTTAGCCTTTACGGTTCCACGGGACTCCCATTATTTTAGTTATGGTAGTGTCTTCCTGTGGCCCTCTTTTTTAGTCAGGATGTGTAAATAAATGGGCAATCTTGGTCTTTTGTGCCACATTGAATTGTATCCTCATTATGTGTGTTTTGCCACATCAGGGAATGAGCAACCATACCCATTAACTTCTTCTGTGCACTAGACTTCCATGTCATCACAGAGGGTGAGACTGACTGGGGCATTTGTAGCTCCTTGAAAAGACTGCAGATGCTGCTTATGGCACAGGCAACAACTATATTATGAAATAGCTAAAAACTCCACCTCAGTGAGCAGTGGTGTACCAGCAATGAGTGGAAGGGCAGGCCCCTGGGCAGAGCCGTAACTAAAGAATTTGGCACCCCTTACAATGGCCAGCGCCTGGAGCGAGCTGCGAGGAACGCACTCGTTTATGGAGTGGCTCAATGGAGCCACTCCGGCGCGCCTGGGGCAAAGCTCTGCTCACCCTGCCATAGTTACGGCCCTGCCCCTGGGTGTTGGGCTGGCCCTTCACAAGGCACAGGAGGCTCTGAGAAGCACAGAGCTTCCCGTGCCCCTCCCATAATGTGAAGGGCCAGACCGGCACCCCTCCTCCCCCCAAGCCATGGGGTAGGGAGGCCATCCTCTGTCAGAGCCGGTACCAGGCTGGAGTGATAGCCAGTAAGTGCTGGGGGGACGGGAGAGGATGTGGCCAGTCTTGGCTGAACCTTCGCAGGGGTAGAGGACAGAGGAGGTGTTGAGCGGTGCTCCTCGCCCTCCCCCCACGTGTTGTGATATCCTGAGGCAGCGGGTGGGGTAAGGCTGCACTGTCTCGGCTGGAGCAGCAGAGAGTAGGTGCTGGGAGGGAGCGGATGGGCTGGCCTTTTGGCAGGGGCAGGTGAGGATGCAGGAGGTGCTATGGGGCACCCCCCCACCATGCACTGAAGGGCTGACCTGGACCCCTCACCAGAAAGGGGGCTGAGGCTGCTCTGTCCAAGCTGGGGCCAGGCTGCAGCCTCACCCACAGTCCTCCACAGGTTCAGATCCCCTTCTCCAGGGGAGCTGGGGCTGGACCCCTCCTTGCCCTATCCTGGTGTGGTGTGAGGCATGAGAGGGGTGCAAATGTGGGGTTCACCCCCCAGGTGCTGGATACCCTTCATACGCTACAGCTTGTGAGTTTTTACCCAAAAATAGAGATGTGCCAGACACTCCATGAAGTCTGTTGGGTACTTGACTATGCTATTGATTTTATGTAGAAGGCAATCAGATATGGTGGTGAGGGACAGCAGTATAATAAGATAACTCTAGAATGGTCATGGGAACAGGACGGAAATGCATCTATGCACTCCTCTTTGTCACCTTATGGACCTGTTAAGGAAAGGCAGCAAAGTAACCTCAAGGTATTCCGTGACTGGATTTGTAAGAGTTGAGAAAATTAGAGTGGTAACTAGGAAGATGAAGTTGGTGTGTTATTCAACCTCTGAATTGCTGTCAGTGGAATAACATTGTAAAAGTGACTGACTCGCCCATCCATGTAGTGGCTATGATTGCTGTACATGATTGAGGTGGTGATAGGTGGGGAAAGGGACCTGCTGTGAAAGCAACTATAAACTGAATTTCAGGCCAGTTAACATGCTTTTTTTTCTAGATCCTCTCCTTAAGGAAAGCAACATTCCCTGCCTGTGGTGGGTCAGACAAGAAAAGGTGTACTTTCTCTTGCCCTCACCCCACTTTACTTTCTTTTTTTAATAAGGTTCCTGAGCCTTTTCCTCTGTCCCTTCTCCCTTCACAGAGGCCTATATTTGTACATTCTAAGGAAACAAAGGGGTGGTTGTATGAATGTGTAATATACCCTATGCAGTTTACTGACTTCATTGTCTTGTTAAAGTACCTTAATTTAGAATAAGAAATAGGCAAATGGCCAGCTAGCTGTTAGTTAGAACCAGAAGGGTTCAATTTAACATAAAGACCTTTTTTCTCCCTTGTGAAAACTCTTGCAGTTCATATTTGAGGCAAATATTTGAGAATGCTTGAACTGTAAATGAATCTCATTGACTGAAAATGAGGCAAATATTCACTTTAATTGGAACTGCGTAGGCTGGACTAGAGAAATTAATTAAAGAAATAGACGTGTTTTGAAATTCTAACATTCTCTCTAGACTTCAGAAAGGGCATGTCAAGGCGGGCTATGAAGATACTAGCCATACAAGAGAAGCTAATTGAAAGATTTTTATTAAAATATTAGCTCCTACATGCCTTGTGATTCAAGTGTCCATAGTAAATGTGATGGATAATTAAATTCTATATCAGTCAGTTAGTAATCCAGCTTCCAAGAGCACTCAGTTATTATGAATGTACCTCTAGAAGTTCACTTCATTTTTAGTTCATTTCTTAGGAGTCTCCCATGTTTTCAAGTCCTTGGTGTGTGTGTGCATTTGCTTATCTAGTTATTCTAATCACAGTAAGAGAATTTTTTCCTTGTTCTGCACTGCATTTTGGATGTCTTTGTACACCAAGAAATGCCTTTGGAACTGTTTTTCTGTTTTAAATCATCAGTGTTGTGCTGCTTTTCTACAAGGGGTACTTGTATTTCAAGATTCCTAAAGGTGGAATAATAGAAATTCAGGGAAGATAAAGTCACTGCAGTCATTTTATCCATCTGATGAAGTGGGTTGCAGCCCATTAACAGCTTAGTCCCAAAGAAATGTGTTAGTCTTTAAGGTGCCACAGGACTCTCATTGCCTTTGGGCTGATTGACTCAATCATTCCCATGCTACAGGTCAAGGAATCCATACATTATAATTATATTATAAAAAAAGAAACAAGTTTTTATTAGTTCCACCAATAGAACAAGCTGTTAAATAGCTGACCTTTTAAATTTTTAGTTTTGCAATAAGACATTACTTTTTGCAATGCCTGATATGTTTATACAGCACTTTTCCACCATGCATTCTGTGTAATGGAGTCAGCATGAATGCTGACTATTTAAGACAAGGTGTCCTATAGCAGGGAACGTGAGAAATGCCAATTGCCCAAGCAGAAGCGCCAATAAATTAATGAATTTTATGAATAAATAAGCTTACTTATCATCATTTGCACATTTAATAGGATAAAAGTTCTTTAACAGTATTGTCAAAGTGCAGGCACACCAATTCAGAACATGACGCCTCCTTTGTAAATTTGCTAGATTTATTTACACGAATTTGTGCTGACCCTGATACTGGTGGTGGTGAAGTGGTACAGTAAATTACTTTTCATCGGCTGACAATCCAGATGGTGTCTTTGTTTTGTGAGATAGTTGCTGTCAGTGTCTATTTCTGCAGGTGGTAGAGGAGACTACTTTTTCATCACCTAGTTGATCCGCTCAGCATTGCCCAACTACTGTGGAGATAGTAGGAGCATGCACTGCTGTGGAAATGACATCGTTTTTAGAATAGCTATATTAGAAGCCTGGCTACTAGAGTTCCCATGGATACTTTTGCTCACTTATACATGAATCCGTTTATCCTCTTGGTATTTTTCAAATATTTACCTTGGAAATTTAGTTACTAGGTGTTTAGATATAAAATCTCTCCTGTTTAATCTAATTGTTCAACCCACGTTCTTGTTTGCTTCTGTTTAGCACTTATTCTTGTGTGGTGTTGTGCTTCTCTAAGGGTATGTCTTCATTGATGGCTGCAAAATCACTGCCGTCAGCCTGACATTCCAGGCGCAATAGCAGTGAGTATGTACTTGCTGCTGTGCTCTGGAAGATCGGTGCCAGAAGTCCTGCCCCCTAGAAGGCATAGGGGAAAACCGACTGCAAGCCATTTGCGATCAGCTTTCAGCAGTGTGTCCTGGCGGCTTAGAAAGTCTGTGGCTGATAAGCAGGGCATTTTACATGCCTCGCATATCTGCCAGTTGACTGCCACAGAAAAGCCTTCCAAGTGTAGACTAGGGCTAAGTAATAGCTGACTATACTCAAATCAGGACATCTTGGTAATGAAACAAGGATTTCCTGTGTCAAAATATCAATCTCACAAGACTATTTTGGAGTAAAATAGCCACAAGGGGAGGACTTTTGGGGGGGGGGTGTTTGTTTGTGTTTTTCGATTCATACACAAGTTTCTCTTGAGAGGGGAAGGAAGATGAAAGCTACCAAAAAGCACACACAAAGCAAGGAGTCTTGTGGCACTCAAAGACTAACAGATTTATGTGTCGCATTAGCTTTCGTGGGAGAAAATCCCATTTTGTCAGATGCTTTGAAGAGGAGGAATTTACAGAATTGGATTAGAATAAATGCAGGGGAGTGTAAGACGTGAGATGGGGTCGTACTGCAAGAGTAAATTAGAGCAGAGTTTAAATTTATTCTCATCCAATTATGTGAGTTCCCCCTCTTCAAAGCATCTGATGAAGTGGGATTTTCTCCCACGAAAGCTCATGCGATAAATAAATCTATTAGTCTTTAAGTGCCACAAGACTCCTTTTTTGCTTAATTAGGCTAACACGGCTGCCCCTCTGGAACTTGCCAGAAAGCACAAGTGTCATGAGATTTAATGCTGAGGGAAGACATGAATATGTCCAATGCCAAGTGTCTCCAGTAGTTTCACAAAGGTTAAATATAATATCTGTGAGCAACTTTATATACAATATAACCCAGATTCCAGTCAACAGGATGAATACGTGTAGTTCCAGGACTACAGAAATCGCTTGCATATGTATCTCTGTCTCTGGCATAATACAGAGGCAATCTGCTGAGCACTTTCACTTTGTCTGCTTTTGTAGCATCACTTATTTTTGGAGCTATTTTGTCTCTTTCCTGTTAGTTGAAGAGAACAATTAAGTGTGAAAAACTTAAGGTTTTATAAAATGCAAATTACCGTAGTATCTAAGTATCAAGTTAGTGTTGCTGCTACTGTGTTAGAAGGAAATATAGAGCAGGCTTAAAATAAACAATGACTGAAATACAGCCTCTATGGTGGAAAGAACCTTTCAGCTACTGGTGGAAGTTCTGCACCAGGTGCTCTCCTAGTACGTTACTAGGTAATCAAGTAGTAAAGGAAATCAAGCAGCTGATGTTTGGAAGCTTTGTTAAATCCCCAGATACGGTGAACAACACTGTACATGTGATGATGTAACTTGCATATGTTGCTTCAGATAAATGGGATTCTTTTTTGACCCTGATTAGCCCTGCTCCTGAAATGGAATCTGTCAGCCTGTGCTTTCAGTTACGTACACCCGTTTACATGCTTGATTTTGGTCTCTTCCTTTCATGTTCTCCTTGCCCTCTCCACTCTATCAATAATGCCAGCCTTTCAATAGAACCCCTTTTAATAGCTCTGTGAGTCCATTAAGACTATAAATGTGTTTTAAAAATCACGTTTTACTAAATGTCCAGAAGTTGTTTCTTCATTCAGTCCATACCCACCATACCCCTTCTTGTTTATGATTGTTTTCACTAGTTACCTATGCACAGAGGCTGAGCCCTACTATATGAGCTGCAGCAAGAACATGTTCATAGTTACAGATCTCACCTGCCCTCCCCTTTTTAAATTTGTTTCATCCACCTATTGCCTCTCATTATTGCCAGCTACTAGAAAGACACAAACTTTTTTACTACATTCTGCACAGTGCTTAGCGTAATAGGGTCCCTGATCCCTTCTGGGCCTTTGGGCACTAATGCAATATAAATACTTGTCTAAAAAATGTTACATTATATAAACTGCTCAGGCCATCCTCTTTGCCTTTTACCCTTAGGCTGCCGAGCACAACCTTTTGCTTAGTATAAAAAAATCTTATAAGCCATTGTGGAGTCTGGCTGGCTTTCCAAGATTAGAGCTTGTCGTTGCATTCAGATGTTTGTTTAGGATACATAAGTGGAAATGTTTTATAACAGAATTTAGCTTATTCTCCAAAGTGCAGTCAAATATGAATGACACTTGAGATGCTTTTAATATGCGGTGAACTGGAAAAGTTCAACCAATAGCTTATTTTGATGTTTCATAACTGGGAATAATATCCTGAGTAATCGAGGTAGGAGTATTAACCATTTTTCCAGGCACTTGAAGAAAATAATGAAATGATGTAATAATTTGAAACAGTGCACTGTAGAAAATTTAATGTCATAATATTCATATTCCTTCTCATACCATACTTTCAACATCTGTATTCTTTTAGACATGAAACCATTTTCTGATTAGGCTAAAATAAAGAGAGGATCTTTTGTGCAAGTTATTGTGATGCAAATGGATTGTTAGATATTTGCTATAATACTACTACGTGAATTTATGCTCTGTAAAAGAACAAGATACTCTTGCAGGGAAAACTGTATGGTCTGCACAATAGATGCTGCATAAGAAGCAAATGTTCTCCAGATAACTTTCTAGTTCACACCTCAAAGCTTTAGATGCTGTAGAAATGAAAATCAAGGGATAGTGTAATTTCAGGAGTGGATCAAATTAATTACTGATACAACTTCTGGTTAGGAATTTAACTTGGCTGATACAAATATTAAGTTTTGATAACAGTAATATTTAATGCATTTCATCTGTTTGAATACGCCATCCTGCTGATTACATCAATTCCTATAATACCAGATATCTTCTTTTTACTCTCAGAGCAAGCAAAACATAGTGCCTAAATACATGGCCTTTTGATCTCAACTGTGCAGCTCTTGGGTCAGGACAGGGTAACAGGAAAAGCCACCATCTTGTGTAAATTCATTTATATGTAGACACAACTGTTTTCAGAATTCTGCATCTCTTGTATGACACGTATATCTATATTTTACATAGCGTTGGATGTAAGTGCACAAAGTTTATCTGACTAGTTGATAATTTACCAGGAGCCCAAGAATTCTACATGGTTTACATAAATTGAACAAATTACGGAAATTACTGACACACATAAATAACGAAGTAGTGAAACCTGAAGATATTAAGTTATATAATTTATCTTATATGAAATGCTTGGCTGAACTGTATGCTGGCACTGAAACAACTGTAATCCTATCGTGGGATATCATCAGAATATGAAGTACTTGCATACTGTTTCTAAGGCTGTTGAACAGATTGTATTAAATCTTTTCTTTGGTCCTAGTGCTTGAGGATCAAATGGGGATGATGGAGGTACACTAAATTTTGTTTGTTTTTACTTTAGCATTATATACCAGGATAAACAGATACAATTACACTGATTTGGTAAACTTAACATCACAGAGGGAGACTGAATGTGGTGTCTCATTTGGAGCACTAGAACAGAAAACCATGCTGGTGGTTGGTTCTGCTTGATGGTAAATTGGAAAAGAGAATTCTGATTCTTGAATAACTTGTTTTAAGGCTGGAGTCTAGCTTATTCTCTCAGTGGACTGATAACTAAATCTTTGTTTTCTGGAAATAAATTTTGTGTTCAGTTAACTGATGAAAATTAGAGAGACAAGGTGGCTGAATGAAACCCAGTATCTGAAAACAATACCTCAAAAAACCCATCATCACCAATGTTGTATAATTACTATATGTTTCATACAAAGCATGCCTTTGTTGATATTCTTTTAAAAGTCTTGATCAGATGAACATTAATATCTTGTTGATTTGTATGTGCTACTAGGGTTTGTGACATTGTGAAATGTTGTAAATATTATTAAACCATGTTGCAAGGCAGGAAACTCCCACAAACAGACTTTTAGGCATAAAAATGGAGTGGCAAGAGAAAGTCAACAGCTATATCTCATCCATTCAAGAATAGATTCTACTGACAGGAATTATTTACAGTGAAGGAACACTTGAAGGAACATCTGGAGGATAAAAAAAACTTTAGGTTGGTGGGAGTGTTGTCCCAGATGGGGAAAGCAGTCTCTGCTTGTGAAGTGAGGATTGTTAGCCTGCATGTGCTATCTCTAAGTCACATAATTTTTAAATTCAAATTCTGTTAAGACTATGATCTTTATGTTTATCTCATTTGGTAACTACTTTTAATATCTTCACACTTGCCACTTATAATCATTTAGATTTATTTTCCTATAGTTACTAAACTAGTTTAATGTGCTGTCTCAACTAGTGCGGTCTCAAATTGGCATATTTAGAAATCTTAGTTCAGTAACAGAAAGTGTTGCATTTCTTCCCCACATTGAAAGTGTAGTGGACTTGCTAATATAATTTTGCAGACAGACTCCCTTTGGTGAAGTTTTTACAAACTGTGGGGGCGGGCGGGGGGTGATTGACTTGCGCCTCTCTATGGTTGGTTCTTGAGCGACTCGGTAAGACACGCCTGATGTGCACTTCTGTTGCAATTTCAATGACAGTTGATGGGAGACGCTCAAGCTATATAAAATAGCTTGTGTATCTCTCTCACTGATTTCCTAAATTCTAATTAGTGCACTGTCCTCACTATGCTGTGCAAATGTGAAATGCCCTCTTGTCAGCACAGTGTTAATCTTTTTGCATGGGGGAGATCTGTAGTTTTATCCTGTTTTGAGATTGGGATCTGCTGGCTGTAACATAGACCAGAAGTTGTTGCAAGCAACATTGGTTAAAGACGAAGGCGGCTACGTGCTGTGTTGCAGAATTTTGAGAATGGGACCTGGCCCAAAGGCTGTCCTTTATGCATCTTTTACATAACTTCCTTTTACTACTTCAGGCAGAAAGATTTTTTAAATTTGGGGATGAGCAGAAGAGAATGTGAGATTATGTGCACGCTGAAACTGAATCCTACACTTTGAAACACACACTGTATGGGACGAGGGCCAGTGCATGAAAACTTATTGCTGGGGAAAGACAAAACAATGTCTTTCTCCAATGTCTCTGAGGTACTAGTTAAAACTCATTGGGGTGTTTCTGTTGAGAGCTACAAAATAACATTTCAGTATAGGGTACTGGAGAGTACAGAATAATCAGTGTAATAAGGTGGATTTTTAATCATTCTATAGCTCTCTCTGTTCAGAACAGGGAAAGCAATAATTAATGTGAAGCAAAGAAAATTCTGTGTGTAGAGCATATTCACTTAAATAAAGGTTTTTAAATGATGATGGACTGTGTGGCTCTCAATACTTGTTGAGGCAATTATCCAAGCCAAACATCCTACCAGTAGAATTTTACTGAGAATTTAATGAAAAAAAGAAAACTTTTTCAGAATTGGCAGGTTCCAGCTAATTGTTTTGTTAGCATCTTGGTTTTAGTTGGCTTCAGGTAAACTCAATATTTCTGAATTTACTCCTGATTTTTGGGATGTAAAAGTGAGTGAGATCAAGGCTCTGATTATTAAAAGAACCCAGATGCAACCTAATACAATAGTGTATGTTCCATATATACAAACAAGTCTAGTTCAATTTATTACTATTTGCATCTGCACAATTAAGAATTGAAGCACTACAATAAATATGAAACATTTCATAATTTTTAATATACAAGTTGTTCAATTCAGTATTACATATGCAAAGTGTATGAAAGAATAGGACTTGCATTGTATTTCAATTTCCAATATTATTAATTTCCATGCCCCCCCCCCCCCAAGCATGCAGACTCTATTCTGATACTGTGGGATCGTGATGTCACTAATGGTCTCAACCTGTTCTACATTTGAAAGACTAGTTCTGAAATAGTAAATTAAAAAGTTTACTATTTGACATTTTCAGAGCACTAACGCACTTCTGTGAGGCGTGTAAATACATAGGGCGTGCTTTCAAAAAGTAGGAATTTTTAAAAAGATAGCACTGCAAAATGCCTCTTTCTAGTAGAACACTGTGTAAGAAACAGCAAAATCTTTGAAAAGGGTAAACTTTCAGGGCTTGCTTTCTATTACCATTTTACTGATGGAGGCTGTCAGAGGTAACAACTTGGATATGGCAATATAATTAGGCAGTGGAATAGCTAGTTCTCAGTCCCACGTTCATAGAATCATAGGGTTGGAAGGGACCCCACGAGGTCATCTAGTCCAACCCCCTTCCAAAAAAAGCAGGACCACTCCCATTAGATCATCCCAGTCAGGGTTTTGTCCAGCCGGGCCTTGAACACCTGCAGAGATGGAGATTCCACCACTTCCCTAGGCAGCTTATTCCAATGTTTCACCACTCGCCTAGTAAGGAAGTTTTTCCTAATATCCAGCCTGGACCACCCCAGCTGTAACTTGAAACCATTGCTTCTCGTTCTGCCCTCTGTTACTACCAAGAACAGTCGAGCTCCATCTTCCTTGGAGCAACCCTTCAAGTAGTTGAAGGTTGCTATCAAATCCCCCCTCAGTCTTCTCTTCTGCAGGCTAAATAAGCCTAGTTCCTTCAGTCTTTCTTCATAGGGCTTGTGCTCCAGCCCTTTGATCATTTTTGTTGCCCTCCTCTGGACTCTCTCTAATTCGTCCATGTCCTTTTTGTAGTGGGGAGCCCAAAACTGGACACAGTATTCCAGATGTGGCCTCACTAGTGCAGAATAGAGGGGAATGATCACATCCCTCGATCTGCTGGCAACACTTCTTCTGATGCAGCCCAGTATGCCATTGGCCTTTCTGGCAGCAAGCGCACACTGCTGACTCATATCCAGCTTCCCATCCACCATGACTCCCAGGTCCTTTTCTCCAGTGCTGCTATTTAGCTGATCACTCCCCAGCCTGTAGCAGTACATGGGTTTTTTTCGTCCCAAGTGCAGGATTTTACACTTGTCTTTGTTGAACCTCATGAGATTCCTCTTGGCCCACTGCTCCAATTTGTCTAGGTCTCCCTGAATCCTGTCCCTGCCCTCTAGGGTGTCTACCATTCCCCCCAGTTTGGTATCATCTGCAAACTTACTAAGTGTGCAGTCTATCCCATCATCCAGATCATTAATGAAAACATTGAACAGAACTGGCCCCAGGACCGACCCCTGGGGCACACCACTTGTTACTGCTTGCCAACTTGACATGGAGCCATTGATTCCTACACACTGAAACCGTTGATCTGGCCAGTTTTCTATCCACCTTACAGTCCACGCATCTAACCCATACTTCCTTAATTTGCCAATGAGAATGCAGTGGGAAACTGTATCAAAAGCCTTGCTAAAGTCAAGGTATATCACATCAACAGCTCTTCCCGCATCCACAAATCCAGTCATCTCATCATAGAAGGCGATGAGGTTGGTCAGGCATGATTTACCCTTGGTGAATCCATGCTGACTGTTCCTGATTACTCTATTTTCCCCCAAGTGTTTGAGGATGGATTCTTTGAGAAGCTGCTCCATGATTTTTCCAGGGATTGAGGTGAGGCTGACAGGTCTGTAATTCCCTGGATCTTCCTTTTTGCCTTTCTTGAAGGATAGGTACTATATTTGCTTTTTTCCAGTCCTCTGGCACCTCCCCTGTTCGCCACGAGTTTTCAAAGATAATGGCCAACGGTACTGCTATCTCATCAGCCAGCTCCCTCAGCACCCTCGGATGCAGTTCATCCGGCCCCATGGACTTGTGCACATCTAGTTTCTTTAAGCAGTCCCTAACCTGACCTTCTGTCACCAAGGGCCTCTCTTCTTCTCCCCAGTCTACTGTACCTAGTGTAGTGGGCTGGGAGCTGACCCTGCTTGTGAAAACTGAAGTAAAAAAAGCATTGAGCACTTCAGCTTTTTCCTCATCCTCTGTCACGAGGATGCCTGCCCCATTCAGTAAGGGACCTACACCATCCCTGATCCTCTTCTTGTTATTGATATACTTGTAGAACCCCTTCCTGTTATCCTTCACATCCCTTGCTAGTCGCAACTCCATTTGTCCTTTGGCCTTTCTGATTTTATCCCTGCAGTCCCGAGCAATGTCTTTATATGCCTCCTTAGTCATCTGTCCTAGCTTCCACTTCCTGTAAGCCTCCTTTTTATGTTTCAGCTCAGTGCAGAGCTCTCTGTTAAGCCACAGTGGGCGCCTTCCACATTTGCTGTGCTTTCTCCTTATCGGAATTGTATCTTCCTGTGCCCTTAGCAGGGTTTCTTTAAAATGCACCCAACTCTCTTGGACACATTTCCCCTTCAGATCAGCCTCCCAAGGGATCCTGCCCATCAGTTCCCTGAGGGAGACAAAATCTGCTTTTCTGAAGTCCAGGGTCTGTGTTTTGCTTCTTTCCTTCTTTCCTTTAATCATCAACTTGAACTCAATCATTTCATGGTCACTGCTACCCAGGCTGCCATTCACTTCTACTTCCCTGATAAATTCTTCTCTATTTGTGAGCAGCAGATCGAGAGGTGCAAGGCCCCTAGTTGGTTGCTCCAGCATTTGTACCAGGAAGTTGTCTTCAACACTCTCCAAAAACTTCCTGGATTGCCTGTGCACTGCTGTATTGGCCTCCCAGCAGATGTCAGGGTAATTGAAGTCCCCCATGAGAACCAGGGCCTGTGCTCTAGAAACTTCTGTCAGTTGTCCATAGAATGCCTCATCCACCTCCTCCTTCTGATCTGGTGGTCTGTAGCAGACACCTACCACAACATCCCCCTTGTTGCTCTCCCCTCTAAACTTAACTCACAGACTTTCAACTGGCTTGTTTCCACTTTCATAATGAAGCTCTGAGCAGTCATAGAGCTCCTTTACATATAGTGCTACTCCTCCCCCTTTCCTTCCCTGCCTGTCCTTCCTGAACAGTCTATACCCATCTATTGCAGAGCTCCAGTCATGCAAACTATCCCACCACGTCTCTGTTATCCCAATCATGTCATAGTTCTTTGTCTGCGCCAGTACTACCAATTCCTCCTGCTTGTTTCCCAGGCTCCTTGCATTTGAGTATAGGCACCTAAGATACCCAGCTGATTGCCCTACTTTCCCATTTTGATTTTCAATTCTATTGTATCTACCTCCCTGGATTTTCTTTTGGTGTTGACCTCCCCCACCTGCCTCAGGCATTAGGGCTTCATTAGAGCATCTAAGAAAGTTATCTGATTCCCCCCGCATGTTCCAACTATCCTCTCTTCTATCCCTGGAGTTACAGTCCCGGCACCCCCCAAGTTCCATCCCATCCGCCTGGTCTCCCACATAGTCACTTACCTGTGGGCTTTGGTCTCCTTCCCCCTTCAGACCTAGTTTAAAGCCCTCCTCACTAGGTCTGCGTCCAGATACGCTCTTCCCCTTCCTCGAAAGATGGAGTCCATCTCTGCCTAGCAGTCCTTCTTCCTGAAACAGCAACCCATGGTCAAGGAAGCCAAAGCCCTCCTGACGACACCATCTTCGCAGCCAAACGTTCATCTCCAGGATGCATCTGTCTCTGCTCAGGCCTCTACCCTTGACCAGAAGAATTGAGGAGAACACCACCTGTGCTCCAAACTCCTTCACCCGCGCTCCCAGAGCCCTGAAGTCACCTTTGATCTGCCGAGGATCACCTCTTGCAGTATCATTGGTTCCTACATGGATGAGAAGCATGGGGTAGTAGTCAGAGGGGCGGATGATTCCTGACAATCCCTCTGTAATGTCTCAGATGCGGGCACCTGGCAGGCAGCATACCTCTCGAGAGACCTTGTCAGGGCGACAAATGGGTGCGTCCATCCCCCTCAGAAGTGAGTCCCCAACCACCACAACTCTACGTTTCCTCCTAGCTGTGGTGGCTGTGATCCTCCCAGCCTCAGGGGTGCATGGCCTCTCCTCTTCCACCTCCTTCACCGTCTCTAGCACTGCATAACGTTAAGTCTTCCAGATCATGCTTTCAGCATACTACCATTACTACCAGATCAGAACTACAGATATTAGGGAGTTCTGCTGTTAGATATTTAGTGTTAACATTTTAAGGTAAGGAAACTTATTAAAATGCATGTGGGGTCCAGGGAGGGTACCTCAAGTGTCACGGCCTGTTCACATTTTTCTAGTAGGAGTCAGAAATTACTGACTTCCTGTAGGAGAACAATTGACCAACAGCTTGTGGGATATATTTAAAAAACTCCATATGCTTAAAAAGCTCTTTGATTGAACAAGCACTGATTAAAAAGCTAACTGCAAAATCTGCTTGATTCAGATGGATCAACAGCTAACATTGCACATAGCCAGCTACTTAACATATGGAAATCCCTGAATGTTTTGATTTCTGTGCATTTTGATGATGGTTTTTAAAGGCACCAGTCTGTCATCAATAGGATCCCTGAAACCTTCCGTTTGGCAGTTTTTCTGTTAAATTTGTATTCCAAAAGAAGTGTGGGTTTTTCTGCAAGAACTAAAATCTTTCAGTTGCTTCAGAGCAGCAAGTTCCACATTTTTTTCTGCCTCCTTTTGTCTGCTTTGAAGAAAGCATTTTTTAAGAAATAGACATGCTCAGTTACTACATGAAGTGGAGCAAGTGTGGGTTCTTTGTGAGCTAATTGATTTGCCAAATTTACTAGCAGAGCCTAATGAATGAAGAATACAGTTCTGAACATAGGAAGTCCTAGGGCAACAGCGGCTAAAAGTGTATAATTGTTATGTAGGACTCTGCTGCAGTGTTGCTGCTATATAGTCTGCAAGTTGTTTCAATAGTCAGCTTTTGGGGTAATGCCATTCTTGAATGATGAATTTTTTTGTCAGCCTTTTGTGTCTGGTTTCAGGCAGGGAGTTAATCGGTAGGTGTAAAAATGACCATTCTTTCAGGGCAGAGACTCACTTGCTAAGTGAACTCATTGACCAAATAAATCGTTTTGGGAGATGTAGTGTGGTGCCACTGTTGGCTATCTTGTCAGTAGGGGTCTGTCAGGATTTTCATTGCAGAGTTTTTAAAAATCACCTGTAAATACTCTTTGCAGATTAAACTGAGCAGGCAGCACAGCCCAAAAGCAAAATATTTTTACCTGCTTTGGAGGGGAATAGGAAATCAGTTGAGAATTCTTTACTTACAGGATGTTAAGAAGTATCTTTATTTCTTTTGTTACAACTCCAAATGGACTTTTTAAATGGTCTTTCAGATCACTAATTGCAGTGCTTAATTTCTGCCAGAAGCTAGGTTTAGCAGTTTGGAACCCCAACGCCTCTGGTTTGCTGTATCAGTTATGAATGCAATTGCTAGATTCCTGGCACCTAATTGAGCCCCAGAACCTCTTTCACTACAGATTAAGCACTGACTAATGGTTTAGAACAGTGGTTCCCAACTTATTGAGTAAAAGGACCACTCTAGTTTATACTAGGTAAGCCATGTGGCTCCCTGCCTTCTCCCCAGCCATAAACACACACACAACCTCTATAAACGCATATAATAATAAAAAGAGTAAATTACATTAAAATAATAAAAAATTACTGTTACCTGAGGGTGTGCCTTTACTGACGGCGGCAAATTCATCTTTCCAGGAGCAGATTGCTGTGAGTATGAACTCACTGTGCTGCTCCTGGAAGCTGATCCCAGAAGTCCTGTGGGTCAGGGAGTATAGTGGAAAGCTGACCACAAGTGATTTGTGGTCAGCTTTCTCCTGATGTGTACTGGCAACTTAAAAAGTCACCACTGGTTACGCAAGGAATTTTATGTTCCTTGCGTCACTGGCAGCCAACTGCTGCTGAAAAAACCCCAAGTTTAGACTGGGGCTGAGAGACAAGTTAAGTCTTTCCTGGCACAGCTGCAACTGGATGCCCTGTGTGGCTCCACCTCTTCCCATGCCTCATGAACGGAGAGTAATGGAGGTGGCAGGTGCTGGCAGGCTGGCCAAAGCTACTCCAGGCCTCCACGAATGTGGAGCTGCTCTGTTCGTGGTGAGTGTCCAACACACTTGGGTCTGGGGGGCAGGGGCAGCCTGCTCCTCTGCTCCAGCCAGGTTGCTGTCTCAGCCAGCAATGGGATCAGGGGGGTTAAATAACCTCAGTATTACTTAAACCACAGAGACCCCTGTAATTTTTGGCACCTTCTTCCATGGGGATCTCACACCCTAAATTGGGAATCTTTGGTGTAGAATATGGAGCATAACCTGTATGTGTTTTGTTCTACTGATCACGGGTGTTGGTACTGTCATTTCTGAAATACATGCAGTGCAAATTTACTTCTGTGCAGAGCTTTGCATATAAATCTGTCACAAAACACTTCATCTAATCTCCACCTTGTCCTTGCATTTGCAGATAGAGAGCATTTTAGTGTGTATGGTATGTATACTGTGAGTGGGCAAACAATTGCTAGCAAGGGGCTGGACTGGGAATCAGCCCGGAGTTAAAGGGCCAGGCTCAAGGTGAATGAAGCATAGCTGCCAACCATTTTAATTGGATCAGGACAGTCATAGGGTTTCAGAACCTGTCTATCATAACTAATTTCCCTGCCAATGTCTCAAGACTGTTCTATTGCAGCAAGTAACTCCCTGCCCCTGCACACCACCCCCGGACTGATTCTTGTCAGACAGGAGCTTGCTCCCTCTGTGAGTGATTTGTCTCTGGCCCAGTTGCAGAAGCTCCACCTTCATGCTCCTTGCAGCTCACTCTTTGGCCCTGTCCAGATTAGAACTATAGATTGTTTGGCAATGTTAGCTAGCATGATTTTAAACACCATTTTGCAGCTACCGTAGGGACAGTTTAACTCCTTTAAAGACATAGTTGTCTGGAGAGATGGTATGTATAAGTTAACTGGGAGGCTTGGGAGTGATCATAACTAGCTAATAAGCTTTTTAAAGGAGTTCAGCTATGTTTTTAAGATAGTTGTTGAAAGGAGCTAAAATGTTAGGTAGCATGTTTTTAAACATCACCTGTTTTCTTAGTCCAGGTAAACCCCATGTCTATACTTGGTGCTAAGTGGTGATTAAAAATATGTTGACCTGTGTTGTCCAACGCATTTTTAAAAACATCAGTCATTTTCCCAGCCTAGGTATGTCCTTCCTTATTTGTTTTCTCCCTCAGCAGCACCATCGCTGTTGCAGACTGCTGAGCAGCTGGCAGAATAGGAACCTGAATGAGAGGGCACACAAGAGAATCTCTGGGTACAGAAAGGCAGGAAAGGGAAAACTATTGGTGGATAGAAAACCATAAGAAATAGAGAGAGTATTAGGAGCTATGAGGGGCAACACTATAGCAGATGACTTTTCAGATAAGCAGAACCATCTGGGAGAGGTGGAAGGTCTTCTGTGGATTCTTTGTATTTTAATTTATTGTTCTCTATTTATTCCTCACACCTTTCCAAAACTGAAGCAACTTGAAATTAATCAAAATGCAAACACAAGCTTGCAGAACTTCCAGACTCCATTTCAGTTGGAAAATTTTCCCTTGCAATTGTTTTTTTTCCAGTTATTAGCAAATAAGGATGAAATGGAGGAGATTGCAAACTGACCCTTCATATGGCTATGAAGCAGCCCGTGGAGGCTAGAGATATCAACATGTAATGATCCATCTTTATACGAGTGGCCCAGCTGCTTGGGTAGAACTGGACCACTGCTTACTAGGAGGTGGACCCACCACAGTTGATATCTGTTTGAAAAATGAGAACTCTGTTTCCATAGAAATCCATGAGCTGATCTACAGATGGAGTACACCTAGGGTGAATGAGACAAATGTAAGACCTAGAGGACCTTAAGGGCTGAGAGGCCCAGGGAATAAGATTATGTATATCTGAAAGTTAATGCTAATATTTCCATATTTATTTACTTGTATATCATCAGCAGTATACTAGGTGCTTTATCCAAGTATAAAGACCTAGTACCTGTCCAAAACTGTTTACAATATAAGTACCACATGTATGGCATGGGGCGGGGGGGGGGGGGAGAATAAGATGTAACATCTGTGGAGAAACTTAAACTTGGGTTTGCCAAAGGAGTGGGAAAGGTGAATGTTCCTCAGCAAAAAGGTTACATTGCCAGTATTTTTTCTAAACTTTCCTTCACAGTTTCTTAGCATATTTCTGTGTTCACTAAGGTCATCTGTTGGATCATGTATTTAAAACATGATCCTGTGATAATGTCCTCTGTTTCCACAGTTGAAATGTGAATATGACTTTGCTGCAGTCTCTGGTAGAGGGCGAGGTTGGCATGGGAAGGAGGCTCTTCTTTGATAGGAAATATGACAGAAGAAAAGTTAGCAGAAGAACATTTATATTTATACTTGAGTTTTCTCCTTGCTTGACAGGAACTTAGCTGCACACAACTCTGGGGGGGGGGGGGGGGGATAAACCGAGATGGTTTTGATGATTGTCTGCAAAGGTTTGAGAAATAGTCTGGAGGATAGAGGATTACTCCATCTTTGAGACTATTAGAAACAGCAGCAGGCTGTAAGAAAAACTGTATGTTTTGGTGCTAAATTCCATCACTTAAGTGGTGTGTGGGCACTGGAGTGATCATCCAAAGAGTGGATGAATGTAGAAAGGTCTGCAGCGTGTCACAGTAGGGAGTACGGGGGATGTGAACTGTAGAGTGCACCAAAGTGTTGCACTTTAGCTGCCCACTGAGGACGCTGCTGATGTGAATTAAAAGGTCCCTAGTTCACATGAACATAGTCATCATTTAAACAGGACCATGTTGACACAAACTAGGTGTCTTCATTCTTGCGAGCAGTGTCTCTATGGGACTGTTGGAGTGCCACACTTTGGTGTGGTCTGCAGCTCACATGCCTGTAGTCTACATTGTGCTGCTGTGTAGATGTAGCCTTAGATACCATCAGAAGAGGTTTTAAATAGCAGGCTAGATCAAATGTTCAGAGGAAGTAATATAGAGAGGCAAGTCATTTTTCCTTCAGATGGACTTTAACACTTGCTTACAATCTTTAAACTTTCCCACAAGTAAGGCTACCAATTTAGCTCCATGAATGGGAACGAAGGTGGGGAGCAGTAACATAGAGAGAGCACCAGGCATTTTACTCTCGATGTGTAGGCCTGTTTATAAATGGGTTGGACTTTACCGTGCTGATGGACAATGAGGAGCCCTGCCCACACTAGCACGCTTATCATTGCTACTCTGGTGGAACTTTATAGGTGGTAGCAGTGGGAAATATTTTGCTGAGAACCATAGTGTAAACATTCTTATAGTTGGATTGGGTAACCCATGGAGTCTCTTTCAGTTCTTATATCACCAGATGTACGTACTTTCTCCACACTTCATTTTAACAGTTTATGCAACAGCATGTATGGGAAGTGTTTGACTGTCCAACACACAAGTAAACTTTGAATGTTCTGTTAGACCAAGATCTTTGGAACAAGGACTATTGTTTTCTTTGTGTAGTGTGGAACACTCTGTCTGTACTTGTAAATAACAAGGAAATTCCAAAATGAGGTTTCAATTCATGGATAAATAAAAACCTTAAGGCTGCTTCAGCCTTTTATTCTACAGCATATGCATGGAATTAGTTGGATTGATGTAAACCCAGACTATTACTCATTGCATTTTAGACTTTTCATTTTTTCTCTCAACACTGCTGCTTCAAGCCCAAAATGAAGTGACTAGTCTTCATATCTTATCCCACTTTCTCAACCTTGTTTTTGATAGATTTCCAAAAGAAGCAGCCGGATGATGACTCCACTCCCAGCACAAGCAACAGCCAATCAGATTTGTTCTCTGGAGAAACAAACAGTGACAACAGCAATACCTCTCTAACTACGCAGACTGTTAACTCCAACCAGCAACTTTCGACAGAACTGAATGTAACTTCACTGAGTAAAGAGGAATGTAAGTGTGTGAGCGAGGAGAAAGGGAAAACAGGAATCCTAAACATCTGATCTTTTCTCAGTGCCATTTGTCACCAGCTTTTATTAGAAAGATATGATTGGAGGTGTGGGTAAGGAAGATAGAAAATACTCATGAAATGCAAACAGTTGAGTTTAATATAAAAATGAACAAACAGCAGAGGGACCACCAGGATTTTAGAAACCATTTTTATATTAATTTACAGCTATTTGAACTTGTCATGCTGTTTTGATTGATTCTTAAGGCAATTTTGTTCATATTATGAAATTTTGTCACTATGTTACTACAGGTGTAAATCATTGAAAACTGTGTTCTGGAAATGAGAAACTTAAGATTTCAGTCCATATAGCTTTATTTTAAAATCTTTTTAAAATGGTTACATGCAATATTGACTGTTAAGTTAGCGTTTGTTAGACTTGTGGTAAATCTCTCACAGAGCAGACTGGGGGGTGATCTTTGACCTCATCTCCTTGTTCACAGTTCTCTGTTTATAGAACTCTTACAGACTAGAATCCTATCTAAACGTAAAAATAAATGTTCAGACTTGTTATGCTTGAATTCTGGGCTAATATCTGCCACCTTATTTTCAGTGTAAGTTAATGTTGTGTATTGAGTTAAAAATGTTAAAATATGTTAAACTTGTAAATAATGTGTAATTCATAGTTTTGTTTTCTTCACACTGAAGTCTTACTTTTCTTAAAGGAAGGCTATGGAAAAAATCTCTTGGTCTTAATACACTTGTATCTAATGAATGGTAGATACATATTCCAAGGAGAGAGTATTTATATACCCATCATTTTTCAATAGGGAATCTTCTGGAGATGCCATTGTTCTTAAAAACATAGATCTCTTATTTATAGCAAATGACTCAAAGAACCAAGGTTGAAGGAGCTTTGATACATTACCTTAATTGGGTTTCTACTTTTTAGTTTTAGTGGTTTGAACAAGGCAACTTAGATAATGTCGATTGGTCCAATAACATATATTACCTCACCTGCCATGGCTCTTTAATTTCCTGGGACCAACATGGCTACAACAACACTGCATACAAATATAGGGATTGTGACAGTTTCATATGTACTAAATTTAACACACATTTTAATTAAAAACTAGATTGCACTATGCTATGAATTTGGTATTAGAATCCCTGGTCAGTTCTATGGCGGGCAGAAATGGGCAGCTCCTATTAATTAAACTCCAAAGCACTCTTATCTCAGTTGCTGTAACGAGAATTAATTTGCAATGTGACTATTGTTGTTGTCTCTCCTTCACACACACAGTTGCTGGCGGCCACCACCCCATCACTTCCCTCCTTCAAGTGCTTCTCCACGGAAAAAGCTGTAGGGTGCTGTAAAACCAGTACTTTCAACACCTTCCCTAGAGAATTCAACATGTTGAGCCTTCACAGGTCTGGGGCCTTCAATCCCCTGCTCACTCATAACCCAAGATCTACTATTTGGTGATACAGGTTACTTCTTCCATGCTGTTGGGTCAGGTTTTGTGGAGATGTTTTCAATGAAACTCTAGTTGGATTACAAGGAATGAATGTGGGTGTGCGGAGGAGGAAAGACAAGGAACGTTTTCTAGCCCTGATTGCTACAAACTCATCAATGGATGTTCAGAGGTGATGGATCTGAGGCAACACAGCTGGCAGAGCATTTGAAAATATTTCCTGTGTAAAAACAAAAACAAACAAAAAAAAATTCTTTACAACTTCCTGCTGGAATGGCTTTAGTTTAAGTGAAAAAGAGTGGTGAGATTTATTTACAGTATTATCTAGCTCTCGCTTCCCTTCCCTGCAACTCTCTAATGAAGCTCAGAGTAGTGTCATTTATCAGAGATAATTATACAACCAATGGAGCTTTTCTGATGGATAATGGTTTCAAAGTGGAAGGTTCTCTCCCATAAGGAAGAATGCCCAAACTTTAAATGTCTTTTTTTATTTTAATTTAAAGGTGTTTTTTCTGTACATTACTTATTTATTTTGTAGCTAGTTCTGTAAAGCACACACCTCTCTCATTACAGTTCTGCTCTTAGAACATTGATATTTGCAGGCAGTATGATGATGTACAACAGCGTGCTGTACTGAATAGAATTGCAGTAATTCACCAGGAATCAATGTATGGGATCATTAAGTTAATCCCTATCAAAGTGTGGAAAGATTGGAGCGCTCAGAAGTGTTCTCTTACAGGAACTGCTTAGGCTGCTGTGTCTCTGCCACTTCCTCCCTTTTCATGCCTTCCAAATTAGTCCCACATCAAGGTATTTGCCATGGTAGTTGAGTCTGTAGAATAAACAGATTCAGCAAAACTGTGGCAAGCCATTTAGGTAATTAATGAATTCTGTTCATCATGTTATAGCAACTAAAGAAAACCATACAAATCTATTATGGTAAGAGTCATATTCTATGCCAGGGGTCTCAAACTCAAATCACAATGGCTACAGGGAGACTAGTACATTAGCCCAAGGGTCATACCACTGAAACCTTTTCATACAACAATATTGTAAATATTGATAACGATAGTGTCATTGCAGGCTGCAAGAAATAACTTTAGGGGTGACATGCAGCCCATGGGTCATGAGTTTGAGACCCCTGTTCTATGTGCAGGGAACCCGTTCTGTTTTGTTTTTCATTTTTTGCCTTCAAGGGAGTCTTTTATCCTCTAAATGGTTAGGAAGGAAGTTCCTAGGGTCACATTTTTCAGGAGTTCAATTTGTGACAATCTTTAAATATGATCCCTTTCTCTCTCTCTTTTTTTTTTTTTTTTTTTGGAAATGATTGCTTTTCCTGCAAGAACCGCATTTAATTTGTAGCACATCTTGTATACAGAGCCAAATTACTGCAGGTTTTTATCTCCTGCCACATCAAGCGCTGAGCAATCACTTCACCACAGGAAGGGGGGCTGATTGTTTCAGGTTTGGCCAGTTTGCTGATTAATAATTCTCTCTCAGAAGAAAAGTGGTTCCTTTAGGGTTACGGACTGCATACAGTAGTATACCCAGATGAAAGGCTTTGCAACTAATTTGGTCACTTGCATTTAGGTTCCATAAAGCACTGTATTTCCTTTATGAGATGCTGTTACAACTTTGCCGGGGGGTGGGCAGTTTTATGATCTTTTTCAGGTGTGTTATTGAAACTGCATTTTTCTCCCTGGCATCTTCAGGGTGATTGACAAACAGATTTTATATTGATTTACCTGTAAGGGTTTAGAGAAACTTACACTGTACAGATAAAAGCACTTTGATAACAGTATACCCTGCCTGTGTTGCACAGATTTAACTGATCTGTTTCCAAACAGATATAGTTAAACCAGAAGGGAAAAAACTGTGCATAGATCATTTCTTAATAAATCTAGATAGTTATGTATTTTATACCCCTTTCCACCCTTTGCTTAGGATGTCCTAACAGTAGTTAGTTATTTGGCCAACACTAGCATAGGATTAGTCTGTTGCTCTGGAAATGCTTAGCTGAGCTTCTTAGCAGGTGGCTATCTGGTGTTAATCTCATGGCTGGGGAGAGGGAGCTGTGGGAGGCTTTTTTCCCTAAATACAATCTAAAAATCTGCTTATTAAGGTAAGGTTCTCTGTATTTTCATAAAGAAAAGGTCACACTAGATATTGAACAATTTCACTTAATTTCAGCCCTTCATCTCTTTCTTTGGGGCTGTCACATTGTTTTCCTTTTTCTATACAGGTGGAGCTAAAGCTGACACTATTCAGGCTTAAAGCTATCTCTAAATTGCAATAAGACAGGAAAAATGTCAATGTGAAAAGCTCTGACTTTGACAGCTGGATTTGATATTTCACTAGTTCTTAGTTTCAAATGACATGGTTTTATTTTAATTATGTGCTTAACTTCTTCCTGGCCTCCTTGAATTTGCAAATGCCATAATTGGAGTGGGAAGAGAGGAACAGGCTGTGTTTCTAGAACAATTAAATGCACTAGATTCCAGTGCTTAAGATGTTTTTAATTAAGATATGCAAATAGAATTCCTAATGGATATGTGTGCCCTTGGATGTGGTCATGCACATGCAGAAAATCTGTTAAAAGTTTAAGCCAGGAGTTTCAGTGGTGGACACTGAGTGTACCTGGTTTTTTTCAGCCCAGCTTTAGATGCCTAGGTATGATCTTCAGAGGAGCTGAGGATTCATGGTTCTTGGAGGATCCTCAGCACATCAAAAATCTGGCCCTAGGCATGTCAAGCTAGATACCCAAAGTCAATGGAGACTTTTGAGTATTTGATTGCATGACTCATAAGGCAAAAGGTTTCTGTGTAGAACTAGCGCTAGTGATCATACTGAAATGAAGTAGCGTCTGTGTGAATGCATTCCCAGGGGATTTAAATGAATGAGTTTAATTTACTGTATTATCGCCACCCCCAAATGTTCAAAAATCATGAGTTACAGTCACCAAAAATCATGAAATTATGTAAAAATAATAGATTTGGGCATATTTTTGTCTCCTGTTTTTTAAATTATGTGCTTAACTTCTTCCTATAGGGTGCACTGTGATCATATTTTGAAACTTTCTCCACAGCCACCAGGGCTAGAAATTCACTGGGGAAAAAAAAAGAATGAAGGCTGAAATCATCACACATCTACTTGACTCCAGGAACTGGGGCTTTAAGGAAAGCAATAGTTATCTTGAGACTCGTGACAAAATTGTGAGTGTTGGCAACACTGAGCAAATGGTCTCAAGTTTTATCAGAAGAGTGTTTTGTTGTGTGTTGCTGTTTTGGACTGTTCTCCAGATGTAACTGTTAGGTGTTCAGATTGGGCTTCCTCGTGTGGGGACTTGCCTAAACACTGCTTTGTAAAATGCCATGCACACTTACTGTGCTTGAAAAGCAATTAATATTTTTCATTATTTACAAGCTCTGAATGAGAATTGCATGACAGTCATTGCAGGTCTTTAGAGGTTTCTGTGTGAAGAAGCCACGTAGATACAAACAACCTTTTCTGAGGGTCTTCTCTCCAACAGCATCAGAGAGAACCAAGGTTCTCAATAACACACAAATGCTTCAGGTTTTTTGCCTTTTGCTTGGTTAAGTTAAAATTAATAAATTAGATATGACAGCTTTCCACTGTATACTGTTTAAAAATTATTTATATTGCTAGTGTGCTACTTGATCGATAAACATAGAAGTAAACAACGTGTATGATTTTCAGAAGTAGCTGTGATTTTTGTATGCTTCCATTTCTGGACACTTAATTCAAGGCACTTCAAAGGGGCTGGATTTTGAGAGAGCTGGTGCTCATCACAGTCTGAAAACTGGAGGCCTTTTAAGTGCCTCCAAATGGAGATGTGTAAGCACTAGTTAATATTGTAAATCCTGTGTATTGTTAGTCCTTGCCCTGAAGAATTCTCAGCCAAAGACTATGAGAAATCTGTGAAAGAGAGGGGAGATGCAAATATATTATTTAATGTGTTAATTGTATAAACAGTTATGGACTTTACCCTTCCCCACTACCATCTGTCAGCCAGGAAATCAAGAACTGATTGATTTCTTAAACATGGTTGTGAAAAGGAATTTTGCCAATTTTTGCAATATGAAATTGCAAATCCACAAATCAGACTTCTTCCAAACTAAATACCAAGCTCCTTCTTGAAAAGGGAATGCATTAACTATTAAAATTATGCTGGGTTGTGGTGGGTTGGCTCTTTTGTATGACCACATGGTTGTTAATATAATTAAATGCATCCTACAACTAATTGGCAAAACATACAAATAAATGAATGACCTTAAGAAATCTAAAGTTTGCCTTGTGAACACACATGATCACCTAGCACCTGTCCACATGCTGTTGCTTCTGGCAACCAAGTCTGGACATCTGGGAACCAGGCTAATGCATTTCTCATCAGAACGCCTTGACTCTAGAATATACTTTTCTGGTTAATGTTTAAGAGTACTGTAATCCTTGGATCTTTAGGGCAGTGGTTCGCAACTGGTGTGCCACAGCAACACCCAAAGTGTGCCGCGAGCATTCCTGAGAGCTGGAGTTAAAGTTCCCTCCCTGCTCAGCCTAGCCACGTAGGCTGTGCAGGGCTGGGAAAAGGCAGGGGTTTAAAGTAAGGGGGAAGGCACTGGAACACAGTTCTGGGGCCCCCTATTTTTAGGCAGGCAGCCTTCTGGCCCCCCTAAAAGTAGAGGAAGGCACCGGAATGAGGAGTTCCGGCAGTTCCCCTAAAAATAGCAGGAGCAGCCTGAACGCAGTGTTCTGGTGGCTCCACCTTAGGCCCAGCCAGCAGAGAGGAGCAGGAGGCTGGGAGTGTGTGAATCTCCCTCTGCAGGACAGAGCAGCTTGTGACAGCCTAGGTAAGGGCTCTGTGGCGGGAGGGCTGCTGGGGGTTGTGTGCAGCAGAGGTGGGTGGGAGTGATTGTGTAGCAGAGTGTAGCTGGGTTTGTTGGGTGGCTGGTTGGTTGGGGGTGTGTGTAGCTGGGGGGTGGGGTGGCTGTGTTGGGGGGGTTGTAGCTGGGAGCTGGAAGGCTAGTTCTGACCCCTGCAGTGATGGGAGGGTCCATCACAGGCAACAGGGGGTTGGGGGAAGGGAGGACAGGACCCAGTGGGGTAGGAGGGAGCAGCAATGGGGTGAGGATTTGTCCTTGGTGGCAGGGAGCCACTGTGGAGAAGGAGGAAGTGGGTGCTGCGCCATGCTCCCCTGCCCTACCTTCCCACTCCCCAGGTTCTCTCTTGACCTCCAACAAAGCCACTCTTGTTCTCCCTTCCCCTCACCTCTCTTGGCACCCTTGTGCTGTTCCCCACATGGCTGCCCTTGTCCTCTTTTGCCACCCCTGCACTGTCCTGCTCCCCACACTCACTTCTACCACTGCACATGTCTCCTGACCTCCCGTTTTGCGACCCCTCCTCTGCGACCTACGACCCCACATAGCAGCATTTCTGAAGCACTCTGCTGTGGTTCATGAATATTCATGAGTAATTAAAGTTAATTTGAATATTCATGGATTGTTTAATGGTGGTGTGCCTCGAAAAATTTGAAGGTATCAAGGTGTGCCCACGGCAGAGAAAAGGTTGGGAACCACTGCTTTAGGGCATGTTGTAAGGTCTGACTGTCTTAGGCTTTTTAACTAAACTAGATAATTGTGAGAGGAGTGGATCAGTTTAGTTAGGGGATGATTCTTCAGTGAGTGTATTAAAATTTATGTACATATGAGAACTCTGGAAATGTAAAAGTTAAATGTAATTCAATTTTTCACCTCTAGATGGTAGCAAACCTTCTTAAAATTTTAGCATTATTAATTTTTCCCCTCTTAATTTGAGTATAAGTAACTTCTGCCTAAAATTAACCCGTATACGCTCAAAATTGAAAACTGATGAAATTAGGGAAGATCAGTTTAAAAAAACCTTTTTTTTTGAGAGAGAGAGAGAGAGAGAGAGAGAGAGAGAGAGAGATTTGACTTAGGCTTCTGCTTTTGAGAGCCGATACCAAACAAACAGAACCCCTGTTCTAGCTCTGAAACTTTTGTGGGTCACGACACGCTTGACAGTGTATTGTGACCAGCCCCCACTCCTCTGGCCCCATGCTGAATCTAGCTGTCCCCCTGCCTCTCCACACAGCAGTTGAGAAATGCATGCAGGTGAGCCTTGCCTCTAGTCTGTCTGTCTGGGCAGCACCAACCAGCTAATGCAAATTATGGCAGCAGGATATTCATGGGCATGTTTCTTTTACCCCTAGAATCTAAGTTTCATTTAAAGAGAGTTTGTGCCTCTGCTTTATGCCTTAAGACAGGCTGCCAAGATGGCGCACAGATCTGTGAAATGAACTCTTCCTGTTCATGTTAGTGACACATTAATTTTTAAGCCTCATTAAAACCGGAAAAATGCTACTACTGTTGTTTCCTCCAATTTATGCTGGTCTTGCAGTGCAGATTTACCAATATATTCTGTGTCTTCCTTCATTAGACAAAAGGGCCTAAGAAAGCAGAAACTGAAACTCATTTCTGTAAAAACATCAATAAAGCAATGCAAATTTAATACTTAAGATTTGTAATGTAGCTTTCAAATTGAGGATTTCAAAAGAATCTTACAAACATTAAATTACACCTTTGAGGTAAGGATGTATCATACCC
This sequence comes from Podocnemis expansa, assembly GCA_007922195.1. Lineage (NCBI taxonomy): Eukaryota > Metazoa > Chordata > Testudines > Podocnemididae > Podocnemis > Podocnemis expansa. The sequence continues at coordinate 1,706,964 of ML682024.1, read as the reverse complement.
ATTTTACAAATTAGCAAACTGAGGCAAAGTGGCTTACTTGAGCTCATAGGCTCTGAGGTCAGATTATGATCATCTAGTCTGATCTCCTGCACAATGCAGGTCACAGAACCTCGCCCACCCACTCTTGTAATATACCTCTAACTAAGGGGTCTGCAACCCCCAGCACAAGTGCCAAAGCTGGCATGTGCATCTATTCATAGCAGCACGCAGGGGCTCTTGGCCCTGCTGGCGCCACCCCCAAAGGAGTCTGAGGCCACAAGAGCTGTGTGTGTGCTGCAGCTTCTGTTCCCTGTTGGTACCACCCCTGGCATCTGCTAAGTATTGGGGAGGTGAGGCTGGCAAAGTTTGCTGACCCCTGCTCTAACGTAAGACTGACTTATTAAAGTCCTCAGATGGTGGTTTAAAGACTGTAAGTACAGAGAATCCACCAACAAGTGGTACATGCCCCATGCTATGAGGGAAGATGGAAAAACCCCAGAGCCTTCGCCAATCATCTCTGGTGAGGAAGATTCCTTCCCAGCCCCAAATATTGTAAGTCATGTAGCAAGAGTGAAGTCATGTCTATATCATGGCAGGAAGTCGCTCTATTTTAAAGTGACTTTCACTCATGAAATTCTGGAAGTCACAGGAGCATGCTCCTTGTGTTGGCCTCCTGCATCCCTACTAGTCACTGTTGGATTCACCTTAAAAGCAGTACGCAGTGGATAGCTACCCCTCAGTGAAAGGAGGTGCAGAGTCTTATGGAGATGTTATCATCCTCCCTTGAGGGGACATACTCCCTCCCTTCTTATCACAAAGAAATGGGAAACAGTTTTTTGCACCTTTTTTCCTCTGTCATGCATACACTATTGCTGGAGAGGCATGGATCCCACTGAACTCTTCACTTTGTGAGCACTGCAAACACCTCATGCCTTTTTCTGCAGTATTGTCAATGGCAAAACAGGCACCGTCACAGAAAATTGTAATTTTACTGAGGCTGCCCTGCTACAAGCCACAGAGCAAGATGATTCTTTCTTGCTGCAGCTTGTCACACATCATATTCAGTCTGTGGCACCCTGGTTCTGGGCCTGGAAAACAAGCACAGACTGGTGGGACCACATAGTGATGACTGTATAGGATGATGAACAGTGGCTACAGAATTTTTGTATGCAGAAGGCTGCTTTCCTTGAACTTTGCTCCAAGCTGTTCTTGGCCCTGAAGCACATGAATACTCGCTTGAGATCAGCTCTGACAGTGGAGAAGTGAGTTGTCATTGTTCCGTGGAAGCTAGCAACCCCAGTCTGTTACTGCTCAGTTGGAAAATCAATTTGGAATGTGGAAATCCACCTTGGGAGCTGCTGTGATGAAAGTGCGTGGAGCCATTAATAGACTTATGCAGTGACGGATAGTGACTTTGAAAAATGTTGAGGACATAATGGATAGGTTTGCCACACTGAGGTTCCCAAACTGTAGGGGAGGAACCATAGATAGGATGCATATCCCCATTTTAGCTTCAGACCACCTTGCCACAGAGTATGTAGACCACAACTGATGTTTTTCAATGGTCTTTAAAGGCCCTTGTTGATCACAAGACACATTTCACCAACATCAGTGTGGAGTAGACTAGAAAGATGTATGACTTGTGCATCTTTAGAACTCTGGTCTACTCAAAAAGATGCCACGTCGGCACATTCTTCCCTGACCAAAAAGTAAATATTAGGGATGTTGAAATGCAAATAGTGATCTTGGGGTATCCTACCTACCCTTTACTCTCCTGGCAAATGAAGTCTTGTATGGGGCACCTGGACAGTGATAAGTAGCGTTTCAGTAATAAGTTCAGAAAGTGCAGAATGGTGGTGGAATGTGCATTTGGGATTTTAAAAGGGAGATGGAAGAGTCTACTTGCTGGACTTGAACTTTAAAAATAAGTAAAATAAATAAATACCGCCAGTTGCGCTTGCTCTGTAATTTATGTGAAACACACAGTGAAAAATTCACCCAGAGCTGGGTCACAGACAGTGATGAGCTGGCTGCAAATTTTTGAGTGGCCAGATGACACTGTTAAGATCTGAGTTCCAAAGGGGCAGCCATGTTAGTTTAGTAAAGCAAAAATAGCAACGGGGCCTTGTGGCACTTAAAAACTAACAGATTTATTTATCGCATGAGCTTTCGTGGGAGAATATCCTGTGTCTGATGAAGTGGGATATTCTCCCACAAAAGCTCATGCGATAAATAAATCTGGCAGTCTTTAAGTGCCACAAGACTCCTTGCTTTTTTTGTTAAGATCCGAGTGAACTGTGGTACTGTGTATACCAGGAAAACATTGAAAACCTGCTTTTGCCATGAGCAGCAGCAATGTATGCATCTCTCAGTGCTGTGCACTTAATTCCCATCAACCCCCTTTCTGCCCTTTTTTCTGCACTGACAGAGCCCAGGCTAGGAATGAATACAGGTTGTTTTGTTTTTTTTATAAACCAGTTGCTTTATTCGTGACCCTGTTGCATTTCACGCCCCTGCTCCCATGCTGCTTTTCTGTCCTCAATGTCTTGCTCCCCCACTGTGTTTCTGTCCGCTGGGTCCACATTTAGTCCCTTGGAGAAGGACGTGCTCCACGCTCTGAGCTCTGTCTCAGCTGCTGTGGAGATGTTCATCAGCTCCCTGAACATATATTTTCCTTCTTCCTAATCTGGGAGAGGTGCTCTGTGGGAGTTGCCTGGCCAGAGGTCAAAGAGTCAACTATCAGGCAAGCAAAGCACACAGTTCCCATTGTTATATGAGCCCTTGAAGTCTAAAAAAAGGATACACTTTTAAAACAGCTCCCTTGACTATACAGAACGCAAGACCAGAACTCCATTCCAATCTGCACGTACGACAGGGGTTGAATTGCCATTTTGGACATGGCAAGCAAGCGGCCCTTGCGTCTATTACAGAGATTTCCAGCACATCACACAGCTCTCCACGAAAGAGTTAACTAAGGAGAAGGACCATTGGGCTCCCCTTTACCATCCCAAACTGTACTCTGAGCAAAACGGATTATAGGAGGCTGCGGGCAAAACACATAGAGGACCCAGTGCTGGGTCCCTTAATGCCCATGCACATAGTGCTATGATGTTTTGTGTCCAAGGGATACCATCCAGGGCAGGGTAAGAAAACGGCATTGGTCAGTTGCTGTAAAATTGCACCATCTTCCCTAGGTCAGCAAGTGGAACATCAGTCTTGAGAGAGTAATGCAGATGGAAAGGAAAGATTGCTGCAAACACCAGAGTATAGACCTGGCCTTTATGCTGCTGTGCTATGTTCCATGATGATGCCTGCTCCTTTAATAGCAGTGTGGCATGGTAGTCTCCTGCTGTGACGGAAAAAATTTGGCTGCCTCCCCAGAAACCTTCTGCAAAGGATTGCGGAGTGCCTTCATGAGAGTGTCCTAGCAATATCCATGGAAGATTCTAGTAGCATCATGTGCACATCAACAGTCTGTTCTTGTAATGACTCTGTGCAGAAGTTTACCTACACCCAGCAATGCGATCCACTCCAAACACAAACTCCTTTTTTCACAAAAAGTAGAAGCAGGACTGGGACATATCCACAGCAATGAGATTTGATAAACACACTGACCAGATGTGCCTTCACCAGCATCTCAGTCACTGATGCTGTCCTGTGACCAGCTGGACTTCTCCAGGGTGCTGAACACATCCTGGGTGCCTGAGGAAATAGATACTCTGCTCTCCTGCGCCACCCCCCACCACCCCCAATTCTCTTCCTTCTCATCATCCACAGAGCCTTCTTCATTCATACCGAATTCCTTGGAGGTACTGAAGCTTACGGGGTGGCACAGTGGTGAAGTCACCACCAAGAATCACATGCAGCTCCTCATAAAAGGAGCACATCTTCAGCGCGGAACCAGAATGAATGATCTCCTCCCTAGTTTGCTGATATACCTACCTCAATGCAGCACTGCTGTGCATGCCTGTAGTGGCCATTCTCAGCCATACCCATGCAATATCTTTTCATAGTTATCATTTCTTTTGCGGGCTCAGAGCTGAGGAAAAACAGACTCCTTGCCCCTCTGGCTGGCAAGATTCAAGATCTCAGATCGACTCCATTCTGGGGTGCGTTTGGGGCATGCGCTCTCCGTGAGCTGTTTAGCTACCAAGCTCTCTCTCTGCTGAACAAACAGGAAATGGGACTTCAAAATTTCCAGAGGCTTGAGGGGAGGAATTCTTTTCTACCTACATGACCACAGTGCAGAAGAGCGCAAATGTCCAGAGTGGTCAAAACGGACACTTGTGGGATTGTGCCCAGAGGCCAGTGGTGTTGGATATACATTGTTCTGTGCATAGACTGGTGGTAATTTGATCTCTAGCATTCAACTTCAGCACTATGCTGCTTGCGGGGTTGGTCTTAAGTCAAATTTCAGTGCCATTTAGGTTGGCATAGCAGACATGCCAGTGGAGATGCATACTTCAGGTCAGTGATTCTCAGCCTTCTGCAGATCGTGACACACTTGGCAGCACATCTTGACCCTACAGGACACATCAGCCCACGCACCCTAAGCCAAATCCAACCATCTCTCCGGCTCTCTGTGACATATCCCTTTGTGGCGACACAGTAATGCATCCTCACACAGTGGTTGAGAACCACTTTAGGTGGTCAGCTTAAGCAGCATTGTGTCATCCTGTACCATCAGTTCATACCAGGTCTGAGAAAGAGGGATGGCCTTACCAGTGGGCCAGGGAGGTGTCTGGTGACTGTGGGGGAGGCCACAGAGCTAGGGCAATGGGCGGGGGAGGCAGCAGCAGGGGCCAGGTGCCAAATGGATGCCATTTTCCACCTGACCAGGCCTGCCATACCTTCTATGAGCTTTAAATATGTCTGCAGTACAGTAGCAGCAAAGACTTTCTTTTTGAAGACTATATAAATAAAACATAAATAAAAAGCAACAAGGGTGAATTAGTGCTAACTCATTAAAATCTGCTAAAATTTTCATGTCTAACCTTTTTTTAATCCATGTTTTTAATGGTGGTGTAACGTAAGGATATGTCTGCACTTCAGCTTGGAGCATGCACCCCAGCCTGGCAGTCAAACTTGTGCTAGCACCGCTTGAGCCAATGTACCAAAAATAGCAGGACGTTTGTGGCTTTGGGCTGTTGAGCATGGGGGTCAACTCGGGTGGGTTTGAGAGCCCAACCTGCAGCTTGATTCACAACATCAGTTTCATGAGGCACACTCCTAGCTGCAATGTAGTCACACCCCAAACTGTGCAGCTTATCCGTTCTGCAGCACATAAGCAGTTCTCATGTCTGAGTGTTTTTCCTGCTGAAAGACAGTGCTATCTCCTCTGCAGAATGAACTCTCACCAATTTAGATTCCTTCTATTTTATCTCTTTATGTATTTGTCCTACTAATCAATGATTCGTTTCAACCTTGATTATACAGATAAACTAGATAAGTCTCTACCGATTAAGCAAATTCACAAGTATATTTGGTTTGGGCAAGCTTCCAAAGCACCGATCTTTCCAGTAATGCAATACTTCCAATATTTTTCTTAAAATGTCATGAAAGGCCTATTTACTCTACTAATATTCCAAGAAATCTAGTTGTCCTTTGATTGCCAGTCTAGATCTTCCATCCAGAGGGTGCATGTGCTTTCAGTGTCTAGGTAGGAATTTTCAGAGAGCCAATGGCACCCTCTGCTATGTCCCTCCAGCAGTGAAAAGTCAGACCAAGGTTCAGCTGTACACTGACCTTTAAGATCACTATGAACAGGGGATGTGGAAGCTTTGTTGTCTGATATTCTTTTCACTTCATGTTCATGTTAGATATTTAATTTTTTTTTTTTTTTTTAAAGTATTACTTTAGTATTAGAGACTCTGTCCATTGTGCAATCTGGCTGGTTTCAATCCACTTAGTCATTTGCCTCCTGGTATCCACCCTGGGATATCTCAGGCCTGAGTAATCACATCAGACTTAAAAGTATTCTGTGTCCAACACGGTGCCTTCTGGAATTGTGAAAAAGAGAGGTTATTCTTTGTGTGAACTGGCAGCCTGGATTCCCCAATCCTTACCCACCTTCCCCTGTACTACTTTGGCCCAAAATTGGGTTTTGGCACATATGTACGTTTAGTTATGCAAAAGTAAATCTATCACCAGATTATGATGGAATGAAATTGACAAGGTATTTAAAAGAGATTATGCATTTCTAATTAGTCCACTGTGCTTGTAGAGGAAAATTAATTATATTGTTATGTAAATGTCATGCTAATTAAGGGAGAACATAGAAAATGTAATAAATCTGCAAAAGAAATATAGTTAATTTACCTATTTTATGTTATCAATATTTATAGAGAGCTACAGGAGAAGCTGGTAGATAAATGTTTGTTTGATTATTGAGCTGCAGACAATTTTTAGCTGACTACTTGACAATCCTTTTTTTTTTTTTTTTTTTTTTTTTAAAATAATTGGTGTCTTTAGTATGCTATGTTAACAGCCGCCACAGTGGGCTAATGGTACCAGGATCCAAAAATAACCAGGTATTGCAACTATATTAAAAATGGGGGGGGGAGTTGCGCATGCATGCGTGCACTTTTCTGTACAGCCCTCCCTTTGTTTTAAATGCCTGACTGTGCAAATTCAAGTTTCCCTCAAGCATCACTTGGCAGCTGGGTGTCCATTTCCCCACTTTGTACTCTAGTGACTCCATAATAGGCTTTCTTGCCTCTATAAATAATCCTTTCATTACAAAAACAGATTACAAAAAATAATGAAAGTTGACAAAACAGTTCCTTTGATATCTCGTGATGTTGTCTGTAAAATACCATGATTCTAGTCTATTGATGTAGCTCATATCATCTGGTGTCTTCTGCCATAGCTGGGCTCCTCAGCCACCCCAGTACTTTCAGGTGGAGTGCTACCTCATTCTCCCTAGAAACATCCTCCAACAATCTCTGTGGGAGAAGTTGATCTTCACCAGGGAACATCCATAACTCCTCTTGCTCTGTTAATTTCTCTCAGAGACACTAGCTAGTAGGCTCTTCTACTGCGACATTGTCTTCAGCCTTTTGACCCTAGCTTTCTGGCTTGGTGAGGTCAATAGGCAAACTCCTTTGGCCCTCTGGATCTAGTTTGGAAGTCAGCAAGTAATTCCCCATGCTGCTGTCCTGCCTTCAACCCTTTCTGATTCAGGAGGTCAGCCAGCAACTACCTTTTCTGCATTCAGGCTTCCTGCAGGTACCTCCTACAGCTTTCTTCAGGAACTTCCCATATCTCTGATTCTTCCTCATCCTTTATAGCCTCAGGTACTGCTCTGCACTCTTAATTGGCCAACCTGGGAGCTCTTGTTCTGGCACAAGGCATTGGACCTGCTTCATTTAAAGGGAGAGCAGTAAACAGTTCCCCATCATTTGGATTATGCTAGGATTTGGGCATCTCGAGTGTCTGATGTCCACAGTGTGTCTACCGAATGAACATTTTATGAACCATAGCTGAGTATGCCATGCACTGATTCCATGTATTAGGATTTTGGCACTTAATGAACAAATTAAATTAAATCTATCTCTTTGAATCAGTTAGGTGAGGTGAGTCATCTAAACTCATTTTGCTAAACAAACAGTACTAATTTCAGCCCTGTGAAAAATCCACCGCCCTATTTCAAATAGCATAAAGATCCTTTAGTTGGCTGCTAGTAATACAATGGATGCAACATCATGGTTTCCACATAGAATTGTAGATTCATGGCCACAGTTCACAATCATGCATGACTACATTTAATGCTGGAACAAAAACAACTGTAGGAGAAAGTGCTGTAAAGGGCATGCAAACTTCATTGGTTATGAGACACTGGTGTATTTGCATGCGAATCCCAAGTTATTAGTTGTTGAACTAATCTGCAGTACAAAAATCAAATCCATGTGAACATTATATCTAATGAGGCAATAAACAAAGTCCTATTATACTCCTGCAAATGCAAAAGAATGAGGAATAGATGAAATTTACACTGCTTTAATGTAGCAAGTGAACATCCTGTATTTGACTGGCTGCTGAGAGCCCCACCTGGTATAAATATTTTACTGTATAATAATGTGGGCTGATCTCTGACTGTAGAAAATCAATCCTATTTTCTGTCTTTGAAAATTGAAAGAATGTAACCAAATGACACTTTTTAAAAAAAAAAATACTTGTGATCCAAGTAAACCTATGGTAAGGAATTACTTCACTAAAACTGCACACCAGTGCCTGTTATTGTTTACAAGTAAACATTGCTAGCACCTCTGCTTAATATGCAGAAGGTCCTGGGTTCAATTCCCATGGGGTTGGACTCGATGATCTCACGAATTCCCTTCCAACCCTATGATTCGATTCGATTCGATTCGATTCGATTGAATGTGCACCTTCTTTTTAAAATGGTCATTTTAGGTCTAAAAGACCTAAATTTTAAGGTTTTGTATATTTACAATAGAGAGGTGTGTGGTCTTATTTTTAAAATTTTCATTTACAATATTAAATATCCAAAACATTGCAACTTTGTGCTAGTGCCTGATTCAGCTTATAAATGGCTCTTCAAATGGTTATCAAGGCTGTCTGGGGATCCTTCATCTCCTTTTCCAAAAATCCTAGACTAATTCTTTTTTATTGGGGGGGGGGTTGGACAATAGAATCAATAGTGTAAATTAATCTAATATGAAACATTTTCATTTTTAATATTCTAATAAAGTCTAAGGAATGTAAAGAAGCTGAATTTTTAAATGATTTGAACTTGGCAGTGTCTTGTTAGATTTACATTTTGTTTTACCTTGAAATCACTTTAAAGGTGACCTGCTGAAGGCTAATAAAAATTGGGCTGTAGAGCTAGTCTTCCACACTTACGCTTAATGCTCCTTAGAGGACCACAAACTCAAGTGAGAGCTGCTTTCTCTCTCATTTGAAAGGGGGAAGGGGTCCTGAAAGCTTAAAATCCTTTGAGAACTCTGCTCCCAAGTGTTTTTCAGAAGGTTGAGTAAGTTGATGTTTAAAAATAACAAGCATAGTTATAGATGGTCTTAACTGAAAAAGCCTTCACCTCTCAGCTGGCCACATTTCTCTCTGGTAGTGGTATTATACCATGAGGTGGGTGGGAGCGTGGGTGGGTGGTTGGTTGGTTTGTTTTTCTCCCCAATATAAGCAGAGTTGGCAAGCAAGATTTAATATTTCCGTAGCAAAAAGAAGTAAAATTAAAACTTAAAAAGTTCAGGCTGTCTTTTATATAACAAAAAAGAGGAGAAAGGTCCAATTAGTTTATATTAAAGGTCAATTTTAGAAGTCCAGATTTGAAGTGACTTGAAAAGGGAAGACTGCAATTTGTCAACAGTGCTCATTTCAGGACACACAAATATTGGATGAGAAACCAAGGACCCTGTCTCACAGTTTAGAGCAGGGGTGGCCAAACTTATGGAACTCAAGAGCCGCAGAAGTTGATTATTAAACCTTCGAGAGCTGCACTGAGGCATATACACCTCTGCTTAACATGCGGAAGGTCCTGGGTTCAATTCCCAGGGGGTTGGACTCGATGATTTTACGAGGTCCCTTCCAGCCCTATGATTTGATATGATATTGATATGATATTGATATAACCACATTTTTACCTACTCCAAAATTACTAAGCTTAAAATTCATTGCGCACTTTAATTTTATTGTAAAAATGGGGCAAATATTGATCCACTAATTGCAGATTCTAATAATTATTTAAGATTACCATGAAACTAGGCCTATACAGTAAAAATTTAGCTGTTGCTCGATGTAGAACACTACAGGCTTGTGGCAGGTTTTTTTTAAATCTGGGCAGTAACTTGTCAGTGCAGCAGGTAAAAAGCTTTCTGAGATGCTGATCTCTAAGTATTGGACAATGTTTTGAATTTCATCATGGAATATGATGCTTCACAGCAGTAAGTTGTACCAAAAATTGAAAATAATCTGTGTTCAGGTTTATATTTTTCTCCTTTGTATTTTCATTTCTTAGTATTCCACATCATGTTTAGGACTTGTAAAACATGATTTTATGTTGATGACGAGTACGCTGCATTAGGGCCTATGAGAAAATCTAAATATGCTATGGCTTCTCTGACCATGTCACGCTTCTCTCCCCGACCCCCCATTGCCACTTCCCTGCTGTCTCTTGCCACGCTGCTGCTTCTCTGCTCTCCCCAACCATGCCACACTTCTGCCTCCCACCCCATCCCGGCACCTAACATACCCCCACTTCCCTGCCAATATTTCTGCCAGTAAACTTATTCACTAAAATACTCATGCACAGTGAAGACAAAAAGTCTGAGGACTCAGACACAATTAATTTTAAAATGAGAGTTATAGTAAGGGAAAATACTGCTCTCATCTTAATCCTGTGAAGAGATGCTCACACAGACACCTTTTCAACTGTTCAGAATCACAACAGATCAGTGAGAATTTATGGGGACAGAAAGTGCAAGATCAGAGCCTGTTTCAGTAAGTGCTTTGGAGTCCATGCACAAAGATACTATGAAAAAAATCCCATTGAGTTTATTCAGTTTCGGGTCAGGCCCTGTATAAATTCTAAATACCAATATTTGGTGTTTGTAATACAAAGTAAAATCTTTATCGGTGAGAGATTTTTTTCAGAAAGTTTACAACATAATTTTCCGTCCTCAGCCCTTCACAACAATTACTCTCTTGTCTAATGGGCTCTGAAATATAAATAGATTTTGACTACTGGTATATACAACAAAGGAGAATTAATACATGTTGAATGCTATTTAATCAGTAGAAGTATAGTGCTGCTATTGAATTTTGCAGTGAGTGTAAATTATCTTGGTAGTTGACTTAGTTATATTAATTAAAATTTTCTTATAAAATAAATGCTAGCTGTTCCTTCTGCAAACAGATGACATACTGATGTCTCAGGAACACTTGTTCAGTGGACTTAAGGAATTTTTTTTCTAAAGCCAGTTTTCAGTAGTGGTGGTCTATCTTATGTCTAAATCATTTTGCATGCTGAAAATGAACCATGATCCATAATAAGTGCTTGTAGCATTCTTTAAATAGAGGGGTTTTTTTAATAACCTTTTGACAGTAGTCAGTGGTTTTGGATGTAACACTTGTGTCAATTTTCAGTCATTTTTGATGATTCTTACTTAATTCTCAAAATAGAAATACAAGAGAAATAATTTTGCATTATATTAGGATATCTGGAAATGCCAGGTAATTTTTAAAAAAGAAAATTAATTTACAATTGCTTTTCAGGTTTCAATTGCTAATTATCATCACTTATCTGTAGTTCATTGTAGACTTGTTTTTGATCAATTTATGTTGCCAGTTTTAAAAATATTTACCCAGAAAACAACATCAAAAAAGAAAAGTGTTTAAAAAATATGCCCTGATATAATTAAAGACTCTATCATTATGCACACAGACAAGGAGGGTAGAATTAATATTGTGGGGGTAAACTGTAGAATCTGGCAGTCACTAGGTCTGAGTGCTTCTCTTTCCACCTAACTGACGGCTGACTTTTCCCCGCAGGCTCTCACAATGCCACCCCTCCCCTCCCTTCCCCGCTCTGACCATGCTGCTTTTTCCCTGCGGGCTCTCACAGGGCTGCCCCTCCCCCAGCTACGACCACGCTGCTTTTTCCTGCAGCTCCGATGATGCTGCTCCTGCGCTGCTGGCTCTTACCCTGCCGCCACCTCTGTGCTGTCCCCGACCACTGCAAGTTTGTCACCCCTGTCTCCCGCCACGTCACCCTTCCCTCCTGCGCTCTCCCTAGAGCCGCAATTTTTCTTTAAAGAGCCGCATGCAGCTCGCGAGCCGCAGTTCGGCCATGTCTGGTTTAGAGCATGAATAGCAGTACACACCAGAATGTTCAACTGTAACTCTCATGTGGACACTGTGGGTGCGAACTAGAAGATTTCTAGTTTGCATTAATGTAGTGTTGTTTGAAGACAACTATGTTAAATATGAACTAAAACTTTTCTACTTCCCACCCACAATGCCCACATTAGGGATTTACAATGTGCATGGCTGTTCATACCCCTGTAGCTGGAACTGCAGAGCAGCACAGACATAGGCCCGGTTAGCCCTACATCCAAATACTTGGCGCCAAGCTTATACTGAGCCCATGCTTTATGTTGGTGATTACAATACCAACAATCCAAAGTCTACTAGACCAGACTTAATTTCAGTTTTTAGGTACATAATATCATCCAAATATCTAAGCTAGCATGTGCTATTACTGTCAATTACGCTTTCTGTCGATTTGTCTTGGTTCAGCTATATGGTTTTATTTGTGCTTTGCTGCAATACAGTGAATACACTGAACTGGGTTGTTAGTTTAACAAGATCTCAAGAGAGCTCTTCTGTGCTGATGCTTGTTGAAATATGCTAGGAAGCCTAAAAGCAATTACCACAAAACAAGTACCGGATGAGTGGACAGGAGTCCAGAACCTGAAAATAAAATTAGTCCATAGAGGTAATGCCCTAGATACTTGTGTTTAGATTGTATGTAAAAGCCAAAGAGTTGACCCCAGTTTGGTGATTAATGATCCTATGATGCATCTTCCATTTTGGTCAACATTCTGTCTGTGTAAAACTTCTTCCAGCAGTTTCAACTGTATATGCTGTTTCCTCTTCCCATTCCGAACTATTAAGTAGTTGTGTGCTGTTCAGTAGTTATTGCATTCTACTCAGAAGTACATTCCTGTTGTAAGAGAAATGATTTTTAGAAATGGGACAGAATCTAGGCCTGGTGTAAGTAGGTTCAACTCATTAGAGTATATGACCTTGAATCCATTTACATGACCTGCTTGTGAAGCCCTTTTGGGATATAAAACTCTATTGAAACATAATGCATAATATAATTGACTTCAGAGAAGCCAAGTGGTTTTTTTTGAGTGGATTAACCACAGGAGATCCTGGCTCTGTTGAAATGTAGAATCACCTTTACCAGCATGTTTCTCTAAAGATAATACTAATGAAATGTTTACCACATATAAAAACCCTTCTCATCTCAATATTTAATTGCAAGTCGTACTCAGATTTTAATAGGAAGAGGGAGTGAAGGACAAAGAGTGGACTAAACTCTGGACTCTCAACGCTCATAGTTCCTAAGACATGCGCACACATCAGTATCTGTTACCTCCATTGACATAACTTTGATTTGGTTCATCTATATTAAGATGGCGAATGCTGGGTATCAATGTTTTTTGGGGGCTGACTTTATTCTCTTTTTCCAGGTGGGCCATGCACAGGTACACCTCATGTCTCGTTAATCACACCAACCAAAAGATCCTGTGATTCAGGTAAGTTTTACTTTTCTGTTAGGCTTTGCATCCTATGTAGTTGTCCACTTACAAATGAATGTAAAAAATGTACCTGGAGAATTACAGGGGAAAATAAACCTCAGTGACCTGGTGATAAAAGTAACAGCTAAATCACGGTAGTTGCTTATTATGAAAAAAGAAGGAAACTACATTTACAACTTTTGAAATTATATGACAATCATACAAAAGTAATCCAGTTTAGATGTGCCTGTGACAGTCCCAATTTAAAAGAAAAAAAAAATAAATTAAAAAAGCAAAACATTTTGGAACAGAGTAGTTGTACACTTCGTGATTGACTTTATAGTATATACAAGACCAAACTGATGTTTGCATCAATTGAGGCTAGAATAACCTTGTTTTAGATTAGTTTTTCCAATCCTTGCTTACCTATGTCTCCACATTTAGGTGTAAGCACTAGTGTAACAGTACTGATCTCTAAATAGGGGTTATTCCTGAGCATAATTATGGATTTCCCTGCTCTTTCAGAGATCAGGGCTTTCGTCTGCACTGACTCTTGCAAGAAACATGCATTAGTTTGTAACTACCTAAAACAGGGCACTTTTATTATTGTTGCTCTTTTTTTTTTTAACTGGACTACCTCTTCCAGTCATCAACAATCAAAATGTTTCTGTCCAATTTAGATTTAAGCATGTTTCTAAACAAGTAAGTTTGTTTCCCACTGTATCTCTATGTAGATGAAGATCAACTGCAAATGTTTTTTCTTATATAATAGCTGTTATCATATTTAACTAAAATTTAGATTGATAGATGGTTAAATAACTTTCTGGATAGATGCTCTTGAAAAATGACAGTGGAAAAGCATTGTATGAATATTAAAAATACGATCATAATTAGTATAATGGCAAGTTAGATTACAATTTGCCATGCCATATGGGGGAAATATCTCCTTAGATTAGATTTAGGCAGATGGAACTATTAGACATGGTGAAAAATATTCCATTAAACATTAAGGTGTTTTTGCCAGTAGCTATTTTATACCTAGTTGCAGCTAGTAATCTAGAGAGACTGTTGGTCCCTTTAGTCCAGTATATTTGTCATATGCAATGTTCTTTTAGATGTTATCAACAAAATGCAAAGAAAATGTGCTGTTTGGGTTACCAGCCTGTCCTTGACTATAACAGCTAATAGAATAAAGCAAATTTTGTTTTGCATTGTTTTCTTATTTTTTTCCCAAGCCTCTTTTTGAGGTTATCTTCTGTTCACTGGCCTGGGCCTGTGTGATTTAGTTATATTCTTTTACTCTGCTGACTCTGTTGTCCAGGAATGATAAGGTCACTTTTCCAAATAAAAATCATCATTAATCACAAAAATACCAGTATTTTATGCTTTGCTTGCTTTTAGTGTTTCTCCTAGATTAGGCAGTGAAAATAAACTAGTCAGTTCCTAGACAATTTCAGTCTCAGGTTCTCAAGTTCTTGCGTAATGTGGGACAGTCTGGGCTGTTCTTTCTGTGCAAGTAATACAGAACACTGTTGATTTGTTAAAGTACCACTTGTACTGCTTTAAAAAAAATAATCTGAGTTTTGTTAATTACTTTCTCAAAATTACTGTTCAGGTAAATTTTATCAGTGGTATTTTAAAAAGAAATGAATATGTTTTTTGGGGCAGTGTTTGGAAATCCAGTTAAATATAAATATTTAATAGTAGTGTGGGTTATAAAGAGGTTTGTTTATATTGTGTGTGTGTGTGAGAGAGTGAGAGTAATAAACTGAGTTGGCATTTAGAGATGGAATGGTAAAAAGGCTATTATAGGCAAATGTTTCACATTATATTCAGACTCACTATAGCAATGTTTCAACTTGTGCGCTCATTCTTGATAAGTTGGTTAGTCCAGTGGAGAAAAACTATGTATTGGTCAATGCTACACTTTGCATGTAACACTTCCTTTTGTAAGAACCCTATTTCCTCAGGTCTGAGCTTTAATGGAGGAATGTTTTGATGTGAGTTCAGCTGTGGTTCCCCCTCCCCCAGTGTAGTTTTTTCTCTTAGCTCTGCAGTATCAGCATTAGATACAAAATTAGAAATTTGACCTACTTATGTAATAGGCTGGATCCCATCAGGAGAATATTAAGGAAGACATAAACCTTTTGCATTTTATTAGCATTTAATGTAGCCAGTAAAGAAAGATCAAAATAATAAATCTGTCAAGGAAAGGAAAAAGTGTTTTTAAAAAGAAAAGTTTTTATCGCATACGGTCGTCAACTTGGATTCTGGAGGGGTGTGCTGACAAAAAATCGCATTACTGAAACCAAGTAGTGTTTTTCTCCCTTTTCCAAAATTGATAGTCTGGTTGTAAAAGTATTTATACTCTAATTTGTGCTTGAAGGACAAGGATTATGATAGAAAAGAATGACAAGTCTTACACTGACTGGTTATGGTGATGTTATAAAGGTTTTGGAGCAGTCTGAGAATTGTGTAGGCAAGATCTTGGGCTCTGGTCTGCTGAATGTTTTTTATGCATCTTGATTTGTCTTTTATTGGTTAGAATTAATGTCAGGATTAATGACTGACATTATTGTGGTAAGACTTGTTCAACTGATTTTGACATCCTTTTACCCATTTATACTTGTGCCTGTGTGATGAAAGTACAGTCTTAAGACACATACAAAGATTTTTAGTTTTTTGCTCTTTTGCTATATAATTCTAAGAAGACTTAATATGTAAATCGTAACAGCTGGATTTTAAAGCATTTTCATACAATTTAGAGACTTTCTGGAAAGGTCAGTGGAACTCCTTCTGTGCACTTGACTAATTCTTAATTGTGCTTTAAAAGACTGCAGTAGAAACAGTTCAGTTGTAATAATGATATGATCCATCCATAAACTTTATGGATCAACTTTGATGGGCTTGTAAGTGCCTTACACCACTTCTTATGGGTGGTTCATGGAAACCAAGGAGATTCATGTTATCTGAAGATATACCTGCAGTTGGCTTGTAATTTTGTCTTCGCACCAATGTGTCAGAACTTAATTTTGCACATTAGGCACTCCTGTGGTACAGCGCTGGAGTTTTACGAGTGTGCTACATGTTTCCCTTTGTTTAGAGGCTCTATCCTAAAAATTGCCTAGCACTGATCTTTAAATTTAGGAGTGCTTTGCTAGCTCAGTGCCAAAGTGCAGAATTGAGCTCACACTGCATGACGTGATGAGTTGGAAGGTGCTGGCAGAGACAGTGTGGAAATGCCAGTCAAATGAATAGCGCTTTGGCTGGGGTTGAAAACTTTCTCTTTATGGTCAATTTTTATCATCCCTTACGCATCTAGTAGAGACAAAAAAGCTCTGCTCTACCATTAATTAGATATTCTATTGCTCTGCAGTGGTAAAGTGTCTGAGCTAACAATATAAAAAAGGTTAGTGATGGATTTTTTTTATTATTATTATAAAAACAAGTTTGAGGGTTTTTTGTTGTTGTTCCAGTTGACCTTTGAGATGCTCTTTAGTGTCTGACTGTTGGAGGGCACTGTGTTAGTAATCCAGCCTTCCTAGAGCCTTCACACCAGAAGGAATATGATGCTAGAACAGCCACGGGGCTGCATTATAAATCTCCCAGTCCTAGCAATAATAGTGCCCATTAGAGACACTTTTTTACCCTGCTCAGTTCTTGGCTGTACTAATAGAACAGCACATCAAGCAAGGCTGTAAATAAAAGTTATTACCTAATAGGTGGGCGCTGAAGTGGAACGGACGGGAGCTGAGGCATGGAGGCCTTATTACTGCTCATCAGCAATTATAAACAGGATAAAGTGTCTGGGACTTGCACAGATGCAGTGAGGGCTAATAGAGGCTGCAAGATGACACTGTACCAAGATCGTGTGATGTATGTTGATGGGATTTTACTGCCTCATCTTGCTGCCTATTTCTGAGATGAGTTGTATTATCTGTTCCATACTCCCGTATCTATCTGGATGGATAGATCAGTTTCCTCTCCTGCGAAAAGGTGGTTTGACATTTGCTGCACATACACTTTGCATTCATTTAGGATGTTGGCATTGAACGGCATTTTGAAAATCCTTTTATGGTTATTGTAGATTAAAATCCTAATGGTAAAAATACTGTAATAGGCACATAAACAGGTTTAAACATCTACTGCCACAATTTTAGGGTCTCATTTGAGCATCACCGTAAGCCTATTCTTGGTGAATTTTGACTACAAGTAAACTGATTGCAGAATTGCTACTCACATTGTGTGGCTGACCAGTTCTGAGAATTTCATGTGAAACTTCTTCTAGACCAGGGGTCTCAAACTTAAATCACCACAGGGGCCGCAAGAGGATTAGTACAGTAGCCTGAGGGCCGCACCACAGAAACTGAAACCTTTCCATACAACGATATTGCAAACATCAGTAATGATTGTGTCATTGCGGGCCTCAGGAAATAGCTTTAGGGGCGGCCGCATGTTTTAACCCCCTGTTCTAGACTAAATGATGCACTGTCTGGACCTGATTCCTAACCTGTGATGTTGAAACCCCAAAGAGATGAGTTGTCCGTTAACCTGTATTGTACTATCAGAGAAAATTATTCCAACCAGTAATGGTAATGTACAAACAGCTGTAGCCACTGCATATAGGCTTGTCTACACAAACATTTAGTTCCTGGTAAGCAGGGGTGCTAAATCTGCTCTTCACTCGCCTGCCATGTTGTAAGTGTCCATGTGGTACTTGTTGCCACATATTAAAAGTTCCTAGCGCTCTTTGACATACTCCTATTTCAGAACGGGAGAGATCAAAGTGCACTAGGGAACTTTTAGAGCCTGGCAGGCTACTGAGAGGTATATTTAGACCCCAGATTGTTGCAGACTAGGTGATCATGAGCAATCCCTGAGTTATGGAAGCAAAATTATGGCTATTACTGGAGGGCTTTTAAAGAACATGTAAGCAAGTACCTGATTGTTAATTATATTCATAAAAAAAAAAACCAAAAAAAAAAAAAAAAAAAACCCACCCCAAACCTTTGTTTCTGATCTTTGATCATTCATCTCGACCAAAGTCTCATAGACCTTTGTGATAGGTGGTCTCTTCAGAAAAACTGCTGAGGAAATAATGCCTTTGAAGTTAGCCTTCACTGTCTGGATTCTAAAGAGAAGTTTGCAAGCATCTTGATATTTCACGCTTCCCAAGCAGTTGTTCTTCTTTGTGCAGCGACAAATAGCATTTAGTAATGAAAAAGCACTCAGCGGTGTGACAGCAAGAACACCCTCGTGTTCTTCTCTCCCCTACCCAGTAAAGCCCAAGAGCAAATGGATATTGATTATCCTGCACCCTCGGAAGATACTGGGCCCAAAAGACTCTTAGATCTCCCACTGATCTTATTTAAAGTACATTAAACCAAGATATTAATGGAAACTTAGTCTGTTCATAAACAGCATTTTTCTGTGAACTCTTTCAATTTTTATTGCATGTTAGTCCTCCATTTTTCTCTTGTGGTTTTTTTTTCCCCCCACCAAGTGCAGCATAATGTCCAAAAAAACCCAAAAAAACCCACCTTCTGGAGCCCCTGTTTTCCTCTGGGTAAGCTCCACTCTTCACCTGTATGTCATAAAGCTGAGCGCACAATTCACACACACGAGTGTTTTCTAGAATGCATGCTGATAATCTTCACCCTACAAACAGCATGTCTTTCTTATCCAGGCCTCAGAGCTGCCTGTTAAGAATACCATTTAAGAAAAAGAAACATCAGCATTACAGGCAGTAGTTTTCGTACCCAAGAAGCCTAACCTTTGTCAGTTTTTCTAGTAAGCATTGTAGCAAAATCAGTTTTGAAACATTTGATTGATGATAATGAGGTGGCTTTGTAGATGTTTACAGACAACACCTCATAAGTGCGAGGGGCATCATAGGAGGAAGCATGAAGGTCTTGGTTTGAAAATTTAACAAATGGTAATAGAGGCTGGCATCATGGGCTGATCAGAGTGAGAATCAACATATTGATCCTGAGAGAAAAGTAGAACAGGGCAGGAAGGGCCTTGAGAGTAAAGACAAGCAGCTTATGTTTGATGAGATAGAGAAATGAAAGGTGATGGAGTGACGTAAAAAGAGCTGTGACGTGGTCAAAACAACAGGCTAGGAGAATGATCTCTGTAAGAGCTATCTAATTGGATGAGTGCAACGTTGCTTTCATCAAGGCCAGAGAAAATGATTTGCAATAATCGAGACAAGTTCCTGGTTGCCCCAGCTCTGTGTTGCTATTTCCCATTACGCTGTTTATGGTCCTTTAGTTCTTCTTAAATCCATGTGACAGGTTCCTATCCAAATGCTGCATGAATGAAGTTTGTAGGATTTTAAGACTAGCAAATTATTCACTTAAAATCCAGATACATCATCATTTTGTGTCAAACTATAATTTGGGAAAAAAATCAGTTATCCATCTATTGAAAAAGAGCAGTGAACACTGCCCAATAAATTTACAACACTTTGCCTTGAGGGTTTCATGTTGAGATTAGTTGTGTGAACAGTCAGTTTTTCTGTGGGTTCAGTTAACTAGCCTTCCACTACAGCTGTATAATTATTTTTAAAGAATACTGGTATAAAAGCTTATTTGGCCTTATGCTCCCCACAGTTGTGAATTCTCTGTTTCATTACCAGTATCCACCCACAAAATTTTCAGAAAGCTATTCCCAAAAGGCAGAACTACATCTCAGAATTTTAAATAAACCACATCTCCATTTATTCAAGGTGCAGGGGAATTAGAGTTGTATGTCATCCATTTCCCACCTATACCCCTTTTCCAAAACTTATTAAAAATATATATTAGTATAAGATTGGGGTAGCTTAGGGTTGCTTTTACCTTAGATTGGGTTAATTTGTCTTGGCTGCCTTAGCGGGGCAAAATAAAGAACGTAGCAAAGAATCCTTGAGTCTTTAACTTGAACACGGCCAATATCGGACTGAAAAAATCCATCAGACACTCTGCTACTGTCAGCCTGGAGGGGATTGAGTTGATTTCACCACAGAGTGCTGCAGTTATTAAGCGGCAGCTTGATTATCTGTCCCGATCTGAAATAACTGTCTTAATAGTGATCTTAAGAAAATATAGAGAAATATAGCTCTTTGTCATTTTAAATTAGATACTTTACTGTGCTAGAGTGGTTTTTTTTTAAGCAGTTCAGTATTAAGTAGCTACCCTGGAACCATTAGAAAAGGTGATGCTTATCTCTCGCTTCTTCTAATGTTGTGTTTGAATTTAAAGTGTATACAATATAGAAGCTAATTGCTGTTCTTTCTAACATGGGTATGCTATCCCAAAGGTTTAATCTGGCTCTTGCTTAAAGCTTCAGAATCTAAGATGAATGATTACAGAGAACACCAAAGACCTCCAAGTAGCAGCTTTCTACTATTTTCCAGTTAGAAATTAATTTTCAATGAGATCCTTCAAAATATACAGATGTAATCTTGGAGTCTTTTTGAAAATCTGTTTAATGGAAGTCCTGGGCTTATTAGCTGTTTGATTGGAAGTAGCCTTAATGATAGAGATCCCTCACACTACAGTCTTCATATGTGAGGCATTCTCTTTCTCCAGTTTCTTTAATCAAATTTTGTGATGTGTGCAATTTCCAGCATTCATGATATATGCCTTCTGTATGCTTTACAGTCTGACTTAAAAATTCTCTCCTTTTCTAATGATACACAAAAAAGCATCTACAATATAAACCTCCCCCTTCTAGCACTTCTCCATCCCCATTCCTACTCCCATAAACTAGCATATCAAACGTAATATAAAGGGAACAACTACAGACTGAACTAAGGCCGTGCAATACTTAATAAAGGACCAGTAGTGAAGCAAGTCAAAATAAAGTCCATACATCTGTGTATTCCCTGAAACTTCAGTTTCATTGTTCTGTCTTTATTCTAGCAGACCCGACCACTTCATCGTAAATCAGTATTGATGCTCCCCAAGTGTCTCTCTCCAAAATGGAGTGTCAATTTTTCAGTGGAAAAGCTTGATATCTGTTTTACTGTAGCTGTCTGTAATTGTAAATTCTACAGTAATATCTTTGCACATCACCACAAAGTCTGCTCTTTTTTCTAAGGATAGTACCAAAGAAAATCAAAGCAATCCAGAGAAAAAGTGTTTTAAGATATTGAGTGGAAATGCATTAAGTAGAATTTTTATGCATTTATGCATGTATATTATTGGCACTTTTTTCTTTACATTGAGACATCAACTCATAGAATGACAGACTCTCATTGCAAGATGGCTGTTATTAGGAATGTGTTGCATGTTCTACAGATATTCACAAACCATATTTTGGAGAGACATTGCAGAAAGTATTTTTCTTGGTAGCAATCAGGATAGTTTTTCAAAGCTTCTCCTTCAGTCCATCTTCAGTTAGCCTTGCAAATCATTTGATTCCCCACCCCACTCTCTACTAAAATAACAATGAATTAAAAAAAAAAACCCACAATACTGTAACAAGTAGCATCTATCCAGAAATAAAACCAGCTCTTTGAATACTGTCCTTTTTTTATTGATATGGAAATGGATGATTTATCCTCAGAACTCAGTATTTTGAAGCAGGGAGGCACTGCCTGTTTGTGTAAACTTGACCACTTGAAAATTTTAATGTTACAGCTGCTTATTCATCTTTCCGGTTAGTGCAACAGGTGAGTGTGTCACTAAATGTAGGAATTCCACCAGTGACTTTAAGGGAAGCAGTTAGGCCACAGCTGATGCATTTTCAAACTTCCCATGTTGTATACAATGTTGGCCAATGGTTTCTGTAGCTATGCAAGCTAGATAACACAGATTCATGTTTCTGTATAGAATCATAGAATTGTAGGACTGGAAGGGGTCTTGAATGGTCTTCTAGTTCAGCACCCTGCCCATAAGGCAGGACTAAATATTATCTAGATCCGGTGTTTGCAACCTGTGGCTCCAGAGCTGCATGCGACTCTTTGGCTGCCCCCTTACAGCTCCTGGTTCCTGGTCCCACTGCCATCAGCGGATCCTGCGGGTGGCCCACGCCAGCTCTAGGCACCTCCTACCGCTGAGGGACTCTGTCGGGTGCCCACTCCTAGTTCTGCTCCCCCTCTCTCCCCACCAGGGGATCCTGCATCAGGTGCCCTAGCCTAGCTCCCAGATCCCACCACCACCAGGAAATTACACCCATTGTGGCTCTCAGAACACTTGGTTATTGAAAGAATTTTTTTTAAATGGTTCTTCTTAACTTTCGGGTTGCTGACCCCTGATCTATACCATCTCTAACAGGACTTTGTTTTAACTCAAACCTGTTCTAAAGACCTCCAAGTGATAGAGATTCCACATCCTCCCAAGGCAGTTTATTCCAGTGTTAACTATCCTGACAGTTAGGGAAAAACTTCCTAACATCCAATCTAAACTGCTCTTGCTGCAATTTAAACCCACTGCTTCTTGTCCTATCCTCAGAGGCCAATGACCATATGAATATGTAAATATGCTTAGTTCTTACAGTAGATGAATGGGTCCACAGGATGTATATGAGTGCATCCAGTTGCTTTTCTGAGCTCTCCACCATGCTACTTGAGTGGACTTGTATCTTCTCTCCTTACTCAATCACTTTCTTGAGTCTCTGTTCTATCTCTTCTCTTAGCACTCTACATTTATGGGTCACTTTTGCGATTTTCCTGCCTTACTAGATTTGAACACTTCCCAAGACACAGGTCATTCCCATTCCTTAAACCTCTCTCGTACTGCTTCTGTTAGCTGGACTTCCTACAAACTGCTTTGTGATCTAGTGCGTTGCAGAATTTTTATATTTCAGGAGTTCAGTGTTTTTGAGTATTAATATTCTCTTTATGAGTAGGGAAAAATAAATATTACAGGTTATCATTTTTTCAGTGACATCTATAAAATGTTTTTGAGATGCTAATAGTTCCATTTTATTATGAAGAATGATGTCTTCTAGCCTTCCAACAGCTGATGAGATGTCACTGTCTGGAGCAGCTGCTTCAAAGTACATCTGCTTTGCTGATAAGCTGAATGTAAGGGTCATATGGCATTCAATTTCCCAACTGTAACAACTTCCTTTAACCTCCCTGGATTACCATGGAATTTTCTACACTGAATAAATTGCCCAAAACGTTCAAGGTTTATCACAAACACAGCATGGTGCCTGCCAATCACTCTAGGTGCATGGGTTTGTAGCTGGCAGTTGTTTTTAGACAAGCACCTCAGCTGCCCACACCTGTAACATAGAACAGGCACCTGGTGCTAGACTGAATCTTTGAGAAGGGTCTCCATCTTCCCCCACATTCATTAACTGATTAGCTATTTTGGGCTCTAGAGGTTTGCAGTCTCCTTGCTGTCAGGTGTTTTGGGAAGTCAGCCAGAGTAATTCGGACTATTATGGCCTACATATAAGGTCAAGCTTTTCTTCAGCTAGCAATGATGCAGGTGGCCGTGGCCTTACAACATTTAACCTAACTGAAATCTGTCCATTAATCCATCAAAGCTGCCCTGTAATGCAGATGCCTGACTACATTTGAACATGCACATTGATTGCCTCACTGCATGTATAAGTAACAATAAGAAATTAATATTTTCAGATTAAAAACAGGCATGATACCAATTAAAGTATATGGTGGGTTTTGGGCAAATGCCCTCAAAGCAAACTGTGGTGCCGTACCCCTCTGTAAGATGTCACAGTGGTTTCTCCAGCAAACCAAACTGTCACAATTTATTAGCGTTTAAAGGAACACTGAAGTTAAGAATATTTTTTCAGTCGATTTTACTAATCATACTTTAGATCAATATTTCAAATTTTAAATATCTAGTTTATTTTTCACTGTGTTGTTCACTCCTTTCATTTAATTTACTTTGGATAGTAGACTTAGTTTGGTCTGTTTCTTTTAATTAGGGTGATGGTAATAACCTTATTAAATTATATTCCAGCACAGTATGCTTTCTTCCTTGCTCATTGTATGAAGATAAGCAAAGCAAATTTCTGAAATGGCAGAAGAAGGGTGAAAGGAATCTGCCGTTTACATGGGTTTTTTTTCTTTTTGGGTTTGTCTTCTAATCATTTCCCCTATACAAGTTATCGTCCTTTCATGGTTTTCTTGAGAAGCTTACACTCCTAATTTAAAAAATAATGTCCCTATCCTCCTGTTTGCCTGCAAAACATAATGGGAAACAAGTGATACTGTTTATGTAAATTCTATGTATTTTTTTTTAAAAAAGGAATATAAAGGTTTCATAATTAAGTACTTAGAAGTAAAAAAGGTTCAGGTTCATCTACATCACCTTAAGTCTGCCCTATAGGTACATGAATGCTTTCTTTTTAATTCAGTAGTCACATATTACTTCTCAGATCAGCATACCATGCTATTTTAAATACGCTTGTGTAGTATTTTGTATTATATTTTCATTTACATATACTTATGCTATTTTCATTGTCATTATAGTCTAGCATACCACTGATTTGGTCTTGTATAAAAAAAGAAATTCTCTATGGTACCTTAATTTAGTCAGAAGCCTACTACTACACATTTCCTCCTGCCCAACTGCATGACTTTCCTTAGCTACAAGTCACAAGAAAAGGTTGTCAACAAAGCTTATTTTACCTCAGATTGCAGGAGAAAAAGTACATATAAATACAGATTCATAAGTGGGCATAATTAAAAGGATACATATAGCTGCAGTTTTGGTATAGTCTAATGAGAGCTAAACCATGTTGCTGTGTTTAGGGCCTGGTCTGTACTAGGAATTTACTGCAGTTTAGTTAGTCTATGGTTGAAAAATCTACACCCCAAGAGATACAACTATACTGAGATGACCCCGGCTCTAGACCAGTGCTAGTTCAATTGAAGAATTCTTCTATTGCCTTAGCTACTGCCTCTCCAGGAGGGGGATTGCCTGTATCAGTGTAAGATATCTCATGTGGGCATAAGTAGTGTCTATATTGAACCAGTTTTCTGCTGTGTAGCATTTAAGTGTAGACAAGCCATTAAAGTCACTGAAATAAGTATTGGTGGGGTTTGCTGGGTTTAAAAACAATTCCTTCAGTGGAATTGTTTGGTTAAATTGTTTGCATCCTACTTTGAGCCCACATGAGAAAAAACAATTCTCGATTTACCCTTATGTTCAACATAGGATCTGTTCAGGAGGTAGCTATAACTGAATTTCATGGTAATAGGACCACAGTGTAATTAAGTTTAACAGTCTTGAAGAAGTAAGTGCCAAGGAAACCTACCACCACAGCATTTAACTTCAAAAAGGGGGAACTATTGGAAAATGAGGAAGCTTGTTAAATATAAATTCAAGGAACAGATACAATGGTGAAGTGCCTGCAAGCTGCATAAAACTATTTTAAAACACCACAAGAGAGGCTCAAACTATATTTATACCCCAGATAATAATTTTTGAAAAGGTAAGATGACCAAGAAATGTTGCCATTGCTAAACAACTCAGTAAAAGAGGTGGTTAGAAGCAGAAAGACATTTGTTTAAAAAAAAAAAAAAATGGAACTTGGCTTCTAGTGAGGAAAATAGAAGAGCATAAAATCTGGCAAGTAAAACATAAAAGTGTAACAAAGCAGGTCAAGAAGGATTTTTGAAGAGTCCCTGGTACCTCAGAAGCAGGAAGCGTGCCTTAGGCCGTGGGGCCACTGCATGATCAAAATGTAAAAGCAGCACTCAAGGAAGACCAAACTATTGGGAGATGCTAAATGAATTATTTGTGGCAGTCTCCACTGCAGAGAATATGGGGGAAATTTCCACACTCAATCTGTTCTTTTAGGAAGATGTCAGATCTGAGGAAATGTCCCAGAGTGAGGTGTCAGTGGAGGTTTTGGAACAAATAGATAAATGAAACAGTAATAAGTTACAAAGACCAAATAATATTCACCCAAAACTTCTAAAGGAATCTAAATATGAGAATGCAGAACTACTAACTATGCTATGTAACCTAAGGCTTAAATCAGCCTTGGTACCAGATGGCTGGATGGTCACTAACATAATGCCTGGTTTCAAACAAGGCTCCAGAGGCGCAACCCTAGCGATAACTTCATTAGCAAGCCAATCAGTTTAAATTACTGTAAAGAACAAAACTATCAGAAACATAGATGAGCCTAATATGGTAAGAATCAACACAGTTTTTGTAAAAGAAAATTATGCCTGACAAATCTATTAGACTTCTTCAGTGGAGTCAACAAGCATGTATACAAGACTGATCCAAATGGTATAGTGTGTGGACTTTCAGACATACGTTGAAAAATGTCTTTCACCAGCAGCTATTAAACAAATTACACAGTCAGAGAAGGTCCTCTCATGGCTCTGTAACTGGTGAAAAGATAAACAAGGAGTCTGGTAGCACTTTTAAAGACTAACGGATTTATTTATCACAGGAGCTTTCATGGGAGGAAATCCCACTTCATGCAATAAATAAATTTGTTAGTCTTTAAATGTGCTACCAGATTCCTTGTTTGTTTTGCTGAACATGGCTACCCCTTTGGAACTTGGTGAAAAGATTCAGTACATACAAAGGGTCAGAATAAATGGTCAGCCTTCATACAGGAAAATGGTAAATAGTGGGTCCCCTAGTGATCTGTTCAACATGTTCAAAAATGATCGGGAAAATGGTGTGACTAGTGAGATGGCAGAATTTGCAGTGGATACGAAATTACTGAAGATAGTTAATTTCAAAGCTGATTGTGAAGAATGACAAAGGGATCTCAAAAAACTGGGTGACTGGGCAACAGAATGGTAGATGAAAATCAGTGCTGCAAAGTGCAAGGTAACTTACCTTGGAAAACATAATTCTGACCATATATGAAAAATGATGGGGTCTAAATTATCTGTTACCACTCAAGAAAGAGAACTTGGCATAATGGATCGTTCTCTGAAAACATCTGCTCACTGTGCAATGGCAGTCAAAAAAAGCTGGTAACATTAGAAGCCATTGGGAAAGGGACAGATAATAACTGTAAATATAATGCCACTGTGCAAGTCCATGGTACAGTAACACCTTTAACACTGCATACAGTTCTTGTTGCCCTACCTCAAAAAAGATGTATTTTAATTGGAAACTGCCTGGACAAAGGCAACAAAAATAAGCAGCTTCCATAGAAGGAAAGATTAAAATATCCAACTGTCAGAAGCATCTGGCACTGACTGCTGTCAAAGATATGATCATGAGCTAGGTGGGCCATTCATCTGACCTAGTGTGGCCAGTCTTACGATATGATTACATCCTGTCCCGATCACTATATAAACCGTGGAGAGATTCTCTCCTGCAAAGTTTGAGATTTATAGCTTTCATAAAATAGGCAGTGAGTGAAAAGGCTCTTCTTACTGGGGGGGCAGTCAGCCATTCACACATGCAGTGCAGCTTTCTAAAGTTTTACTGTTTATGAGCTTAATGAGAAAAGTCCTTTTCAAAATGCACTATACATGTGTTATGAAGTGTTATTTTTTTAATCAAGTAATATCTGCATCAAATCAAACCAGTTCTTAGAGTTCAACATAAAACGTCTACTCCTTGTCAAGCAAAACTATTTCCCTTTTGAAATATCTGGGCTTTATGCCATTTATTTTTAGTACTAATGCAATTTAAAATTAGGTCACCATTTTATAATGGAAGAATTTCTTTTCTTTATTCTGAACAGATTATTTTTGAGAAAATTTAGTTAAACAAAGCCCCTCACATCAGAAAGAGTGAAGTCTAGAAATTTCAGCGCAAAAGATGTTTCACAAAGCTTATAATTAAAATAGAGTTGGGTGGGAGGGCTCAATGAAATTTGAGCAAATCTAAATACAGGAGTTGCTGTTGCTCCAGTTATAATAAATAAGGTTTCATTTTCAGGCCTGTTTTGACCCATTGTGCTCAAATGACTTCTCCATTTAAAAAACATCTCTTCTGCTAGAAATTTTGCTTATGTGATCTGTTGCTGGTTAGGGGGAGGGACCAGAAAGGTCAAAGAGGGTCAGAATTTGAAGTGGTCCAACTGTTTGAAAGGTATAACTTCAAAAGACCAGTGTTTTCCTCTTGGAAAGTTTTCTAACAGTTATTTCATTGTGTGTCTCAGACAGCTTGGTACAGGAATTCCAAAAGTATTGTGAATATTGGGACTCAGGACAAATGCATGTTCAACCGTTTTGTAATTAATACAAAAAATATTTGTTGTTTCTGGATGCTATCCAAAATCTGCACAGTGATAATTTCAATGAGGAGTTTTCTGTATTTTATTCACTCCACAGAGGCATGCTTTATAGAGTCTTTGAGTTCTTCAGAGATTCTTGGAGAGTTTTAAAATCTCTGAATTGTAGAGGCAGTCTGTTTACAAATTATACCATAACAAGTTTCTGTAAATCTTCTCTCCACAAAACCAAATCAAGTTCCTAAACAAAGTTCTAGAGGTGAGATGATTATAAACAGATATTAATGTGAATAAGAATGCTAGAATGTTGTACTAACATCAGAAAACAAACACTTGATAGGATGGAAAATTGGACAGTTGAATTGATTGAGAGAGAACATATGGGCCTAAAGTGTCAAAGGTATTAACACTCCCCTTTCACTGTCCAATGTTAAATAAGATACAGGTCTTAGTATGCAGAGACGTCAGACTGCTTAGTACCATGATAAGCACTCCATTAAAAATCCACTTTGACTTTTTATTAAAGATACCGAAAAGAAGAAAAAACTGCTCAAGCATTTGAAGTGTAAAACATTTTAAAAAGCTTTCATTTTAACAGGGTCCTCTGTTCCTTTACCTGTTTGCTAGTGAGAGTTTTTAGAAAGAACTGCCCCTTGTCAAACTCTCTCTTAAATGGTATGAAAGATGATTATAAGGAACTGCTCTTCTGGAGAAAAGAAGTTAGTTGAGAGGAGCTTGGAGCTGTCACTGTTGCTATCTTTCTAGAAGACAAAACAAGACACACACAAGGAAAATTCAGCTTCTGTCTCTGGTGTTGTCTCTCACTTGCAACCTCTGCTGGAAAAACACAGGCACAGCACATGGTCTTAACAGCCACTTCAAGAAATGACCAACTTAAACAGCACAATGCTGGTATAAGATGTGGCTTTTAGCTGTCACCCTGGTCACAGGCTCAGAGCAGAGTTGCAAAATACACCTTGGCAGGCTAAGCTGGACTTTTATTAAACAACTGTTTAAAAATGAGAGAGATAGTAAAGCATAAGAGGGAAGGAAGGACATAAAGGGAGCAGCTGTCTCCCCCAGTCACAACCCAGATCATGTTCTGCCTCCTGCCAGAACAGCACCAGCAGTATTGAGAGCATCAGCCAAAACCCATCATGTGCACAGGAAGTACAGTCATGGGCACAAGTGTGGCCCTCCAAGAGGGACCACAGCTAAATGCAGCACTTCCTGAGCCAAGGAGCCCTGGGTCAGAAGTTATAAATGGAGACTGGAACGCTGGTGCCAAAAGGATCTAAGGCAGAACATAAGGCCAAGCACCAGGACCAACTGGTATCAACCCCCAGCTCAGCTGCAGGAGCCCTGAAGCACAATGCACTCAGCCGTGACTGTAAAATGTGCCATTCCCAGTACCATGTACACTGGATCAGTTTTTGCCTCTCACACCAATTGTGGAGCTATTCCTGCCCCTTGAGGGTTCCTCGCCACAGCATGACTTGACTGGCGTTGCACAGTTGCCATCCCTGACTGACAAACCACTGCTCCTTTACCAAAACCGTCCACATCAACCTAGTGGACTACCTGTACCACCAGTTCTGTCCACTCCAGCAGCACCACTCTTCCCGGACCAGTCAAGAGTCGGATTGGTCATCAGAGGTGAGCCATGCTTTCTCACCAGTGTGATTTTTATAGTCCGTCTATGTCCTGCCATAAGGACATTGGTTCCAGTACCCTCAGCGCCAACCAATCCAAAGGAGTACAGCTGGGACACATACTATGATCGGAGAGCACCACCTCCCTCTTAACATTACAGGATCCCATCAGAGCTTCGCTCCCTCCATTTACAACAAAACACAGGACACAAGTACACCATCAGAGAGACCATTCCCAGCTGGTGTGTCATCCTCTCCAGATAAAGTTCTCGTCCCTCTGTTGCTCTTACCACCATATGACCACGGCTAGGACTTCCTACAGAGGATGGCAACATCGCTCAGCCTACAAGCAGAGCATGTCATAGACCCCCAGGATGAATTCCTAGCCATCCTTCAGCTAATGGGCCCTTCATGAATGGTGCTGTCAATTCAGAATGCAAATTTACAACCAGCCAACATAAGCTGGTATGCACAAGGATCATGCACCCTAACACCCAAAAGGGCAGAGAGATGGTTACTTTGTGTTGACTAAGGACATGGAGTTCCTCTTTTAGCACCCACTGCCTAACTCTCTTGTAGTACAAGCAGCTATTCAAAGGGCATGGCAGCAAAACACCACCAGAGCAGGCAACTAAGAAACTCAGTCTAATAAAGCACAAGACTCACAACTCAGTGGGCCTACAATTCCGCACTACCAGTTATCAGATCATGCTGGTGAAGTACAATTTCATATAGTACATTAACTTAGCAGAAGTCTGAGCCTCCTTACCTGAAGACAGACAAACAGAGTTCAAAGCCCTCATAGAAGAGGGCAAATTAGTGACTAAGGCATCTCTCCAAGTGGCTCTAGTTTAAACAGATACAACAACACAGTGCCTCACCTTGGGCGTGGTGCTTCAGAGAGAGACTGCTGGCTTCAGATGTTTGACTTTCTCAAGGACGTCAAACAGCTTTGGAAAATCTGCCATTTGACAACAATAAATGATTCAGTGATGCAAAAAATAAATCTGTTAGTCTTAAAGTGCCACACAACTCCTTGTTGTTTTTTTACTGAACTAGACTAACACGGCTATCCCTTTTGAAATTGACAAGACAGATGAGAGTCTGCATTCACTAAAAGACTCC
Organism: Podocnemis expansa; assembly: GCA_007922195.1. NCBI lineage: Eukaryota > Metazoa > Chordata > Testudines > Podocnemididae > Podocnemis > Podocnemis expansa. The sequence goes on along the minus strand of ML682024.1, from coordinate 1,675,799 downwards.
ATAACCATACTACAGTCATTGGATCTCTATATACCTCTCTTGCCCAATAGCAAAACAGACTGGCTTTCTAACCCCAATATCCCTCTTGACCTTCCCGTCAGTCATACCCCCTGTGCCAACAGGAACAATCTCACCACTGCTAATGCTTCCAGAAGCTTGTGATTTTTGGCTGCTTCCACCTCTGCCACCTTCCTCCAACACTCCTCAAAACAGCCTTTTTGATTCCTCAGCAAAGAACTGCAAACTTCACCTTCCTCCTTTTCCAACCCCTCCCCACAACAGTATTCAAGGGCAGTCTTGCTCTATTTTCCCACAGTTGGAGCAAGATTACCACCAATCAAAGGATGCTAGATATTGCATACTGGGAACATCTTGTAGAGTTGACAGCCCCAACAGCGTATGTCTATGTATTGGTTCCAAGTGGACCTTTTACAGAAGGTAATAAACTCACTCCTCATAGAATAGATCCTGCACCACCATCAGTACCGTGGGTTCTACTTCCCTTATCTCCTTATACCAAAGAAAGGAGGGGACCTTTACACCATCCTGGATCTAAGGGCTTTGAACAGATATATCCATAAATTCCATTTCTGTATGGCCATTCTCCAACAAATCATCCCCTCAGTGCCTGGTTCATGGTTCTCAATATTAATGCTTATTTTCATGTAGACATTCACCCCACGCACTGTAAATTCCTTTGATTCACAGTGGGACACAACCATACCAATTCTGGGTCCTTCCATTCAGTATAGCCATTGCACCCCTTGTCTTCACAAAGATCTTTGCAGAGGTCGCCACTCAGAAGCAGTGCCTTGATTGCTATTTAATTCCATGTCAAGACATTTGGCTCCCGGTAGCAACATCCTGCAAATGCCTTCTCAACACTATCCAAATGCTATGACGATTCCTCAACAGTGTGGGCATCTGTATTAATGAGAAGTCCAGCACTTCATCTTCTTGTCACTTCCAAACATGTGCAGCTTCTTTCTGACAATATGATGGCAGTTGTATACATAACCAGAGAGCCAGATTGCCAGCCCTATGCAGGAAAGTAATGCAGCTGTGGAACTGAACCTACAACACATCATCATGTTACATGCAATCTACGTACCTGGTATGGACAGCAGCCTAGCGGGTACACTTATCTGCTTCTTCCACTGCAATCACGAATGGGAGATCTACAATCCTAGTCTTCACTCCATCTTCTATCAGTGGGACATGCTGAAGGGGCCTGTTCACAACAACAACAATCAACCGCGAGCTTCCTCTCTTCTGCTCCAGGGGAGCCCTTGGGCAGGACTCACAAGATGTTTTTCTTCTTCAGTGGGCACTGGGACTTTGTTACACCTTTCTACCCATCCTGTTCCTCCGAAAAGAGCTCCGCCAAGTGAGAAGGGACTGTGCAGTCCTCATATTCGTAGCTGCCTCCTGGCTCCACCAAAATTGGTCCACAGAGGTCCTTCAACTCTCTGCCCCTCCACCAATCCATCTGTCTCTCCATCCAGACCTTCTCATGCAACAGCATAGTCAAATGTACCATCCTCACCCACACTCTCTGCATTTCATGGCCAGTTATTTGAGTGGTATTCATGAAATGACATTGCGTGTTCCATGCCAGTGCAAAACGTACTCACCAGCAGCTAACACCCCTTCACAAGAGCCTGGAATCGGGTTAAATGCCATCAGTTTATGAAATGGGCATCCAGCAACCGAGACCTAGACAATGGTGTGTGTATACCAATTACCATAGATCATTTACTGCATCTTCGTTGCTTGGGTCTTTCCCATTCCTCCATTAGGGTCCACTTGGCAGCAGTCAGTGCCTTTCCACTCATTTTTGTGCCTTTAGTCGTCCAACTGCTGCTCAGTTCCTCTACAGTCACCATAGCACCTTCCCACATTTCAGGAAACTTACCACAAGGATAAGGTCTCCCTATGATACTATTCCAAGTTGCTCCCAAAGGTGGCCTCTCCCTTTGACCTCAGCCAAGTAATCCATCTCATAGCCTTTTACCCAAAACAACATTCCTCCACCAAGGAAAGTGTATTACACTTGATGTGTTTTGAGCATTGCCCTTTTATCTGCAACCATACCTTTCAAGCTTCACGCATGCTCTTCCAATAGCAGAATACATTTTAGGTCAGACCCTTTCTTCTTAACACTTTTTCAAGTGGCTTTCACACTGTCATCAAATGTCACTCTGCCAAAGAAACAAGGAGTCCTGGGGCACTTAGACTAACAAATTTATTTATCTCATGAGCTTTCATGGGAGAAGATCACATTTTGTCAGACACTTTGAAGATGGAGGGAACTTATGCCAAAGTAGATCCGTTACCAGGAATGCATGGTGTATTAAGTCTGGGATGGTTTATTTTTGAAAGGAGTCTGTCAAGCAAGTGCAAGTGAGCTGTTGACAATGGGGGACAGAAGTATAATAAAAGGCCATTACTTCATTTGCTTCTAATGTTCTGTGTTTCTACATCCATTGTTCAACTTGATATTTGTGTCTAACAGAAAATATTTTTTTAATCAGAAATTTGTTCATGACAGGCATCTGTTTTGCAAATACCTGAAGGGCCATCAATTCAGCCTTTCTGCCTCAAATACGCAGTGAAGATGAGCTAATATAAATGCTATGTAGATATAGTAGATGCAACCTAGGTGAAAAGGAGTGCCCTATATTGTTTGTGTCCCATTCATCTAGAATTGCCACTTTGACTTTCCGCAGCATATCAGAAGCAGCCATGATGGGTTTTAAAAGGAATGCCCTCTTTCTCAATGAGGTTGATATGGATCTGTATGGAGAGAAACATGGATAAGACCCTTAGGACTCTGACATGAACATCTCAACTCCTTGAGGGTAACTCCTGAAAATATGTTTCATAGAAATCAAGGGAAGTGCAGAGTAAATTGGTTGTTTACTGTAATGGACAATACTGAGGAGTTGAACACCAGCATTTCTGACCCACTTGCAAATTGCACAGTCTAGTTCATTGGGAATTACCAGAGTTTCAAAATAATTAATTGTTATCATAACACATATCAAAAGGAGGTAATAGTCCGGGGAGTTGTTAGGGAAATAGCTACAATTTTTGCTGTGTTCCAGCCCCCTTGAACTGTTGAACATTGCTGCAATAAACAAGCAAATATTGTTTCAAACAGCTGTGTTAACATTAACTTCACTTGAAATATTCGATAAGGTTTATTTTTTAAAAAGCGGGGGGAGCAAATTCTGCAATAGAGAAAATCAGGTAATGAGGCTGTTTCCCCTTAGACATTGCTGATGTGCAGTTCAGCATATCAGGAGAATGCATAATCCCTCACCTAAAGACAGTCACTAGCTAAAAGCCAGAAAACTGCCTTTATATTTCAAAGTCTCTTTGTGTGTTTTACCTGTGATGATGTAGGGTTCTTCATGGACATAGATTTTAACATCTTATACTCCCTTTTAAATGGTCTGAGAGATGACAGTGATGTGTGAGAGTTCATTAATTATTGCTCTTACTGATGTTTGCACAGGCAGTTGGGATCATAAATGTCAGTCTGTAAGAATGTGATGGGCTCAAAAAAAAAATAAAAAACCTGATTGAGAGTCTCAAAAGCTGTCATGAAGCTGGAGATTAAACAGATTAATCTCTTTCATGAAAGCAAGCAGCAAGGGAAGGGATTGCCTTTCTCTCCTACTTCTTTCCCTTCTCATCCCTCATCGATTCTACATTTTCCAAGCACTCCCTTCTATTCTGGACTCTCAGTCCCCTGGCAATGTCAGGAAAGAGCCACAGTGATTGTCAGTGAAGCCATGTGAGTGCACGCTGCAAAATCTGCTATGGTAGAGAGTGACTGGAAGATTGGGATTCAGTTATGATAGTCCTGACACAATTTATTTGGAAATTATGGGAGGGAGACCATGAGTAATAAAGACAAGAACTGTGACAGTAAGGAACAAATGTAAGTTTTATCTGAGACAAAACAGAATTTTTAAGAACATTGCTCTTTTTGTTTCTGCTCAGATTTAAAATTTGCTCTGCTAAACTACCATTCTTCTCTCACTTTCAAATGAGTTTGACAGGAAGCTACAATTAGAAGAATGTGCATCCTTAGATGAGGAAGATTAGAAAAACCACTGTGTCCCAGCTCTAAATAAGGAGTGGCACTTAGTGAAGTGGGAGACAGAGTGATGTGTTACTCCCTATGAAATCTTGGGTGTGGCTTCACTCTAAATATGTTTAATTTTACTTTCCTTCATGAAAATACGGTTTTATATTTTTACACTTACAATGAAGAAACAGAAAGTTCTCTTCCTTTCTCCACAAGGTGGTTAGAAGTAGGAGCATATTGATTTCCAAAATTAGCAAGAAAACTTGTTTAAAAAAAAATAACCAAACAAAAAGAAACCCATCTTTTGGTCACATGCCACTGTGTTTTGTAGGAACATGTCAGAGTCTGTACTTTGTTCTGACTCCTGTCATTTTGTTGATTGTAATTAGACTTCACTCTTGACTTCTTTGACTTCATCAGTTTTATCCTGTTTCTGCAGCTCCTCTGTCATGCTCTTGAGCTTGCCTGTGTCCTGCATGTCACTATCCTGTAACTAAAATTATACATAAACTATTTCCATTCACTGTCTCTTGCCTATGCCTTGCTGCTGCAGGGTTTCAGTAAATGTTTTACTTTAATCTTTTGGCAGGCAAGGTGATCTGTGGGAATGGCAACTGAGTTGAATCAAATTCTGAATTATAATGTCAACTCTTCCACTTCCTGTGTGGACAAGTCATTTGCTTCCTGCCTCAGTTTCCTCATCTGTAAAGTAGGGCTAGTGCATCCTAGCATTGCATTTAGTCCTGTGTGTTAGTTTGATTTTGTACAATATTTGAGCATATAATACTCAATATGCAGTCTAAGTAACCAGATAGTTGAGAAATTTGCTACCATCCTTTAAAATCAAGCTAAATAGCCTCTGTGTGCTGACAAAATACTATTGTTTTAAACCAAGCAATCCAGGAAGATATGTACGTCTAAAAGGCTTTATTTCTGACTCTTCTCTCATTTCTGTTATATGAGCCATCTTATCTGTATATTCAATTAGTCATTTACTAATCAACAGGAAATGTATAATTAAATATGTCACTGTAGTTAATTATACCATTGCTAGCCTGACTATGGGCAGCTGTTTATCTAATTTAGGGGGAGCCTATCCATGGCACATGGCTATATTAACTAAATTAGACAGCGCTTGGCACATGGACTTGAATTTCTCATGTAGACTTTATAATAAACTAGTAGACTATGATTTGTTCCCTTAATTTAGTTTAAAATGCAAAGTTGACTGAGAAGAACCAGAATGGTTTGTGTTTCTTAGCTCAAAGGTAAGTGTGAGGTTTACCAGTCAGAAACAGCAATGAAAATGTTGCTCTGAGGGACAGGTAAGGTGCAGGTAGTGTCATTCGTGTTATCCCCAACTGCAGCAGTGAAGATGTGTGAAGACTTTGTTATTAACACAGGATTAATGGGGTTACTGTTCCATTGGAAAGAACTACTCCCAGCACACCAGGTTTATGTAACCCTCAGAATCCTTTATACCCAGCCTAATGTTGTTAGACGTACTGAAGACAGTTGAATTGATACAGATCTTCTTTGGAGTCTGGCATAGCTATCCCTTTGGAACTTGGCTCAGTTAGGCATTTGGAGCCTGTTCAAAGGGGCCTTCTCATGGAACTACTGCATTGCTGCAAAAGGGTGGTTTGAGGTAAAGCAGTACTAGTGGATCCATTTTTTCCACTGCCCTTGTAGATTCTTCACTCTGGTAGCTGAGGGCCCAGAGGGAGGGCATATTATAAGCTGAGGGTTACTGGAGTTCTATATTCATTTATTTATAACTTAAGCACCAGCCATGCACTTAAAGCTGTGCAAAACAGATTAAAAGACTGACACAGAAAAACAGATGCATGTAGAGATCCAGAAAGAATCACTTTAGGGAAATGCCAGAGGGGTAGTCATGTTAGTCTAATTCAGCAAAACAAACAAGGAGTTTGGTGGCACTTTTAAAGACTAACTAATAATGATAAATAAAAAATTTGTTAGCCTTTAAAAGTGCCACAAGACTCCTTGTTTGTTTAGCTAAGTGTTTTTTAAATGTAATATGTTCTTCATTTTTGGGCCTCAATAATTATTTGGGATATGAATGAGATGTAGGTGCCCTATACACTGACCTAGGTGGCAGGCACTTCTGGATATTACACAGAGGGCAGCATGAATGACAGCTATGAAGACAAGAGTGAGAAATTTGGTGATGGCTTTGTTAGTGGAATAAAAAGGGTTAGGGAGAAGAGTTATATAGGCATTTGAGGACAAGAAAGAGTAGAGTAGTTTATATGCTGCAGACAAGGGGGGGAGTCTAATTAGACAAGATACTTGTGGCTTGATGGATTTTGTGCAGATTGGCTGAAAAGAGGCACAATATGGATATCAAAGAACCCAGAGAGTAGGTTAAAAGTAATCAACATGGGAAATAATGTGGCTAACTGTTTAAGCTACTGTGCCAATCCTGGAGAATGGCTTTGTCACATAGGTGATGATTTGCTTCCTTACCTCTTTCAGGGTATTCTGGCAAGGCACAAGAGCACTGAATGTGCTCCTAAAAGTATTGTTGCCAATGACAACTTTATTTAAAAACTGGTTCAGGTAATACAAGTTGAACGCTTTTTCCATTATCATGGTGAGCCACACTATCGCATTTTAAAATAAAGCTGTTTGATAGGCCTACCAGGAAGGTATGTTTATTCTGTGTTGCTGAATGTATGATTTTACAATCATTGTCACTATAGTAACATAGATTTTTCTGCAGTGGTATCCTGCATTAGGTTATTGACTCATCGTGATACTAGCTTTCAGCAGTGGATCTCCTTGAAACAGTACTTCAGTCAAATTTGATTTGTAGTGTGGATGGGACAAACCCACTTTCATTACCTTTCAGGAAGTGATTGAGACTTGGTTCTGCTGCAACAGCACTGTTAACAATTAGCTTTCTTCTTTTTTCCATTCTTTTTCCCCTTAGTGCAGATCTGTAATGGTACAACAGAACTGTTTCTCAAAATATTGTCCACTTAATATACTTTTTTTTTTTTTTTTTGGATAGAAAAGCCTTCTTCCTTTGTAGGGAAAAGTTAACTTCTGAGATAGTGGGTATTGAATCCAGGAGAATTCTGGTTGCAAAAATAAAATTGAAGAAAACGGATTGACTTTTTGTTTTGAATATTATTTTGTTTCAAGTCTTCTGGGAAAAGGTACCTTAGAATTGGGAGGGAGGCAGTGGTGTCCGGGAACGTCTGTTCTCTCTGAATCCTGGGCTTCCAACAAGAATTTTCTTCTGCTCTAACTTATCTGAAACAAATACTAAATAGCCTTTTTTTGCCTGAAGGAGGTTGATATTGTGAAGAGCATCCCACAGTCAGGATGGCAAGTTTGATCGTTGGATTGATTTATCTTGGATTTTCTATAGTGCCAATCACTGTTGTATGATAAATTCAGCTGCAGATAATTAATTAGTTTCTCATTCTTAGGATTAGGTTAATTAGCAACTGCAGAATCTGCTCATTTATATCCTTTAAAAGTAGCACATTTTCCTTCCCCCACATCTTCTTAATCAAGGAAATATATATAAATAAGGTTATTAATGGAAATAGTATGGTGGCTAGTTTAAAGAACGAATTCAGAAGTGCTTTAAGTCTGTAGCATCCATGAACAACTTGGGTTTAGTTTATCTTGGTACTGTGCAATCATTTACTTTCAGATTATCATCCTTCTAGAGGAGGGAGAGGCAGTGAGTGTGTGTGCTGCCTTCAGTTTTCAGAGTCACAGCTAGCAGACTGTGCCTTAAAACCTCTACTCTAAACAGCCAGGAAATAGGCTGAACTCTCTTTCAGTTGTCTTTTATCAGCATCCTTGTTCAGCTGGTTTATGTGGAGGGAATAAAGTCCTGGACGAGGAAATAAATGAAGCTTACAGTTGTTTAGGATGGTGTGCATACTACATGTGTCTATCCTCAACCAAGCCATGGCTGGGAGGAGTTATCCAGTTCACCATTAGGAGCCAGGAGAGGTCCTTATACAAAAAAAAAAAAAGACTCCTTCCTCAGTTGCTGCTTGTTTTGACTGTTAAAGAATGAATATGTGCAACAAAGCAGAAAGGAACATGCTGTTAGCAAGTGCCCGCAGATGAAAGTCACATATTTTTAATCATTCCAAAGCAGAACCTCGAAAAGGAGATTCTAACGTTTTCCTCAAATATTTATTCCGAATACAACAGATTCACAGTCAGAGAGCGAGGCTTCTCCTGTGAAACGGCCACGGCTAGTGGAGGACAGTAATGACAGGCCTGAAGAAACCAGTCGATCCAAACAGAAGAGCAGACGCAGGTGCTTCCAGTGCCAAACAAAACTGGAGCTAGTCCAGCAGGAACTGGGATCATGTCGCTGTGGTAAGTACTGATTGTCCAGATGGTTAAAATTAAAATTAAACCTTCAGACAGAATGATGACAGGTATCATTGCATGGACGGGAAAATGTTACCTTCCTACTCAGGCCTTTTAAAGTAAATTTGAGAGAGAGAGGATCTAGCTTTCATTGGTGGCAAAAGTTATAGATAATATTGCCAGACCAGTTTCGACTAAGAATTTGTCCTTATTTGTCCATGTAGAGCCTTCTACCAAAGAATTTCAAACCACTTAATATGCATTAATGAACACAGCTCAGGGCCAGCTCTTCCATAGAGGCAACCTAGGTGGTAGCCTGGGGCACTGAGGGCTGGGCTGGGATGCTTCTCTCCCCACCTGCGGCTGGACCCCGCCTGCAGCGCTGGTCCATGGCTGGGGCGAGACCCTGGTGGCGGTGTCACTCCCCATCTGCAGCTGGATCCTGGTGGCAGCAGCTCAGCTCCACGCCAATGGCCAGATACCAGTGGCAGCACCACTCTGCTGGCGGCCGGGTGGGAGGATGTGCCAAAATCCCTGCTGGTCTAGGGTGGCAAAAAAAACTTGGGCTGGCTCTGATGCAGCATCAGAACTCTCTGTGAGGTACGTGAACATTATGCCCAGCTGAAGAAGCTGAAGCAAAGAGACAGTCAATTGACTTGCTGAAGATCACACAGAAATCAACTCCAGAACCTGGAGCAGAAACACAAGTCTTCCTCTGTCCTTGTGTAAATTACAAGGCAGTCCTTTCTCCCCATGAGAATCATGTCTTTAGATGGATCTGTAACTTTCCAAAAAAGTCCTTTCCTCTGTGCTGACTGTTTCTATGTTTGATGTCATCCCAAAGGAGACTTTCCCAAAAGTTTAGGAAACAGTTCAGCTATTTCAGTACTTGGTAAGGGGAAAGAAGATGCTATTGCCTTGGCTGACAGCCAACTTGTCTCATTCAGACACCTCTAAGGTGATAGGACTTTGGAACTTGTAATATTACACATAAATGGGTTTGGGTTTTTTAAGGAGAATAATGACTAGGGGTAGGACACCATGGGGAGAAATTAATGTCTCAGCCAGAAAAATACAATAGTTTGTTGTTGTCAATTTGCAATACACACATTAGACTTTGTTAGAACAAACAGGTGGTAACTTCATCTGCATCATCATTTTTTTCATGACATAACCATATATTAACCAGTTTTGTGCTTCCTGTATATCATGCTGTCTAATCCTGTTGATAGTCATACTTTTGGTGAAGTCATTTTGGCTGTTCTGTAATTCCTCAATATGGTAATACTGTGGTCAGATGACCTGCACACACACTGACACCTGTGGGATGTGGGTGAATGCATTCTTACTATAGAGAACTGAGAGGAAGTATTGTCCAAACTACTTCTACTACATGGAACCAAGAGGCAGTATTGTCCAAACTGATTATGCATGCATTATTGGGGGGCCCTATCTTCAATATGAAATGTCTCATGAAAATAGATGCTACAAAGACAACCAGGTATAAGCTGGACCTGTGGTAAGGAAGAAACACGTTTAATGCCCTTGTGGTAAATCGTAAACATAGATGTATATGAGAACTACACTGAGAATCAAAGAAGCCACTAACTAGTTATAAACTCTGAAGTAGTGATGTAAAGGCTTTACTAGAAGCTGATTGAAAACTCAATTCTGGACATGCACGGTCAAGCCTCTGCTGAGATTTTCAGCAAATTAATGCAACCTATTCTCTGATGTAGCTTGGTACATTTTCTCTTCCCAATATACAGAAGGTGTTACTCTTAGGTTGCATTTTTCAGTTTGCATGAAGAAGCTTGTAAATTTAAATGTCTGCCTAAAAAAAACATGCATCCACACCTGCACTCTCCCTAGTATCAGGGACAAGAGCATTTTGCAAGTATAGATATATAGATATAGATATATATAAAAAAGTGGACTGTGTGATTTTAGTACCTCAGCAGTTTTTGCTGTATTCTGCAAATTCTAAACTTTCATTTAAAAATAAGCTCTCATATGATGATAAAGCCATCAGAGTGGTAATCATCATGAGGTTGCCCTATCACTGTTAAATTGGTAGAAGAGTCTTTCCATGCAAACAGCACCAACTGCAAATGTGGAAATGCATGCCTCTCCCACTAGCTATACCTCAACAGTGATTTTATTGTCTAAGTGCCTTTTCACTGTCTGCTTAAACAAAAGAGGCAATTAGATCCCAAAATAAGCAGCAATTAAGTTGTTTTTAAAGTCCCCCACCCCAAATTAGTAGTAGTTTCAGATTATTAAAATTGAAAAGTACTTAAATCAGGGATCTCAAAGTCAAATCACCACGAGGGCTGCATGAGGACCAGTACGTTATCCTGAGGGCCTCACCACTGAAACTTTTTTATACAACAATATGAATTATAGTTAAAATGAAAAAACGAAGTGTGAAATATATATGTCAAGAGTAAGTAAGTATTATTTCTGCTCAAGATAGAGGTATCATCAGGAAGACAAAGACTAAGTAAGTGAACACACTCTAAATTTTGCATTATCAATTATTTGAGAAATTCTAAGTGTAATAGTGGGCTGCAGGAAATAACTTGAGGGGCCGCCTGTGGGCTGTGAGTTTGAGACCCCGGACTTAAGTCAAAGACCTGGTCTACATAACCGTTTTTGTACCAGTATAACTGTTTCAGGTAGAGATGTAGGTTTTAATGAAACAGTAACACTGGCACAATCGCAAACATAAACATAATTATATCAATTTTAAAGTGTTTTTTGCATAGTTTAGTCACTGTTATGTATGCAAATAGCTATACTGGTATAAGTATGTCCACATTAAGGAGATTCTTTCAGGTTCTCATGAAGTAGCGCTGTAGTACACCATGGATTTTTTAGGTGTTTTCAGCTGGATATTTGTATAACTTTATAGAAATGTTTCCATTAGTTTTACGTTTTACCATGTTTACAAAATCTAAATTTGGGGCCAAATTGTTCTCATGGAATAAGCCAGGAAATGAAAAGTTAGATTCGATATAGCCCTGTGGCACATTCTGTGCAGTTCACAGGGTATTGTATTAATAACATAAATACAGTTCATCTAGGCATTCAGCAAGAGAAATAGGAATATAGAATGTTAATCCTGTGGTCAGTGTGGTCAGGCAAACAGTAATGTAAGAAGCTCAGCTGGTGTATAGCTTGGCTTTAACTATGCAGCCATAGTCTTTTACTTAATAATGTATGTATTATAAATAATAAATTGCACATACATGACATGTTGGCGTAAAAGTTTTACTTGGATGAGTTTGGGGTGGAGACATTACCCCCCTCAGATTGCCCCAAAGTAATAAACCCCTCTATACTTTTACTCATCAAGAAGTATTGGTCACAATTAGAGAAGCTGATTATAGAAAATGTCTGTTACATTTTTTATTATTTGTCTTATCCTTCTGCCTGCAAAGTCAGGTTGCTTTAGACAGGATGAATGAACTGGAGTGGTAAAAATAAACATACAATTTAGAATAGGCATGATTGCCATTTTGCAAGCAGTAAAAACTAGAAATAGATGCTGACCTTTTCTTTGGAAAGCCAAAAATACAAGGTTTCTTTTAGTATAAGATAAATGTTTGTGTTCTTACAGGGGGGTTTCGGGATACAAAACCATAAACTTGAGACTGGTCCAAAATGAATGTGGACTTCTTATCTTTGTAATTTTAAATCCCTGGATCCTTTTTTCTTCAAGTGTTTGGAAGCTCCTCAAAGTTTTGACATTCAAGTGTGTGACAATATTGGGCAGAAAGTAAATGAGGTGGTCAAAAGCACAAACAATGCAATTTTTCTAAGCTGCAGGGGGAAAAAACGGAATTTATTGCATGGATCTCATGATTTGTATGTAATCGTGCACACATCCGTCTGGACTACAGAGATTAAAATCAATATAAAGCTCCTTTGGCCACTGACCACAATGTTTGCATTGCCTGAGATTGCACGTTGGGTTGTTCCTGAGTTAAAAGCCACTGGAAATTCTCACTCCTTGGCAGTGCATTCCAGTAATTTTTGTAGACTTGATGTTTGTCCTAATAGGCTATTGCTATTCTAAGAAGTGCATGGGATAACACAACTAATGGAAAAGGTTGTACATATTGGGCATTGATTAAAACAGAAAAAACTGCAGAATAACCACTTCCCATTAATCCTGTGTGGCTTTAGGCATGCCTTGTGTCCACAAGGAACCAACGACTCAAGATTTTGTCACAATTCTTAGGAAGCAAATTATGAGTTTTTAGTAAGCAGTTATGACAAACCTGTGTTTTGCACTACCTTTCCAATGAAATAAACCAACCCAAGAGAAGAATATTCTCATGGTTTTCTTTGGAAAGTTAACTCAGTTCCTGAAGAAAACATTGTCTCTTGCTTCCTTTTGGGAGTTCTTTTCACAGACACATGAGATGGGAAGAGAGGATGTTCCATTGCTCAGCTGATGGAGAACAGAGTTGTATGACAACTTTCTGTTGAATATAATTCCATAACATTGAGCCATGGTCAAATTAACAGGTTTTAAAATGCAAGTGTGCACAGAACTCTTTCACAAGAAAAATAATGGACTTGTTGCTTTCAAAGCCTATCCATGTACAAAATGATCAAAAACTAGGTAACAGTGTCATCCGTTCCTGCTCCAGAGCTGTAGTTGTCAGGCTTGGGACTCTCCATAAAGTTTTATTTCCACAGCTGGTGATACTGTGCCAGCTGTCAAAAACAACTATGCCAAAGGGTACAGTCTCCAAAGGCAACTTAATGTCTCTACAGCAATTACAAGTTGATGTGTAACTGAAATATGCTTGCTTTTTCTTTGAATTTGAGTGTCTTTTATTTCATTGCCAATCTTTTTTTAAAGACAATTTTCCCCAAAGGTCTGCTTTTTCTCTGGCAGGGGTAGCATTAATAATGAGCAAAAAATTGATCCTCCAAAATTAGGTGCCTATGCTATTTTATTGTTACACCACTTCCATGCTGTTAACCCATGTTCTGAGGAGAGGATTTATAATATTTGAATGGGGCATCAAGTCAGATATGCTGCCTCAGTTGTAAGCAATTTCTGATGCAAAACCTCCTGCTATTTTCCATCATGCAGTGAGCAGCTCAGTGAGCTCTGTGTGAAGTTTGGATCTTTCCCCATCTGCCCTGAAGTTCTAATGCAATCAGTGTCTATTTCTGAATATTTTGTCCAGTAAATGACTGCCTTAGAAGCTCGTTAGCTAAGACAATGTTCTATGCAAATACCTCTGTGACCCACTGGCAGGTGCTGATTTCACAGATGTATCTGCTTTCATAGTCTGCCATATTCAGTAACTTGAGTGCTCAGAATACTGCGATTGAAATGTTTACATTCTGAACAAGGCACAGCTACATCTTCAACAGTTTCTGGTAGTTTGAGAATGCTTGTAAAACACAGTTATTGCATTAATTTAGAGCTTATATGGCCATTCTGAGCAGCGTTATCTGAAATTCATATCCAGAGCTTACATCATCATTGTTTTACAGTTTCCAAGTTCTGAAAGTATGATGCTTCAAGGTTATTAAATCACTCCAGGTGTAATCCCTGGCCTGTAGGACACTGCAGTTCAGAGAACTGGGGCCAGAGTTTCCCTTTATACCTTAGGAAAGACATCTGAGATCTTTTGGAAATTGCTTCATTGCTGTAACTGCCTCTTAGATAGCATATATGTGGAGAAAGGCATCATGGTGAATCCCATTTCATTGACACTACATGCAACTTCTGACAAATTTAACTGTGCTGTAGGGCTTTGGGGGGAGAAAAACCAAAACAATTTACTGCTTAGAAGGGAATCCCAATAAAGATGCTTTAAGCTCAAACACAACATTTCTCAGCTGTAGGAAGATTGTTTTTATGTATTCACAGCCCTTTTTGTCATTCCCTTTCCCCTCTGTACAGCTTATTAACTGCTGACAAGAAATTCACATCTCATAAATAATGCTTAAGAGCCATTGCTATATAAATTGAATGTGTTATGAATTGTGATGGGCCTTTTTGTAGCATTCTGTGCCTAAAGCAGGAAGAACAGAGGATGTCATTTTCATTAATTTCTAATGAGGTGCCAATTAAAGGCAAGGAAGGCGCTCAGAAGGGAAGAGTCACAAAGCTCCCCTGAATCCTCCACCCTGGGGCTGTCATATGAACACAGTGCCAAGCTTTCTCTGAAAATTCCATTAAATTACAATCTCATCTGGAGCACACACAGACAAACCCAGCTTCCTTTTGATCTTCAAAAGAGCAATTTGTAAGATGAGTTCTGAGCCTTCTCTCACAGTGAACTGGGAGAGGTGATAGGAATTGTTAATTGCCAGTGCGCTTTGCAGGCTTCAGTGAGGAGAAATTTGAAAATGAATTCTCATTCTGTGCTTCTCTGACTGGATAACCTTTAAATCAACAATATCGGAGTAACACCAGTTTCCTACAAAACCTTTCTAGAAGCCAATTACACCAACCATGTGTTCAGACAGATGATTCTAGCATTGTGTGAATCCTTCAGTGGTTCAGTTTCTCATGATGGATAATGATTGAATAAAAATACCGTTATTTAATATCCGGTTCAGTGGGCAAGTAGCTATTACTTTAGGAACCTTATTTCCTAAAGTGTATTTTAATATAAGCTTTCTGCCAAGACTGTAAGCAACACAGAATCGAGCACTGGGACATGTTTGCTTTGCAATTCAAACTATCAATTCATAAACATGGTGAGCATGGTTATTGACCACGAGTAAACTTGTTAAATATCAATTTTAAAATTAGAGAGAGTAATGTTGTTAGTAAAAAATAGCAACATCAGGTTGAGCGTTCTTTCTTTTCCCTATGTAGCTTTCCCAGTTGATTTGTAGGATGAATTCACAGGTTTACATTAATGATTTTATAAGATATGTGGCCATTAACTGAGGCTGAACACAATCTCAAAAATGCACTGAAATCATGAGTCTGAATCATAGAAGCTGTTTGCATAGAAAATATGGCTTAATTTTATGACCACCAGTATTTTTCCATACAGCTGATGAATATTTACAACTAGTAAACTGTTTAGTCACTAAAAATTGATTCCGGGTATCACTTGGTTTTTAAAGCCTAATGTTAAAAGCCTGTAGAGGTCTTTGTTAACAGTATTGGATTTATCGTGGCTTTCTGGAGTGGTGTAAAAATCACAGAAAGCTGTAAGCTGAGCTTCTCTCCTTGCACTAAAAATCTCTTACAAGACGTATGAGGATGGGGATTGGCAATAATGGGATTTCACCTCTGTCACCATTTCAAATCCATCCCTGGTCAGCAGTGACAGAAAAATTACTGCCATCTGTTTGCTGTTCAGTGGTTACTGTGTGAAATGAGTTAATATTCTTAGTTCAGTTCCTAATAGACATACATGTTCACATCCCCATTAAATATCTTTAATTGGTATTCTGGTAGCAGTCAGGGCAGAAACTGAATGTGCTTCCGAAATGGAGCTTCCCTCTAGTCCCTAGTAAAGGTCTCTTCGACTCTCACTGCTGTTGCCTAGGCAATATCTTTTCTGTTGATAGAGGCCTTTAGTCTTCCTGACTGTCATTCCAGAGCCTAGCCTAAAAAATGGGGTAAAGGGAGGGAAGAACAGTGAAAACCTTTCATTGAAGGCCCAGTTTATGCTTAAAAATAACTATGAGTAAGCGCTATGGTGAAACAGAATTGTAGAGCAGTCATAAAAAAGTAATTTTTTCATTTATGTGGACAGAAAAGATGCAACTGTTAGGACCTCTGTAGTAACCAGTATCAGAGAAAAATATGGCTCTTCCTATGGTTATGTGGGACATGTTTTTTCTTAGCTCACAGAAGAGAGAAAATATCTTTTAAAATATGCTTGGGCTACAATGGTTTCACTGTATTTTAACAATGATTTTTGTTGTGTACTTGGGACAATAAGGCAAGTATTGCATTATACATAAAACTAGAATGCAAACAGCCGTTAAGAGTAATAAGTTCTCCGTACTGCAACGGTAGAGACTCAGCTATGGCTTCCAAAGTGCATCTCTGGTAACAAAAGCTAAATGTACTTTGTCTTTCAAGTGGAATCTTTATTTCTGTGTGGCACTGACAGGTGAAGTCTGTCCAGTCTTTGGCTGGAAAGATGACCACTGATTTTTGGTTTTAGAATAATAGGATTTTAAATGTCAGGAAGATAGAGGGCCCATGCACTACCCTTTTAAAAAAAATAACCAAACAAAATAAATGGATATCAGTTTTGTTTTGACACTGCTGAATGCGAGTATAAATCTGTCCACTTTTTGCATCCCAGATCTCTCACTCTCGTTGTCTAGAAGAGTGGGAAAATTGGAAATCTGGATTACCCATTTTAAACTTCAAGCTAAAAAAATACGTATTTAGCCCCCAACTATACCAATAAGTCGTATATGCAACCCTATGCAAGCTTCTTGAGAGGATGCTACAACAGTAGAAAAGCAAACATCTTTCTGATGGCCTGTTTAAGACTGTTCACAATAGTACTAATGCCATTGAGAATGGAGATAGGAAGTATACATATATAATAAAATATATGTAAAAAGGCCAGGACTTCTGTTTATCTACTTAGCTGGAGAGATAACATTGGGAGCTTGAACACAGGGAATGTAGGTAAGACCTCTTAATTTCAACTCTGATACTGAATCCTTTTGTGGCTTTAAGCAGGTCATTTACCCAGTTTGTCATTTGCCTTCCCTGAAAAATGAGGGCTTCTGGGCTCCCTGCTACAGAAATGGGAGCCCTGGATCCTTAACTCTGAGGCTCCTTGGGGCTTCTGTCTCCCCATTCCTTGTCAGTCCACTATGTCTGATGGGTTGTCAGGTGTCTAGAACAGTGATTTTCAGACTATGGGTCGGGACCCGGTACTGGGTCATAGACCCCCCCTGCTATCCCTGCTGAAAGACTGGAATGCATTGCTGAAGGATGTAATTATTGAGTTTCGGGCATAAATGATTTTTTTTTTCAACAGGTCACAAGAAAAAAAGTTTGTAAACCACCGGTCTAGAATCTATAGCTCAGCAGGGAGCCTCAGAGTTTGGGCTCAGGCATGTGTGTGATCTTGGTCTTATCTGTCATATCCTGAACTGGCAAAAGCAGGAAGTACTGTGTACACTCAGCTTGCTTCCCAGGGAGGGAAAGAAAATAAGTGACCTTGCATCACTCTTCAGAGCTCTTTTTGCACACTTTTGTAGAGCAAGTGGGTTTATGAATGGAACTCCATACAGCTGCCTTCTGCTTGAAGAAAGAAGTTACTAAGACATGAATCCTGAGGGAAAGATTTACAGAAGGCAGGAGGGAAAATCTAAGAGGCACTTGGATTCCTGTAAGCAGGAGAGGGAACAGAACATAAAATAGATCACACTGTGTTTTCAGGCTAAACATAAAGCTTTTTGTCTCAAAAAGTTTGGTCAGTGGCTATACTGTCAGGGAATTAATCAATTTACAACAGCTATAGACAACTTTTTAAACCCAGGACATGTATAATCTAATTGAAAAAAATGTGTTGAAAGTTAAAGCATTGGAGTTGTGTTAGGTACATAAAACAAACAAGGGGTCCTGGGGCACTTAAAGATTAACAAATTTATTTATTGCATGAGTTTTTGTGGGAGAAAATTCTACTTTCGATTTTCTCCCATGAAAGCTCATGCAATAAATAAACCTGTTGGTCTTTAAATGCCACAGGACTCCTTGTTTGTTTTACTGAACTAGACTAACACAGCTGCCCCTTTGGGTGTTAGGTACGTGAAGGTTTGAAGTTGAAAAACATGAAGGAGGCACGTAAATGTCCTGGAATTTATGCAGTTTGCATGGTGCCTCACATGGTATCTTTATCATGATTTATTCTGGCTCTT
This sequence comes from Podocnemis expansa, assembly GCA_007922195.1. Classification (NCBI taxonomy): domain Eukaryota; kingdom Metazoa; phylum Chordata; order Testudines; family Podocnemididae; genus Podocnemis; species Podocnemis expansa. The sequence continues at coordinate 1,657,438 of ML682024.1, read as the reverse complement.
TATTACTAGCTTTATCTGACTTGCATTTTTATTGGGCTGAAAAAAACCCAGAAAGTACACATTCTTTATCAGATCACCTAGTATTGCTTGCTTGTTTTAATTAAATTATTGGCTACACTTTGGCTTTTAATTAAATCCTCAACTTTTGGGAGGAATGTATTAGTATAGATTCACTCAGTGTGCAGAGAAGTATGAATACTAAACCAGTGTCACTGCAAAGTTTGAAATGTTCTGCACCAAGGAATCTTACAAACCAAGGCCCCAGCACAGGTGCTGGGATAGCTGTATCCCATCCACTTTACCTCTCTCAAGAGACTGTTTTCAAAGAATTCAGGCTAATAGTCAAGACTCAAAGCCCTGGGCATATAGTGACTGTTCATGTATATGGGGCACAGACCCCTAGCACTACAAATTCATGGTCACTTCAGGGGCAGAAGGACCACCAAATTCTCTCTTGACCACCTGCATCTCAGGCCACTAATACCACCCAACAATCAAAATTAGAACAGATTATTAGGGCTCCCAGGAGACTGAACCATTATGGGCCACAGGCAGAGGACAGGAGGATCAAGGTGTACCAGTGCCCAAGACACCTGCAATGTGGGGAAATTGAATAAGTGAGATATACGTGCCAGGATTATCTGGGAGACCTGCACCCTCATGCTGCAGAGGAAGGCAAAAAGCACAAAGTTTTCCCCAGTCTGTCCTGAGGGAAAATTCCTTTTCAACCCAAGTTGATCCATATACCCAGATCTTTCTCCACCTCTTTTGCTCCCAACAGATGAGTCCCCCGCTATGGGAGAAATTCTTGTAAGACTGTAAATGTATGACCTTGCATTTCATGCTATTGAATTTCACTTTGTTTTTATCACTTCAGTCTTCAAGGTCATTCAGATGATCCAGAATAATATTCCAGTCCTCCTCTGTATGCCAATGTCATCCAATTTTGTAGCACCAGCAAATTTCATTAGTATACTGGCTTTCTGTGTCAAGGTCATAAATAATAATATTGAAGAAGATTGGGCCCAAGAGTGTTCCTTGGGGAACTCCATTAGCAACCTCCCTGCAGTCCAGTAATTGATCTTTGATCATAACCCATTGCCTTCACCCCTTCACTCAGTTCCTTATTCACCTTACGATTCTTGTACTGATCACTACTGTCCTTGATTTGCCTAATAATAATATTGTGGTACCTGTCAAATGCTTTACTGAAGTCCAAGTAAATTAGTTCTTCTGCATTCCCTCATGTAAAAAATCTGTTATTTACTCAAATAACTGGCTTGACCTATTTCTAGTAAACTCCTTCTGCATTACATCCCTTTTGCCATTTGCCTCCGTTTTTTCTTCTCAATTTTTCTAAACCCTGGCATATTAGAGGTCAGAATAACAGGTTTGTAATTGCCCAGATCACTTTTTTCCCCTCTTTCTTAAGTATAGATACAGCATTAGCTTTTCTTCAGTAAAATGGCACTATCTACAAATAGACTGATTTATTACAAACCCTTGCTATCAGATTAGCAATCTCGTGTGCCAATTCTTTCAGTATTCTGGGATGGAAATTATCCGGTCCCCTGATCTGAGTGTATTAAGCTCTTTACATTTTTCTTCCAACTCACTTGTGGTAATTTCCATTTCCAGATGCACATTTCCATTAGCCATCATGCCTTCATGCATATTTTCCATGTTATCATCTTTATTGAAATCTGAGGCAAAGTATTTATTTAGTATTTGGGCTATATATACATTATCTTTAATCTCCTTCCCAACCACATTGCATAGTAGCCTTACTTCATCCTTCCTTATTCTTTTTTTTATTTATACAGCTGAAAAAATCTTTTGTTTGTTTAATTTCCTTGGTAGGAGCTATTTCAGCTTGACTTTTACCAATTCTCACTTTATTTCTACTTTTTTTAAAAACTGTCACCATGTAGCTTTCTTTGCTTCTCATCCCCTTTTTCTGTTCATGATTGGCTCTCTGTTTACTCCTAATAACCTTTTAGAAGTTGTTATTCATCCAGCTAGGTCTGGAGCTTTTCTCTGCGAATTCTTCCCTCATTTGTGATGGGTGTTTCAGTGGAGCCCTGAAAATTCACTTTATTTCTGTGGATATCCACATCCATCTGCAGACCTTTTTTTATGGATCATGGATCGGGTGGTCACAGAGGTCATGGAGTGACTTTTTGGGATTGCCTTGACTTCTGGGGTAGGGCTGGAGCACCTGTTAGCTCCGGGTGCCACTGGAATAGATGTTAGGTGATGGGCAGAGCTGAACAATTGTTAGATGATGGGGCAGCTGTGATGCTGTCTGGGCCTAGGGGACTGTTCATGGTTATCTTTCATATTAATATTTCATGTTTGCAATAATCCATATGTGATATGCAATGTTTGGTGTCAATAAGAAGGCTATAATCTGCTAAGAATGATTATATGGTTTATATGTAGATATGCATGTGTTAGAAAGTAGAAATCTGTTCGTTTTTATGTGTGTTCCAAGTGATTTGTTCTTAAGGCAATTCCAGACTGGGTGTTGGCAAAACTATTGTTCCTTTTGATGGCCCCCATCAGGGAGCTCCCATCTGCAGTGGGCCCAACAAGAAACCTGTTTGACCAGTTACCCAGACTGATCATGTGGCCCAACTCCATTTTGATCTGGCAGGGACTCTGAGATAAAAGGCAGGGGACCCATCTCCATTTTGTCTTTAGTCTTCAGTCTTCAGCCTGTCTGGAGCCAACACCCTCCTCTGGAACTATTCTGGCACTGAACAAAGGATTGAGACCCACCCAGGCACTGGGTGCATGCCAGAGGAATTGGACTAACCTGCAAACTGCAGATTCTTCAAGGACTTGTTTTCTGTGGACTCTAAACCATTTGTATGTATGTGTTTCACTTTGACCCTTTAACATCTCTCATGTTTTGATTGTTTTCTTTTTATATTAAACCTTTAGTTGTAGTTACTATAGGATTGGCTGGCAGCGGGGTACTTTGGGTAAGGTCCAGGCCTGTATTGTTCTGGGTGATGTGGCAGGCCCTTTGGGATCAGGAGAACATATTTCTTAGAGACAGTGGTTAGAGGGGACCATAGGAACTGATGTGCAGCAAGAGAGCTGTTTCTGTTTTGTTATGCTTGGTGATTACCAGAGTGAGGAATCAGAAGCATGTTTTATTACTGAGTGGGAGACTGGCTTAAGTACTACTCATCAGTGGTTTGGGGGGTTGGCCCCTGGTTTTGCAGCTTGTCCTGATTTTGGCACATTCAGAAGGTTATCCCAGGAGGGCAGGGTCACACCAGCTGGCTGCAAACTGGTGTAGGTAGTAGGCAACTGGCTGCAAACAGCTAATTGGTGGAAGGGCTATGGATACATCTAAAAAGCAGAGGATGGTTTGTGGTTCAGACAGAGGTTTATGAATGTGGATGCAGAACTGCATATTTGTATCTGCGCATGGCTCTACATTTTAGATTTTCTTTGTAGAACTGATCTGAAGAAATTCCAAACCTCTTCTGCACTTTGAGCTCTTTAACAATAATTTCACAAATTGCCTACCCTTCTGAAATAAAATAAAAATAAAAAAAAATTCATAGGTGATGCCCTGATTTGCTTATGTTTAACTTTGACTGAATCAACTTGTGATTATTAGTGTGGTGACCTTGGGGGATGGGTAACACCACAGACAGGGAGTCTAAAAAAGTACCAGGACGTAAATTGGCAAAACACCAGGAGAGCCAATGGAAATTTGAATTGGAAGCTGCAGCCCTTCCTGTTTGGTTGGGGGAAGAGCTCTTGAAAGGACCAGTAAGGAGTTCAGGGAGCCAGGCGTGGAGGATCCGGCAACATCCATGTCTAAGAAGAAATTAAATATGTAGCCATCCATTCATGAGCAGAGCAGGAAATGTTAGGTAAACGCATTAAGGTTATTTCTTTGTTTTGGTTCTTTCTGTTTTTGGACTCCTCTGTGCTAAGCACATGTACTCCCCCTTTTTATCCTGCAACTATTCAAGTTAAATCCCTGGTCGTCTTAATTAAAGAAAAATGTATCCTTTTAAGAACAAGATCTGATTCTGTGCCCTAAAAGGGAAGAGGGTGTGTGTGTGTGCGTGCGTGCGTGTGTGCGTGCGCGCACATGCCTCAGACCACACAGTCCATTGCTAAAGTGAATTCTGTTCCATTTACAGCTAATATTATAGCTGGGGTTCAGTCACTATCCACAAAGAGGAATGAAAGAGATTAAGGGTATGTCACAAGAAGGAATTCCCAAGTGCGCCTTCCTGGGTTTTCAGAGGGTATTTTGCATTTGGGTGCTGACAGCAATACCTATCTAAGGCCAAGGAATTCATATCCTTGGAGAATTTTAAGACAAGGCTTTAGGCCTGATAGACTTAAGATCTTCTGTGGGCCCCCACCTTCTGCACTCAAAGTGCCAGATTGAGAAACAGCCTTGATGACTCAGTCAAAGGTTATTTCCTACAGCCAACTCTTCTATGATCTCACTGTTTAGCAAAATGATGTTTAAAATCACATCACTTGTGGTTGATTTGGTGAGAGTTTGAGGAAGACAAGGATCACCTATCTCATCCAGGAATAACTAGGCCCTACCAGTATTAGCCTTTGTTCTTCAATCTGGTGGTTCTCAATGGCTGCGTCATGACCCAATACTGTGCTGCAAGGAGCAGGAAAGTATGTCGCCAGGGGCCCCCTGGAGCCAGAGCACAATGGCAGATTCCTGCAGCAGCACCTTTCTGGCATGAGCAGTTTTCTGTGGTGAGATTTTGTTTCTTTGGTGCAAGGGGCACTGACTCGCACATGGTTACACATGCTGTGTCATGACACAAAAAGCTTAAGAACCCCTGCCCCAATCTATATCTGGGAAGTTAGTCTCCCGTTGACCCAATTTCCAATAGAATTTCTATTTTGAATGTTAGTGATCCATGTGTATATCTGAGTCTGACCCTGAAGGGGGGCTATAGCAGAACCGAAACACTACTCTAATTTACAATCTTTGGGCCAGAATTGGTATCATGTACCCACCCAGTAACCATACCAGTGAAGACTAGGATTCAGTCTCTTCAATGCAAAACTATATATTCAAAAGCAAGAATTATAGACAAACAGAAAAAGATATACAATGCCTCTCCTTAATAAGCCTCAATTCCCTGAGCATAAACCTTCAGTAACTGTGTTGGGCCCACATAGTACCCCAATTGGCAAACAAAGCGGCATTCTAGATGGAAACTGTTTCCTTCCTTCCTTTTTGTTTCCTTCGGTATTTGTTCTGTTTCCTGTCTCCCCCATAGCAGGACCTCAGCTACCCTGACTTTTTGGTGGTCCTTTTTGAGTACCTGATCTATTTAATGGTCCCTCATGGTATGGTATTAGCTACCCAACTTTGATTCTAAAGTCCCTCTTCAGATGTTGATTGAGATGTCTTCATATAGCACATGATATTCCGAAGTACTTATATCCTTTTTCACAGGAGTAACATGTCACCAAAAATACGCTCTAACGCTTTAGTGTGTCATGGTTATTTGACTTGTTTTTCAAACTAATTTTGGGAGACACAAAAGGGATTGGTTAACATATGCACATGGTTAAATATTCACCCAGGCATCTGTTGAGGTGCTGTTCTATAGGGTCAGTTAACCCACGTCAGTTAGTCTCACTCAGATTAGCCAATATATACACCAGGTGAACTGGCCATTGGCTAACCATGACCATTTGTTTGCCACAGCTACACACACAGGGCCTGGATGAACATTCATGTGTTATGTTAATCCCAAGTACAAGTGCTGTATTCTCCGTGATTTGCCATGCAAACTGTCTAGTGCTGAGAGGCTATGCTCCCAGAATCTTTTAACGCTCAGGCTTACCAAGTTTTACTGTATTATGCCAACCACAGTGATTTACAGTAATTTACTACCATCACATCAACCAACTTTCCCCAAAGTAATTTTGACCAACTGTTTCAGCCATTCATATTTCATTACAGTTTACTATTTGTTGATGTTGTTTTCTCCCCTGCCCCGCCCCATGCACACTTTTATCTTTCTTCCTATTTTGCCTAAACAGCACAGACCCTTCAATACTTGTATTCCAGTTACAAATGTAATTCCACCTGGTTTCTATAATCCCTGTAACATCTGGTTTGACCAGACTCTTAGCATTCATGGATAAGTATGTGAGAAGTTTCCCCACTGACCTCATTCAGTTTTTTAGATGGATTAGATATATTCCTTTCAGTCACTGGATCATCTACCTGACAACTACCAGTACTTCAATCAATATTTATTTATTTTTTACTGCCCATACTCTTACTTTGTGGTGTTCCGTTATACCTTCCTATATCTTCAGTTAGTTGATATTCCTCCTCAAGTTTACTGGAGCCAGGTGTTTCATGAGTCTCTCCCAATCTTCTCCCCATATCTCCTACTTTAAAGCCCCACTTGTCAGTCATGCCAGCCTTGATCCTGGAAGATTAATACTCGAATTACTCAAGTGGACTCCATCAGTTGAGAAATATTATCTTTCTGCAATTGACTCCAAATAATCAATCATTCCAAAACCCTCCTTGGAGCACCTACCCTTGAGCTAGCTGTTGATTTTCATTATCTTGTCAAATCTTCATCCTGTTTCCCCAGGGACTAGAAATATTCTGCTGAAGATAACGTGACCTTCCAGTTCAAGTTTCTTGTCTAGCCCAGTTTAGGTGTCCTTGATCCATTCTATAGGAAATCTGAAAGTCATTCACCCCAACATATGCAGCACTACCAATGCATTTTTTCCCACCTCCACCACAGTCCTTTTCAGCCTTATGTCCATATCTCATACCCTTTCTCCTGGCAGACAGCTCATTCATTTTTGATTCCTGGATCCTGGCTGTTGAGAGGCTGTCAGTTTGAGTATTGAGTCCCTGATTACATAGACTCTGCTCTTCCAGGTGTTCATATGAATCTGTTTTATGTTCTCTCGTCGTCTATTTTACATCATATTTTAAGCTCTTTCCTGTTTCTCCTCCTCATATATCAGTGCAGCAAACCTGCTACTCAGCTCACTTTCACCATCACAAGCTGGTCTCTTCCTCTGCCTTTTCTCATGGCCAGAGGATCACTGGCCTCAACTGGGGCTCTGCACTCCAGGTAATTTTGTTCAGCGGCTGTCCACAAATCTTATCATCTTTACAACTTCCTCTCTCCTCTCCTAAATTTTACCCTTGTCTCTAGCAGCATCTCTAATCCTGGAATCTTCTTCTGCCACAAGCCGTATCAGGCAACATTTCTTCTATGAGATATCTACTCAAGGGGGAGGTACATCACAGAGCTTCTGTATCTCATCATTTTCTTTGCCTTCTTTCCTCCTGTTTCAGAAACCATCTTGGTTGTCTTCTCCTAGACACTGCTCGTGGGGGAAAGGGGACGAAGGAGTGGGGGAAAAAATCCCCCCTCCCTCACAACTCTGACTTAGAAACTTCACTTTTAGGTGCAGTCTGTTCACTGCCCAACTGTGATATGATGGTCTATTTTAATGGTTCACCACTACCAGTATGTCTGGTAATCCAGGCAGCATTTCCTTGTGTTAAAAGTTGAGCCTCTGTGCAGCCAGTGCATCCCTCCCATTCACTTGTGAACACACTCACCTGATTTGCAGCATGGATTATTCACGATTAGAAAACTGAGGATACGAGCAGTTCAGGTTCACGGGTGGTACACGTGAATGGCCGATGGCAGGAAAACAGCCAAATTTTTAGACTGGTGTGAGTGTCTAAGACAGAGGTCTTTTGGTCTGTCCACACTACATTTGTCCTTGTGTGCAAGATTAAAAGAATATGTAATTCATTGCTGTTGCAAAAGTATGTGAATCCTGTTCTTGGAAATTATCTTGGACCAGCATTTGGATCAATTCTCCTGTTATCTATAGACTCCCTCAAAGGCAGAGATGAGAGTGAAGAGATGCACAATGTCAGAAGTGCTGACTCAGCGAACATTGGGCTGTAGACATCCTTACAGTTGGCAAAAGGATGGCATTGAACCCTTCTGAACTTAGTGACAAAATCTTACGTGTTTCTCAAAAAAAACAACAGCCGTTTACATAGGTAATTCAGCTCTGGACCTTTAATTTTGAATGTGATTTCCCTTGGTAAGTTATTCATTCCTTGAAGCTGATCAGCTGTCCATTGCTGCAGCTGACACTCAGCCCCTGCTGGTAGCTGGAGCTGCCATGATCAGTGTGGAAGATTTTAATTTAATACGAGTACTTTGTATGAATTTTAACCAGTTTTTAGCCTCTTTGCTTTATCACCCTCATGAGCCTCTTGGAGATATATTTTTTAAATTATTCTAGCTTTTCTATATTCATAAAGTATGTGGCTTAGAAAAATAAAATGCAGAATTTTATAAAATTTGTACCTATTGAACTGTATCACTCCTGTACATCCTTGTTTGTCTTTCTCAACTTAACCTGTGAGGTATTTGAGACAGGCACTGACCTTGTACATGTTTTAGAGCAGGGATCTGCAGCCTGTGGCTCTGGAGCCACATGCAGCTCTTTGGCTGTCCTCCACCCCCACCCCCTTTGCAGCTCTGAGCTCCAGAACCCACAGATGGCCCTCTCCAGGCTCCCCAGCCACTGGGGGACTCTGGCAAGTGCCATGGTCCAGCTTCCTTCCTCCCACTCCCCCCCCCCCCCGAGGCTACACCCGTTGTGGCTCTCAAAACACTTGGTTATTGAATGAATTTTTTAAAATGGCTCTTCTTATCTTTCGGGTTGCCAACCCTTTATATGGCATCCTGTAGAATGGGTCTTGATCCCAATTCAGGACTCAATATGCTACTATCATATGAATATTAATAATGAGATGACTAAATATTAAAGGTAGCATTGTAACAAACAGTACCAATTACCATTCAAACATCTTGTGACACTTTTCTCAAATACAGCTGAGTAAGCTGGGTGCATTCTATTTACCAATTTGACACAGAAATTGAGGATTCTTTCATATTCAGAAAGAATTTCCTAAGAGCCCTGACATTCCCACTTGAAGTCATCCCTATGAGAATTAAATACTCTGTCACTTGTAAATGTTTATTGGTAGAAAAGCAACCCCTAAAGCTAGTAGCTATTTTCTGTGCAGTTGTATCTTATAAAGTACGTTTTTCTCTGTGGACGCATTATGCTCAAAGAAGCCAAAAATGTCTCCCAGGGAGCCCTCTTTTATTTATTCCCTGAGATGAGAGAGTAAAATGGGAAACTTGCATAGAACCACTTGGAAGATTTGTTAATACAGAAGACAAGAAATTCAGCATGTGCTCTATTCTTACATGGTGTAAATTCTTTGTTCACAGTTTACCTCACATTCAGTGTAAAAAAAAAAAAACAGTTATCTGCAGAAGTGAAGTAATATGATAAATAGGAAAATGGATCTGAAATTAGTACCAATTGGGAAACAAGATAGTTTGTTTGCAGATCTGTAGTGGAAATCTGTGCCCCTTAAATGCTCTCTAAAGCAGCTCCTAGTCTTACTCTCTTCAGAAAATAGACAGAAGACACTTGGAAACACAGGCTACATGTGACTAAACTTGGAAATGCAAAGTCTCTGCTTCAGAGTCTTTTAACCATACCTGTTCAATGGCTACTACAGGATTAAGGTGATCTCCTCTGTTTGTGTGGAAGCGTTTCCATTCATTCCTACAGCAGTCTTGCACTACTGATGGCTTTTTGCTTCTGTGTATGCTTGTGTACATTGGTTTCAGGCCCTACATGTGCAAGAGCAACGAAAACAGCAAGTTAGAAAAGGAGGTATGCTCATCTTTCCTGCTAGGTTCCTCCCCCCTCTTTCATTCTCTTCCCTAGCCTGCTGGGAATCAAAAGAGATGTATTTTCTAATCAGCATTAGAACTGGCACATGAATCAACAGCACCTTCTTACTGTCCTGAGGCTCTGAGGCATAAACTTTTACTTTGCATCATAAATGTCATGGAATAAGATGTTTGCCATGTGAATTCAGGATGAGACTTGTTTGCCAGCAACCTATTGGTGCTGCACTCCTAAAGCCTGAGTGGGAAGACTCAGAAAAAAACATTCTAATACATCTTAACATTCTCCAATGTCATCCCCTTCTCTTGTGGATTTCAGGTCAGTTACAACTTTTCTCATAGCATCCAGTAAGCACCCAGTTGAAAAGAACATCTTTAAAAGTCAAGGAACATGATTACTGGAGACTGTGGAATAAACAAGGTCACCAGAACACTTATGCCCATCTAGTGCTGTTTCCTGCATGTGCAGCTGGCTATGTGTGCGTTTGTCTACAGAGAAGGGAATTAACTTGGATCACTTGATAAGTTCTGCAACACTTTGCATTACTATCTAGAAACCCTAAGTTCTTTCACTACGGATTTGCACCCTGTTCTGCTCTGGGAATAGAAATAATAGAAGGAACATCTGTGGCAAAAACAGCCTTGGGGCATTTCCACTGGAGTTTTAAGAACTATATTAATTTGGTTAAAAAGCTTTAATGTGACTCATCTCCCTTCCTCGTCAGGAGGGAGGACAACAGGTTCCCAGCAAAAGTATTTTGAGTGCAGAAGTGTTGCTGTCTTCCCTAGCCCTTGCACAGAGTCTCTGCCATTTATAAAGTTATGGGAAAGATGAGATTAGTTGGCTCATTTATTTCCAAAGGTCAATTACTGGGATTTGTTTTGGGGCTTGGTATTTTGGGTGTTTTGTAAAATGTCATTAAATGTGAATGTTTCTGGAGATGTGCAGTGAAAGCAGACATTACCACCACAGTGCAGGTCCTACAGAAGACAAGAAAAAAGTAATTATAGTTTGTGCAAAGATAGAACTGTCTGGAAAGAGAACAATAAAAGATGCCAGCAAAGGAGAATATTTTTATACTTGAAAGTGACAGTGTATACAAACTGCATTGGGAGCTTCATTAATTCACAGTTTTGTTTGTTTCCATTGTTGCCTGCTCTCTTCAAGTAGTTTGATGGTGGGTATCAAGGGAATAAACTGGATCACAATGGAAACTGTAGAGCAAGAGTTCATCAAGCAGTCTGTACAAGTCTCTAGAATATTTGCATTGTATCTTGGAGCTATTTGTTCTATTTTTACATTTCTCTGCCCTGTTCCATTTTTCTGGGCTTGAAAAGCTACCAGATTATCCTAACTTTAGGATTCCCCTAACGTTTAGTTGCTTTAATGTCAATATCTTTTGAAACAAATTAAGTTCTCTTTCCCTTTGGAAGGGAGCGAAACAGATAAACACTCTGCTTTGGGGATTACTGTTACCTTGTTGTGAATGATGCCTAATTATTCTAAACACCGCAGCATTTTGTATCCTCTGTGGGAAGTAATCTCTTCTCTGCTGATTATCTGCCCCCACATGCGCTATAGTGGGTAACAGGCCAATGATTTCTGGCTCTGTAGAATAAATTTAATTCTTTTTCTGGGCCATGTGTAAAGCCCAGGCATGGAGAAGAATGTAAAACAGATGTATTTTAGTCACGGAGCACCTGCAGCGTCTCTGCCCTGCCGTAGACTTGATGAAATAAAATAATATTAAGCCCCTTTAATACGTTTCTGTGCTACAAATTCTGCCTTGGGCAGTGGGTCAGTAGACAAAATGTAATCCAGGGATTTATGCTGTTAGAGCATGAACTGCTAATGCATTCCAACAAACCAGTGACTAGAACCACCTCCTGTTCCAGATATGAACTTACAAACGAGCTCTCTGACCTCCTGCCTGTCCTGCCCTTCTAGCTCACTGAGAAGTTTGAATTAATCTATATTTTTATATGGCTAGAGTTTGTTTTGAAAATGAGTGCAGTGACTCTGACTGGGAACCTGCTTAAGGAGTGGCAATTGGAGTACTGTGTTTCTGGTAACTGGTTACTGGGCATGATTCTTTTTGGTCCATCTGTAGTTTCTTCATGGAAGTTGGTTGTAGTTCTAGGTAAAGAGAATTAATAGATCCCAAGGCCAGAAGAGTCCATTATGCTAATATAATTTAGTCTCCTTCCCAACTAACTAACACTCTCTCTCTCACACACACACACACACACACACACACACATGCTACCCTGAAATAATCCCTAAATTCTATCTTTTAGAAGAACGTCCCACTTTAATTTAAAAATAGTCAGTGGTGGAGAATCCAATGTGACCATAATAAGTTGTTCCAATGACTAATTACTCTTGACTGTCACAAATTTGTATTTTAATTCCTCGAATCTGAATTTTTCTAGTTTCATCTTCCAGCCATTGGATCATGTTATATTTTTCTCTACTAGAGTGAAGGCCCATTATTAAATATTTGTTCTCCAGGCAGGTCCTTACAAACTAATCAAGTCACCTCATACCTTCTCTTGTTCAGCTAAATGGATGGAGCTCCTGGAGTCTCATTATACAGCTTACCACAAAAACTCCAGTAATCAAGCCTGAAGGCATGAAAACATGACTTGCAATGGCCACCTCAGTATCTGATGTGATTGGGTCCAACAGTCTGAGTGCAGATACTTTTAATAGAAGGGGTGGGGGGAGTTGTCATGGAAGTAAGTTCTTCAAATATTTCCTTCTTCCTGTCAGTCTCATCTCAGTCTTGTAAGGGTTCATCTTCAGTCGCTAATTTTAGCAGACAAGGAAAGCTTGGAGGAGATGACGTTAGCATCTAGTAAAGGAGGTATGGATTTGCTTGTTTTCTTTGCTTTACTAGTATTGCAGCCCATGTTGTGTCTCAAACTCTCAAAGGCTCCATATAGGTATGGCATAGCATGGTACAGGGCGGAAAAAAACTTGAGAGGGCCTTTGTGTTGGAGATAAAACTGTCCATAATGGCTGTCTAGGTTCAGACACTTTAGCTTATGCTCATCTGGTTCCAGACTTTCCTCTCCAGGAGAACTCAAAGACTGATGACAGGTGACCATTCCTCTTCTCTAAAGGCCCTCCCCTGCAGGATCTTGCAGGTATTTATACTTTTGATGGCCTAGCTATATCAGTCAAGGATGTGATGAGGTGTGATCTCTGACTGACGTCTGTACTGGTCAAAGGGCTTCGAATTGATGCAGTATAACTTGCCAGTATAGATTATTTTGCTAGGAGGGAGTGGTTTTATTATAAGGATACAAAGCATTGTTTTGCTGGTATACACTGTGTGCGCATTCAGAGCACTTTCCTTGTATAGTCTGCCAGTATAGCTGTATGGTAGTGTGCCAAACTGTACCTCATTTAGACCTGGTCTCACTCCCCAGTGATGCCACCACAACTATCAAATGCTGAAAAGGATCAGTTCCTGGATGAAACAGCAGCTGGCTCAAACGCAATTCAGGCAACACCAAAAATGGTGCAGATCGGGGGCGGGGGGAAGCTTTGGAGAACTTAGTGAGACGCTGCCTTCCTACACCCTTCCATTGAAAGCATGCCGTTTATGTTCATCAAAGTGCTGCAAAGCCCCATGGTCATGTTTGACTATCACTGAGCTTGGATAATCAGATAGCTTTTGACTTAAACACCTTTTTACCTGCTGCTTCCTGGGAAACTCTGTCCTGTCCTGCCAGGTTAGGAGCCTGGTACAGTGATTCATGCATTATTTACCTGCAGGCTTGACTACTATAATTCACCATATCTGAACCTGAATGTGAACACTGTCCAAAGGCATCAGACAGTACAAAATCCAGTGGTCCATCTCCTACACAATTTTGGCTCCTGTGAGTACTGACAGCCCATCCTTTAGACCTGACGTTGGTTCCCACTCCTCTTCTGATACAGTACAAGGCCTCGATCCTAATCTTCAAAGCAATCAGTGGGCCATATCTCAGCTACACTAGAGATTGCATCTCGACCTCATCACTGCCAAGACAGTTGTGCTCCTGTGGAATAAGACAGATCACAAAACTCGTACTGTACCACCTGAGAGTTTGGGAATAAAAATTCTCAGTTGAAGGACTCCGACTTTGGAACCAGTTATCAGATATCATGTGAATTCAAGGTCTTTCCTCCTTTTTAAAAGTGCATGAAAGCCTTCTTTGACAAAGCTTTTCCAGAATAAACCCTTTTCTCCTCCAAAAAATACAAAGTAAAAAAAAAACTACCAAAAAGCAAACATCCTCCTTCCCCAGCCACAGTCACGTGCTGTCACTCCTAGCCAAGTTTTCTATAGCTCAGAAAAGGTGAAGAGCTAGAGAAGTTAAGTCAAATAGAGGCTTTGCTATTGACTATTTTTTCTTACAAAGAACAAGTTCAACATTGCACTGATGAGCAGCAGTACAAAGTCCAGTGATAAAAGAGAACAGACATCTCAGGGCAGTTTGAGTCATGCCAGCCTCTTGGGGGACTGTACAGGAGTATGGTAGCTTCAAATATCAGATGCCCCACTGAGGTCCAGGAGGATGAAGATAAATGTTTTTCGATTGTAAGTGGACAGGAGGCCGTCCTCCAGAGTGCTGTCTATGCCAGTGGTTCTCAGCCTTTTTGAGTGAAAGCCCCACTAATTAACACTAGGTAAAACGTCCTCCTCCACTTCACCCCTTCACTGGCCATAAAGTCACACAACCCCTATAAACACACAATAATAATTACTCCAAATTGCATAAATAATAACAATAAATTACTCCTACTTGTTGCAAGCTAAGCCTTTTCTGGCACAGCCACCACCACATGCCTAGTATGGCTGTGCCTCTTCCTGTCTCTCATGGACTGAAGGTAATGGAGGCAGGCCCTGGTGGGTTGGCTGGGATGGGGGCTACTCCTCCACTCTTGTCTCAGTGGAACTTGTGAGGTTAAATAACCTCAATATTACTGAAGTCTTATGGACACCCTGTAATCTTTGGAGTCCTGCCCACCAAGCTGGGAACTATTGGTCTATGCCATTCTCTGGACTGGACAGGGTCCCATATGTGCTGTAGAAAAGTGTTATTAGATACACATTTTTTGGCAATTTTCTATTAGTTTGTTGGGGGAAAGGAAGAGTTTGGGGTAACCAAATATGAAACTGTTTTGTATTGCAAGGCTCAGTTGTTTTGAGGAGAGGAGAGGTGGCTTTGGTTGTTTACTTTGTTAGAGGTGGTACATGGACATACAGTTGGTGCAGTTTAGCTGTAAAGGAGCAGTGCTCTGAGTTCTCAGGAGCACCTCGTAGCAAACAATAGCTCTTGTGCATGAATCTTACTTGAGGGGGAAGAAGAGGAAGGGTTAAAAAAGGAGCTGGTCTAATATTTGTGTCACATTTTCAAGAGCTTATTGCCTAGCAGTTTCCATTTTTCTCTAGATGCCTAAATGGGGAGTAGAACTGTCTCAGAATCTGGCTCCAGTTGTATGTGCTGAACACTGTTGAAAATCTGTTTCTATGCACCTTGGCAAAAATTTGTACATGTGAATAATCTTTAATGCTTGCCATTGAAGCAGCTATTAATTTGTGAACTTTTTCTATGCTCTGTGTGCCCATTTCCTGTCTGCAGACATAAGTAGGTCTGTAATTTTGGTTTGTCAAGCATAGTGGCCTGTTGACATTTTGCAGTTATTTTAACCTCGCTGTTTCTGCATTTATATACATGCATGTAGTCTTTATATAGAATTGTGCGTAAACACACATGCAGCCCTCGACAATATGCACTTTGGTATGTAATTTTGCAGTACCTTCATCTCTAAGGCATCTGGGCATTTTTGGGTTCTGCCTGAATCTCCATCAATTAGAATTTCAGATCAGCAGGAAAGTGTAAAAATTCTTGCAAGAGGTTGAAGAAACCAGAACACATGGAGTAGAATTCTGCACAGGAATAAGTCTGCAACTTTATGAGGCCACTTTTGAAGAGGCTCCAAATTGAGTATCTGTGAGGAATCAAGTGTGGTGTTAATTAAAATATGGAAGTAGCATGAGCTGCAATTTCTGGTGCCTTTGAACTTGTGTCTTTTCATTTAGGAATAAAGCTGACAAAGGACAGCACTAGTGTGAAGCTAGGACTGAATTTAAAATGTCAAGTGCTCTGACTTTGGCTGTGAAACTTGGCTTTGCTTCCATTTCCCTATCTGGGGAATCTTCCATTCAAAGGTTGTAGGAGGGGTTGATGTTACTTACATATGGAAGGAGGGAGTCAGTTTTCAGAATGGTTTGTGCATATGGCCACAATCTCTGTGCATAACTTTGCAAATGAACAGCTGTTTGAGCCAGCACTTCAGGAGAGAATTGCTCACTTTTGCTTTGACTAGTGAACCACCTCTGAACATTTATGTTTTCAAATTTATGACTCAGAAAATAGCTACAACTTTTATAGGATTTTACAGTCAGATTTGTCATATTACACTAATGAGGTGTTTGCAATTGTGTGAATTGATGGATTTAGAAATTACTAAAATAAAACCCGACTAAAGAGGAATTTTGGGTTTTGTCTTAGATGAGTCTACAGCCCAGCACCTTTGCTATGTAAACTTTGAAGTAAGTCTGGCAGTTTTGATTCCTACCAAAAATAAAGCTTGATGTGGAAAGGTGAACAGTTATTAAATGGTAGTTATGGCAGTGTTCCATTGCTTTTTTTTTTTTTTTTTGATAATTTAGCCTAAGATCTATGAGACAAGGGCATTGTGTCTTCTGTTTCTAAATTGCTATGCAAAGTTATGTCATTACATAAATGTTTAATAAGAATAGTCTTGGTTGCCGCTTGTATTTCAGCCCTTTGCTAGCTTTTCAAAACATGCTCATATCCCAAAGAAAGTATTTTGCCATGAGAGGTTTTTGGATTCCTAAATTCAGGGATCAGCATTTGGAAATATGTGGTCTTCCTTTTTGTTTTGCCTACTTTGTAGACACTGAACTCCTCCTGTGGCTATTTATCAAGAATAGGACTTCTTGGAATTCTCCAGCAGACTCCACTCCTGAAGGTCTGAGGTCTCCAGATCTGCCAAAAACCTATACCAGACCCTGTAATCAACCCCTCTTCCTATAGCTTTCTTGCAGGCTTGCAATGAAAGTAAAACTCTTAGCTTACAGTAACACTTCAGCACATATGGGCCTTTTTCCAGGACCAAACTTCCTGACAAGAAGTACATAAAGTGTAGTGCACGGACATCTGCCACCTGGAGATGAAGTCTTTCATTTTGCCATAGTTTTAATATGGCATTGCTTTTGATAAGCTTCCCTTAGCTGACAGGTATTTCCCCAACGAGAAGTTGTTTTGCTTGTTAAAGTGTCCTACCAAAGGCATTTCTGTACTAAAATCCTTTAAGATACACAGCCTGTATCTAGGATCTTTCAGTAATGAACTTATATACCACAAAAGCTCATTAAACTCTACTTTCTAACCAAAAGGGAGCTCCTGGTTCTCAGGAGACTGTTTCATCTCTTAAATGTGGACTGGCTTTAAGGATAAGAGTAGAGAGAAACATATTGGCCTTCTCGCCTAGTGCACATAAATTAATAATGTAATTACTGTCAAAGTTGATGATCCTAAGATTGGAATGAGCACTTCCACACACAACAGGCTATATACTGTCCACCCAGATACCTAAGGCTAATAAAGCAAGGAGAAAATATGAAAACCGTAATACGTCTGTGAACTAGTGACAGTTTTTCAGAACTGTACTGTTAGAAAACCTAGCTCCAGTAAGGTGATGCGTGTTCATTTAAACTCTTGGGCATTTTGGAAAATTTTATACTTTTACCTATTTAAAAAAAGCCCAAGACACAATAACATACAAACTTGTCTTAAGTACAGTATTAAAAATCCTGTATTAGATATTGGCTTTTTAATACTGGGACTTTTATTTATTCAGTTCTAGGCATCATTACTATGTAGTGTGAACATCTGGTGCTGACCACTGCCAGTGACAGGATACTAAACTAGACAGATCTCAGGTTTGCTCCAGTATAACACCTGGTCCCAACTGGTATCATTCAGCAGTATTTTCATTAGTGGAGAAGCAGCCTACTACCCGTAATCTCACTGGAGACTTTCCTGACTCCTTTGTGTACAGGAGCGAATCAAGCAAGTAGCCTGCTAAGCATTACAGCTGATGGCCCAGGGCATTCTTACTTTAACCATCTTCTTGATCTGACCTCGGAAGTGCTTTGTATTTCCTGCGTTATGACAGCAGTTGGGAATAAAATGAGGATAGGGATACAGAAGGAAACTTTTTATATCTTAATTTAGTCTGAATCTTTGTTTTGTTAAATAGCCTACCAGAAAAGGAAACTCCCTCTTTGTTGCTGTATCCCCAGAGTAAGTGCTTGGAATGAGATAAGGATCTGAAATACAGAGAAGTCTATAGCAGATGTCATTGAAACTGCGAGCCAAAATAAATCCATTTTGTCTTCAAATCACTTTTGTAAAAGTGAGTCCTCATGAGATTTTCTTGTATTGCTTTTCTTAAGGATCGGACTATTGTAAAGGCAGCGTATTGGTTCTCGTCTCTGTAGCGGTGTGTGGCACACTCTTTTAGAAGCTTGAAATAATTGTGATTTTTATCTGCTCTGAGTTCTTATGAAGAGGCAGCAGAACAGTGTTCTGGAAGGCAGAATTATGTCCTTTGAGCTATCAAGCAGGAAGGATACTGTTGTCGTACATTATATTGCACTGCTTTTCAGATGCAGTGGATTATGCCAACCTGGCAGCTGTGTGCTGCTCTTCAGCACTTTTCTCTTTCACAGGCCTTCAAAAACACTACTTACAATAAAACAAACAAGGAATCTAGTGGCACTTCTAAAGACTAACAAATTTAATCATCACATGTTAGTCTTTTTAAGTGCCACCAGAGTCCTTTTTTTTTTTTTTTTTTTTTTTGCTGAACTAGAGTAACACGGCTACCCCTCTGGAACTGCTTGCAATGTCCCTGTGAGGTAATTATTATTCTTATTTAAAGATGGGGTGATAGAGGCAAAGAGATCTGCTCAAAGTTACCAAATATCCGTGACAGAGCCAGTGTAGACTTGGACTCAGATATGTTAAGTGCCTAAAAAAACCACTTTAAATATAGGTAAACTCCTTTGTTGTCTCTCTCCCACTGTGATACAAAACAGCACTGAATTTAAAATTGTTCCTACCAATATTTATTGTGACGTCAGGAAAACAAATGAAAATGTGAAGTTTGTATTGCTCTTGAAAGCCCACCAATCCCCATCATCATGCTGCTTTCCTGCTCTCCTGGGTGGCATAGGACTCAGCCATTTCGAGGGAATCTTTAACACAGTACATTCTTTCCTTCTCCTTGGCAGGTTATGTGTTCTGTATGTTACATCGCCTGCCTGAACAACATGACTGCACATTTGACCACATGGGACGTGGGCGTGAGGAAGCCATTATGAAAATGGTGAAACTGGACCGGAAAGTAGGGAGATCTTGCCAGCGCATCGGCGAAGGCTGTTCCTGAGTGCGAGACTCTGCAACCAAATGCTGTTCTTAGTTCACTAACGTTAGCCTTATTTAGGACAAAGTCAGCCAGACACCTTGTACTGGGCAAGTTTCAGACTACAGCCAATCAGTTTCCTTTCTTTAGCCAACCGTCCTGGTACTGTAGTGTAGGGGTTGATGGTGGTTGAAAATGATTTCTGGCTGGTCACAAAGGTGCCTGCTAGCCAATGTACAAAATTAAAACATGAAAAAATATTTTTCAGTGTGGCTAGTGGATTTAAAACACAACAAAATGAAAAAATCCAAAGGCTTCTATTATTGTTGGAGTCAAACTCCAAAAGCCTTATGCTGGAAACCTTCCAGCTGCAGAGTTAAAATAAACAGCTGAGTAGAAGCTGGTGTAAACATTTGCTATGCACACAGCTTTCAGACAAACTGTGTTTAATGTGCAGCCTTTCCCCTCTTCACTCCTAGTTAATCTTGAAGAGGTAAAACTTCCATTGAGGGCAGCCATGGTAGCTGCTTAACCCAAAAGACCTGATTGGTCACCTATGCCTTCATCGCATGTGGCTTTTGAGGTTAGGCAGTGTCACCAGCATCAGGGTTTCTGCTGGGGAGGCAACATCTTTCTGGTTCTTCCCAGAAAGCCAAAAGAGAGGGGGACAGAGATTCTTATGAAAAAAATTTATATCTAATTTGCTGCAGAAAACCTGTTTTTCTTCATTTAAATTATGGTGATCTCATTTTAAAGCTGGCTCCATCCTGGAGCAGAAAACAGTATGTATTCTCTACATGGCATGTATAGAATTTCTAAGACTGTCTGACCAGATTCCACATTTGTTAAGTATGCCGAGCAATGCTGCCATTCCCGCTCGCCAAAACCTGATTGGCTCTTGTTTGCCTTTTGCTAAGTGCAGGTATCTGATAATTGATCAAATAAGGCTAATTCACAGCACAGTAGCCAAGGCTGGATTCTACAGACTGACTTTCTGTAGCTAGACATATATATTGGGGGGAAAAAAGGACATTTTGTAGCAAACGGAATTCAGTAACAGTATTGGGGAACAACCAGGAAAGCATCCTTCATCAGCTTGAGTTTTACTTCTCGCTTCCAGAGTGTTACCAAGATAATCAAATGGGCTATGTCAGCCTTGTTTCTATGCAGCTCGATGCTCTCATGAAAATCTCTGCCCGCATATATTGCAAAGCAAGGGTATGTGAAATGCATTACATGGAACAGAAAACGTTTTGGATCTGTTGTTTAGACTTATGTGCTCTTTCACACAGAGCCACATGGAGCTGAATGGCACAGATTGTGCTAGTTTGCATCAAAACAACAACAACAGAAAAGAGCATATCTCCTGTAGACAAAGTTTATTCAGGTCAAGAGGAGGCATGCTGATTTGGCTCCAGCTAGTCCTGTGTGGTTATGGTTTCCTGACACAAGTTAGTAAAGCATTAACAATCAAGTAGTTTAGTGGGAAAACTGAGAAGCAGAAGGATTTTGTATAGTTCGAAAAAATGGGTTGTGTGAAGCTTCCAGTGGGAGTAAAGCAGCCTGTTGTCACTTCAAAAAAGGTGGGGGGAGGGAGAGAGGAGAGCTGAAATAAGTCATCCTCTATTCCATTTATGTTAAAGGTAAATAATTTCATACAAGCCAAATTAAATTTTAGTTTGGTAGCCAGACAGAACCATTTAATGAAACAACTCAATTTTTTTTAATACACTCAGCATCAGCCTGTATTAGTGTGAATTACTCAAGAAAGAAACCAGAAACGTTCCATCACTTGTCAAATGCAAGCTCCATAAACCAAACTGGTTTTTATTATTCAAGGCTATGGAATCAGCAACAAAATTTCTAGCTGGATTTTCAGGAAATGATCTCACTCCACCCTGGTGAGGGGCAAGCTGAGGAGAGTCAAACATGTGCCATGAAGAATTTAAAAATCATGGATTTCAGCTGTTGCTGTGATACGCACTTTCTTTTCCTCTAAAATCTTTGCTGGACATTCTGAGTGACACACACGTCTCATCCACATTAATACAGACTATGCTAGGTAGCCCTGTTATAAATGCACGGTTGATTTCGAGGTGGCTCTTAAGAGAACACTACTCAAAGTCATGTGGAGTATGGGCAATGTTCACTTTAAAAAAAAAAAAAAAAAAAAAGAAGAAGAAGAAGGTGGGGGGAGAGGTTGTTCCTTTGCAGTATCTGTTCTGTGAAGTTTGTTAAAGGTAAAGAAAGCTTCAGTTCTTGTATCTTTAAAGAAAATCTTATTTAACCCTTTTGTGTTCTAGATTTACTTACACATGTAGCCTAGAGCTCAGTTTTAGTTTAACATTGTGAAAATATTAAAAGAATCTTGTAACTTTATTCTTTTTCCTCCTGCTAAAAAAAAAAAAAAAAAAAAAAAAAATTAAACCAATCAGACTAAAGTTTGAATTCCTCTCTGACTATTCCAGCAGGTCCTGTTGATCTGCACTGTTCATGAAATGTGAATGGGGAGAAAAAGCCTCAGCCCTGGGCCAGTGATTTCAAATTGTGTTTAAAGTCAGTGGGAAGGGAGCTGTAGCTTCTGCCAGTCATTGGAGTTAGCACTTCTGCAGGGTGAAGTTTATCAGTTTCTTTTGTAAACAAATCTAGATAAATCTGCTGTAATCTCAGTTGTGGGAAATAAAGTTTTTTGTGAGGTTAGTCACTTGTGGAAATCAAAAAAATTTCTTTGCTCTTAAGTTCCAGGCACATGGTGCTGCATTGTGACAATGGTATGAGGTAAAAAAATGTCTGCTGAAGTAAATGTTCTTTAATTCATTTTGTCGGTTTCACCTGCAATAGCTGCACTCAGAATGTAAAGTATAGTTATGAGTTGTTCATAATTGAGGAATTAGGAGCTAAAGTATATTGACTGGATCTTAAGTCATTTAGAGGCCTAAAAACATGAGACCAGTTGACTAACAGTGGAATGTGTTGAAAAGGGGGAAAAAGTCACACTGGTATTACCTAAGTTAATTTCTTTAAATTCAGTTTGTAATTAAAATTATGCCTGAATCTTGGGACATGTAGCCCCTATTTTTTTCCCCCTCAAATGAACACTCTACTCTCAAAGATAAAACTGTGTTTTGTGGTTCTTGCCCACCACAGCAGTAGGCTAGCAAAGGTTAGTCACAATGGGTATGTCTACACTGGAGGCTTAAGTCAACTTAAGCAACTCCCTGGCCACAATTGGGGTTCATTAAGTCAACTTAAGCACTTGCTTAAGTCAGCTTAATAAGTCCTGCCCTTAATGTCGACTTTGCCCTAGTCCACACATAGGGCTTTTCTCGGCGGCAGTCAACTGGCATTTACACAAGGCACATTAAAATGCCTTGCATAAATGCTAGCGACTTGCTACGCTGCCAGGACACAGTGGGGAAAGCCGACTGCAAATCCCTTGCATTTGGCTTTCCCCTATGCCTCATGGCTCCCTGGACTTCCGGCGCCAACTTCCAGGAGTGCAGCAGTGAGTTCAGACTCACTGCTAAGCACTCCTGGAACGCTGGGTTAATGGGAGTGATTTTGCCGCCGTCAGTATAGGCATAGCCTTTTCAGATTACTTTATTAAGTTGACTTAACAAAATGTGCCTGTTAAAGATGACTTAATAAAGTTGACTTGGTGCATTAGAGCCATTTAAGTTGGCTTTATAAAGTCAACTTAAGCCGGGGGCGAATTTAAAGGTGACTTAATAAAGCCCATTAAAATCAACTTAATAAAGTTGACTTTAATTGGGTCCCCTGGCTTAAGTCGACTTTATAAAGTTGACTTACACTAATGGGGCCTCTTGAAGTTGCCTTAATAGGGTCAACTTTAAGTCAGCCTTATTAAAATCACTTACCTGAGCCCTGTTAGGTAGACAGCCAATGAGAGAGCTCCCACCTGCCACTGGTGTTAGTTCCAAGGAACCAAGAGTTCAGAACAAAGAGGGAGATCTCTTCTCCAGGATGAGCGGAGACCTCCCTCCAAATCCTTTCCTTCTCTGTATCTGCTATGGTCTGTTTTGAAACAATTAAGCCTATTTTCCTGCAGAAAGTGAATTTAACCATGTGAAAACACTGGCACCGATAGTACTCGTTAAATAGGACAAAGCATTATGTGTACACGCAGGAGCACCACTGGCCTGGAAAAAGACCCAGGGCTTGGCATGCTGAGACTTGGGGCTTGCATGCCGCTGCCATGGGCAGCCCAGTGGAGGACCTGGGGCTCGAGCCCCATAAGCCTGGTGCCAGCAATGCCTTTGTGTACACATGCAATTAGACTTCAGTCAGAAAGTGCAACATTCACTGACCCTGTACCTTTACACCTGATCAGAAAAAATTATTTTTTCTGAGGAAAAAATGAGGTGATGGGAGGAGGGTGTCAGTTTTTTGCCCAACTCCAAACCCCAATCTTCTTGGTTGTATTTTGGTATGTGATATATTTGATATGATTTGAGTTGACTTTGTGTAGCACAAACTAAATTATGTATATGAGAACAATCAACTCTTCTTTCTCATGTGACATTGCTGCAATTTGTGTCTAGACCTCCAAGGGTGAAAGTTCTGTCTTGCAATGTTTATTTTAACATTTTTTCAAAAGGAAGAGAGCTGGAATTGGTTATGAAATGCAGATTTGATAATGGATTCCAAATGGCCCTTCAGCAAAATCATTAATGCCCTACACAGGATGGTCCACTGTAGACCAGTGGTTTTCAGACTTAGGTTGGGACCGAGTACTGTGTTGCTGACCCTCGGGTACTGGGTTGCAGTGCCCCCTACTGCTGCTGCCAAAGACTGGAATGCATTGCTCAAAGATGTAATTGTTTGGCTGTGGGCATAAATGATTTCTTTTCAACTGGTCCCGAGGAAAACAGTTTGAAAACCAGTGAAAAGCATTGGAGCTTGTGTCTATTCTTGGATTTATTTGAAGGAAGTGAATGAATTCTTCTCTATTTTTATGCAAACTCTCAGTGGCCTAGTGGTAGTTTACAGCACTGTATTTTTCTGACTGTACATCATTCCTGTCTCTGCGTTAATGTTTTCCTCCTGTTCAGCTACCCCCCAAGCCAGTTGGGCAGGTGGAAGTAGTGTTCCACATGTCCTGCTATCTTTACTTCATTGATTTGGGGCATTCCCAATAAGGCATTAGTGTTCATTCTCTTCATTTTGCAATCCTTAGAGTTTAAGATGAGGCAGGCTGACGCAGGGCTTTGTTCTTCAATGTTCTTGGGACTCCATAAGGATCACAGACATATGGATGGGTGGCCCTGCCTCTCAGGATGTCAGACACATTGCGCCCTTGTGTCGTGCCAAGAGATTCTATCACAGTAGCTGTTCATGCTGCACGCAAGCTCCCTGCAGAGCCATTGGCCACCAAGGCTCTTGTGTGCAGCCAGAGCCCCCTCTATCGCTTCCTTACCAACTGCTGTCAGTTAAAGATGGAGACTGCAGTTGCTTCTAGTCTTCCACCCTGTTAGAGACAAATTAGTTAGTGTTTGGTTAGGTTTGATAACAGTAGTGGTAGTGATAGTAATAGTACCCTTAACATATTTGTACTAAATTAAAAAAAAAAAAGAGAGAGAGAGAGAGACAGAGAAAAGACGTAGCTTCTGACATGCCCAGTTCATCAGGTTTCAAGAGGTGCTCCCTCTGGAGGGAAGTTATGCCCATTTCAGATGGACATACTGAATCTATCCACTGCCTGGGCAAAAGGCATATAGCTCAGAAATGCCCACATTATAAAAACCTGAAGGCAAGAACCAGGAAAGACGGGGAGCTGAGGATGAAGATGATTCTCATGGAGAAGTCTCTCAGATCTGCATCAGACCCTTGGCAGGAGCCTGGTTCAGACTCGGACAGGAGTCATGCTCGGAAGAGAACTTCTCCCTTGTTGAATACCCCCACAAAAAGGGCAGTATTGAGTAAGCCAGTGGTGAGACTTAAATTTCTTGGCAATACAGCAGCAAGGATGTGGCCAGCAGGAGAGGCAAGATCAGAAAAGCCCCTCCTCATCAATAGCCATTTCGGCACTACAGCAATTTACTAGTGTGGTGGTGCCAGTCACGGCGCAGACTGGGGGATCAGTGTGTGGAGCCCCACCAGCACTGAGGGCTAAAAGGCACAGATGCGGTGCCCAAGACTGCAGAGTCGGGCGTGGAGCTGAAGCAGTCCAGTTCCGCACTGCAGCTCACAGCGGCACCGAAGAGAAGGCAGACACCCAACACTGTGATGAGCAATGGAGTGGAGAGAGAGATTCCCCCAGCTCGGTCAATTATCCCCATACATGAGGACCCAATGAATAAAATGCCACTGGGGGGTAAACATAGAAGAAAAAGTATATAGAATATAATGAGAAAAACTCACCAGTTTTCTCATATGGTCTAGACTCTTCTCCTGTACTGTCGCAGCGGTCAGGCAAAGGGAATGAAATGGATGAACATGAAATTCTCTCTAGAATAGATACACCAAATAGACCTCCTGATTACGGAAATAAGAGAGATAGCAAACGCCATATCTATCCCTGGTTCCTGCTACCCTGGCTGTTACTCCTTCATAACATTCCAGAATTATTGGGAAAATTGGGAAACATGGCATCCACATCCAAAATCATAAATAGGGATAGCAAACACCATCAGGAAGGTGAGGTCATCTAGCTCCTCACAGTCATTGGAGCCATCCCTTGAGGTAATATAACACAGGATAGTGATTATGCATCTGACCCTGAGAATGAGCTTATTCCACATACCTCATTGACAGTGGTGGGCACTGTTCCCTCTAAGGTGCGCACCTGCACACAACTTTTCCATCCCCAGTGTGCACACATTGGCTGGCAGCACACAGGACTGAGGCTCAGTGACTGAGAACTTAGCAGCGGGCCAGGAGGGAGACACCGTCAGCTCCCAGAGCCCTGCAACCAGCACTGTCTCCAAGCCTGAGCCTTTTGTGGCAATGCTGGGCTGGAGAAAGACAGGAAAAAAAACCCGGCTGCAGCGAGAGGCTCAGGCTCAGAGACAGTGCTTGCTGCAGGTCTTTGGGAGCTGACTGTCTCCTCCTGCTGGCCAGCAGCTCGGATCTCAGCTGCTGAACTGAGCAGAGCAGTGCCTGCAGGGCATCCTCAGCACCGGCAGACGTGCAGCTGGGGAGGAGGTGGAGCCTGCCATCTGCTTTCTTTTCTCTTCATCTCTCTTCTTTCCATCTCTCTTTTCTTTCTTTCTCTTCCTTTTTTCTTTTTTCTCTTTCTTTTCTTGTTTCCTTCTTTTTCTCTTTTCCTTCCTTCTCTTTCTCTTCTCACTCGCCTTTCTTTTATTTTTTTTTTCTCTTCCTGACTTTGTTTCCTTCCTTTTCTTTTCTCTTCTCTCATTTCTCTTTTCCTTTCTTCTTTCTCCTATTTTTTCTTTCCCTTCCTTCCCTCTCTCCTCACTTCCCTTCCTCCTTTTCTCTCTTTCTTTCTACCTTTTTTCTTTTTTTCTCTTCTTTCTTCTCTTCCCTTCATTCTTTCTTTCTCGTCCTCGTTTCTTTCTTTCCTTCTCTCCATTTTTAAAAAAACTTTAAAAATTAGTTTAATTAAAAAGCTTTCTAAAAATTAAATTTCAAATAGCAATTCACATAAATTCAATTAAACCCAATTAATAAATTCTATTTACAATAAACACATTTTAAAACATAGTCATTTTAATAATAAACACATTTTAAAACATAGGCCTATTTTGTACAGAAGCAAGGAGTCTTGTGGCACTTAAAGACTAACAGATTTATTTATTGCATGTGCTTTCATGAGTGAAATCCCACTTTGTCAGATGCTTTGAAGACGGGAATTTACAGAATGCGATGAAAATAAATGCAAGGGAGTGTAAGACGTGATCAGGTCATACAGAAACAGCAAATCAGAGCAGTTGTTAAGATTCAAACACTGGGAAATAGCACGTAGACACGGGTGAAGTCAAATCGCCTGTTGTAATGGGAATAGAAAGCATAGTACTGATTCAATCCTGCTTTCACACAATCAAATCTGCATATCAGTTCAAATCTAGCTGTTTCTCTTTGAAGTCTTGACTTACTGGACTCACAAGTTACCATAAGGCAAAATTTCTGCTCACAAACTAAAATGTTTGCTTATGACATCCCAATCCTTAAAAGAAACATTGCTCTGGAACCATTAAGACAGCTTAAATGCTGTCAGTGATAACTAGCTGGCCTCCTTGTCAACTGTAACTCTTCGTGTAGAACACAGGAGATGAGGGTATTAGGCAGAAATGTGACAACTAGGATCCAGATTGAATATAACTTTGGTCTTGGGTTATATGAAAGCCATGAATTAATTTCTGTTTGATTGTATAGCAATTTAGGTGAATGCTAAACAACTTAGGTGTTTTTCATTAATTAAAAAAAAACAACTTTTAATAACAGCTTTTATTAATTTTTCATTGTTCTAGATTTTTCAGTAACTTTTGTCGCATGAGTTCGCGCACAAATTTTATTCAGAAAAAGTTTTGCACATGGGTTGAAAATTTTGCGCACAAGCCCTTACCTTAGAGGGAACATTGGTGGTGGGTGACAAAATCACAGCAAAATCATCAAGCAAGACAGATGACTTCAAGGAATTACTGGAGCTTTTCAAAAGAGTGACTCAAGATAAAGAAGTTTCCCTAGAGGAAGCATCTCAGAATAGTCACAGGCTCCTTCAGATTTTTCATACTACCACCTCATCAAAAATCACCCTTCCTATGAATGATGTGATTACAGAACCAGCAAATAATATATGGAGAATTCCAACATGTAAAAAGGCGGGTAAGAAATATCACATACTATCCGAAGATAATGAATTTTTGTTTTCACATCTACCACATAATTCACTAGTGATGGAGGTGGTGCAACAACATACTAGACAAGCACACGTCAAAGCGTCAACACAGGACAAGCATTGGAACCTTTTGTATAGAAAACATGCTCCTCTAACATACTCCAGCTAAGGATAACAAACCATACTGCTTTGTTAGTAAACTAGGATCATAATACTTACTCGAAGTTCTCTGAATTTCTTGAATTCATTGTGGAAGACAAGCAAGAACAAAACTAGTCCATAATCAAGGAGGGTCAGCTCCTAACCAGAACAGCATTACAAGCTGCCCTTGACTCCACCGATACAGTGGCTAGGACCATGGCTACAGCTATAGTGATACACAGAAACATCATGCTTATGCTTGGCAGCACTGCCAAAACAACTCCAGGTGAAGATAGAGGACTTACCGTTTGTTTGATAAGATGAAGTTGTTAGGAGAGAAGACAGATGAGGTGATGCATACATTAAAAGATTCTGGGGCCACTCTGTACACACTGGGAATCATTGCTCCTGCAAACACATCAATGAGGAGATCACAATTTAGATAAAAACCTTATCAATGCAAGGTTCCACAATACCAACATTAAAGACAACAAATGGATAGGAATAGGCAAAGTGGTCAGAGATGAAAGTGTACCCTAAACAATCAATCAGCACAGCAACTGTCATCTTTGACAAGACAACAGTTTTGAAAATTTGGTTGGGGGTATGAACAGCTCTCCCCATCCAGACAGGATAGACAACGAAACCACCTCTGGCCATTGTTTGAAACCATTCTTAAATAAATGGGAAGCTATCACATTGGACTGATTGGGTACTAGAAATCATAAGAAATGGTTATGCTATCCAATTTTCATCTGTAACTCCCAATCAAACCCCTACCCTGTCCCTTTTCAGGGACACAACTCACTCACAGCTGTTACAGCAGGAAGTGAGCTGCCTTTGGAGTTAGCTGCCATAAAACCAGTGCCACCATGCTATAGAGGGAGGGGGATGGAGACCAGTACTGGACTTGAGAAAGCTGAACAAGTTTATAAGAACCCACAAAGTCAAGACGGTCATATTGTCAACCATCATACCAATACTGGAATGGAGGAATTGATTTTCATTTCTCAACCTACAAGTTGCGCACTTTCATGTAACTATGCATATGGTACACACAAGACTTCTCCACTTTATGGTGCATCACAGCCATTGCCAGTACAGGGTACTATCCTTTGGAATTACAACAGCACCGAGAGTTTTCTCAAAACTTTTGGTGGTAGTCACCACACACCTACACAAGCAAGGCATAATTATCTTTCCATATCTAGACAACTGTCTACTAAAAATGAGGTCCATGGAACAGGCAAAATGGGCAATTCAACACATAATAATGGGCTTCCAGAATTTGGGTCTAAAGTTAAACTTCCAGAAGTCATCACTGACACTGAAGCAACAGCTGGAATTCATAGAGGCATTCCTGTATTCAGTGGCTGCAAGAACATCGCTACTGATGAAGATTCAAGACGCTGACAGAACTGATCAGGACAATGACGAACAGCCCAACAGTGTCTGTTCATATGTATCTCTAGTTGATGGGGCATATGGTGACCACAACCCAGGTGGGTCCACACGCTTGTCTGCATATGTGCTAATTGCAGACATGGCTGGCCTCTATTTACAGGACAAGAAAGAACAGTATTTTCAGGATGGTTGTGATGTCACAGGTGATCGACCAAGACCTGCAATGATGGATGCGACCACACGATATGATGATGGGAATAACTTTCATTTCAAGACCCACCATCAGTATTTCTGACGACAGATGCATCACTGATGGGCTTACATGGGAGATCACGTGGTAGAAGAATGTTGGCTGATGCAGGAGACAGAACTGCATATCGACATACTAGAGCTGTGTGTAGTGTGGAAAGCATGCAAGCATTTACTCCCAAGGATAGAAGACAAAAATGTAAAAGTCACAACAGACGCCGTTGTGTGTATTTATTGCATAAACAAGCAAGGAGGCACACACTCCCAGTCGCTTTGTAGAGAGGTTGTCTGATTATGGACATGGTGCCTCCGGCAGGGTAGCAGAACTTCAGCCTCATACTTACCTATGATTCTATGAATACCACAGCAGATATGCTCAGCAGACAGTTTGGAATAAAACAAGAATGGGAATTGAACAATCAGGTACTTCAAACTCTCTCTCAGAAATGGGGCTACCCTTTCATCAACCTGTTTGCAATGCAGATGAATCAGGAAGTGCCATCTGTTCTGCTCCAGAGTAGGGATAGGTCACAAATCCCTAGGGGATGCTTTCCTCTTAGATTAGAGCTGCCATCTCCTATATGCATTTCTTCCTGTACCATTACTACACAAGGTGCTATGGAAAGCTCAGATAGACAAGGCATCAATAATCCTGATTGCACCAGCGTGCTCAAGACAAATCTGGTTCCTTTACTTAGTTCAAATGGTGGTGTATCCCCCGATATTTCTACCTCTTTGCAGGGATCTCCTGTCACAGAACAACAGACATGGCCTTCACCTGAATTGGCGCAAACTTCATCTGATGGGATGGAAGATCCATGGTTCCAGTTATAGGAGTTAGTGTGTTCCGGGGGGGGCGGGGGGTGAAAAATATACTCCTTAAAGGCAGAAAACAGCTGACAAGGAAAACTTATCTGCAGAAATGGAAGAGACTCTTGCTGTGGTGTGCGAAACAACATCTCTCTCTTATCACAGCCCCCATTCCTGATATTCTTGAATATATGCTTTGATTCAAAGATTTGGGTCTTTCAGATACCTCTGTCAAGGTTAACATCGCTGCTATCTCAGCTTTTCATCTGAAAGAAAGAGAGACATCTGTGTTTACAGACTCAATCACAGAATGGTTTTTACGAGGGTTACAGTATGTATTCCTGGAAAGTGCACCAACTAAACCATGGGACCTTAATTTAGTACTAGAAACTATAATCAGGAAACCATTCAAACCTGTGGCAACTTGCTCCCTGGTACAGCTATCCATGAAGGTGTCATTCTTGGTAGCCGTAACATTGGCTAAGTGGGTTGGTGAGATTGGGCTGTGTAGAGCTACAGAGCATGCATATACAAATTTCCATCCTGATAAGGTGACGCTATGACCCATCCTAAGTTTGTGCCTGAGATCAACACCCAATTGCGCATCAACCAGGAAATCTCCCTTACCCACCTTCTGTCCAAAACCACATTCTGATTTGAGATCCACATTGCTGCACACTCTCGATGTTTGGAGAACCATCGCTTTCTATTTAGGCAGGACTAAACCATTCAGGAGATCACCCAGATTTTTCATCTCTGTAGCAGAACGGTCCAAAGCAACAACTATTTTATCTCAGAGAATATCTAAGTGGATAAAAGACTGCATACTTGTGGAATACGCTCTGAATAATTTGTTGCCACCAGAACGTGACAGGTTACGCTCAACACAAGCTGTGGCTACAACTATGGCTTTTCTCAGCAATGTGCTGTTAAGGGACACGTGCAGCCATTACATGGAGCTCCATTCATACTTTCACTAAACATTATGCTATAGAACAGATGCATTCGAACACTAACCAGGGCAGCACAGTTCTTGCCTCTGTTGACCACCCAACAGCCACACTGTTCCTCCTTCCTTAAGGGAAACTGTTCCATAGGCACCTAGACTGGAGCTCCCAGGGACATCACTCGATGAAGAATAGAAGCTTACTTACCTGGCAGTAACTGTTGTTGTTCAAGACGTGTGTCCCTGGGTATGCTCCACTATCCCTCCTCCTCCGCTCTACTGCGGAGTTGGGCAAAGCATTCTGCAGCTGAGGAGGAGTGGATTGGGGGGGGGGGCCCTCTGGCTGTGCTCAAGAGTGTCAGGAGCCAACAGCTCTGTGGGGAGCTCGCATGCAGCACGAGTGACTACTGCAATATAATGTCTGGGCTCAATGTGAGGGCACAACGAACACCTAAAGTGGAGCATAGCCAGGGACACACATCTTGAAGAACAACGGCTGCTGCCAGGTAAGCAACCTTCTAATCTCTTTATCTGAATGTTTTTGTCTTGTTTATGCTTATCTTTATCTAGTGGGGTTTTTTTAAGACTCCCCTCAATCCTTTGGATATACCAGATACCAGCCTGTACAATACACCCTGTCCTCCAGGCCAGTTTTTCTCAACCACTGCATCGGGACATATTACTGTAGTATCGCCACACAGCAATAAGTGTATCTCAGAGAGCTGGGGAGGAGGCTGGATTTGAGCCTGGGGGGGTAGGGCTGAGCGCTGGGTCCTGTAGGGTCTGGATATGCTGCCAAATGTGTCACAACCCACAAAAGGTTGAGAACCACTGCTTCAGGCTGTAGATGGGAGTGAGCAAGAGGAAAAGTAGACTAAAATCAGAATAAAGGATGTTCAAACTTATAAACATATATTAATTACAGCCACTTGCCATCTTCGGAAGTCAGCCCTGATCACAAAGTTTATCTTGCTTATTACAAAAATCCATGCTGTGTTGCGACAGACTTTTAAAGGGGGGTGGGAGACAATCTGAATAGCGTCCTGGTGTCTGATTCAACATCTGGAAGTCCATTTATTTGCAAAGTAAGTAAAAGGGAAGCATGCTTATATGTTGTCTAAATCAAATGTTGCATTTGAACATTTAATAGGGATTAAATCTTGGTACAGTAAGTTTCCTGTTTTACTACAATGTTGGCAAAATACTATACATTCCTTCATGGACAAATTATGCATAACATTGGAAGATAAATTGTATACTTCATTCAAAATAGAAAAAGAAATAAAACATATCAAAATACTGCAGGAAGGTTACTTAGAATGTTTAAAAATTCAGTAATTCCATTCTATAAACCAGTTTTTTTGAATGGCTATAAGCTTTGGGGGGCATTGGTTTACTCACGACCATCAGGTTCCTTTGTGTGGGTCTTTTCAAAGTAAGATTAATATGATGCCATTCCAGGGATCTAGCCTAAAAGAGTAAATTAAGCAAGGGGAAAATTTAGCTGCCCAAGGAAAAGTTTCTTAAATGAGTTCTTGGATTATTGAATATAGTCCTCTGGAGAACTGATGGAAGTCTGGCTGCTTAAAACTATTGAAACCAAACGGAAAATACTATATTCCGTTTGGTTTCTGGGAAGATTAGATTTTTATCTGTAAACGCTGAGTTCCTACCGCATGCACACACTTCCATTGATAACTGAAATTTAAACACAGGTGAAATAAGAAAAAATGTTGCTTGAGATCTTTCACTGAGTTTGCGTTAGGAATATTTACTTTGTATAATGATGATATGTTGACAGTTTGTTTTAATGGCTATAAAGCATTAAATTTTTAGAATATTAACATCTACTGCCATTAAAAAAAAAAAACTTGTCTGATTTCTCCCTGGTCCCAGTTTCCCACAATTGAAAATTTGAAGCAATAAAAATGCTTAAAATTAAACACTGCTATCATCCACTGAAATTATTTAAAAAAAAAAACAAAAAAAAAAAAAACCTGAGTTCTGCCAAGCCTAATTATAGGGAACAATCCACCTTAGCAGGAGGACAACTCTGATCTAATAGTTCTTTTCCACCTCTAATTCCTGATGCACTTGAACCTATAAATGTGACTTTCTGGAAAACTGTTTCAAATAAATGAACAGATTTGGCTGAAGGTGGAGTGCGCTAAGAGGAATGTGAATGGAAAGTGAGAAAGATTTGTTCTAGATTCTCCAGAATGTCTGGGTAGAGTATTCCTTATGCTTGCAGTATTGTTAGGAATGTTTTAGTAATCCTACTTTCTTAATATTTAAAACCCCCTGACATTAGTAGTTCCCAGTACAGCTGTGTGCACACACTGCCACAATAATCAAAATCTGTTTCCCTGAAAGAAACAAACAAGGAGTCCTGGGGCACTTTTAAAGACTAACAAATTTATATATCACATGAGCTTTGAAGGGAGAAAATCCCACTTTGTCAGATGCTTGAAAATGGAGAACCAAAGATGAATGGGAGAAAAATAAATGCAGGGAAGTGTAAGTCATGGGAACAGGTCACACTGTAACAGCAAATCAGTGCAGTTGTTTAGATTCAAAGAGTGGCAAACAGCATATTGAAGGAGGAAGTGAAGGAAAAGGAAAACAAAATTACCTATTGTACTGAGAAAAGAACCCATCGTTCCTATTTAAACCTAAACTGATGCTGTCAAATCTGCATAGAATTCTGATTTAGCAGTTTCTCTTTAAAGGAAAAGACAAATGTTTCCTTAAATGCTAAAAAAAAAAAAAAAAACACCCAATAGAATGATCTGTTACTTTTCAGAGGAGCAAATGCAAAAATCTGAGGGTAGAAAACCTTGTGCTCAATGGGCCAGATTTAGAGATTATTTTATACTCCCGTAATTTTGAACTTTTGGCATGCTAATTACTCCAGTTTACATTTAGCCTTGCTAAAGCTTTGTCTAAGTTAGCATTTAAAGATGTGATGGTAAAATGTTCTAACTAATATGTTGTAACATTAGTCTAGTCTAGTGTAAACAGGACGATGTACACTTGAACACAAACTGCTTGGTTTAGTTAAAGCCTAGAATCCCCCTAGGTTCATCTTTATCAGCTAATGCGAGTTAAAATTCAATTTTCCCAATCTACATTAAGGTTTTCAAAATGTTAGTTTTTAGTTAATGCACCATTTTCTCTAGCCTAGACAAGCCGTGAAGGCTGGAATGTATTTGTGCATGCTGACCCCGCCTGTAGAGACTGGTAATGAAAGGGAAAACCCATATTTGGAGATGTGTGTGTTAAATCCAAATTAGTCTAGCATTAATTAGTTGCTACCCAAATTTATATTCACCGTCACCAACTCATACCCCTGTTGTTTGTCTGCTCCTGGCCCTCTATTGACTTTGCTTGATACAGTTTCAAAGGAGTATTCCATGCGTGCCTTGGGTAGGCAAAGAAATGTTTGTTTCCTTGTAAAGAAGAGCCTGGGTGAAGCAGGACCTACCCTTTCTGCAAGTCAAACAAAAAATCATTATATTCACACATTCAGACACCAGCCCTTGGCCATACAGATTTCCAAGTGGAAAGTGGCCTGCCAACGATCTTATGCATCCAACCTTTCCTTACCTGTGTCTTCCTTCATTTTTCTGCTTACTATGGCATTTGGTTTCTTGTGTGGCCATCTATTGACCTCACTCACTCAATGAGCCAGCTGAACTTTTCTGTCTCTTAAAAAAAAAAAAAAAAAAAAAAAAAAAACCAAGGACTCCTGTGTCACTTTCTGGCTCATCCAGGGCCGCATCTGTACTAGAAGCTGATGGTGACGCTAGCAGCTACCCAGTCAGAGTCTAACAACCTCTTACTTGGTGCTTCCCAAGCCAGTCTCTCACACTTCCATGGTGAACTACAGCTGCGGGCATGATGTGGTATAGTCAGTCATTCTTAGAGCAATCAATCAAGTCTATTAATATCACAGCAACAAGACTTTTACTGCCAATCGATTTCAATCTACCTGTAAATGAAGATCTTCATTCTTAAATGCCAGATTACTTAGTTGCTTCTATTTAAAGGGTGATGTAATGGTCCCTTCTGGCCTTGGAATCTGTTTACCTCATTTCCAGGACTATATCTAACAAATAAACTTCATTGCATTTACTTACAAAAATCCAGACTGAGCTCAACCTAGCTCCTCAACTTCTGGAATGTTTGAGCTTTTTGTGTGCTTAGTGATAGAAGGGGGTTACTGCTCACCTTTTTGTGCCCTGGACCTTGGATAGCTCAGTCCCTCTCATTTCCAGTAGCCCCACCTGCTACAAGTTACAGTTTTATTGACAAACAAAGCTCTGGGTTTGGAAGCTGTAGTCCTGGTATGTCATATTTGCTGTTTCTAATTAGGGACAGTAAAAAGTGTCAAAATATTTGTTGTGTGAAGCACTGCTGTGTGCACAAGAGGTAAAAGGTATTATTCACGTTAAACGGCACAACCCTGATCTATGACTGGATTGACGGGGAACCTAGCCACCACCTGCAGTGCCTTTCCCCTGACAAAAGGATAGCTGGTTGAAAAAAAGGTGAGAACAGGAGGAAACAAGCTATGACACTTCTGAGAATACATCACAATTGCAAGAATGGTGTCCCCAACTTATTTCAGCTGGCAAGAAACCAACCGTAAATCATGGTATGATGATCAATATGCTGACTACATAGACATACCAAGGCAAAGTGAAAAGCCTTCTGACGCTGGGGTTCTGAACCCATGGGACACCATGAGATGGCTAGGAGCATCCCAAGCGATGGGTGACCCAGGAGACCCCCGTCCTCTCCCTGGTGGCTGCAAATTCAGCAGTGGCCCATATTAGACTAGCCTTGCTGCCAAAAGAAGCTTCCTTGCAGCGCAATTTCAGCAGTCAGAGACAACAAAGGCAGCACCCAGGGCTGCAAAAACCAGTCAGGGAAGTCAATTTCAGTGGTGGCTTCCTGGAGGAGTGCCCCCCATGGCCATAGAAAGCTGTCACTCTAGGCATTTTGGCAGCAACTCTTAACGGGGTTGCAATCTGCCACCAAAAACTTTCCTTGCCTCTGAGGGTGTCTTTTGGCAGCAAGGAAGGCTTTCAGCAGCAGGCTGATTTGCAGCAAAACCACTCACCGCTGTGCCATGACACTTTTGTATCACAATATAGCAGTCAAGAACCACTGTTCTACTGCAGTCTGCTACTGACTCGCAATGTGCAAAATCTTCTGTCAGTCACTTACTTGATTTCTCTGGGTCTCAGCAGCCCTGTGCCTAAATAGGTCCACACTGTCTCAGTGCTGAGGGCCAGAGCTGATTGATTAGTATTCTTATAGCATTCAGAACTGGAAAGCACTCTAAGGTACTATGTATCTATTAACAATTTGCTGCCGGCTGTAGCAGGCATACTGGATGAAAGGTACCACTAACACAGTGTTGTTTGGGGGTACATCAGGCATTCCTTGCAGACTGGAATATCACATATAAATTGGAGGGTTAAAATCCGGATCACTACAATACACAATACTGGGGAACAAAATGGAGACTTTTGCTCCCAACCCTGTTTCTTTGCTCTCTATGGGTACCTTTCACACTCAATGTAGATTTTTCGGTGTGAAGGTTACCTTTTACATGAATTAGTTGGGAAATGCAATTTGTGTCTGTAGTGTAATCACTGGACAGTCTATTTCCTGATATGTGAAAAACATGTATTAGGATATATAATGACCTTGTTAACAGCAATAACTTCAAAGTGAAATGACACTAAATTCTGTGCAGTAATCCATGCAGGAAGCGTTTGCACAGGCGTCTTTGGGCAATTTACTTTTTCATGCATTGCAAATGTCTTAACTTTACAATAAATACTTTAATTGATTTGGAAGGATCAATTATGTATCAATTTAGGACTTAACAATAACATGAAAGCATAAAACTTCAGTGTTTATATTGTGCTAATGGTGTGCTTAAGAAGCAAAAAATTGATTCCCCCCCCAACTCCTAATACTTTAGCATGTTGTTCAGATGAAGTTCCTATTGTGGATAAACAAGTGGAACTACAGTACGTCATCCTTAGAGGCCATCTCTAATAACTGGAATCTAGTCTTTGCCAATGTGTCTAGTCAGCTAACTAAACAAAGGCACAGCACCCAGTCCCAGGTCAGGTATTTGGCTAATACTGTTTGGTAACTCTGGTTAAACGATTATATGCAATTATGCATACTATTTATGTATGCATGTGATCTGACCACTCTTAATCTTGCATCCTATCTCCATCCTTTCTTATAGTTAAACCTACTTGCTGTATCTTGACTCAGAACTAGACTCCTGAAGAATATAGTCTAGGGAAGGTAAGTGGCAGAGCATGCCTGGAACCCAGCAGTCCTGCTCACAGTGAGACTGAGAATGCAATGTAAATGACAGTGAGTATAGGGGACAGCAGTATGTCAGAGGCAAATAGGCCCTTTTCCATTCTTAACCTGTGATTGGAGGAGTAGCGCTGATGCTCCACTATCCGACTGGGTGGACTGGCAGAAGGTGGGCCATACATTTCAATGGCACCTCATCAACTGTGTGAAGACATCTTTCTGGATGGTCCAGCCATCAGCTAACGAAGGAAAGCAAGAGACATCACCATGTCATGTTTAGCTTTAACGAGCCCAGTGTTCCTTAGTTCAGGTCATGCAGAAAGGGCCAGAAGCTGGGTGCAGTAACCCGGTTAAAATTAGGCTTAGTCACTGGTGTTCACAAATCTAGTTTGAAGCAGTGTGTTTTTCAGGCGCTCTCACAACTGCTAACTTCTTTGGTCCTTGTTCTTCAAGTGCTGCTCGGAGACATTCAGGAATAGGTGTCTGTGCCAGAGCACCGGATTGGTCGGAACTTTTTGCCCTAGCCTGTCAGAAGAGGGCAGGTGGCCACTGCCCCCCGTACCACCCCATGGCTATATATGTGGCCACCGCCCGATCCCTCCCCAGTTTCATTTCTTCCACCTTCGTGTTGGTGATGAAACTGCCTGCTCCTTGTGCTTCGCAAGCAGCCTGTCCTTCTCTTCCTTTATGAGCTTCTCACCTGACTGGGAGCACCTATTTGTGGATGTAGTTCCACTGAAGACGGTCTCCCTGTCCGGGCCGGAACATTGCACTACTCCATCTTATGCCATGCTGGGGTTCAAATCCTGTGCCAAATGCGGCAAGGCCTTCCCACGAGACAATCCCCATGAGAAGTGCCTCCGGAGCCTGGGTGAGAGCCACATGGTCCATCTGTGATCCATCTGTCTGTGCTTCAAGCAGAGGACAATAAAGGACAGCGAGCTAAGGCGCCATGCCCTGGCCTCCAAGCCGGCTCAGCAGCCCTCTCCCAAGGCTTCAGGACCTCCTGCAGTACTGCGTGCCAGTTCAGCACCAGGACTCGCGCGGCACGTGCTGACGGGCCACAGGACAAGCTTGGTACCAACTTTGGTAAAGTGGTGCCAATGCAGCCCAGCGTCGCCGACACAGGACTCTGCCTGGGACTAGTTGCGCTCAACCCTGGTACCGCGGCGCCATCATAGTCCCGAGTCTTTGACATGGGGCTCTTCCTGGCTCCAGTTGGGCTCGACCTTGGTACCACAGCACCACCATAGTCCTGCGTCTTCAACATGGGGCTCCCCCCCGGGGCTGGTCAGGGTCAATGCTGATCCCGATGACCCCGGAGGCAGTGGAAGCTGCAAGGGCACTCCTCCTGCTGCCTACATCTTCCTCCCCAGCGCTGGTTAGAAGGGGGAAGCCGGCCTTCGTGTCAAGGGCCTGCACCCAACATAAGCAGCACCGCTCCCCTTCCCCACCACCGGCCCGGGCCTCTGAAGCCCCGGAGCCCATTACCCCCTGAGCCCTGGTACCGTGGAGCCGTCCCCATGGCAACATATCACCCTGCCATCTCCGGTACCATCCCGGGGGTCATGAGATGCTTCCCCCTGTTCCAGCCTGGGGAAAGGGCCTTCAAAAGGCTCTAAGTGGCCTTAGCACCATCGCTCTTCTAGTACTGCCCTCACAAATGGTCACTGCATGAGGCCCCTGCAACCATGCTGGTACCACCCCTGGCACCGGGGAGAGTCCTAAACCCAGTACCATCTTCCTACACGGCCGATCTGTCGGCGCATTTTGATCTGTGCTGCATCTCAGCCCATATGGGGATGGAGGATCCAATCCTCAGAGGTACCCTCCAATGCTTTATTCAGTCCAGTGTTCTCATTGGTGGAACCAGTCACGTTCCCATTAACCCTAGCGCCTGGGACTTGGCCTCCTCTTGCTGGCAAAACCCGGGTTTCATCTCCCCGGTCTCAGATACGGCGGGGCTCAAATACGGGGTCCCGGGGTCAGAGTTCCACTCACTCGCCCACCACCCAATCCCACCTCATGTTGTGGTGGAAGCTTGGGGCCAGGAGAGACTTCCCACTATCCCCTCCCGACATTGAGGGATGCAAGGGGAGTTAGAACTGCTAGGTAGGAAGGTATACTCCTCCTCAGCCTTCCAGTTGTGGATTGCGAATAACCAGGCATCTGCTCACACTAGAGGCCAAGGAAGAGTATGTTGCCTTCTGGGAGGAGGCTAAAATAGCCTCCCAGGACCTTCTCCTGTCAGCATGGGATGCGGTGGATATGGAGGCCATGGCCTCAGCGGTAACTCTGTGCTGCGTGGCCTGGATACAGGAGGCCAGAGTATCCCCAGCCTCTCAAGAGGTGGCCCTTGATCTCCCCTTCAGGGGCAACGCCCTCTTTCCCCCAGAAACGTCCGCCGTCCTGGGTACAGTCCATGACCCCCGGGGGAGTTGAAGTACCTTGGCCTCCTTCTGACAGGGCCCCTACCACGCCCTTCAGCCCCATAGGGCCTGGGA
Source organism: Podocnemis expansa (assembly GCA_007922195.1). NCBI lineage: Eukaryota > Metazoa > Chordata > Testudines > Podocnemididae > Podocnemis > Podocnemis expansa. The sequence continues at coordinate 1,616,892 of ML682024.1, read as the reverse complement.
CAACCTGACACACCCCTCCTCCTCCTCCCCCCCATTCAACAGCTACTGGTGAGGACTGAGTCCTCACCATCACAACTTCAGTTCGAACCCCTTCTGGGGGACATTTCCTGGCATGTCTCCCTTCCCCCATCCATTTCGTGGGAGGGATTCCATCAGGCCACCTAGTGGTTTTGATGATACTCTCAACCCCACTGGCAATCACCCAAACCTCGCCAGGGAGTGCAGCGTCTTGAGAAACTGAGACGCTAACAAAAAGCAGCTGTCATAGAATCATAGAAACGTAGGGTTGGAAGGGACCTCATAGGTCATCTAGTCCAACCCCCTGCCAGAGGCAGGACCACTCCCACTAAACCATCCCAATTATGGTTTTGTCCAGCTGGGCCTTAAACACCTCCAAAGATGGAGACTCCACCACCTCCCTCGGCAGCTCATTCCAGTGCTTCACCACTCACCTAGTAAGAAAGATTTTTCTAATATCCAGCCTCGACCTCCCTAACCGCAACTTGAGACCACTGCTCCTCGTTCTGTCCTCTGTTACTACCGAGAACAGTCAAGCTCCATCTTCCTTGGAGCATCCCTTCAAGTAGTTGAAGGTTGCTATCAAATCCCCCCTTAGTCTTCTCTTCTGCAGACTAACTAAGCCTAATGCTTTCAGTCTTTCCTCATAGGGCTTGTGCTCCAGCCCTTTAATCATTTTGGTTGCCCTCTGCTGGACTCTCTCTAGCATGTCCCTGTCCTTTTTGTAGTGGGGAGCCCAAAACTGAACACAGTATTCTAGATGTGGCCTCACCAGTGCAGAATAGAGGGGAATGATCATATCCCCTGACCTGCTGGTAATACTTCTTTTGATGCAGCCCAGTATGCCATTGGCCTTTTTGGCAGCAAGAGCACACTGCTGACTCATATCTAGCTTCCCATCCACCGTGATCCCCAGGTCCTTTTCTACACTGCTGCTACTTAACTGAATGTTCCCCAGCCTGTAGCAGTGCATGGGGTTTTTCCATCCCAAGTGCAGGATTTTACACTTGTCCTTATTGAACCTCATAAGATTTCTATTGGCCCACTGTTCCAATTTATCTAGGTCTCCCTGAATCCTGTCCTTGCCCTCCAACGTGTCTACTGTTCCCTCCAACTTGGTGTCATCCGCAAACTTACTTAGAGTGCAGTCTATTCCATTATCCAGATCATTGATGAAAATGTTGAACAGAACCGGCCCCAGGACCAACCCCTGGGGCACACCACTCGTGACTGGTTGCCAGCTAGACATGGAACCATTGGTTCCTACACGCTGAAACCGTTGATCTAGCCAGTTTTCTATCCACCCTATAGTCCACCTATCCAATCCATACTTCCTTAATTTGCCAATGAGAATGCTGTGAGAAACTGTATCAAAAGCCTTGCTAAAATCAAGGTATATCACATCAACGGTTCTTCCTGAATCCAGAAAACCAGTCATCTGCTCATAGAAGGGGATGAGATTGGTCAGGCATGATTTACCCTTGGTAAATCCATCCTGACTGTTCCTGATCACTTTATTTTCCTCTAAGTGTTTGAGGATGGATTCTTTGAGAATCTGCTCCATAATTTTTCTAGGGATTGAGGTGAGGCTGACTGGTCTGTAATTTCCTGGATCCTCCTTTTTCCCTTTCTTGAAAATAGGCACTACATTTGCTTTTTTCCAATGCTCTGGCTCCTCCCCCGTTCCCCATGAGTTTTGAAAGATAATGGCCAGCAGGGCTGCTATTTCATCGGCCAATTCCCTTAGTACCCTCGGATGCAGTTCGTCCGGCCCCATGGACTTGTGCACATCCAGCTTCTTTAAGCAGTCCCTAACCTGACCTTCTGTCACCAAGGGCCTCTCTTCTTCTCTCCAATCTGCCATACCCATGGTTGTGGGCTGGGAGCTGACCCTGCCTGTGAAAACCGAAGGAAAAAAAGCATTGAGCACTTCAGCTTTTTCCTCATCCTCTGTCACAAGGATGCCTGCCCTATTCAGCAAGGGGCCTACACCATCCCTGATCCTCTTCTTTTTACTAACATACTTGTAGAACCCCTTCTTGTTATCCTTTACATCCTTCGCTAGCCGCACCTCCATTTGTCCTTTCTGATTTTATCCCTGCAGTCCCTAGCAATAGCCTCCACTTCCTGTAAGCTTCCTTTTTATGTTTAAACTCAGAGCAGAGTTCTCTGCTAAGCCATTCTGGCTGCCTCACATGTTTGTTCTTCCTCCTAATTGGAATGGCAACTTCCTGTGCCCTTAGCAGGGTTTCTTTAAAATATAACCAACTCTCTTGGACTCCTTTCCCCTTTAGATTAGCTTCCCAAGGGATCCTGCCCATCAGTTCCCTGAGGGAGCCAAAATCTGCTTTTTTGAAGTCCAGGGTTTTTGTTTTGCTTCTTTCCTTCCTTCCTTTAATCAACATCCTGAACTCAACCATGTCATGGTCACTACTGCCTCATTTGCCATTTACCTCTACCTCCCTGATCAATTCTTCCCTGTTTGTGAGCAGCAGGTCGAGAGGTGCAAGGCTCCTAGTTGGTTCCTCTAGCATTTGTACTAGAAAGTTGTCCCCAGCATTCTCTAAAAACTTCCTGGATTGCCCATGCACTGCTGTATTGGTCTCCCAGCAGATGTCAGGGTAATTGAAGTCCCCCATGAGCACCCAGGGCCTGTGACCTAGAAGCTTCCACTAGTTGTCCATAGAACACCTCATCCACCTCCTGCTTCTGGTCTGGTGTTCTCTAGCAGACACCCACCACAACATCCCCCTTGTTGTTTTTGCCTCTCAGTGTAACCCACAGACGTTCTACTGGCATGCTTCCATTTCCATAATGGAGCTCTGAACAGTCATAGAGCAGTTTTACATATACTACTACTCCTTCACCTCTTCTTCCCTGCCTGTCCTTCCTGAACAGTTTATACCCATCCATGGCAGAGCTCCAGTCATGCAGACTATCCCACCACATCTCTGTTATTCCTATGATATCATAGTTCCTTGTCTGCGCTAGTACTACCAATTCCTCCTGCTTATTTCCCAGGCCCCTCGCATTAGTGTATAGGCACCTAAGATACCCGGCCAATTGCCCTACTTTGTCATTTTGGTTTTCAGTTCTATTATATATACCTCCCATTTCCCCGCTGCCCAACAGCTAGCCAGTTAGCAGCCTCCTGCCTCACTGCCTCCTCACAAGTGCAACCTGTGAGTAAGCCTTCCCCCCCGCCCCGACTGTAGCTGGACAGCTCAGAGGTTAAGTAGCCTCTCCCTTTTTCCAAGTAGGATGAAGGTTCCACCCTTATCCATAGTCTTGTTGTGGATCCTATTACACCCCCGAGGGGGGCTTGACCCTCATTACCCAAACCTTCTTGGACCACCTTGGTGGTCACAATGGAGACCTGCAGTTCTGTGCACACCCTCTAGATGTAGGTCTTACTCCCAGTGCGTTATCATGCCCCCACACAACGCCCCTTGGGCAGCAACTCCTCATCCTGCGGGACACTCAGAGGTTCATGGTACACACTCCAATAATCAGAGTGTACCATTCGGTCAATTCCTGTCCTGAATAAGACGAGGTCTTCCATTTACCGCAACCATTACCACATCGGGGAGTGTGGCTCCCGCACACCTCCCCATGGGGAAAGCTCCTCCACCCTACTCTCCAATAGGATGGACAGCACAGCCCCCATTAATCTTTGTCCCCCCTTCTTCTGCCACCCTGACCAATGATTATCAAACACACTTAGCTGGGCCTAACATAGCCACATTTGATCGACCTCACTGAGATCTTAAGGTATGTGTGTCTAACCCAGTGCAATACAACATCCTTGACCCCTTAGTGCAGTGTATCACTCTCATCTGTCAAGTACCGGACTTGCAGACCAGAGCCTGGCTGGCCTTAGACGGCTCACTTGCAGCCTCCATACCTGAGGTAAAGCCCAACGCTCACTACTCCCAACTGGTCCACAGCCTAATGAATGACTGGGTGAGGGTCTCGCCAACTAGACCCCAGCCCACTTTTGCCCTGCCTTACTTCCTCAAAGACAGGCTGCCTTAATGGCCAAAGGCCTCTCTTCCCCTTCGAGCCGGCCAATCACTGCCACCAGAGTACTTCTCAAAGTCTGAACATCTGCACATGGCCCCTTTCCCTCAGTGTAATGGTCTTGTGCCCCCCTTTACCTCTCAGGTTAGAGGTAAGGATACTCGCTTCTCTTCCTTCCCCACTGCTCAGACAGTGCAGCGAGTAGCCAGGAAGCTTTAGCCTAAGAGCAAGGGGTTCAAGGTCTGGCGGAGGCTCCAAGCAGAGCTCAGTCGGTATGGCCAAAGACCATTCCCACCGCCGGGGTGGGAGCTTGATCCTAGTCATCATCCCTTGAGGAATACCCAGCAGGGTTCTTCTCATAGTCCTTCCCTTGGATGGTCATAGCGCTGGGTTCATCCCGGCATAGCTCCGGAACACCCCTCTTGTGGATACTCTGCGGGTCCAACTGCCTCTCCTGCCTCATGCATTTAGGGCTTTCTAGCCATTGCAGTCACAATTTGGTATTACGCTCAGGCCCAAGCAAAGACTAAGGGCCTTTCCTGCCCAATAAACCTCTTATTACACCAACCATCAACCCGACCACCGATTGGGAGTTCAGGAGTCAACTGTCTCTGATAGAACCCACTCCCAGGGCAAGTCTCCTAAGGGCAATAACATGTTTGTAGAAAGCCTTTCAGATAAACTGAAGGCTCATAAGGAGACAGTGGGATGTGTACCCTCGAAGTGGCGTTCCTTCCCCACTCCCTTGATAGATTTGTTTCCTTTCTCACGTAGGTCCTTTTTCCTCCAGGGGGTCTTCCCTTCAGGGTGCCGCTACCTGGGCGCACGCGTCGATACGTCACCAGTCATAAAGTTTGGACCACACTGGCTGGTCCTGTCCCGGTGGTACGAGGTCATGTAAACCAATGTCCCATAGACCACGGGTCTTGATCGCCTGGTTTCTCATTCATATGAGTGACCCCTGCGTGTCATTTTATCACAACCAGCTCCTCATGAGAGAAGGGGGAAAGAAGAGGAAGACAAGGGGAAATAATCATATTACTACTCCCTCGTGTCGATGCAAGGTTATCGATTACCAGCAGTCTTATTCAACAGGGACTGCCACAGTGTCATTGCTAGGCTTGCATAGACCTGGGTTATACTCATCAGGCTCATGCGGAGTCCTCTCCCGGTCTGCCTTGTATAGGGCCATTTAGTGGCCAGGCACTGCCTTCTCCATGACGATCTGGGTATTCTACTCGCAGTGCGCTCCTTGAGGTCATCGGCTGCCGCCTCCAGCTGCTAGTACTCCCTCCAACCTAGGACAAGGTAACTCTCCTAGGCCCTAACCATTGGTAGGCCACCCCTCTACAGGACGCCAAATGTCTCAGATTCCCTTACCTATCACGCTCATGGCATACGAGTGTCTCATACTGCCAGACCGAGGGAAACATGGTACACATTCTCTTCCCCAGTCCTGGAGGTGCCGGCATCCACCAGTGCCAGCCCAACGATCCTACGGCCTCCTGAATTCCCTTGTAGGAGGTACATTATCACGTGCTGCTGCCAGAACACTAATCATCTGGGTTTCTCTCACCTCTGCCAGTATGCCTTTAGGCAGAGCACTTAGAGTCATGATCCTTGTCTTTAACCGAGATACGCTGGTATCTTTTCTATCCATAAGGTGGCCTCAGGCCCTCCTGCATACGTGCCATGCTAGGCACTTGGGCAACCAGACCTACTTTCTCCTCTGGCTTAGGTCCGGCAATCTCCGTTTACCCTTGCTGGGTGATGGTCCTTGGGTCGATCTCCTAGACCTCTCCAGGACCCTCGGGGTGGACAATACCCATGTCAGAGTTATGCCGTGCTGAAGGCGAAAGAGCCAACTCCACCCGCCATCCATCAGCATGGCTAGCAGTCACCTATTCCTGAATGTATCTGAGCAGAGCTCGAAGAAGAATGGTGGGTTACTTACCAGTAACCGTCCTCATTCGAGATGGGCTGCTCAGATTCATTCAGATCCATCTCCCCATCCCCGCATCTGGAGTTGGCAACTCCAAGGAACTGGGGAGGGGTTGGGCGGCAGCCACATATATAGCCGCAGGGTGGCACAGGCGGCGGTGGCTGCCTGCCCTCTTCTGACAGGCTATGGCAAAAAATTCCGACCAATCCGGCACTCCGGCACGGAGACACCTATTCCTGAATGAATCCAAGCAGTTCATCTCGAAAAAGGACGGTTACTGGTAAGCAGTCCACCATTTTCAGGAATACTTCAGATTGTACAATAGACAACATGGCATGGGCACTATGAACAGGATTTATGAGCATTTCAGGTTGGAAGTTAAGTCTTGGGTGTGTGTTTGTAGGTTGTCTTCTGACTCTCACGTTTGTCACTGCCGCTGAGTGTTAACCATTGGCTTTGGCTACGAAGCACCCCCTGCATGCTTATGGTGCTGTAACAACTTATTTATGCATTTAACCAAGTTATGCAAGGCCTACATATTAAACCTATTGCTTCTATACAGGGAAATTGTCATTTTAATGGATGTACTTAGTCCACTTTTTTATGCCTTTTACCTTATTTTGAGTATGTCTGATTAAAGCGTTTTCTTTCCCCTTGTACAATAAGGATGAAATTCAATAACAAGTACAAAAGTGCTACACTTAGTAAGGGGGAAAAAATCAAGTGCATGAATACAAAATGGGAAATAGGTTAGGCATTAGCACTGCAGAAAAGCATTTGGGGGTTACAGTGGATCACGAATGGAACAGGAGTCAAAAGTGTAACAAAGCATCACACGTAAGACACAGGAGATAGCTGTCCTGCTCTAAGCAGCACAGGTTCAGCCTCCGCTGGTAGGGGCCACACTTTTTAGAAGAATGTGAACAAGTGGAAGTGAGTCCAAATGAGAGAAAAAATATGTTAAGAAACTTGCAAAACATGAGCTATGTGAAAAGCTGAGAGAATGGGACTTGTTTAGACTACAGATGAAAAGGTTGAGGGAAGACATGAGTCTTCAAATATGCTAAGCGCTGTTATGGAGAGGACAACAATTGATTGTTCTTCGTACCCACATATGGTGGTAGATGTAGTAACTGGCTAGGTGTGCAGCAAAGAAGATTTAGCCTGGATATCAAGAAAGACCTGCTAAATAAAAGGATAAGTCAACACTGGATCAAGTGACCTGGGGAGGTTGTGGAATCCCTGTCAAACCTGTTCTTAAAAAACTTAAAACACCTATTAGGGATGGTCTCTGTCCAGCGTCTGCAACCTGTGCCACTGGGGGACCCTGTGGGTGGCCCACACAAGGCTCCTGGCTGCTCTCTGCCACTGGGGGACCTAGTGAGGGGCCTGTTCCTGGTTTCAGGCTCTCCTGTGGCAGGCACTCTGACTCAGCTCCCCCCTCCAGCTCTCCACCAGGAAGCTACACCCACTGCAGCTCTTAAAACAATTGGTTATTGAAGGATTTTTTTTTTTTAAATGACTCTTCTTACCTTTTGGGTTGCCAACTCCTGATCTAGGTATATTTAGTCCTGCCTCAGCATGAATGGGCTGGATAAAATGACCACTTGCAACCCCTTGCAGCCTTACAGTTCTGGACTGTGCGGACTATGTGGCCTCTACCTCAGTTTTTTCACTGCTGTTGCATTCAGAGGATTGTACCTGTCCTCGGTTTGCAACTCTTTGGCAAAAACACAAAAATAATTGTACTAGTAGAACTAGGAAGATGTTATTGGCATTAACAAAAAGGTCAGGGGAAGACTAACCTAGCATTTAAGTCAAAATGGCCAAAAGCTTGCTTTTGTGATCATCTAATTCACTCTCAATTTATAACAGGAACACAGAGAACTGTAAGGACAAAATCAATCTCTCTCTCACTCTCTCACACACACACAGAGCTAAACAGAAGGCAGCTGCCAATTAGGTAGTGTTTGTTTTGCTCATAAACATTTTCCATAACCTCCATTTCTTGATGTCAACAAATGACAGTACTAGAAAACCTGAGATAACTGCAGGTCTTTCAGAGCACAAAGGTAGCACTGGGTCTCAAATGATGGACAGTTGTGTGGGTGTGTGCCAGATGGCCTTAAAACCTGTGCTTTAGCTGTGCTCACTCCATATGGCTGCCACTCAGCAGGGGTATATGAATGGGGCACATCAACAAAGCTGTTCAGGAAAGGGGGGGGGGTACGGGTTGTATACAAGCTCTACACTCCTTGTACCAGGATTTGTGTGAGCCTGTAATAAAAACAAAGTTTAAAAAACAGCCAAGTCTTTTTGCAGCTTTTTCTGCCAGCTAGAAACATGTTTCATTTCTATAGGCCATTAGACTCTTCAAGGATGTCTGGCTTTGATAGCACTTTGTACTTGTACGTGTG
>ML682024.1:1582191-1608485 GCA_007922195.1 Podocnemis expansa | reverse complement strand
AAATCAATCCATACATTTCTAATCAAACCAACCAGTGCAGCCAGCAGCCAATTCCATTTCATGTAAACACAACTGCGTTTGCAAATGCTAATATCTTTTGTGGAGGAAAGGTCGGGGGGAGGTGGTACTTTCCCACCTACCCCAATGTGCAACTGCTGGCTAAAAGTGACCCAAAACTTGGCTGCAGACTCTACTCAAATTCTAAACTGTTTTTGTGGCTTGAGGATATTCAATTAACAATGAAACAAGGCTGTGGCGACCTAGCCTTTCTTGAGTCAGAGGGTATGTCTATACTGACAGTGGCAAATTCACTGCCATCAGTTTGGACTTCTGGGAGTGGATCATATCGAGTATGAACCGCTGCACCGCTCCTGAAAGCTGACCCCAGAAATCCTGGAGAGTCAGGGGGCATAGGGGAAAGCTGACCGCAAGTGATTTGCAGTCAGCGTTCCCCAATGTGTAATGGCGGCTTAGAAAGTTGCCACCGTTTATGCAAGTGTAGAGTAGGGCTCAGTCTGCTGTACAGCAGAGATTCTCTGTATTTCAGGGCAAATAGATTTCATGAACTTCTGCTCCAGCAAACGTCCAGTCCATCTAAGCTGAAGGAGACCTCTATGTAGCTGGGGAATAGTGGCTGTGATTGTCTGTATTATTGTCAGTCACAGCAGATTTCACATAGCAAGTTATATTGGCTGTTTTGTGTATGTGTGCCTCTTTTCCTTCTAGTGCTCCTGTTCTGAACGGTCTAGTTCAGTGGTTTTCAAACTTTTTTTCCTTGGGACCCAGCTGAAAAAATAATTTATGCCCACAACCAAGCAATGATATCTTTTGAGCAATGCTTTCCAGTCTTTCAGCAGAAGCAGCAGGAGGTGCCACGACCCAGTACCTAAGGGTCTGTGATTCAGTATTGTGTTCCGAAACCACTGATCTAGTTCAGGTCTCTCCAAATTACAGCCACAGGCTGCATAGGGCTCAGAAAGCAATGTTCTCCAGCCTGCAAACAAGAGAACACTGGCCAGGCTGGGGGTGCTCAGGGCAGAAGCAGCTTGGCCAGCGAATGACTCAGGATGCCCCTGCAGCTCCAGCCAGGTATGGAGGAAGGGCCCTGGGGGGTCAGGGAGCCAGCGGGGAAGGGCCTGGGAGGGGGGTTGGGGAGCTGGCGGGGAAGCGCCTTGAGAGAAGGGTTGAGGAGTTAGTGGGGAAGGGCTGGAGGGGATTGGGGAGCTGGCGGAGCCTGGAAAGGCCACTGGGGTCTGGTGGTGGTGGAGTGGGGTGTTTGGAAAATTGGAACGTGATCCCTCACCCAAAAAGATTGGACACCCTTGGGGGCCAGGATCAGCAGGGGAAAGGAGCAGGTGAAATTTGTGAAGTCTGCCTGAAGAGCATCTTTGTTTGCTGAACATCTAACATCATGTGTCGTGATAGGCAGCACAAAGTTTGCGCCCCAGTTAGACATGATTTTGTCAGGAAAGTGCCAGTTCCACTCCTCATGCTAATAGCTGCAAGACAAAATAGTTCAAAAACAGTAAGTTGCAATTGTTTGTTTGTATTGTGATGTATAATTTCTACAGAACAAAAAGTATTTAACAACATCAAATATCCTTTGTTGTTTGTTGATTGTTTTTTTTTTTTTTTGATAGTCTGGCCTGCTACTAATTAAGTAAAAGCAGGTTCAGTCCTCAGGTGAAAAAGTGTGGAGACTCCTGGTCTAGTCTGTATGGCAGGGGACTCCTCCTTTCAGAAATATATGGGGAGTAACCCTTTCAGCACTGTGGTAAAAGAAGAGGCTCAGCATTAGAAGACAGAGGACTTGCTCCTTGCTGCTGAGCAGTGTTTCTCAAGAACCAGTCCATGGACAGGTGCTGTCCCTGGCGATTTAGGAAGGCAGCAGACAGATCCCTTGTATCAAAAACACTGTTCTAGAGGAAACTGTTAAAGTAACTCTCTCTCAAGCTAAGCCTGGTGGGAATCCTTTTTCTTCCTCTGGGCAGGTCTGGAGATTTTTGCAACTCCATTAAAAAGCCTAGTTTGCTTGACGCTGAACATTAAAATGATTTGTCCATAACATTTGCCACTTTGCTCTGTGGAAAGTGATCCATTTTCCTGAGGACAAATGCACAAGCAAGCAGTTCTGATCCTGAAGCAGGTAGTGGTTATGTTGTCCCTTTTAAACCTGAATGACTAGTTCAAAATTCAGGGCCCTGGGAATGGGCCAAAGTCTAGCCAATATCCCACATTTTTATGAAAAACCTCTGGTTTATACCAGTCAGATGCTGGTCACCTCATCCATCCATTTTATTGTTTCAGCCTGGATGTGTTGCAGCCAGTTCTCCCAAGCTGCCTAAGTTGTTTGTAATTCCTGTTCCAGCAGGGATCTCGCTTCCGCCATTAAGTCATCTTTGAGTACTTTCTGGGCAACTTCCAGCTCTTGTTTTAGGTCTCATCTTAATTTCCTTTTATGTCATCTTCATCTCCTATTTTAGATCTTGCTTTGATTTCTTTTGACCATCTTTGATTTCTGTGGACATTGTCTGTATTTGCTCTATCTTAGTTCAACAGGCATACCAACTCACAGTCTCTCTGCTTGGAAACTGGATCCCATGCCTTACGCAAATAGCCTCTCTTTAAACTGGCTGCTAGTCAAAACTCAGGGCCTGGGTGTTCCAGATAGAAGCAGAAATGATTAAATCTGTTATTTTCTTTATGTATTCCTTTTGCATAAATAAGATTGCATCAAAGCCCTGCTTCTCTGAACAAGAGGGACAAAACCATACACACCAGCAAAACAAGATGATAGTTTCTTTGTTTATTGCCTATTGTTTATCAGATCGAGAACCTTTCTTTACGTTTCTTCGGGATCACACCAGGCTTACAGGCTGCTGCTTGAATTTTTTTTCCTGCTTCAGTCTCCATTTCCTGTCTGCCCCCACCCTCAGCTGAGCCCTCTGCCCACAAGTTGTATGTGTGAAGACCTCATTAATTCTCTTTTTCAGATGTAGCCTCTTCACTCTCTTTTACAACTATCTTGAATGAAGGCCATTATTCACAAACCGTTTTCAAAAAGTTTTAAACGCAACCCATTTCAATGTGTGACCCAGCTCACTGACTGTCCATGAAGACAAGCCAACTAACAGAAATGTTGTTCTGACTGAACTGCACACTATCCTGTACAATTAGACACCTGCCCCGTGATGAGCCCTCCAGTAGGATATTAGTTCAAGATATATCTTCACTCGTATCATCACGGGCAATTATTTCTCTCAATCAGGCTCAACAGAATTAGTTTCCAGCGAGGTACCCACAGTTTTATTTTTGGTCACCAAAGGCCATTCCTCTGCAGTATTGCTGCAACAGAGCTTGGGGTCAGGCTGGAAACCCTGGTCGCCATGGTGAACTGGCACTGAGGTTTTGTCAAGCCTTGCTCTAAGGACAATCCTCTCCTCTCCAGAACATGGCTCTGCTTCTACAAAGGTAAAACATAAATCATTTATATTTGCATAGCCATCTGCCTTCCTGGGTGACTTGCACAGCACCAAATTTATCAGAGTTTAAAATGTTTCATGCAGAAAAATGCTCAACTGGATTATGCCAGGGGGAGGAGCTGTTTTTTAGGGTTTATTTTTAGCAATTTTTTTGAGTGTTACATAGACAGCCAAAAATTGGATTTTTTTCCAGCACATTTCTGAATATACCGTAGGGAACTTGAACATAGTAGTGTTGCAAACACCACTATGCTAAAGTGCTAGGGAAGCTTTACTACCCACCAGCCTAGTCTAAATGGACCAGTAATGATGTGTTAATGCACTTTAGGAAGATTGCACCTTGTTAGTCCTCATTATTGCCCAGGGTGGATGAGCCTTGGGTACAAGTAACCAGGTCTGGGTTTATTGGTTAAACACTGATTTTAATATTTATAAATGTATATTGTGTGTGTATGTAGGGTGTTTTATCATTGTTTATTGGTTAACACTGAAAATCAAAAACTCTCATGTATGCGCTCCACATAGATGAACCATGGAACGCATCAGCTGCTTCTGAGCAATAAGCAACATTGACCTGCTGTTTGAAATGGGAAGAACATCACAGCTACAAGAAATTGCAGGGTCTGTTCAAGAAGAGTGCATGAGATCTTTAATAACGAGAGGTAGACAAGAGGTAAATTTCACCTCTCTCACAAAAGATGGCCTGTCCAGAAGCAAAGAACTACAGGGAAGGGCAGTGGTGCTGTACCTAGAGCAAGTTGTCTCACCTACTTCATCAACAGCTCCTGCTATGTCTGGATTCTCCCCAAAGACGTCCCATCTAACTCCTAATCAGGGGCATCATGGGCACCAGGCCTACAGAGCCTGCAGTGGCAGCTGCGGCAGCAGCACGCAAGCACTGAATCCCAGTGCACCAAGCCCCAGGTTTTTTCTGGGGCCGGCGGTGCTCCTAGTCCTAATCAGGTTTGACCTCACCTAACTTATCAGAGCTGACATGATCACAGCCCAACATAGTCTTCCAATTCTACCCCAATTTGCAGTCATGCTACATTATCATGTTTGTCAGTCAAGGATGTGAAAATAAAAAACACCCCAAGTAATGTAAGTTTCACCGACACAAGTGCCAGTGTCAGAAGACTCTCTTGCTGAAATAGCTACCGCCACCTCTTGGGGCTGGTTTAATTATTCCAGTGGGTGAGAGCTCTCCCGTCAGTGCAGAGCCTCTTGTTCACCTATCATTAAAGATACCAAGCGCTCTTCCCTGAACAGGGGCTTTGGCTGCAGTGATGCAGCTGTGACACTGTAAGGCAGGGGTACTCAAACGGCGGCCCGCGGTCCATAATCCGGACCGCAAAGACGTTTCTGGTGGACCGCTGGCCGCTTATTTGCATGAAAAATCCAAACCTGAAGCAATGTTCCCTCTAAGGCCGTTTGAGTACCCCTGTGGCAACTGAGCAGTTCCTGTTGCTCGCTGCGTTCCCCCCCCAAGGAGCCTGCTGTGCAGCCGCCCCCCCTCCCGGCAGCAGCCCCCCCACTCGCCCCCCCCGCTCCTGACATCACCCCCCACTCCCGCCAGCAGCCCCCCCCGCTCCCACTCGCCTACCCTAGTTGCTTGTGGACCCCGATGAATGGTGGAAGGCTGAATGTGGACCGGCTCACAAAAAGTTTGAGTACCCCTGCTGTGAGGTCTGGAGTGTGGACATGGCCACAGCTTGTTCTCTACTAACATTCAACTGTCTTTCAGCCTGATTTCCTTCAGTAAGGTGTCAGGCACCATCCCTGGTCAGGACACCTATCTAGAATGCCCTCAGGCAGGATACAGTGGCCACTCAACTGTGGACAACTCTGGCAGTATGTACACTTGCAACTGCGAGGTTTGATTGCTGCACAGACATACCTGCTAGACAGAGCAAAGCTAGCTTCCCATGAACAACAGTGAAGCCACAGTGGCAAGGTGCAGCCCTAACCAGCCAGGACCCAAGTACCTATCGAGGCAGCTGCTGCTATGGCCCCTGTTCTTAAGCTATAATTACTAGATCAAAGTTAGCTTTTGGTGCATGTCTACATATGATGCAAATTGCATATCACAATTACACTGCAACTGTACTTCGAGTGTTGATCCAGCCACCCCTTTCCTCACACCCAAGTCACCACTGCACAGACAATGTACTTGTCTTCACTTCTAAGGTTCTTCCTGAGCTAGCCGTACCCCTACCTCTCCTGGGACTGAGCCATCAACTGTCCTTCACTTTGCCAATGATACATCATTAGTCCAACTCTTCCTCCAACACCTTCATGGTTTTTCCTATGCTGCCTTTTAGGCATGGTAGAGTACGCCACAAAAATCTGAAAAGCCGCACCTCTGACTGCACTATTTATGAAAACACATGACAAGGGGAGGGCTACTGGTGTTTAGCTTTATCCTGTTGTAGCTATCTGTTCTTTCACTTCTCTTAAAGTACTGTAATGTAAACTCTTTGGGGTGGGGACCCTACCACTGTGTGTACACCGTACAAATACAACAGGGTCTTGACCCTGGTTGGAGTCTTTAGGTGCTATTATGATACAAATTCATTAACAATGACGGAAGAAAGGAGATAATACTCCTCCTCTACGTGACAGGCATTTTGGGAGGATTAATTGTTGTTTAAAAATCTCTTTAAAACCGTCTGATGAAAGCCAATCTGCTGATGCACTGGATGTATTATTCTGTTCCATTCTTCAGTTCAGAATCCAAGGCTGGCATTTTTCTAGCAGAAAAAAGATTTTTACTGTTTCATAAAATGAAAACAAAGTGAAACAAACAGCATGCAGTGCTTTATTGTGACGGTATGAGCTGCTGAGAAGCGGGATCACATTACTAAAATGGCTGTATCTGAAGTTATGTGCAACAGAAGAAGATACCAAATTCAGTGGCCTCTTCTTCCATTTAATTAAAACAATTGGCCTCCAGAGGCTGAAGCAAATTTCTCTACTCCACATTTGAGTCACTTGCATCAAAACTCGTGTAGTTCATTATGGCATAGGGGTCTTGCACAGACCTAACCAGCGCTGGAAACATGCATCACAGGGTTTTTAAAAACCTAAATGGAAGGTTGTGATGTTCTCCATCTTTAAACCCTTCTACCTTAATTGGCCAATGAAAAAGTAGTCTCACTTTGTTCCCCACCCATCATCTATCTGCCACTGTTAAGATGAGGTCAATTCTCATATGAACTTCTCCTCCCAAATCCTCCACCACATCTCTCCTGCCTAGAAGAGGGCCCTTGAGTGAGTTAATCCACTCTAGCTTGCTGAGCACAAAGGGGAGATGATGCTGTTTAATGATGCTAGTTATGCCATACACGGTCTTGCTGTTTCTAGGAAAAGATGCGCTCAGACATCAATTAACATCTAATTGCTGGAATTACTCTTGTTCCCCTGCTGTAGATGCCACAGAGATCAAACAAGACCTATTTGCAGCCCCATTTTTAATTTAGTGGCATTACAGGGTTTTTTTTGTTTTTTTTTTCCAGCAAAAAATAATTAAGTGACATGCTGTTCTGAGAATATACAGGTCAGGGATCAGGATGTTAAGAGAAATGAAATAGGCGGGAGAAGCTTATAACTGCTTGTACCAGAGTGAAGAGTTCATTGTTACTGCAAGACTTTCCTATACATGCAATGCCCTTCACACACCATCTCTCTCTTTCCTCTGCATTATTATCCATGTGAATGTTTCTGTGCAGATGTGGTCGCAAATTACTTGCCCTCCCCCTGATTCACTAGCTCAGACAGTGCTCCAGGGATTTGCTGCTGCCGGGCTTGTGGAGTTCCAGCCCCGCTCATCTCCAGCACTGCTGTGGTGGTGGCGGGGGCCGGATTGGGCCTGGGCTGCCAGCTGGTATTGGAAGGGGGTAGGATCCATGCTGGCTTGGCAGTGGGAGGAGCCCAATCTGGCTCCTGGATCTGGCCCAGGATGGGACCACACAGCAGGGGGTGGGGCTCGGTCCAGGTCTCAACCCTTTTTTCAGGGCAGCTACAGCCCTGCAGTACACAGCACTGCACTCCGTTTTTGGTGGAATGATCTTTGAGGGGAAGTGAAAAGACAAGGGAAGACTCCTATACTCTAAGGTCAGAAGGAACCAATATGATCACCTACTCTGACCTCCTGCACACTGCAGCCCACAGACCATCACCCACCCATTCTAGCAATAAACCTCTAACCAATGACTGCATTAGTAAAGTCTTGAAATAGTGATTTAAAGACTTTTAAGGTGCAGAGAATCCACCAGCAATTGAATCATGCCCCATGCTAGGATGGAAGGTGAACCCCCTCCCTGAACATTTGCCAATCTGCATGGGGGTTGGGGGGACTCCTTCCCAATCCCAATATGGTGATCAGTTAAAAACCTGAGCATGTGGGCAAGACTCCTTAGCCAGACACCCAAAAAGGAATACTCTGTAATAACTCAGAATCCATCCCCATCAATCATCCCATTGGCATATCTACCACCAGGAGCCGGCTGCCCTGCTATACCACCCACACCATGAATTTATCAAGCTCAGTGATTGTCTACACTGATGGCCAGTGCAGACCCACTCAATTGATCCCTGAAGTGCTCTCCTATTAACTCAATAACTCCATTCTTCCAAGTGGGGTAATGCTGCCTCAAAGGGACAGCACATCCAGTCAACAGAGCCGAGTAAAGACACCATAGTAAGTGGGTGTAAGTAATTTGATGGGAGATATGCATTCTGCAGCATGCAGAATGCGTATCTCCTGTCGACTTTAGCCCTGCAGTGTGGACTAGGCCTCAGTTTTGAAATCGGCTAAGTTTTTAACCCCCAATGTTCCCTTTGGAAGGCTGTTACAGAACTTCACTCCTCTGATGGATAGAAACGTGCTATCTAATTGATATTTCTTGCATTTAACAAGCCCATGAAAGTGTGACCCTCCCTATTGGAAGCTGCTAAGGGACACTATAAGCCAAAGCCATGAACCATTTCACACTCCTATTATTAAGCTGAACCAGTGGACTTTTCCCTGCTTTGCTGGGAAAGGCCATCTCCTTGCCCAGACTGGTTATAACAGAAGCAGCTATGTCTCAATAAGCTTTCCATTTCACAGCATCCAAGCTACAGTAGGGCTCACCATACACTTGAATGAAAAAGAGAAGGGAGTTGGATTGGGGTATCGGGGGCAACAGCTTGGATTATTCAGGCTCAGAACATGAGCCTGGAGGGAACCCCAAAGTGAGCAGGCACCAGCCACTCTGCTGAACCTGTACCTCTAAATGGGACCCATGGCCCAGCCCATGGACTAAACCAGCAGATATGCTAGTCTTTGCATCCTTTATATTTTAAACCACTGAAGAGGGCCATGGCCCCTTGGTCCAATTATAGTTTAGCACCACAGCCTGTGTTTCTTCTTCTCGCTGAACAAAACTGCCCTGATGACTCTCCCTATTTCAGAGAAGGCTGAGCCATTGCGCCCCTATTTTTTTTTTAATCTCTAGTGACACCAACAGCACCCCAAACTATCCTGAGGAGTTTGCAAACTAGATTAGACATGAGATATGGAGCTGGGGCAGGGAAGAACTACACCATCAGCTGTAATGGGAAAGAGGTTAGCAAACCACTGTGGAGGAAGAAAGTTTGTTTCCAGTGAGTGTTTTACTTGTTTACTGTCATAGAGGCACTGCAGGTCTTGCCTGTAGCGCAGTCATTGGTGGCTGGCAATAGGCAGAGCTGTACATGTGCAAAGCTAGAGAGAAACAAAGAAGAGCCGTGATTTGCACTGACTGAGCATGCACCAATCAGGCACCAGGATAAACATGACTGCTGAAAATCACAGCCTTGCTTGTCTTTGATGCAGTTTTCTCACAGTGAAGCTACATTTCCTACACAACAGTGGCTGGATCTGTGTTGATCCAATGTCCACAATCCTCCTCTCTCCTTTCTGTCTTTCATTTCCCAAATCTGATCCCTGGAGAGACTGGTACTGAATTCAGCCAGTTTCTGTCATCTGACAAGATCTAAATGCAACAGTCACTCTCCACTGACTCCTCACAGGGACAGATTTCCTTCAGGAACCCAACTTGAGGGAAAAGCATGTGTGAAACGAGCTGCCACTGGTTATCCTTTATGAGGGGCCATAGGAGGAACCCATTCTGAAGGAAGTAGATTTGGGTAGTAGCCACCACTCAGTTCCTTATCAAAAAGACATGAAGAGATTTTTCAAAACCAGCCCAGACAAAACAATATACAATTAAAAGAGAGAACAATTCTGCCTTGGTGTTAGAGCTGGGAAGGAAATTTTCAGCAAAACAGGTTCCTGATGGAAAATGCTGGTTCATCAAAAAGGAAATATTTCATGGATTATGTGCAGTGTTGCCTCTAGGTATCTTTTTCACAGGAACACACCAATTGTAGAAGTTTGCTCAGCTTCAATGTGACATTACTGCTCAAAACAAGAAACAGCAACTCATTCACTGCAGGACAGCCTGCTGGTTAGGGAACTCACCTAAGGCAGAAGGGACCAAGATTCAAACCCCTGTCCTGCCTGAGTCAGGCCAGGAGCTTGAATTTAGTTCTCTAACCCAGTGGTTCCCAACCTGGGGTCCAGTGACCCCCAGGGGTCTGTGGACATGTTGCAGGGGGTCGACAAAGCCTTTCCATACCGGGGCCGGAATCCAACCGCAGCCCCGACGCACCCTGCCAAGGGCTGCCTCCCCCACCTGTGGCCGGATCCTGGCAGGAGGATGGGGCCGTGGTGGCAGGGCCATCCCTAGGAGAGAGCGGGGCCCAGGGTGAATCAGTTTGTGCGGCCCCCCTCATTTTAAACTTTGCAGCGCAATGTTCCCTCTAAGCCAGTGGTTCCCAACCTGTGGTCCAGGGACCCCCAGAGGTCCACAGATACTTTGCAGTGGGTCTGCGGAGCCTCTCCCTACCCAGGGCCAGAATCCAGCTACAGCCCTGATGCTCCCTGCCAGGGCTGCCTCTCCCCGTCTGTGGCTGTCTCCTGGCAGGGGGATGGAGCCACAGCAGCTCCCCAGCAGGGGCAAGGACAGGGAACCACAGCTGCCACAGCTCAGCTCCCCAGTGGCGCTGGCAATGGTGGTGGCAGCGCTGCTTGCTGGCTGTCCCAGTGGCGCTGCCAGAGTGGTGCAGGCCAGAGTCTGCCTGCCTGGTCCAAATTACATAATCAGCTGGGGGGGTCCACAAAGATGATTTTTTTTGTTTTGTTTTTGTTTTGTTTTGTTTATAAGGGGTTCCCAGCCTGAAAAAGGTTGGAAACCACTACTCTAACCCACAGCTTACTGGCTAGCCCAGGTGGGTTATTCTCCTGTTTGCTTGAGCAAATATTAAAGTTCTTATACCAAATGGAACAGCCACCTGAAACTGAAATTTTGAAATTTTTTCAGAGCTAGGTAAACTATTTTCTTGACCTGCTCTAACTGGCTCCTGGGCAGATGATTGGGTTTGGGACTCCCAGTAACAGCCTTTATATGGAGAAAAAGCAGTGGGTGAACAGCCCTTCCAGAAGATCAACCTAGATGGAATCATCACTGAGCAGTTTGAGCATCAAGGTGCAAGGAAAATCAAAACTTGCCACACAGGATTCTGGCCTTGACTGAAATTCATAAATTTGATTACAAGAAAAAAAAGCCAGGAGAGAGAGGTGTGTGAAGACACAGAGTTCTAGTAAGAATCTTTTTCCACACCCCCAGCTTGAAAACACAAATCCATTCTGAGCATGTTTCAATCCCTTGTTAGCCCCTACTTACAAGAAGTTATGGTGTGGCCCTCTCTAAACCCAGACTGCAAGCCCATCTCTTTTATTCAGAGTAAGACAGAGGCAGGCTCCTTTCATACACCAGAAAAAGTGTCCTAAAGGAGACAGCAGTGACTGTGAAGATTATACATGTCACACACCAAGCCAGTTCTGTTCCTTACGATGCATCGTGCATTCTTTGACTGGCATATCAGTGAGTCTATACTGGCGTCTTCAGCTGACTTAAGCAACTCCCTGGACACATTTGGAGTTCCTTAAGTCGGCTTACATCAATTTAATAATTCTCATCCTTAAAGTCAAATTTAAGGATTAAGTCAACTTGACTTAACAAAATGTAACCATTAAAGCCAACTTAAATGACTCTCCTGCTTTAAGTTGACTTTATAAAGTCAATTTAAGACAGGGGGACCCATTTAAAGTCAACTTTATTAAATTGACTTTAAATGGGTCCCCCAGCTTAAGTCAATGTTATAAAGTTGACTTAAACAAATGGAGCCTCTCTACGTCACCTTAATAAGGTTGACTTTAAGGCGACCTTATTAAGTTGACTTACCTGAGCTCTCTAGTGTAGACAGAGCCCATGTTTCCACAGCAGAAGACAGTCTTTTGGCCAGCAGAGCGCTAATCCAGCCTGGGAGAGTTAAAATCTACCGCCCTGAGCATGCTCCAGGCAGGAGCAGCCTGGGGGCAGTAGCAGCTGTGGCTGGCCAGGTAAGGGAGGAGCCCTGGGACGGGGTCAGGGACAGGGAACCAGCTAGGAGAGCCAAGCCAACCTGAAAGAACAGGGATTTTGGGGACTTCGGAGCCCAAGCTGCAACTTCAAAGGACTAAGTTTACACAGATATTTTTAGAGTGCTAGGGCAAACTCTGCAAGTACAAAGCTATCAGCCTGGGCTTGGAGGCTTGCTGCTGTGGGCTGATGTAAACCTACCCTTTGAGTCCAGTCAACAGTTTTCATGTCAGCTCCCTTCATTAGATTTTTCCTAGCAGACAACAGTTCTAAAGGTATTACAAGTGGAAAGTTTCCTCTCAAAGCCCTGCTTATGGCTGATGAAATGCTGATAAAATCTGATTGTTGTAAGTGGCCCATTTATTCATTGTAACATTTATTGTAACAGCAAAGCAAAACCATTGTAAAGATTCAACCAGTGCGGAACAGCTTATAGAGGAAGATGAAGTAAAGTCACATATTGTATTGAGAGAAAAATCCAACCTCCCTGTTAAGCCCTGAAGCAATGCAATAAAGGTGATTTGACCTCATCTTCCTCTATATGCTGTTCCCCCAATGTTTGAATCTTTACAACTGCTTTGATTTGCCGTTACAATGTGACTTGTTCCCATGATTTACACTTCCCAGCATTTATTGCCTCCCATTCTGTATGGTCCTCCCTCTTCAAAGCGTCTGAAAAAGTGGGATTTTCTCCCATGAAAGCTCATGCAATAAATAAATTTGTTTGTCTTTAAGGCTGTGTTCACACAGCATTCTTATTTCGAAACAACAGAGGTTGTTTCGAAATAAGAAATACCCTGTTCACACGACGCACGGTTGTTTCAAAACAACGGCACCCATTGTTTCGAAACAATGGTGTTGTTTCGAAACAACTTAAACCCCATGTGGGGACGAAACAATGTTGTTTTGAAACAATTGTTTCGAAACAATGCCGTCCAAACATATTGTTTCGAAACAACAGCGACTTGTTTTGAAATAACTGTTGCCTGAAACTGCTATTTCACTTTGAGCTTTTTTCCTTAATTCGAATTAACAAACTGTTAATTCGAATTGTTATTTCAAAATAAGGCATTATTTTGATACAAGTTGTTTTGACACAACTTGTATCGAAATAATGCCTGTGTGTGAACACAGCCTAAGTGTCACAGGACTCCTTTGGTGGGTTGGTTGTTTTTTTTTTGTTTGTTTAATTTCAGCAGTGTTCACATCCATATTTCTCATGAGTGCACTGTTTTTGAGGTGGATTAGGGATTTCCTTAGACCATCATGAGCATTCTTCCTCTTTCAAACAGGCAGTCTTTGAGTTCCTCCAGTAATAATTCTCATGGAGACTGTTTTATAGAGGAAAGCCAATGACCTTTGGCAACACTGGCAGAAAGAGAAGTTTTAGTCATCTTTAAAAACAATTTTTAACAGGTTAGTATAGCTTCCAAAAACCAGTATTGTAAAAATATCAGCAAAAAGAAAAGGTATGGTAACAGAATGAAAAGAGGGAGAAGGCTGGGGGAGAAGGGCACTAATGTTCCCTTTAAGCTGATGGTGCATGCAGCTGACCACTCAGGGAGCTGGCAAGCAGTGGGGAAGGGGCCCAGTTTGGGTTGGGGAGCCAGCGGGGAACTTGCTCAGCTGCATCATCAGCTTAGAGGGAACACTGGACATAGCCACTGATTACTGTGCTTGGCAGGGCTTTCCTGGAAATGGGTCAAGTATGAATATGCTTGTGCATGAGAGACGCAGTCTGTAATAAACTGCACTGAAACAACAAAAACAGTACTGTGATGCAGATCACTTAATTTACACAACAAGAGAGTGGCAGTAAAATGTCCAACACTCACACTGCCCTCCTGCTCTTCCCACCATGTTTTTATTAGGAGCTTAGTCTTGGTGGTGGGAGCGAGGGAAGACTCAGAGCATAAACCAATTCCTAGTGTTCAGATTCCAGTTCTAGGCCTCTGTACACCTTTGCCAGTCTACATCAATCCTGCCCTACCACCTCTGCTGCTACTCCTCAGCTCCCCCAACAGTGCACCTCTAATCCTGATCTACAGCAACCCCTGTTCTCCTAAGCTTGGACTCTTAGAGCACAGCCAGTGCACCTCAGTGCTAACCTGCTATACTCCACTGCTAATTCACTTCTAGTCTAATGTTTCTGGCTAGCAGCATCCATTCTCTGTAACTCCAGGTCTTTTATGGAACAGGCTGATGCTGCATGATTAAATGGAGTCTTGAATGAGATTACCCACCTGCACCTTCATCTTCCCTCACAGCAGGTCTACCTCTCTTGAAGGTCTGATGGTTCAATGCAACAAGAACATTCTGAAAATTGAACCTTTTGCAGCATGAAAGTCTTAATGTTATGTCCAGGTTCACAGAGACCACACTGCTGAAAGGATGACCCATTCTAATTGGACCAGCACCTGTAAATACAATGGCACTTTTCTATTGAAGAAGATTGCCACTAGTTGCCCAAGAATGTATACTACAGTCTAGCAAAGAAAACAGACAACTACGGAAAGTACCCACAGTGTATGGAAATGTCAATACATGGGAATGTATTTAAGATGAAGCAATAAACTTCAGCGTAAATCCTACAAACACGAATACTGCTTGATACCAGCAAGCCGCATACAAAAGCTTTCCAGGGAAAAAAAGGCAATTGATGCTCTCACCCATTTGAAGAGATACATGTCTCACTTCTCCACAAATCTCAAAGACAGGTGCTGAGACACTTGCAATCTGCCCATAATGACCTCAGTATTTCAGAAGAACAAAGATATACCTTAACTCCAGACTCAGTACAGCAGTAACCTTAGCCAGTGGTGCAGGAGGTGACATAGCTAGCAGAACTCCAAATGTATGGAAAAAGAATTCAAATTGCAAGGAAGAACACTTCATAAAAATGGAGTTCTTGGATCTTATATTATTTTGGGAACAAGTGAGTCACACCAGAGGTGTAAACCTTGGCAGACAGCATATAAAGGAACATAAACATGATTGATCACATTACGTAGCATTTGTAAACAATAAAACCCAAGCTTTATAGAATGGGAACAAAGTTATGCCTGCAATCAAATTTCTGCACTCTACAGGTTGCCGTGGGGGATTTGGAGGCAAGTTTTCTGCGTGCCATTCCCAGCTCTTCTGCTGACTTCCTAGGTGATCTGGACCATGTGATTTAAGTCCCCTACCTCCATTTCCCTAAGTACAGAATGAGGTTGCTAATATTTAGACACCTTTTAAAAGCTATTTTACTAGCTTTGTCTGACAGGCGCTACACTGATTTAACTTTTTTACTCATTTCTGTGGTATTCATCAATTATATTAGAAATCCTCACAATTTTATTCAGGGCATCACTACCTCATACATTTCAATTACCAAATGCAAATCATTATCATCTATTAATTGCTTGCCTAACTGCCTGCTGTGCACACCATTACCCAGGTGATGTATACAAATACCTCTTACAAATGCAAATAAAAGATGTTGAAAGCACATCTCGTGTATTTACATTTGTGGGTGTGAAATCTTTGCACAATGGCTTTGAAAATACAGTCCTTAAACTTACACTATCATTGGCAATGCAGTGAAAGTCAACATTCATGCAGGTTTCCGTGAATTTAGTCACGGAGAATGCCACAGATTGTAGGGCTGTGGGGGAAAAAAAAAATCATTTTGCCATTTAAACTGTGAGGCAGCGTAATTTACACCCATGGGCAACACATCCGTTAGAGCAGGACATAACTTGGCTACTTGTGTAAATTCTAACTGAAAGAAAATGCAGCAGATGGAATAAGTCTTAACAAGAACCCCACTATTTTAGGTCCTCTTTACGTCTCCCAAAATTAACAATAACCTACAGTTGAATAACAGGTGCTGGGGGCAGCCAAGCCTGAGCAAAAGGCAAGAAATGAAAAGTGACAGAAGAAAACACGAGCCACAAAGGGACTAACATTGCAACCCCTAACACCTGGGAACCTTACTGTCTACAGCAGTGGTTGTCAAACTTTTTTTCTTGGGACCTGGCTCTGGACCCTTTAGCCATACGGAGGCCCCTCCACTGGAAAAAAAGGGGCTGCCTCCTGAAAATTTGGCAGTGGCCACAGCCATGGCTTGGGCATTTGGGGGGACGGGAAATAGGGTCCCTAGGTACCAGGCCAAAAGAAACATAGGGCTGCTTCCACCCAGGCCAGGGGTAGCAGCCATGGGAAGTTTAAATGGACGCCAGCCGGTCCTCTGCTACCGGCAGCCTGCATCCTTTTAAGTTTCCTGCAGCTGGCTCCACTCTGAGGGCGGGGGGTTGGGGGGGGGGACAGGTAGTAGCCGTGGGAAATTTAAAAGGAGGCCAGCCACTCTGGTGAGTCAGGTTTTAGCCGAGCAGCCAGTGTCCTTGTCAATTTCCCATGGCTGCAATCCCCTGGGTGGAAGCAGCTGCGGGAATTGACAAGGACGCCAACCTCTCTGCTAAAACCTGACTACTCAGAGCGGCCCGTTTCCTGCAGCTGCCACCCCTGGGTGGCAGCAGCTGAGGGAAATTTCAAAGGATTCTGGCTGCTCTGAGGTAGGGTTACCAGATACCAACACGTGGAAAGGAGGACAGGGAAGTGCAAAAAGGAGGACATGGAGAAAAATGTAGTATTAATATAATGGTCACTACCATATTATGGCATGGAAAATGGGTAATGATTAATGACTGCAGTGTTAAAACTGCGCAATGGCATGTGTAACAATGGGGGGGGTACAGTTTATGTCAATGAAACCCATCTGGAGTTAAAAAATAAGGCTTGATAGTTACTAGTTTAATTGTTAGTCTTGTTTCTGTTCTGCTTTTATCTTGGAGTTATCACAGTTCCATTGCAGACGCTGGCTTGTTTCCTGTCTGTAAAGAAATTGCTGTGCAAGGCAATTGTTATATACAAATAGTCTGCAAAATTAGTTTTAGAAAAGTATTTTAATTGTAGAAAAACTTACAAAGCCATGTCTATCTGGCAACAAATTCTGATTGGCTTGACTAATAAATGACAGTGTCCTGTCAGCAAAAAAACTGTAACCAGCCTAATGATCAAGGTGGTGGTGGTGTAGGTTCTTAAAGGTTGCCAAATACGGTACAACAAAGCAATGGCACCTTCTGGAAACTGAAAGTGGGGTTGTGGAACATAATAAAACCACTGAAAAAGCCCGCAAAAGGCAGAGGTCCGCAGAGGCACGAATCTACTGATGAACTGCGGGCTGAGCACCCAAGGTGCCTCCCGGTGAGAAATCTTTTCACTGGCAAACTTGCTGGATGAGCACGAAACAGCCCACTAGTGATAGGACTGGTGCACCAAAACTGAATCAGTAAAGAATTTGAATCAAGCTATGGCTTTGTAGGTGAATTAAATAATGCTTAATAGTACAAATTGCAATTTAGTTTTGATTAAGAGCCTAACTCTAGGGATAGGATTAGGCATTTATTATTACACTTTTATTGTGTTGTCTACTCTTTTCTGTCTTAGGGTTCTTAAAAGAATAAGGGAAGGTGACTTGTTTTAACTGAATTTTTTTCGCTAAAAAAGCTTGGTTGTACCCAGTGGTGGTTTTAGTGTCTTCCCCGCCTCATACCATATCCAAAGCATCCTTATTTAGGGGCTGTTCAGTGTAGTTTTTTTTTTTTATTGTTTTAAAATTTAAAAATAAATTACCAAAAAAGTTTTAAAAAACCCTAAATTTGTAAATATAAACTTGAAAAGGACCTAAAAAAGTTTTAAAAAATAGCAGTTAATTCACCTCTCATTTTTCATTATCTACAGCAGCCCCTTTTACAATTTTAAACAAAATTGTCCTAAATTGTTTCTATCCAGTTTAAAGGTGCTTCTTTATTTGTTTTACTTAATTGAACTCTGTTAGTAATTTTATTTTTCTTCATTTTATTAGCATCCCCCCCCCTTTTTTTTTTGCTGATTTAGCCCTTTCGCAGGGAGCAACAAGTCAAACATTTAACAAGCCTAACACAGGTCTCAAACCCACAATTCTAAGTTTAAGAGACAGCATGTCTACCCACTGAACTAATGGAGAAGCTAGTAACAATCAGCTAAAGCCACAGGCAGGGGAGTCCCACCTTCTTAGTAAGGACTGGTTTGTGCTGAGCTGCGATTGGACTGTGTGTGCATGTGACCACCTCCAAGCTCACGGTTCTAATACCCAGCCGCTGGGGGAAGGTCCCTCTGCTGGGCTCGGGAGGTTGGCTATTAGAGGGTTTTTTTAACATTCTGCTCATCAGAAGGAAAAAGCTGGACAAAAATCACCCATTTTTAGAATGCCTGGAGGATGGAGGACATGAAGGTAAAAAGGAGGCCATGTCCTCCTTTAGCTGGAAGTCTGGTAACCCTACTCTGGGCTGCAAGTAGCAGCAGGACTGCCGGCATCCTTTCAAACTTCCTGTGGCTCCCACCATTGCTTCCTTCCCCCTCCCCCACTGTAGTGGCAGTGCCGCGACCCAGTACTATTGGGTCCGTGACCCAGTACTGGCTTGCCAACCATGGTCTGATGACCACTGGTCTAGAGTAATTTCATTGCCCTGATTCTCGACACAATGTATGGGGAGAATTAGGTGTTTAAGAAATGGGTTCACAGAAGTCAGCAAGCCAAGTGAGGAGCTGTGTAAACTAGCCAGGCGTGAAAAGGAGAGGAAAATGGCAGGGCTGAGGGCTCAGCTCCACAAAAGAACACAGGGTAGGGTGACCAAATAACAAGTATGAAAAATTGGGGGGTGGGGAGCAGTGCTTATGTAAGTGCTTATGTAAGACAAAGTCCTGAATATCAAAGGTTCCTATAAAATCAGGCCATCTGGTCATCCTAACACAGATACCTGACTGACAGGCTGAAGGGACATGCCAAGATTCAGCGAGGATTCACAGCTGTGACTCTTCTCCCGGAATTAGGTACCTAAGCCAAGTGAGTCTCTTTGGATGAGCAAGGAAAAATAAAAATAAAAAATGGGATGGAGGCGGGGGGCGGACACAACACTCACCCAACTATTATTCAAAATCCCAGTGGTTGAGGCACTCACGGAAGTTGTATGACATTTGGTGTCTTATTCCTGTTCTGTCCAGCTCAGAGCACACCTCTGAACCCAGGTCTCCCACGTTCCAGGAAAGGGCCCTCACCTGGGCTCTTGGTATGTTGCAGAGGGTTTCTGTGTCTCCTATTGAAGATTGACTGTATCCTCAAAGGATAAGAGCACTCATTTGGGATGTGAGTTCAAGTTCCAGTTTCAATGAGTGTTTAATTGTGGTAATACAAAAATGAAACAGCTTCAACAAGAGAGACTCATGCCCGCATACCCAATAGGCTTGGCAGTTGCTGGGAATGAGGAGAAACCAGAGTTCATTTTCCTGCTCCAAATCGGGCAGAAAGGGTGCAAAACTGGGTCTCCCACATTCCAGTGGAGTGCTCTAGCCACTGGACAGACACAGATGGACAAAGACACACACATCTTTTGCAGGTGGCCTGATTCATTATGGCTTCAGAGCATGCCTATTGGATCAGGCAAGGAAAGCAGGGGAACGTCTATTTTGAGAAACTCACTGGGGCTTATTCATGAGCTAGAGCACTAAGCTGCTTGATGGCATCAGGCCTTATGTGGCTTTGGACATGCCTGCCAGCTAGCATGACCCAACAACAAGTGTGAAAATTTGGGGGGGTTTCATAGGCATCTATTTAATAAAAAGCCTCAAATATTGGGGTCAGCTCTATAAAACTGGGACATCTGGTCACCTTACCACCAGCAGAAACTTAGGTGTCCACAGGGTCAGGTGGCAGTTGAGCTGGGGGTCTGAAAAGTTCAGTTAAATGTTAGCCATAGGTGCCTAAAATGGCTGTGGGGCACTGAAATCTCTTTGTAGAGCTAGGCCAAAGTCCAAAAGCATCTACTACACCAGCATATAAATGGAAATTAAGTCAGACCTAGCATGGACTAGGTGACCTCATGAGGTCCCTTCCAAACCAATGATTCTATGACTTTTGCAACCAGACAAACAGAGCTACTACAACACCCTGCCTTTCAGCAGCAGTTCTAGGGAACAGCTAAACACCATCTTTTCAGTGACAAAAACAATGCAATCCCTCCAACTCAAAACAAAGACAATTTAAAAAAAATCAACCATTATGAATGTCCTCATTAGAGAAGCCAAGATAATAGATAAGAAATGAACAAATCACAGGGAACGGCTTGTAAATAAATGTAACAACAATGGACTTATCGTAACATCAAATGATACAAATTACAGGTCATAAACAGCAGCTCCAAAGCAGCCCAACTGATTATGCCAGTTGAAATGAGAATTAAGACGAGGAAATCTCTGGCATACCAAGCAGTAGGCATACACACCTCACCAGTCAGCATAGGCCAAAACTCACAGACTCTTTTCTGCATAGGCGGTGCTTGCTTGTCCACAAGAACCAGAGTCACAAGCCGGGGGTGGGAGGAATGTAGCCGAGGTTTAGCTACACTACAGTGTAAGCCTGCGCTCAAGCCTACTCCACTTGTGTCTACAGTACAATTGTGCTAACCAAGGGCTTGGGCCCAGAACTGTGCAACTCTGGGGGTTGTGAGCAAGAATGAAGCCAGGACCCAGGTCAGCACCCTATTTCTCTGCTGCATAACTGCAGTCCTGCTTCACTGGGGCCCTGAGATGTCTTGATACAATCAAAAGTATCCCACAGCTCCACAGGACAACTTCCTTAGTGCCTGCTAGCCAAACAAGCTGCAAGCTACTCCATTGAAAATGGACGCAGTCTCCCACTGGGAGCACAGCAGAAACTCAGTTTGGTGTTGCCCCTTCATAGCAGGCATGAAGCTCAGGGCTTCAGAGAGAAAGAGCCTCTTGGGTTAGCAGTCGATTTGGTCGTCGGTCACATTTTTCTGTCATGCACAGGGCAGACAGTAAAGTTTTCTCACACTGGATGCCAGTCATCAGGCTAGTGCAGGGACACTGGGGCAGGGGTAGTGGCATCTGAGACATGATTGCTTTGACTGGAGGTTTGTGCACTAAGCATGGATGCCAAAGTCATTGGTTTGAGCACAGTTATGTTTTAATGTAAGGTTTAAATACAGTGTAGACTCTCAAGCCCAGGGTTCCCTAACACAGGTCAATTAATTCAAGTCCCATTAACCCCGGACGTGCACTGTAGCAGATGTATCCATAGACGCCCACAATAACAGAACAAGTGAAAGCACCAGGAGCTTACAGAAAAGGTGTTACACAAAGGCCGTGTTTACAAATGAAAGTTAAAGGTATAATCCTTGAACACTACCAGTCAAAGCAATGCAGCCCAGCATGGGGACAGTTATAACGGTATAAAAGTACTTACACTGGTAGATGTTCCAGAGGGGTAGCCTTGTTACTCTAGTTCAGCAAAACAAACAAGGAGTCCCCTAGCACTTTTAGGCTATGTCTACACTGGGGGGGGGGGGGCTGGAAGTTGACTTAAGGGCGACTTTAAGTTGACCTTGTTGTCGACTTCAGGGTATGTCTGTGTAGTCAGAGAACAGATATACCCAGGGTGCCCCTCTGCCTGCCCCACCACCCAGTCTGGATGGGGTACCCTGAGCCCAATGGGCTCCAAGGCCTGATCCCAATGGGGGTGCTCTGGCTCCTGCCCTCTAAGGAGAAGCTGAGAGCTGGGTCCTGCTCCCAGCGCCTCTCTGCTGGTACCAACAATGAGGGCCTAGGAGCCTGACCTGGCTCCCACCCCCCCATTTACTGGCAGTGGGGGGTTCCAGCTCCTGCCAGCCCGGACAAGTGGGGGGGGGGCAAATTTGCCCTCCCCCACTGATCAGGGCAGGAGGCTCCCTAGACTTGTCAACTTCACAGGCGTGAAATTAATGGGGCTGCAGCCTGGCTGGACTCTGCAGCCTGGTCAATTTCACGCCTGTGAAATTGACCAGGTTGCAGAGCTGCCTGCCAGGGGTCGAGGACCCACATCACAGGAAGCCAGGGTGCAGAGCCTGACATCACTGCTGGCTTCTTGCCGCAGGCAGCCAGGGCCAGGGTCAGATCCCACGCCCCTGGCTGCCTGCAGTGAGAGGCTGGTAGCCAATCCGGCCCCAGCTCCTCACTGCAGGGCTGGAGCTGGATCAGACACCCCTGGCTGGCTTAGGCCCCAACCCAATCATGCCCAGGAGCAGGGAAAGGGGAAGGGCCTCCCCTGTAAAGTCAGCTTAAAAGCTTAAGCTGACTTACAGGGCAGGAGTTAGTAAGTCAACTTAAGCACTTGCTTAAATCAACTTAATGATTTTTAAATATAGACAGGGCTTTATTTAAGTTGACTTTTAAAGCCCCCATGTAGACATACCCTTAAAGACCAACAAATGTATGTATCGCAGGCGCTTTCGTGGGAGAAAATTTCTAATGTCAGCAGAGGTTTGAACATTTCCATTGCTCACAAAATGCTCATGTGCTAAATAAATTTGTTAGTCTTCAACAGTGCTACAGGACTCTTCAGTGGCATGGGTTATTTCGAAATAACTTAATTTGAATTAAGAAAATGTAAATTCAAATTAAGGGAAAGCCTGCGTTTGAAACAGCTGTTATTTCAAAATGGTTATTTTGAAATAAGGCCGTTTGGACATGTTGTTTTGAAACAATGGTGTTGTTTCGAAACAACATGTCCAAACAGCGTTATTTCAAAATAACCATTTTGAAATAACAGCCATTTCTAAATAATAGGGTTTAAGCTGTTTCGAAATGACAGTTCTTATTTCGAAATGACAGAGCCCGTCATTTCGAAATAAGAAAACGTCGTGTGGACCTAATCTTTTTTATTTCGAAATAACCAGTGTTATTTCGAAATAAAAGAGATGTGTGGACCTACCCTTGGTCAACTTAAGCAAGTACTTAAGTTGACTTAATAACTCCTGCCCTGTAAGTCAGCTTAAGCTTTTAAGCTGACTTTACAGGGCAGGCCCCTCTCCCCCTTCCCTGCCCCTGGACGTGATTGAGCTGGCACTTGATCTGGTTGGGGCCTGATCTGGCTCCAGCCCTGAGGTGAGAAGCTGGGGCCAGAATGGCTGCCAGCCCCTCACTGCAGGCAGCCCAGGGCACAGGTCCCGACATCATTGCAGGCAGCCATGGGCAATGTCCAGACCCATGCCCCTGGCAGGCAGCTCCACAGCCTGGTCCATTTCACAGGTGTGAAATGGACCAGGCTGCAGAGTCCAACCACTCCTCAGCCTCCGCAATGTCATGCCTATGAAATTGACCAGGCTGGGGAGCCTCCAGCTCTGATAAGTGAGGGGGGAACAAATTTGCCCCCCCCACTTGTCTGGGCTGGCTGGAGCTGGAACCCCCCCACTGCCAGTAAAGAGGGGGTGAGATCCAGGTCAGGCTCCTAGCCCCTCTTTGCTGGCCCTGGCAGAGAGGGGCTGGGAGCAGGACCCAGCTCCCAGCTCCTCCTTAGAGGGCAGGAGCCGGATCAGCCCCCATCGGGATCAGTCCCTGGAGCCCATTGGACTCCAGGGTACCCAATCCAGACTAGGGGGTGGGGTAGAAGGAGGGGCATCGTGGGTATGTCTGGTCTCTGTCTACACAGATATACCCTGAAGTCAACTTAACAAAGGCGACTTAAAGTTGACCTTGTTAAGTTGACTTCCAGCCCCGCCCCCCCCCGGCAGTGTAGACATAGCCTGTGTTTCACTTATTAGAACAGGGGCAATCACACAAGAGAATCCCTGAAAAGGATTCACACACACCTAAGAAATTATTTTGCTTCATTCAGCCTCACATGCCCCTTTTCTGTTTGCTTTCTGTGTAAACAATAAATTAATGCTATGGAACAGAAATTGTAAATTTGCCTCTCCACCCCGGGCCGGGGGGGGGGTGTTTTCTACAGTAAAGACACTCCCCCCCCCACTCATGAGGCAGACAGCAAGGTGTCAGTATTACCAAAACAACTGACTGGAGCTCTGTCACTTAAACAAGCCACAACAATTTTGTGATCAGTGACTCTATACTATGCAGATGATCAACTCTGCTCACCAGGCCAATCCAAGAGATGCAGTAAGGAATAGGTTGCTGGGTGTCCCTACCTTAACCTCTGAGAAAAAAAATGGCTGTAGGTCTGGGGGAAAGGACTGTACAGTTATGATCAGACTGGAATGATGCCAAAGCGTTAGCAGGACATGCTCTGTGAGGATTATGTGTATGATGCTAAATGCAAAATGAATGTCTGGGCAGGGAATGTGATGCTTACATAAGCCAAATCTGGCTTGTTTGGAAGCCCCATGGTTTCTAATACAAGCCTGTGGTTTCTGCTTATTTTGGGGCTTATTATAAACCAAACTGGCTTGTTTGGCAAACCCATCATTGGTTTCTAATGAGACTTGTGTTTTGGGTTTGCGCACATGTGGTTCCTGCCTTGCAGTCGGCTAGGTGGCTCAGGCACCAGGGTTTGATCTGTAGTCAGGGGCTAGGGAGAAGTCTTAATGAGGGGACTGGAAAGGGGCTGGAAAGAAGTCATTTGAGGCTGTGCAACCAGAAGGGTGTTCTGGCTAGTTAGGCTGAAATGGGAGCAAGACCTACTGAAAATACTAGAAGACAGGACTAGAATAAAGCTTACTAGTAGAGGAACAACTAGTAAGGGGCAAAGCCAGTTTGCCTTATTTACAAGTCAATAGACCTAGTGCCATTATATATTATTATTACAAATTAGTTTATGATAGTACCCATGATGTGCTAGGAACTCCCAGACATTTCAGTGAGCAGGCATGGGATCACACATTTACTGATTAGGTCTCAGATGAAAAATCCGCAGGAAGGGAAATTTTGTACTGTTCAGTTGGATGCCTGCCACCCCCTCCTTTCTGCCAGTGGTTCTCTCCATCTTACTTCTCTCACCTTCCCTTCAGGTAACTTCCTTTTGATTCACACTGCAATTACTTTATGATGTTCATGTAATCCAGTGATTCTCAACCTTTTGCAGGTTGCAAGACACTTGGTGGCATCCTGTGACTCTAACACATCAGCCCACTCCCCCCCCCCCCCGGGTCAAATCCAGACATCTCCCTGGCTCGCTGCGACACACTTACCACTGTGTGGTGACACAGTAATGTGGCCTAACACAGTGGTTGAGAGCCACTGCTCCAATCCACATAGATACTTCTGATGTGCCCATGACCTTGGTATCTGACAAGAATGACACCTTCTCTGAGGACAGATACATCACCATTTTTTTCTTTTTTTTACAAATACTTATATTGGAACATCTGTCCCAGCTAATAAAATAGTGTGTTTTGTTTTTTAATTCTGCCTGTACAAACCAGGCTGCATTGGTGTTGACAAGCTACTAACTGCTGTGTGGAAAGTGATAACAAAAGGATAAGATTTAACACAAATACCAAAGGATTTTTCACAAACCAGTACTCAAAATAAGCCTGACATAACAATGCCAGAGAAGAAAATTAACTGGCCTTAGGACATCAGCCAATGCTGGGGAGAACGAGAATTTGCCTAAAGCACATTTTATAGGATACTCATTCTGCGCCATGAGGAGGTCTGATCAGGTTCCTTCACCTTATTACACTGAGGGTCAGAGAGTAAAATAACATCCTTAAGCATGTGATCATTAAACTAACAATGGCAACCTCAATATGTCATCCTGTCATTCGTCTGGCAGGGAAGATAAAGTTCAGAAAGCAGACACAGTTAAATAATTGGTAGGATTTGTTTCCCACTCTTTGGCTAGGTCTACACTACAGGGCTCGGTTAAGCCAGCTTAATAAAGTCTGCTTAAAGTAGACCTTATTAAGTTGGCTTAGCATGTCCACACTCAAAATGCCAGGTGACTGCCAACGTCCACACTGGCAGCTTCTAGGTCGCCCTAGGAGTGGTGCATGGTGGGTACCTGGCCGACAGTGCACCACAGCAGAGGTGCCCCCTGCTTCCAGCCACTCCTTTACTACAGGAAGTGAATGACCACACCACCCTCTAAACTGTGTGTGGCAAAAGGGAGCTCAGGGAGCCTGACGTAGCCCAGCAATCTGCCAGCACAGCACTCCACACCCTCCCTGCATTGCCCAAACTCCCCCAGCTCTGGACCAGGTGCTCCACGGCAACTGCCAGCGCAAGGGCAGG
Source organism: Podocnemis expansa (assembly GCA_007922195.1). Classification (NCBI taxonomy): domain Eukaryota; kingdom Metazoa; phylum Chordata; order Testudines; family Podocnemididae; genus Podocnemis; species Podocnemis expansa. The sequence goes on along the minus strand of ML682024.1, from coordinate 1,582,387 downwards.
GTGCAGCCGTTGTTAAGACTCAAGCACCAGGAAACGGCATTTAGAGGAAGGCAAAATCAAACCACCTGTTATAATGGGGGGAAAAAATCCATAGTCAGGATTTAATCCTGCTTTCACACAATCTAATCTAAAAGAAATAGCGACTTTCTTTCTTTCTTTCTTTCTTTCTTTCTTTCTTTCTTTCTTTCTTTCTTTC
>ML682024.1:1288050-1582181 GCA_007922195.1 Podocnemis expansa | reverse complement strand
TTCTTTCTTTCTTTCTTTCTTTCTTTCTTTCTTTCTTTCTTTCTTTCCATGTGCTGTTTCCCAGTGCTTGAATCTTAACAACCACTTTGATTTGCTGTTAGGGTGTGACCTAATCCCATGTCTTACACTCACCTGCATTTATTTTCCTCCCCTTCTATAAATTCCCCCATCTTCAAACTTTCTGATGAAGTGGGATTTTTTTCTCCCATGACAGCTCATCTAATAAATAAATTTGTTAGTCTTAAACAGTGCCTCTGGGCTCCTTGTTTGTTTTACAACAATATCAGGTGGGTCCTTTGAGAAGGGGAGATGCACAGGGTTGGGTGGAGAGGGGGAGAGACAGGCAGGGTCAAGCTGAAAAGGGCAAGGAGGAGACAGGGGTTTGGGCAGAGAAGGGGGAGACACCAAGGACTGGGCTGAGAAGGGCAAGGGGGAGACACATGGGTCTGGGCAGAGAAGGAGCAAGACAGGCAGGGTCAGGGTGAGAATGGAGGAGCGGTGTGGGGTGGGCTAAGAACAGGGGAGACGTGGGATCAGGCTAAGAACAGGAGAGACATGAGGGATTGGGCTAAGAATGGGGGAGATGCTGGGGTCGGGCTGCAATGTGGGGAGATGCTGAGGTGGAGCTGAGATGCTGGGGTTGGGCTGAGATGCAGGGAGATGCTGGGTGGGGCTGCAATTTGGGGAGATGCTGGGGTCGGGCTGAGATGCTGGGGTCAGGCTGAGAACAGGGAAAATGCTGGGGCAGGCTGTGATGCCTGATTGGGCTCAGAACAGGGGAGATGCCAGATCAGGCAGAGAAAATGTGGAGGTTGGCTGGGGACCACACAACTGGGAATGCTCCCAGCTGTGTTGTGCCTTCTAGCCATCCCCCATCCCCATGTTTTCTGTGGTTGGGAGGCCAATTAATTCAACTTAAGGCAACTCCCCCTCCACATTGCCTTAAGTCGACTTAATAAAGTCGACTTAACTGTAAAGTCGACTTTATAAGTGGAAGTAATAAAGTCGACTCTACCTGATGCTGAAGTCTACTTTATTGCCCTGCAATGTAGCCAGGGCTTTGTTTAAGTCAACTGAAGGGCCCATAAGTCAAGTTAAACACACAGCGTAGACATACCCTTTGCTTGCACTGTTTGTGAGGTTCTACAATAAATTATGGGAAAGAAAGAAAATAAACATTTTCCCCTTCAACTTCCTAAGCAGTCTGAAGTCTGCAGTTCACTTAAATCTCCCTTTGAGTTTTGGGCTGGACAGAGGTTACTTAACTCACCTCCTGTATTTTTTTAATAAAATCGTCTTTAAAATGTATGAGGCACAGTGAAGGAGGCAAGGTATATGAGGACAGAAAGTCCAAAGTCAGCTGAATGAGCTGCTAAATGCAATAAAAAAGTAATAAGAGGAAGTAGAAGGCTATACAAGATATGCGAAGAAAGATTTGGCGAAGTCCTAGAGAGCTGTCTTATAAAGCAAGGAAAAGCTATCACTTTGGTCCCAGCCTGACATCTAATACATAGAAAATGGAATATTAATCTACCACTTCTCAGGGTGGAGGCAGTAAGGCACCAAACCAAAGTCTAATGACAGTCAATTCTAAAACAACAAGTCTTAGGCTATGTCTACATCTAACTGCTTAGTTCGGACTTGCTTAGTCTGAACTAAGCAGTTCAGAGCTAGTTCGAACTAACCATAGGTTAGTTCCAACTCACTGGAACTTTTTAGTTTGAACTGAAAAAATGCAATTAGTTCAAACTGACTGCTTAGTTTGAAATTATTTAGTTTGAACTAGCACAGCTACATCATGCTAGTTTGAACTAAAATTCAAACTAAGTTCAAACTAAGCAGTTAGTTTGAACTAACCATTTGAACTACAAAATTTTTTAGTTCAAACTAAGCAAAACCTAGTGTAGACATGAATCAAATTAGTCCAGATTAAGCCTCCTTAATCCAGACTAATTTGCTAGTCTAGACATAGCCTTAGTGACCTACAGTGGATGAAGAGAATCAGTTTCCAAACACTACTGTGATGAGCACCATTTGACTGTTCCATAAAAATAGACTCAACTCTAATTTCAGCCTGATAAAAATTATACCACATCATCCAATAATCACTAACATTAATGCAAGCAAAGCTTGGCCACCTGCAAAGCTATTAGATTATACCCCCTGCTTGCAAAGTCTGAGCTTCCCTATGTAACATTAACACACCCTTACCCCCCCACTTTCCCCAAACTCCTATGAGAAGCTGGGTAGTTAGACCTGCAATAGGAGGGACAATGATTCATGCATCCAGAAGTGTTTGTGGGAAGAACTGAACAGGGTAAGAAGGGTGTGTGACAGGCTGCAGCCCATGTTGTGACCTTGGGTAGCAGAAAGGATCTCATACATCATACGGCACCAAACTACAACTTGCCAACATCATGGTGTTTTACCTCTTGGCTGGGTACCCATGTGACTAGGTTTGACAGCACTGCATGGGTCAGGCCTGATAGTCATACAACACCCTGCAGTTTAAATTTCAGTGACTGAGATCATTATTGTAGAAAGCTGTAGCACATTTATTTAATGGTTGTACTATGGGGCTAGAGCCTCAACTGATATAAATTAATTTAGCACTGTGATTTGGCCAAGTATTTTCAGTGAGGAATTAGGTGATACAGAGGTCCACTTGTACCAACTATTAAAGGGATCCCTGTTCTGCAAAAGCAATTCTCAACACGTCTGACAAAGTCATCACACTAGTTTATTGCTTTTATGTTGTTTATCAATAAAGAATGTCATTGAAGATCATGGAAAAGCCAGGATAATATTAGTTAATGAATATTATTGTGAAATGAATGTACTGACACTATCTAAAGAGTTATGTATGTATACTGGAAAATATGAATCAAAGCAGGGCTAACAAACAGATTCTTGCCAGACAAAGGATGTATAGTCACTTATCTTAGTTCCCATGTATCCTGAGCACTGTAAACCAATTCAGTGCAAGCTCAGTTTAGGTATGAAGTCAAAATGGGGGTGGGAAGACATGGAAGACTAAACCACAGGAGATTGGTCCTGTTTCTTGGAGCAAAAAGAAAATGAACAATGACATTTTGTTATCCATTCACGGAGGAAAACCTCCAGTGTCATCTTGGAAATGGGATCCTGGTTTGTCTGAAACTAGTTAGCTCTGCAAAAGACTGAACCTTGGGGAAGGAATCTACATTATTATCTAAGAAAAGTAACTATTGATAAGTGTAGATCATAGTTTGTGTTTTATGATATTGTTTTATATAGAACCTTGTTTCCATCATTAGCCTTTCTCACTTCTCTTAAATTAATCTTAAATAATAAATGTATGATTGTTTTCACCATTAATATAAAATCTCAGTGCTATTATGTTATATAGGAGCTAATTATCGGTTGAATCAAATAAGCTTATGTGTACACTGCTCCTTTGAAGATAAAACAAACAAGGAGTCCTGGGGTAGTTAAAGACAAACAAAGTTATTTATTGCATTGATTTTTGTGGGAGAAAATCCCACTTTGTCAGATGCTTTGAAGACAGGAGAACTTAGAGTGGTTGGAAAATAAATGTAGAAAAATGTAAGTCATGGAATCAGGTCACGCTGGAACAGCAGATCAAAGCAGTTGTTAAGATTCAAACACTGGGGAACAGCATATAGAAGAAGATAAGGCCAAATCGTCTGTTGTAATGAGAAACAAAAATCTAAACTCCTTATTAATCCCTGAAGAAATACAGTCAAATTTGCAAATGAATTCCAATTCTGCAGTTTCTCTTTGAAACCTTGATATGTTTTTCATTTGTCTGAGCACAGCAATTAGCAAATCATCAATGGAATGATCAGGAAGATTGAAGTGCTCATCTACTGGTTTTTGAATGTTGTGATGCTTAAGCTGGTACTACTGTGAATATTCAGTGAAGATGGTGCCAGACACTACTGGGGACTTATTTAATGAACCTCTTTTTTTAACCAGGAAGGGAAAGAAAGGACTGGCATTGCTTGAGAGAGATCATTTGGGTGGCTGACAGACCAGCTGTATCAATGAGCTGTTGCCCAGTTAAGCACAAGAAATTGTCTCTCTCACTGGAGACAGGGAGGAAACAAAGTGATTCACAGTCCTGCTCACCCCAATAACTGTCATACTAGCGTAACTCTTCTGCCAGGCAACATGGCAGAGCAAGGGCCAGATTCCACAACTACGGGTTTCCAAATAATATTACAGCAACAACCAGCTCAAGCCCCCACCAGTCTTCTCCGAAATCATGAACTATTCCCTGGGCACACCAAAGAGGTAATGCTTCCCCGCTTGCAAGCACGAGTCTGAGTGTAGTATACGGGCCTTTTAATAGTAGCATAAAAGAGTGTATAGACACTACAGCAAAACCAGCACAGATCTGGAGAATCAGTGCAGAATAGGATTCTCACAAAACCCAGTACAGCACTCACTCCACACCAGTATATGTAGAGAATGCCCCTCACACCAGCTGCCCGCCGGCTCCACCTGCTTGTCACTGATGTTCTCCAGCCCTCTGTTGGTTGCTCACATCATCCGCTGGCTCCACCCACTGTCTGCCAACTCTGCCCACTGATCACTCACACTCTCCAGCCCTCCGTTGGCCGCTTGTGCCATCTGCTGGCTCTGCCCTCTGTCCGCCAGCTCTGCCCACTGCTCACTCATGCTCTCCGACCCTCCACTGATGGCTCGCACCATCCACTGATTCTGCCTACAGTCCACAGGCTCCGCTCAGTGGTCACTCTCACTCTCCAGTCTGCCACTGGCCACTCACACCACCTGCTGGTCACGCTTCAGTGATTTCAGCTCTAAGAGAGGGTCTCAGCCCTCAGTGATTCCAGCCCCTGATTTCAGAATGCTACAGACAGCTCTTCTGATCAAAATAACAAAGGGAGGCTCCACAAGGAACCAATCCAAGTCTATCTGTTAACAGTGAGGCAGAAGTGAGGCAGTGCTTCAAGCATAGCTCTTTATCATAACTATGTTATGCCCACCCCCTTGTTGTACCTTTACCAGGCTGAAAACACAGGGTTGCTTTCTCTTTTCAGTTCTTTGTTGCTGGTGGTGACTTTTCCACCAAATAGACTAAATAGTTTCAAAAGGATAGCAGACTATAAAAAAGACAGTATTTCATTTTCCTCTTCAGTAAGCTTACAGGTATTGACAGATTTGTGATTAGATCAGCCCATGTACAATTTAACATCATTCCTTGCACCCACACAGTGAGACTATGCTAACACTTAATTGTGCTCATGCAAATACAAAACCTAAGCAGATTATTTGCTCCCCTTTTCGGCTGTTAAGCACAAGAAGTGCCCAGCCTCTAGACCTACCTTACACGAGAATCAACTTTTTACAAAGAAGGCTGCCTTAAAAATAGGTACCTAAATAAAAGTGACCTGATTTCTAGAGCTACTGAAATTTCTCAGTGTCCAAAAGCACTTTTGAAAATAAGGGTACTTTTACTTTGGTGCCTAGGTACGGTGATGTGAATATATACAAGAATGTTAGGTTTTCAAGTCTGAAAATTTTGCTCTAGATTTTGTTAAATGCATTGCTCTGATGCACAACACAAGTTTGGATGGCACATGGAGAAGATCCTAGCTCATTTTCCCACTCACACTAAGAACAACAATAACTTGTCTCATCTTTGTCAGCACCAGAGCATGCTTTGGATGCTCATTAATAGAGCTGTCCCCTTTCTGTGTGGGAGAGGGGCCAGGAACAGACGATTGATAGTTGAAAATTTTGACAGTGGCAGAGGAAAGCCCTTTTCTTTGTTCCTCAAGAGGGAAAAGCCTAGATTTATTTTACCAGGAAAACACAAAAGAGCCCATGGTGCATTAATTTTTCATATGGAGAGGATATAAACAGGTTGCATGTTTAAATAATTTACTTAGAGTCCTAGAAGAGGTAACATTTTCTTTTTATCTAACTCATTCATTTTTTTGAGAAATAGGCTACTGCCAGTGCTGGAACATTTTCCAGTGGGTATATTTATACAGCCTTGGTGGAAACATTTGCCAATAAACTTTAACTATCAGCTTCCCTCCTGCAAGATCAGCTTTCAGGGCCAGACTCAGTCCAGAGTAGAAGTGCATAATCAGTGGGAAGAAATGAGTCTTTTGTGAGGACCTACACTGGCCAATTAGTCCAGACTAAGCAAACTTAGTCCAGACTAATTTGGACCAGGTCTCCACTAGCCTTTGGTTACTTTGAACTAAAAAAATGTTTAGTTATAACTAGGCAAAACTTAGTTTGAACTAGTTAGTTCAAACAGTAAGTTCAAACTAACCACTTAGTTTGAATTTTAGTTCAAGCTAGCACAATGTAGGCATGCTAGTTCATCAACTTTAAAAGGTCAAGCTAAGTGGCTAGTTCAAAATAGCTGTTTTTTCTAGTTCAAACTATCCTTTTCATTTGAATTAAGCCGCACAGCTAGTTTAAACTAAAAAGCCACGGTTAGTCTGAACTAGCCTAAGGCACCAAAATGAATGGAAGGAGCTCACAAGTCTTCTCCATCAGAATTACAGGACTGTTAGCGGGTTTTCTTTTACGGAGTCCATTGCTACATTTGGCTGTGACAGTCCCTCAGCATTAAACTGTAGTATTCTCAGGGCTAGCCTGATGGCTTGAACTCTGGACCTAAAAGGTTGAGCAACTTAGCAAATACATGGCCCAAATTTGACTTTTAAACACAGATTGTAGGAAAACATAATAGCAGTGATGGTCATTCTTTACAAGTACATTATGGCTTGGATATGCAAGCGAATTTTTGGTAGTTGCTTGATATTGTTTTCATACATCTTGTTAGAGGTTAGCAATGTAGATAAACTGTTTTCCCGTCTATTACTGTTGTTTTATTTGGTTAATAGGTCAAAAAGGAATAACAACATTTAGATGGACCTTTCATGTAACATTGTAAACTGCCTGTTGACTGTGCTAATGCAGCTAATTACCTCTGTGTGACTATGAGGTGAAGGTTTTCCTTCAAAGGATGATATATATTACTAGTCTCCACTCAAGAAAGTATTTATGAACTGTGTGAGAGCTTCAAGGGTTATTGCTGAGTGTATTGTCTGAAGAAGAACCCATTGAATCAAGGTCAAATATTGCTTTCAACAAAGCCCACATAAGGAAATTACCTGTAAGCACCCATGTTGTTTCAAGGATGAAGGAAGCCTGGCGCTTAATCCTTTTTATCTAAAATCTCTCCAAGTTTCTCAGGGGAAGTCTGGATCACAATACTGAGATCCCAGCACCAGCCTGGAATCACTCTGTTAATTTTCATAGGAGAATTAGAATTAGTCTTTGCTTCTCTGGACAGGAATTTTAACAAATGAAGCTGTGAAACAAAGGACTGAAACCCATCGAAATACTGGATATAATCCAGACTCAGAGGAACTATACAAGTTAAAAGGTCTACTGCTTTGCTTTAATTCTTTAGCTGTCCTCTTATAGTTTGTTTCTTCTTTTTTATAATAAAATTTTGGTTTTAGTTACTAAAGGATTGGCTGGCAGTGTGGTATTTTGGGTAAGATCCCAAACTTGTATAGATCTGCTAATATAGCCGACCCTTTGAGGTCAGGAGAATCTTTTTGTGTAAAGAGCATGCAGTTTTAAGTAACTTATCTCTTTACTAGACCCAGTGCCTCACTGAGAGTCAGAAACTGAAATGCAGGGAAGGGGGCAAAGTAAATTTTTGTTTTAGCTTCTTGACAACAAGTGAGGGGGATCAGAAGCATTGTTTGTGACTGGTTAGGAAGTATGATTGCACAGTTATCCACCAGTGCTGGGAGAATTTGCTCTCCCTTTGCAGCCTGCCCTGATTCTGGCATTTTCAGATGCCTACCCCAGGCACGGATGGGCAATGGGTGGATTTGCATCAGGAGTGTTGGCTGGCAAGTGACCACCATTCAGCTCTGGAAAGGACTTTTGTTATTGGCTGGTCAGATTGGAGGGTTACTTACCAGTAAGTATCCTTCTTTGAGATGAACCACCCGCATCCACTCTAATGTAGGCATATACATGCCACTGTGCATAGTTGCCAGGAAGCTTTTTGCCCTTAGCCTGTCCCTGTAAGGTCAGTGGTCAATGCCCCCTAGAGTCCCGTGCATGTGCCGCAGTATATCAAGTGCCACTGACCTGACCATCCCTCAGTTCCTTCTTTCTGCTAACTCCAAAAAATGAGGATGTAGGGAGGGTATGGAATGTATGTATGTGAGCAGCGCATCGTGAAGAAGGACACTTACTGGTAAGTAACCCTCCATTCTTCTTTGAGCAGCTGCTTACATCCATTCTAATATAGGTGACTCACAAGCCTTACCTTGGATGGTGGGTGGTGTTATGGTTTGCCTGTCCACTGTACAGCCGCGCCGAACCATCCCTTGCTTGCTGCACAATTTGGATCAGTACCTGGGCCAGAAAAACTGCAGAGAAGGCCTGTGCTCTGATTGAGTACACTATTACCAGTCTAGGCAGAGGCACACTAGCTCACTCTTAGCAAGTCCTGATACATGTTGTGACCCAGGATGAGATCTGTTGCATAGACAGCAGCTGGCACGTCATCCAATCTGTGACAGTGATGAAGAGCTGGGATGTTCTCTGGAACAACTTTTTGCACTCAGTGTAGAAGTTCTATCGCTCTCCTTACAACCAAGTATGTTCATGTTTTGCTTGTCTGTTGAGTGTGGTTTGGTGAAACGGACAGGGAGAAAAATGTCTTGGTTAATATGGAAGGGGGACACCACCTTGAGCAGGAAGGTTGGGTGGAGCTTCAGTTGCACTTTATCCTTGTAAAAGAGTGTGTAAGGTGATTCCGATGACAATGCCCTTAGTTCAGACACCTTCTGATTGAGGTGATGGCTATCAGGCAGGACACCTTCCATGAGAGGGTCAATGGGGAGCATGAAGCTATGAGTTTGAGGGGGGGGGGGGGCATTAGCCTGTTGAAGACTAGGTTGAGATCTCATTGGGACACGGTGTGACGGACCTGAGGGTTGACCCTCTCTATCTGTTTCAGGAACCTTACATCATAGGCTGAGAAAAGGGGTAACCCCTTCAAAGGACAGGTGGAAAGCCAAGATGGCTGCCAAGGGAATCCTGAGAGACACTAGGGCTAACCTTTGCATCTTCAAGGGTAGAAGGCATTCCAGGATGGCCTGAATTGGGCAGACCCCAGAGTGAGACCCTGAGACTAGGCCCATAAATAAAAATGCTTCCACATGGGCTGATACATGATCTGTGTTGAGGGTTTTCTGTTGCCTGTCAATACTCGTTGGACCTGAACTGAACAGGCTCTTTCCTCTTGGGTCAGCCATGCAGATTCCAGGCCATCAGGTGAAGGGCCTTCAGGTCTGGGTGCAAGATCCATCTGTTGTTCTGAGTTAGCCAGTCCTGTTGCCTCAGGAGTTCCCACAGAGGGGCTGTCAACAGGTCACACAGCAGACTGTACCAGGTCTGGCTTGGCCAGGGCAGCGAGACTAGGATGATGTTCACCCTGTCCCTCTTGATCTTTAGCAGTACTCTGAGAATCAGGGGAGTTGGGGAAAAAGCATACATGAGGGGTCCCAACTATGTTAGGAGAGGCATATGAGATTGAGTTCACTTCTTGCCCTTTGTGGGAGTGGAAGAGTGGGCACTTGCGGTTCAGCTGATTCACAAAAAGGTTTATACAGGGACAACCCCACCTCTGGAAATTTGAGGCCATCACTTCTGAGTGTAGTGACCATTCATGTTGGGGTAAGAACTGTCTGCTGAACCTGTCTGCCTGGTTGTTCTTCTCCTGAGGCAGATGGGAGGCAATGAGGTGAAAACTATGTTTTACTGCCAGACCCCCCCCCCCAAAAGGCAGACTGCATCTTTGCGAGACCTGAGGAGTGAGCTTTATTGTGACTATTGATACAGAACACCATTGCCATGTTGTTGGTGAGCACCTGGACTACTCTGTTCCGTGTATGGTTGCATGCTAGGCAGACTGCCCTTAGCTCTTTGACATCACTGTGGAGGGGCATTTCCTGTCTGGACCATGTCCTGAGGGTTCCCAGGCCAGCAATGATATGTGCTCCCCACCCTAGGTCTGAAGCGTTGGAGATTATGGTCATTTATGGTGCTCATGACTCAAACGGCACTCCTCTGAGGGTTGCATGCGGATCCTTCCACCACCTAAGTAAAGCCAGGACTGCATGACGAATTGTGACTGTATGGTCTAGTGAATGTCTGTGAGGGTGGTACACTGATGCTAACCAGGACTGAAGGGGCCTTAGGTTAAGGCAGGCCAGTCACACTATGTACATAGAAGCCGCCACGTGACCCATCCACTGCAGACAGTGTCTTGCTGAAATTAAGGGGCAGTGTTACATATTTGTGGTAATGTCCAACATCTAAGAATGCACCTATGAAGTCTCTCCACTGTGTCGGCTTTAATTTAGACTTTTTTAGGTTTGAAAGGAGGCCAAGACAATTGCATAGGTGGCGAGTTAAACAGACACTGTCCTGTGCCTGTTGATGCAACCTGGTTCTGATAAACCAGTTGTCAAGGTAAGGAAAAATATGTATCCACTTTCTTCATAGGTGAGCTGCCACGACAGACATACACTTGGTGAAGACCCTTGGAGCAAGGGTGAAACCAAAAGGGAGGGTCACGAACTGATAGGAGGCTCCTACCACCATAAAACAGAGGTACTTTCTGTGAGCAGGGCAAATGTAGATGTGGAAATACATGTCTTTTAAATAAAGGGCAGCAAACCAATCCCAAGGGTCTAGAAAAGGGATTATGTGAATCAAGGACACCATGAAGAACTTAAACTTCTTTAGGAACTTGTTGAGGTGACACATGCCTAGTATTGGCCTTAAGCTTCCTTTTGCCTTTGGAATAAGTAAGTACCTGGAGTCAAACCTCCAGCCTCTTTCTTGCACTGGAATGCCTTCCATTGCCCTCAGGAGAAGGAGGGAGTGTATCTCTCCAAATAAGAGTTGTATGTGGTGCAGGTTTCTGAAGGAGAACTGGGAGGAGGAAGGCCGGCATTTTTTCCCCCCCAGACCTGGAGGGGCTAATCCTGGGAAATAATATCTAGGATCCAACAATTTGACGTGGTTCTGGGCCACTGGTCCCAAAACCCTATCAGACAGCCCTTGAAGGGATAGGGGCAGTCCACACCTCGGGTGAAAGTGCCACCCTCTGAATCCTTGTTAAAAGAATCACCTTTGATGGTTTGGGTGGCAGCTCAAGTCCTAGTTAGGCATAGAAGAGGGACCTTGGTTGTGCCTGGACCTGGGAAACTTAACTCTGTCCCTGCCCCATTGTCTGAAGTGTCTCTGGGACTGGAAGCTGTTCTGTTGTGGTTGTTGCTGCTTGCTGTTGCTGATTCTGCAGCCTGAAGGGATGCCTGGACTGTGAGGGGTGTACATCCCTAGGGAACGGAGTGTCTGGAATCTTTAAGACTGTGCAGTTTAGCATCTATGGATTCTGTGAACAGAGCCAGGCCCTCAAAAGGCAAATCTTGGATTGTCAACTGGGCCTGCGGGGAAAGGCCTGAACCATGTAACCAGGCCACCTTCCTCATGGACACCACTGAGGCCACAGTTCTGTCTGCCGAGTTGGTTGCATCCCAGGCCAGCTGAACCAGTGTTCTTGTCACTGCTTGGCCTTCTTTAAATATCATGTCAAAGTCCATGACATACTCCTGAAGGATTATGTCCCCGAAGTGTTTCACAGTGTTCCAAAGGTTGAAATGGTAGCAGCCCAGCAGCAGTTGTTTGTTTGCAAGCCTAAACTACATTGCCACACTGGAATAAAACTTTCTTCCAAAAATGTCCAGTCTCTTTGCCTCTTTATTTTTTGGGGTAGGATCTGGCTGGCCCTGCCTCTCTTTCTGATTCACTGCTTCTGCTACTAAGGAGCCTGGAGCTGGGTGGGTATTGAGGTAACCAAAATTTGTCCACCAGAACATAGTACTTCTTCTCAGGCCCCTTGAGGACTGGCAGACTGAGGCTGGAGTCTGCCATAGGGAGCAAACAGTTTTCTTCACTCCTGCATGAACCAGCAGGGCAACTCTAGTGGGCACTGATGCAGCCAGCACATTGAGGAGTGGATCTGTCTCTTCCCACATTTCCTCAGTGTGCAGGTCCAAGTTGGAGGCCATTCACCTAAGAAGGTCTTGGTGGTCTTAAAGCCATCTAGGGGAGAGGTTGTCTCTTGGTATAGCACCTCATCTGGGGAGGACGAGGAAAAGAGATGTGGGCTTGTGTGGAATAAGCCTAATGAGCTCTCACCTGGGTCTGACTCATCCCTGATACCATCCTTGGACGGTGGCTCGGTGATCCCTGGAGAGGGGCAGCTGCTGATGCCTGCACTGACTGATAGTCCTCCACAGGGGCCAGCCAAGAGGCCCAGTATGGTCATGGCACCAACCAGTCCTTGGTAGGCTGTACCATGGGTACCAAGGCTAGTGCCTGTGAGTCCCCTTGGGTACGGTCCTCCCTTTCCATTGAAGGGGATTAGGAATGCCAAGATTGGTGCCAGAGTGAGGGGCACCTTTTCTTCTTATGGTGCTGCTCTAGGGAAGAGCCCAATGAATCAGTGCTTTGCTCTTCTCAGTGCTGGTCATGACGTCAGCTGGAACCAGTGTGATCTGAGCACTCTCTCAGCACCAATGCTCTGCAGTGCTGCTTGGAATGACCATCAGATGAGGAGCATGACCTTCTTTGCTGCTATGTTGAAGGCAGCCCGAGTGCCGAGGATGATTAAGATGATATTCATTGCTGGTGCCAACAATGCACTTCCTTTGAATAAGTAGAGGAATTGCTGCACTGTACTGGGCCCAATGGAACCAGGGAGTCTCACGGGTTATGGACTGTGGTGGGACCATACCCAATGAGCCCTGAAATGTAGAAGGGTCTTGGTGCTGGGTGGGTTGTGTGGTCTCTGAGGCCGATGATACTTGCTGCTGGGCTCTGTCCTCTATTGGTACTAGACTCTCATGCAGGACTGATGGTTGCTCTGATGGGTCCGGAGAGGTTGGCAGTGGTGCCACCAATGTGGGCCCCGATGGGGTTCGGAGCCATTCCAGGGATCCGAGAAAGGGCTTTCCCCAGGAAACGGTTCTCCAAGGAGACTGGAGTGTGGTGTTTCTGGAGGTGCTCTTGAAGAACATTGAACTGTGGTTTCCCAAATGCAATTCACAGAATTGTTTAATTTATAAATTTCATATGGTCTGCACTCTGGCTATCCACTTTATAAATTGTAACCTACCACAAAAGCAGAAATCAGCTGTAATGTTCCTGGCTTTAAATCTGTATTCTGAAAACTGGGAGTGCAGGACTTACTCAGCCATGGAACCCATTCCTTCTTCCGTGGGCTAGTGCCTGAATTGGTTGAACATCATTGCAGAGTGCAAGATTCACGTTCTAGAGTTACATAAAGCCCGGGCTACAGAGTATTTTTTTTAACATACGGCACGTAGACTGGAAAATATTGCTCATCAATGCAACCAGGCAAGATTAACTGAGGTTGGATTTTTCACATGCCTTACATACAAAGGCCATGACAATCAGTAAATAATATGTGATTAACTGATAAATCATCTTCACTGCCATCTAGAGCTGAGTTACCAGTGCAGAATTATTTCTTTGTACATAAAACATCTGAATTTTAACAGTCCATCTCCTTTGGTCATCATCATTTTGTGGGAAAGAGGAAAATGCTGATGAAAGCTGAGCATCCCAAACTTTCAGTGGCTAGGCAATAAGACATGGGTGGCTGATAATATCTCTAAAATCACTTATAAGATTATAAATAGGCTAGAGCTAAAAATAGACCAACAGAAAGTCTTTGAATGGGGCAGAAAAGGTAAGTTTATGACAATACAAAATGGGGAAGTTGTATTATTTACACTTTATACAGGGGTCCTTGAACACTTTCCAGGACAATCCCTTCTTTCAGATATCTCAGCACAAACAACATGCTCAGTTCCCAGGAAACATCAGTTTCAAGAATTGACTTTGGTGGGAGAGATTGAGGCAAACAGCAAGCTTCCCTGATGCTTCCTAACAGGAAGTAACATGACAAAAATAACAGTGCAGTATGTCTTCCAAGACTGTACATTACTTGCAGACTAGGCCTGGTCTATACTACAAACTTAGGTCAATGGAAGATACTTTATGTCAACTTAATAATGTATTCATCTATGCTACCAGGTCCCTTCCACCAACCTAACTCTCTGGTAACATCAGGTTAATTACTCCACCACTGCAAGAGGCATATCATTTAAGGACCTGGGGGTCACGGTGGATGGGAAGCTGGATATGAGTCAGCAGTGTGCTCTTGCTGCCAAAAAGGCCAATGGCATACTGGGCTGCATCAGAAGAAGTATTACCAGCAGATCAAGGGATGTGATCCTTCCCCTCTATTCTGCACTGGTGAGGCCACATCTAGAATACTGTGTTCAGTTTTGGGCTCCCCACTACAAAAAGGACAGGGACATGCTAGAGAGAGTTCAGAGGAGGGCAACCAAAATGATTAAAGGGCTGGAGCACAAGCCCTATGAGGAAAGACTGAAAGCATTAGGCTTATTTAGTCTGCAGAAGAGAAGACTGAGGGGGGATTTGATAGCAACCTTCAACTACTTGAAGGGATGCTCTAAGGAAGATGGAGCTTGACTGTTCTCGGTAGTAACGGAGGACAGAACGAGGAGCAATGGTCTCAAGTTGTGGTTAGGAGGTCTAGGCTAGATATTAGAAAAAACTTTTTTACCAGGAGAGTGGTGAAGTCTTGGAATGAGCTGCCGAGGGAGGTGGTAGAGTCTCCATCTTTGGAGGTGTTTAAGGCCCGGCTGGACAAAACCCTGACTGGGATGGTTTAAGTGGGAGTGGTCCTGCCTCTGGCAGGGGGTTGGACTAGATGACGTATGAGGTCCCTTCCAACCCTATGATTCTATGTTGATGTGTCAACAGAGAGTCAATTTCAATGTTGCATTGCATAAGTCAACTTGGGCTCCAGGAGGTAGTCAGCTGTGGTCACTTTAGAAATTGTTTTTGGCTATACTGCACTATAGCCAGATACACAGGAAACAGCTGATGGGCCGTTTAATTGCTGGGAACTTGTGAAATCCCATTTCCTGTTTGATCAGCATGGAGAGGTTGCCAGCAGAGCTGATCGTGGTTCCTGAATGCCCTGAACACCTCCAGCCTGCAATAGACAGGAAGTGATGGATCTTATCAGGCTGTGGGAAGAAGAGTCTGTGCAGGCACCACCGTGGTCCGGCAAAAGAAACATAAATAGCTATGAAAAGATCACACAGGGTATGGTGCAGAAGGGATAACGCATGGACACGCAGCAGTGCCATGTGAAAATCCAGGAACTTCAGCATGCATACCAGACAACGAGGGAGGTGAACAATAGCTCTGGTTCTGCACCACAAACATACCACTTCTACACTGTTGTATGCGATTCTCAGCAGCAATCTCCCTGCCCCCCCCCCCCAAATGCAGGGTGAAGACCTCCTAAGAGACTCAGTCCCAGGCCACCTCAGGCAACAATGAGGACAGTCTGGATGAAGAAGAGAAAGGGAGACAAGTGAGTGAGGGTGTCAGGAGCTGTTTTTAATCCTGGAGCAGTCCAGCAGATTGTAGGACAGCACCATGGCTGACAGTGATGCCAAGGTAGCACTGATGAGTATCCGATTCCAATCAAACTGTTGGGATTGCGTCATCTTATGTTTTATGTTTAATATAGAAAAAATGTGAGGTGCAACAGTGCCTATCTGCTTCCCAGTGGCCACTACCGCTACGTAGAGGGTAGCTCCTGGAAAAGACTGTTTATGTGCACAGGGATGGCCAGAGAATCCTCCATGGAGAGAGCTCCAGGAAACTTGCATGGAGATACTCTGCAATCCTTTCCAGGGTTCTGGGGAGGGCTGCCTTATTTCTTCATCATGGCAGGACACTGTCACATGCCAATCCAATCTGCTGGTACACAGCATAGCAACATCAGAATCAGGTTTGTACCCAGATATTTATAGCATCTGCTCCTTTGCCACCTGTATTACACTCAGGAAACTAATACATGATAGGGCTGGGGCGGACAATCTTATGAATCCCTCAACTCCTTTCCCCACTGGGCAGAATCCTCTAGTGCCACCACCCTGCTTCACAACAGAAAGCTATGAGCTTCCTACCCCACTGTGGTAGGCGAAGAATGGGGTGGTGAGCCATAGGAGAATCTGTGATCTACACTTTAATTGTAAAAGAGTCACATGTGACTCATGAACCAAAGTTTGGCCATTCCTGGCACAGTGTCACCTAATGGGGGGTGGTGGGAGTTTTCCAGTACTTGTACTACTGATAACGTGTGCGATCCCCCACCTGTTTTTTTCTTTTTGTGTGTGTGTGTGTTATGATTTCAGTTTTGTGCCCATTTATTCTTCTGTGTAGGGACTGTCTTGTTTGTCCAATGTACAAGGTGTGGGGGCATTTCCGGCACATGATGGCATAAATCACATTAGTGGATGAGCAGGTGACAGACCCTTTGATGGAGTAGCTGGCTTGATTCAGTCTTGTGATGGTGTCTTTTGTGCAGATATGTGGACAAAGTGGCAGTGTGGTTTGTTGCAGCGATATGTGCCTGCTTTAATATTTCTGTTGTTAGGGCTGTAGTTTCTGGTGAGTATCTGTTTAAGGTTTGGGGAGTTGTCTCAAGGCTAGAGAGAGTGAGGGGTCATCTTTTAAAATAGGCTGTGAGTCCTTAATGATCTGTTGTAGAGGTCTGATTTGGTGGTTGTATGTGATGACCAATGGTGTTATATCGTTTTCTTTTTGGGGCCTTTCCTGTAGTAGTTGACTGCAGAGTACCACCCGGCTCTGTCAATCTGTTTCTTTACTTCCCCAGGTGGGTACCGTCATTTTAAGAAAGCTTGACAGAGACCCAGAAGATGTCTGTCTCTGTCCGAGGGATCAGAGCAAATGGGGTTATATCTTAGGGTTTGGCTGTAGACAATGGATCATGTAGTGTGTTTAGGATGGAAGCTTGAGGGCTGTAGATAACTATCCCAATCAATAGGTTTTTGGTATAGAGTGGTGTTATGTGTTCATCCCCAGTTTGTACTGTAATGTCCAGAAAGTGGATCTCCTGTGTGGGGTGTTCCAGGCTCAGTTTGATTGTGGAGTTGAAATTGTTGAAATCTCTGTGCAAATCTTCAAGAGCATCCCTGCCATGGGTCCAGATGATGATGATGATGTCATCAACGTAATGCTCCTTTCCCTACTATCCCACACTGATGTCAGAGAAACACCATCTGTAAACCACCTGTGCTTACAATACTATTGAAAAACATCCCTTGTGGTTTATGTACTTTGTAGCAAGGTGATCTGCTGCTAACATAGGAATATACATGCCGTCTATCACTCTACCACAATTAGGAAACCCCATCATGGCAAACCCATCTGTGTCCCACACATTGCCTAGAATCACTACCCTTCTTAGCAGAAGTCAGTTAATAGCTCTGCATACTTGGATCACAACAGCTCCCTTGTTGCAGCACCTGGATGTCACTTAAACTGGGTCAACTTATCTTTAGAGTGTAGAAAGAGAACTTTTAAAAACTATAAGCAAGAAGGTTGGTGGCACCTAAAGACTAACAAGTTTATTTATCACACGAGCTTTAGAGGGAGAAAATCCCACTTCGTCAGATGCTTTGAAGAGTCGTCAAAGCATCTGATGAAGTGGGATTTTCTCCCACAAAAGCTCACATAATAAATATTTTTTTTAGTCTTTAAGTGCCACCAGACTCTTTGCTTACTTTCCTGAACTAGACTAACACGGCTACCCCTTTAGAACTTGCAAAATTATGTGTAACAGCACCACCTGGTGACTCATCATAACAAGGACAATAAAAAGGAGGCAGCAGGTAGGAAGACATGATTCTTCAACACCAGACTGTTAAATTAGACAGCAAAACCACATTCAAAGTGCCTCTGTCCATCCTGACCATAAGACTAAGGGGTTATATCAGTGTCTCTTATTGTTTGGTATAAATGGCTGGTTTAATAGAATAAAATAGAAAAATTGTGGACTTTCAAGATGCCAGGCTACAACAGAACATGGCAGAATGTGTGGCTATTGTGAGCTAACTGCATACACTCTGAGTTTGAAAAGTCCCCTGCACACAGTGAAGGCACTTACCTGTATGGCCGGAATTGTGTTGATGGGGATTTCACAAGTACAGGTGAGATATTAGCTGTACTCAACAACCACAACTTATTGCAACCTACCATGTAATTTATACACCTAACTAGATAAGCCTGAATTTCAGATGGCAGACATTGCAACACCCACAACCACAGGTTGTGAGAAATCCCCAGGCTGAAATACATTCACATAAAACATGTGATGAATAATTTTGAACAGCAGGCTCATTCATAGAAATTGCAATCCATTTACAACGAATTTACAAACAGAAGACAGGTCTAAACACAGTGCATAAATCATTTACTGCAAATAGTTTGGCCACCTCTGATCTACCAGACTGGAACCTCACCCTTCTGTGTATCCACAGGATACACTTGCAGAGACCCCTGCAGTGGATCAAGGTGCAGCAAAAGCAGACTGCTTGGTGTCCTTGATATGGAGAAAGTTAATGCACTGCCTTGTCAACTGATTCAGCTATAAGACATGAACCTGTGGGCAGGAAGCAGGGAGTGATAATGGAACAAAAGGGCAAGCCAAACACTTTACATTTCCAAAAGAACAAGCACATGTATTTATAAACAAATCCGCTGTCCGGCTGGATCTGTTTACCACCTGCCTTATCTCAGAGTCACAGCTGAAATAATAACAAGGGATTTCAGGCTGGCAGGTAGTTTTAAATATGGCTCATTAAAAGCCAAGGTGACTTGGCAATGGGAAATGTCTGCTGTAAAACACACTAATGCAAATATCCAAGACTGAGATGTAAAAATGACCTCACTTCTGGCTGTTTTGTGGTTCAGTGCTGCAGCACTGACTGAATTTGATTCACTTAGACCTGAGGAGGGGCAGAGAAGCAGTTGAGATGAAAGGGGAGGCCAGGATACAAACCCTATGCGTTAAAGATGGAAACTACCTATTAAATCAAGTCCTACATCCCCTGTGGGTGAGGACTCTTGTTGGGATGTCCAAAAGGAACTGTAGCTCAGACCCAGATGGGAGGGAGAACTGCTAAACTGGGCTGTGCGTAACATATCACTTCTCAGAGTAAAGCACAATTAGCCTTTGGCGTGACTTCATTTTTAGATCCTGGAAGATTCAAAGCCCCTCTGCCTGCTTCTTTCCTGCCTACTGTACCACACTGAGCCCTGCACGCAGATGCTTGCTGAGAGGGCTGCCACTTGCCTGGCAGCTATGATTAGAAAGAAAGAAAAGAGAGAATCTCCTCCACTGCCAAAAGCCAGAGCCCTCCACCAGCCCTCATAACAAAAAGGTAGATGCTGATCAGTAGAGGTCTTGCCGCTGACACCCAGGATGCACACCCACACTTTTTCAAATCTGTTGTTCTCCGACATCCTCTGAGGAAAATACAGACTCATTCCCTGGCACCTGTATTTTGCTTTTTCTGATAAACATCCTGGAATAGTGGATAGATATTCAGTGAGGTGATAATATTAGCTACAGCCTGCCTGTTAACATTCAGAGCAGGTCTACACTGCCTGCCCTTTTCAGCATCAGTCAGACTGAGATATGTAAGCTATTTATAATAACTTACATACCTCAGTTCAAATTCCTAACTCCTGGCTTGTCCACTGTGCTGAGCTGAAGGGAGGGGACCTCCCTTTGACTCAGCGCTTAGTTGCCAGGGTAGAAGTCCAGGATCAAACTTCCTAATTGGCTGAGCAGGTATTCACAGACCCAAACAGTGGAACCAGAAGTTAGAACTAAGAGTGGTGAATTTGCCCTCACTCAGGGGTGGCCAAACTTGTGGAACTCAAGCGCCCCACAAGCTGATTATTAAATCTTCAAGAGCTGCATTGAGGCATATAGCCATACTTTACCTACTCCAAAATTACTAAGTTTAAAATTCATTGCATGCTTTAATTTTATTGTAAAAAGAGGGCAAATATTGATCCTACTAATGTCAGATTCTAATAATTACTTAAGGTTACCATCAGGGGTTAAAGAAAGGGGAAATGCAGTTCTGGGGCCCCTTATTTTTAGGCTAGCAGTGTTCTGGGGCCCCTAAAATAGAGGAATGCATCGGAATGCTGTGTTCTGGGCCCCCCCCCCAAAAATAGCATGAGCAGCCAGAACACCTTAAGCCCTTCTTCGTCTTCAGCCCAGCCTGCAGAGAGCTGCAGCAGGCTGGGAGTTTGTGAATCTCCCCCTGCAGAGTGGAGCAGCTTGTGGCCGGAAGCCGCTTCCAGTCAGTCAGCCACTCTGCAAAAAGCTGAGGTAAGGGCTTTGTGGGTGGGGGGGCACTCCTGGGGGTTTTGTGTATGTCTGTGCATGTCTGTCTGGGGGTGGCTCTGTGTATGTGTGTGTGTCTCTTCAGGTGGGTATTGAGGCAGGAGGTGGGTTCTGAGGATGGGTATTGGGGAGCCCACCCGTGCCAGAGGGGGGCCCACCAAATTATACTTTAACCCCTGGTTACCATGAAAACTAGGTCTACCTATTCAATAAAAATTTAGCTTCTCCCTGCTGACCTGACCATGCTGCTGCTTCTCCTCACCCTCTCTAACCATGCTGCTCTTCTTCCCACCATCCCAATCTCCTCCCTAACTCCCAGGCCCTGACGCTATCTCCCTTGGGCTGAACCCTCCTCCCAGGCCCCCTTACCTGGCCTCTCCGGCGGCTAGGCATAGGCTGGAGCTCGCTCCCTTTGCTGTAAGCCCTGCCCAAGCTGAGCATCCAATATGGCCACTCCAGCAGCTAGGCACAGGCTGTGGCTCCCCCTGAGCATGCTCTGAGCATGCTCAGGGCAGGAGATTTAAAACTCCTAGGCTGTGGCTGCTTTCCTTTGCAAGCTGCACTTTTTCATTCAAGAGCCACATGCAGTTCCTGAGCTGCAGTTTGGCCACGCCTGCTTAAATGCTTACCCACTAGAGTGAATAGTTGATGGAAGGAGAACTCTTTCCAGTAATTGTTTAATATGTATACACAACCATTGATTCTTTACAGAAGTCACG
Organism: Podocnemis expansa; assembly: GCA_007922195.1. Lineage (NCBI taxonomy): Eukaryota > Metazoa > Chordata > Testudines > Podocnemididae > Podocnemis > Podocnemis expansa. The sequence continues at coordinate 1,561,010 of ML682024.1, read as the reverse complement.
CTGATACAGAGGTAGCAGTCTAGTTCTAAGCCTCTATCAAACAAGAATGCTGGGGGATAGGTCTAACAAAAGGACCAGAAGGAGTGTTCGTTTACTTCATTGTTTGTGCATCAGTAACCAAGGCTATGTCTACACTTACAAATTAATTCGAATTGATGAAGATCAATTCAAATTAAATAAGTGCATGGCCACACTGGCTTTCATGAATTCACACTAAGGAGCTTCTTACTTTGAATTGATGAAAGCTGACTTTGAAGTGATAAAACCTTGTTGAACTTCAAAGTGACAGTCAATGCAAACTTGGTAGTTCAAATTAACCCAAGGTAGCCATGTTAATTCAAACTAACTGTTAGTTTGAATTAGCCATTGCTTGATTTTTCCCTATGCACTGGCACCCCCTACCTAATTTGAACTAGCAAGTCCTGTGCATGGACTTGCTAGTGCGAATTAGGGTTTCTAGTGTGGCCATGTTAATTCGAATTAACTGAATTTGAACTAATCATTATTAGTTTGAATTGATTAGTTCAAATTCAGTTAATTCAAACTAATGTTCTGAGTGTAGACATACCCCATGTGTTTCTGATATCAGATTTGACTTGCTTTTCTCCCTCATGTCTCTCTGCAGCAGAATGTGCATGAGTCGAGCTGCCCAATTCTGTGGTTAAAAGTCAAGTGGCAAACTGAGAGTAATGCTTTGTATTTCCAGCCAACAATCTTGCAGCACTTCTCAAATACTCATGAGTTCAATCTCATAGCCTATCTCTGTGAGACAGGCAGAACAGAAGGGAAGTGACTCACACAGCAGGAATTGCCGTGCTGGATGGGGCTGGCCCATCAAAGGCTTGCTCCTCGACTCGTTGAAGTCAACGGCAAAACTCCAATTGACTTTAATGTTGCAGAATCAAGGCCCCAAGGGTGACCAGCACCAGGTACAGCACAGACAGATGCAAGAAGACTCCACTATGGACTATTATGGAATAACCTGCTCCTGTGGGCAGCTTCTTCATCACCTTTTTCAGTTAATGATATCTGTCAAAGATACAGAGCTCAGTGCACCACCCACCCCTTTTTGATCTCTCCAAATGCACCCCCTGAAAAATTGGTTCACCTGCCATTAAGTCTCTCACAATGGCATTTCACCATTCTCCCACTCATAGATTGGGTAGACCACTTCTGCTATGCCAACTTCTCATTACCCTGGAGGTCCAATTGGGTTCAGGCACCTGCAGCACTTTCCTTTGAGATTCAGTATCTAATGTGACTAACAGCCTTTTGAAAACAAACACAGTAGGAACTGAATGGTGGGGGAAAGGATTTTAACATAACAAACGGTCTCCACATGATAGTCTTCACTAAAGACCTACCGCCACATAATGGTGATCTAGTCAGGCCTAGTCAAACCTAGCCAAAGTGATCTAGTCAAGACAGCCCCAGGGAGTTCCTGTGTTTGAGACAGGTTCCTGGTTTAGTTCTTCCTCCTTCATCCAGACCATATTTTCTCCTGTGTTTGGTGGGTCTTGATCATTTCAAACTAGTTTTGTAGTTTGTCCAAAGACAGACTCATCAAAGTTAACAGATCTAGCGCTGTCTCTTACATGATTGTTTCTAGGTGGCTATCTTGAGCTATTCTTTTCCTTTCTGACTGTATCCAGACAGCCTCTGTTGACTTAAATTACTGTATTCATACAGCAAACACCATCCCAATAAACACACTAACATACAATTTTAACAAATTGTCTAACACAATATCCCAACTAAAACTGTTTTTATCTTGTTCGGTCTACCCAGGAATATTGTCATTATCAAAGCCTTTTTAAAAGTTCAAATGATGTTTTTGCCTTTATCTATTATTTTGTTGCCAGTCTCAAAAATTCTAGATTAGAGAGGCATCATTTGCCTTTACAGAGAACACTTTGATTTGTTCTTGTCAAATCATGTTCACCTAGTTGTTTAAAACCAGAACTGCATGTTACTCAGATACCCTGAATTTCTGTCCTGTGCCTTCACTACAAAACAGTCCTTCTTTCCATGGACTATATTTTGCTTAGTGCTGGATTCAGATTTCAAAATTTCAAGAACAGAGCTTAGCTGGGGGGAGGTGGGATGGCATTGCTCCCCCCAACTTTTTAATCCCCAGCCCCCTCACTGGGCTTCCATAGCATTAGTGATGTACCAGGAGAGGGAGTAGGTGGGGGACCATGACTCTGGCACCTGTCTGAGGTCACACCAGCTGGGCCCTCCCCTCTGAGGAACTGCCCATGCACTTGCTGACATCCTCAGCGTGCAGACCTGGCCCCTTTGCCATTCACTGCCACACTGGGTTCAGCAAGGGAGCTGCAGGCAGTGTCATCACAGCCACTGGATGTGTCAGTGGGAGGAGGGAGGGGTGGCTCCTCCAAGAAGGGCCCCGCTGGTGCCCACAGGGCATGGATGGCTTCTCTTCTGTACACTACTAATCTCCTGGTTGGCAGCATCCCCTGCCTCGCTGCGAGCACCAGCTCCACAGTCCAATGCGCACTGAGTAGGGGGGGCAATACCCCTGGTGCTGGCCTGGGGTGAAGCGCTGGCCTGGCCCCCACTTGAAGGAATCCTTTCCACCCACATCCCCAGCAGCCATGCTGATCCCCCTCCCCCAAATTAAATGGTTAAATTCCACCTATGGTTTTTGCTAATAGACTTGGATCAGCCATGATGACAGTAATAAAGTTTATCAAACGATAAAAGCTGGATAATTTTTTTTTTTTTTTTTTTTTGGCGGGGGAAAAGAAGATACTTTTATTTTTAAATGAATATTCTTCTGATGAAAATGATGGACGAACAACCCTGGACACTAAAGTTCTTTGAAGCAATACAAGCTCTATTTATCCACATACCAGGCCTCAGATCTGAATTGCAAGGATTTTACCATGGTTTCTTCAACTGTTGATTTCTTGTCTGAAAAAAATAAATAATTAGTATTGAATGGGACAGTGTATATTGTGATGTGAATAGCTGCCTGCCAAGACTGTGACAGATTCACCAAGTCATTTCCAATAAACCATCAAAGAGCCAGCTGAACAAATGACTTTGGGCCTTTGAGGCTGGATTTGTACTCAGATGTGGTGGTAAAATATGGGTGAGCTGACTCCTAATGTCTGAGCCTTCCAGTTCTTCAGTTTAGTATTCAGTAGTCTCAGACCACTGGTACTGAGGAACTATGGTAGTTTGGGGAGTTAGCCCATTCCAGTACGAATCTATCAGGGGAAGGAAAATGGTAGGATTTGACTCTGTGTGTGTGAAAAGAGGAAGCCAACAAAAGCAGAGGAATAAAGTCCTCTATAGGAGGAGTTATGTCTACAGCCTCCCCTTATACATGTGTCCCCATGGCACATCCATTGATGTCTATACTCATTTAATTTTGGGTAGTTTTTCCATTGCCCTAAGAGCTAAATTTTTCACAGGGATGAGTAGAAAGAATATTCTTTTGTCCTTCACTAAAGTCTTCCACATGAGGCTCTTTAAACCTATTAGTGAATTATGCCCGATAGTCTCTCTGTAAGGCAAACCAGTATTATCTCTATTTGTGCAGAAGGTGAAAATGAGGCAGACAGAAACAAAACAACTCTGCTGCGGGTGGGGGCATTCAATAGAAATAAAACCCAAGAGTGTTGAGTACCAGTTCCCACCTGAACACTTGACAACTCTCCCTTACTATCAGAGAACTACATGGATGGTCTGTTGGCATTGCTGAAGTGAAAACAGTGCTTTTCCTTGTAATATGTAGAATGACAAAGCGGCTGTTTTTAGAGCCTGGTTACTTAGTAATTTGAATTGCCTTTCGCTTACTTTTCCAGAACAAATTCCCTGTTAGTGTTTGTGTGAGTAGTGGAGGGAAACAGTTCAGAACATTGTTGTCCCTCTAGTTCGCTACTTTATCTTAGGGAGAGATATGTACTCTGGAGGCAAATTAAATTTAGTTTGGTTCTCTCTAAATATTTGAAAACCTTGTTTTTTTCTCTTATGCTTTTTCATTTTGTTGTCTGTAATCCAGGACACACATTGCAGTGCAATGGCTAAGGTGTGCATCATACTGTCCCACAGAAAATCCAGATGGAGGGACAGATTTACACAGCAAATATTGAAAATGAGACAGGTTGGTGTACTCATACACAGGCCTGGGGATAGGCACTCCAACTGTATCAATGGTCCAAGATTGATGGACCTATGGGATGGCTATTGCTTGAAGGCCTGCACTTCAATGTTACATCCCAGGATACACTTGTAATACAGCTCCCTCAGGAACTAATTGCCCCCGCCCCTGTATAGTTGGATTCCACAGTTAATCCCTTGGGTATTTCCACACAGATATGCTGGGAGATGAGGCTATGCAGATGGGCTCTCCCGCATCCTCTGCTGAACAAGATTTCTGTGCAGGGGGAGAGTAGAATATGGGAGCTGAGATCTGAGAATTTTTCCCAAATAATGTAACTACAGAGATCTATGTATAATCTTTCTTTACAATTAATTGGCTACATTGCCCGCTATGATTACCATGTTTCAGGTCCCCAAAAAGAGGACACTGTTGGGGAGATAGGATGGAGGAAGGGTTGCAGTTCAGGGCTGCTGGATGGGATGTGTGTGTGTGTGTGTATTGGGAGGGGCGCCTTGTGGGGCTGGAGGGGATATCTGAAGTCTCAATCATGGGGGGGCAGTGTTGCTCCCTATCATGGTGGGTGGATGGCTGGAGCAGACCTGGCACTCAGCAACAGCCGTTAGTCAGTGCCTCCCTATGGGGCTGCCTGCCTACACAAGGCAGGGAGCTGGGGCCTGTGTAGGTGGGATTCGGTAGGTTCAAGGGACCAATCAGATGTGAGTGCATAGCAGATACTAATCAGGAGGTGGACCAATTGGAGTTTCTTTTGTGCTGCACCATCTACTCTACAAAACATCCAGACATCACCTCTTACTTGAAAAATCTAATTTGTTCCTCAATGGGATGGAGCCAGCTTCACATTTCTGAGGGGCCTCGAAGTGAGTACGTGAAGAGCTAGGATTGAAGAAGCTCCGAGGAGTTAAATGTGACACAGAGGGATATAGACTCCTTTTTGCTTCTTTTCTATCTTAGGGGGTTTATATTTCTTCCCCTCCCCATAAAAATCTCTCCTTCTTGAATATATCGCCCCTTGTCCTCCCCCTCTCCTTTTACCCTCTGTACGTTCCCTATCTTCTCTCCCTCTATTCCTAATTTTACAGCCAGGTCCAAAAGCCAAGCCCTAAGAAACCCTCTCCCCACTGCCAGGTTTAGACTGAAGAATCCTGCTTCTAGCCATGTTTGGAATAAAAAAAATGTTCTTCCCCCTCTCTCCCAAATCATTAGCTGCATGGCACAAGTCCCTTTCCCTGCCATGTACGATTTACACTTGCCACAAAAAAGACTAAGGGATGATCTCTAGATACTGAACTGACCTTTTTAAGCAGACTTTAAATAGTTTACCTGTCTGGTGATGTTTAAATGGCAACTTGACAGACAACTTAGAAAAACCAAGACACACAAGCAGGCTGCCTTTCGCAGATGGCAAAATTCTGGTCTGTGGCCAGATTTTTAAAAGGATTCTTTCCCTTTGATAGCTAGAAAATATGGGTTGGTATTTTTGCATCTGCAATTATATGGCAACCATAAATTATACCTGAACTTCTAACTACCCTGCTCAAGTACCAGTCTGGTAGTTAGACATGCAAATATGTTGCTGAGCTTCTTCAAGTCTCTTCCCCAGAGGGGAAGCCTGGGTTCATACCTTTTGAAAATATAACTCAGATAGAGCTTCAACAGTCTGCATAAGCCCATGCAACCTTAGTCTGTGGCAGCAGTGAGATTAGTATTCAGGAGTCTCTGGCTCTCATTTCTTGGTTTAGCCTATCGGACTTTGCTGCTTCTTTATCAAAGTCCAGATAGTACCACCGGTTGGTCCTCCTGTTGGACGGCAGGTTTCGTTGATCTAACAGCATATGAGTGAAATACAAAAGGGTGACTGTTATGTTCTTGGTTTCTCTAGCTTCAGGCATTAATGAACCATTGCCCCACTGCAGTTATTTCAAGTTCATATTTTTACCAGCTTTAAATAACACTAGCAATAGTCATCCCATCTCAGCTGTAATGATTGCTACTGTGCTGAGCTCACTCTTTCTTTTAATTAATGTGTAAGCACATTTGCTAGTTCTGATTTTTTTTTTTTTTTTTTTTGCAAAGTTTCAGGCAGTCATGAACTTGGTGACTACAGTCCTAAAGACCTGTTCAGATTAGCTCCTCTGGACAAACTAAGGACGGCTGCTCACTGAAAAATACTTTGTCCCTGTGTTGAGATACTGATATTTATTTTTCCTGGATAAATCAGCCATTTTCCTGGGACAGTCTAACATATGCTCTGTGAAAGGAACAGATGGTGTTCTTGTGTAGAATAAATGGATCAGACAGGAGAGCCAGGGGAAGGGATGGAGGTTGGCTGTGTGGGAGAGGAGATGGCAGGAATATCCATATGGTATATGCCCTGCTCTGAACAGCAATACCACCCTCAACCGCATACCTCAGCAGAATCACTAAACACCACAGACATCCCTTACCAGACTTGCTGTTGGCTTTCAGTTCCTACCCCCTAGACAGAACAGATTAAGACTGTTTTCTGAGAAAGCATAATCCCAGGCTGGGCATTTCACTTGAGACAGCCTTATTTTAAACATCTTCATTGTTTCTTTAGTTGAGCCAAAGTCCTGTTTTAGTGACTCTAAATCCTGTTATAAGGAACATTCAGAAGCAATAGAAATTCAGCCACCTACATATTATTTGAAAGGCAGCCATCATAATCTGCTTTGCCTCTAGGTATGAATGAAAAAATGCTTCAACAGCTGAGCTAAGTAAGCTAAATTGTGAGTGAGCTGAAGCAAATCTGTATGCAGAGCTAGCCCAGCACTGTGAACACTGGTTGTTTTTCTTAGATTTAAAACTGAAATCATATCAGGCTGGTATGCAGGGAGAGAAGTGTTTTTACTGATGCCTGTTGTCAGCTAAGAGATTCATAGACTACAGTGGCGTACAAACCCAGGAGGCGGGGAGGGGCCAGGCACTGGGCTGCAGGGGGGCACCCAAATGGCCCCGCACCAGGACTGGATTGGACAGCTCCATGCCAGGCTGCCTGCTTTTGGGGTGCCAGCACTGCCTCCCCCACCACCACCACATGGGCTTGAGGTAGCAGGGCAGCTGTGCTGCAGCCCGCCAGCACGGGGAGAAGGCAGGGCCAGCGGCTTTGCTGCCATCACATAGCAGTGTTCCCAGCTGCCCTGCCAGCCCCCCAGCAGGCTGTCTGCCCTCCCCAGGAGGCAGAGAGTGGCAGGTGCGGGGCTTCTGCTATTGGGAGTGGGGCTCTGCAGTGGACCCATTCTGCTGACTTTGGGCCCCGGCCCCCCGCAGCACTGAACAGAGATCACTGCACTCCAGGGCCTTCGAGAGAGCCTGTTCAGTGCTGGGAGGGCTGAGGGCCAAGTGGTCTGAATTTGCTGGAACAGGCCTGCTCCAGGGCCCTGCGTCCAAAAGCAGTAGCCCCATGCAAGCCAACCTCCACCCCCTGGGGAGGGGCAGCTGGCTGGGGGCAGGTGGAGCTGCCGGGAACACTGCTCCACATTGGCAGCAGAGGGAGGGTGATGCAGCCTGTGGCCCTACCACCTCTGGCTCATGTGGTGGGAGAACGGGGTGGTGCCTGCACCTCAAAAGCAGGCAGCCTGGTCCTTGACCCCCTCAATCTGGCACTGGGGCAGGTCTGGCTGGGCATACCCCTGCAGCCCACCAGTGGCTGTCTGCTACCTGGGGCTGTCATATTTACCTCACAGACTGATAGAATAGGCCACAGACTTCACCCTCCCACTTCTGTTCTATGCCCCAAACCAAAGATTAAGTTGTTAAAGTTCTCAAATCATGATTTAAAGACGTTAAACGTACAGCCACCAGCAAGTGAGCTGTGGTCCATGCTACAGAGGAAGGTGATCCACTCCCCCTACCCAGCCCTCATCAATCTGCCCTGTGGGAAAATTCCTCCCTGACGCCCTGATACAGTGATCAGCTAACCCCTGAGCATGCAGGCAAAACTCACCGGCCAGCCGGCCAGAATAAATTTTCTGTAACAATGCAGAATCTTCTCCATCAAACAGCCCATCACAGGTCATTAGGCATATTAACAGCTAATAGTCAAAGATCTGTCAATTGCCAAACTGGGTTGTCCCATCATACTATCCCCTCCATAAGCTTATCATACTCTGTTCTTAAGACAGCTAGGTTTCTTGCCTCTATTGCTGCCCTTAGAAAGCTCTTCCCAAACTTCTCTCCTCTGATAGTTAGAAACCTTCATCTAATTTCAAGTCTAAACTTCTTGCTGGCCAGTTTATATTCATCATTAGGTAAGTCACTTTATTTCTGTACAGCTTAGTGTGCTGAGCTCCATCATATCCTCAAAGACATACATTTATTGTTCATCACTATTACTTGTGGACTAATTCTGTAATCTTACTCCTTTCCCCAACTCTTCCTTCCCCATCACTTGCTTTCTGTTTTGTTACCTTCTCTGTGAGCTCCTGATTGAAATTAGTTTGCAAACTCTTTGAGGCAGGAACATGGCATCTGATTTGCAACGTCAAGGTACATAGAACATTTTTGGGTAATTTAAAATAAAGTAATAACAAAAAGCTGATGATGGGGAAATTATACTGATTTACAGAATAGTACAAGTTTTCCTTAATTAATGTTTCTTTAGTGCTTTGCTCATGGTACAAAGGACGTTGAGGCATGTCTAGGAATTACAGGTGCTAGGCTATAAGTGGTTAAACTGTGAACAATAAAGACCATATTTTTAAACTACAGTGGCTTGTTTTTGAACTATTTGTCACTCGTTTGCTTTAAGCAAATGAGCATGGGATCTGGCACTAATATTTTAAAATATAACACAATTAAAATTTGGCATAAAACAAAGCATATGACAAATACTTTAAACGTCGGTAAGGAAATGCTACACACATGCTATAATCTAAAAATGATTTTTACCTGAAGGAACAGGGAAAGAGATTGTTTTAGCTCACTTGCTCTGACAGCATCTGCTTGGCACCTGCTGCTGTTACCCACCCATAATGAATCCTCACCCCCCCACACACACCCAAACCCCACCAGATGAAAGACTATAATAACCTAGACTTGTGACATAGCTATTTGAGATGCCAGAGTCTCTAGTTCAGCAAAGTTCCAAAGGGGCAGGTGTGTTAGTCTAGTTCAGCAAAACAAACAAGGAGTCCTGTGGCACTTAAAGACTAACAAATTTATTTGTTGCATGAGCTTTTATGGGAGAAAAATTCCACTTCATCAGACGTGCTGAAGATGGGGGAACTTACAGCAGTGTCTTCCTATGGTTTTTTTGGTCTTAATTGCTTTAAATACCCACCTGGTGGACTAAGGCTTGCAGTTGCAAGTGAATTTCTAACCACTGCTCCTTGGATCTGAGACGGTCTGTAAACTGGTCATGCTCCATCTATAGCTTCACTTCTCAGGCAGCCCTGCAACAGTGCCCCTTTTTAGGATTCTGGCATTGCCTCCCTTTTTACAGCAGCCTTGATTTTCAAATTTTTTGTTTATTTCGACACCATAGAAATTTCTGCACCACATTGATTACTTCATTGCCTTTGAAATTGCACCCTTATCCCACCTATTAAATACAGCTAGGCCTCTGTGGCGTGCTCATCTCCCTCTGAAAGCCTTGACAGTAAACCACATAACATGTTTTATGAAGATTAAATGGAATAGAAAGAAAACAATGATGCCGTTCCAATGAGATCAGTAGCATCCCTCAAATATCCCTGGGATTTCACAACAGCTGGGCTGTTCCTCGCTTCACTTTTGCCAGGGTTAGCATCTAGCATGACATGGGACAGCAGAGAATCCATGGAAAAAAATTCCAAGCAATTTCTACCCTCTCCATTTCTGGGCAGTGGTGGCAGCCTCAGTGAGCTGACCTTATCTATCACTGATGGATGCTCCCTATAAATATAAACAATGCAGGGAAGTGGCTGATATTGCAACTTCTTTGATAAAACATGATTTAGTGTGTAATACAGTGTAGCTTATTCTGTAACTTTAGTATGAAACTCAGGATTTACAGTAAAACACACTGTGCAGCCTTACCACCAAACTTTGATATATAGGGTGGGGGGAGGAATTGTGGGTAAATATAAAGCATAGTCTCTACTTGTTTAAGCTGTCTTCTTGTATCTGTGATACTTTAACAGTCAACTGGGAGCCTGGGGGAACTGCATAATACAAACCCCTCTCCCAGTAAATTAATTTATTCATCAATCTGTATTCCTACTTGTTAGGAAAGGGGTGTGAAATAGTCTATTTGCATAGACCTGTATAATAGTCATAATAAATAAGTGCAATATTTATAACCATCCAACTATTCCAGAAGAGGCCATCTAATAACAGTCTTTCACTAGCCCCTTGCTCCTATTTTGTTCTTTTATTCATCTGGCATTTTAGAAGAAGGAAGGACTGACAGGGAAAGTATGAGCTGAACCTATGCAAGTAGCTTAGCTTCTCACAAATCAGACACAGACTACACCTCATTCCTGACCTACAACAACTGTATACCCCTCAATAGACCCAACTTCTGCCAGAAGCTCCTGGTTTATTTGCTCTCTATTCTATTTCAGGCTTGCCTAGAAAACAAGGTACAGGGACGTAAAACAATCCTTCACCTGCTATCATTTCTTTCTTTCTTTTTACAATGGTTTGTCATTGGTGATATCTTGTACAATATTGCCTGATAGCCCACATGATGATGTTCCTCATGATGCTGTCTGTTAACATCAGTAATGCCATTATAATGAGGCATTATGTATACTGCCTTTGATAATGTGAAAATAACTGGTGGAATGTTCTAGTCCTCGTGCTGGCAACCATATGCTCCTGTTTTCCCATCCTGAATAGAGACCCTGAAGCATACCAGACTGTGCTATCATGTATTACTGATCTGGATGAATCAGCAAGCTCATTTTTCATTGGGGCCTAAGTTGTCTTAAACCCTGTTCTCCAGCAGCAAAAAGACATTGCACTATATCAGTGCTCCTCTCCCATCCCACAGTGCATATTTGGTTAATATTTCCTTGAACAGCTCTGCCTTGGAACTCATCATCAGTATGAACTGCTGCCTTTATAGGATGCTGTTGGGTCAGCTTTAAGCAGGCCCATGCATGTTCTCTCCTCTGTAGAATAAATGACATTAAGTCATGTTCTTGCAGCATGCTGTAACAAAGAACCCTGTTTTCTTCAGGACAGAGGCAGTGAGGAAAAAGGGCAAATGACCAGGTTTGTGAAGAGAATTCTTTATTACTGTATTACAAGGAATTATGTTTTAAATGATATTTTCCTTCATTAAATATCTTTTAAGGTCCTAGATTTCGGTGCAGTTCAGATCCCCCCCTTATTTTCCTCTGGTGTAGATGGCACTGTAAATCAATCTCTTAGATGTTTCTAAGATGCCCATTTTTTTACTAGAATATCTGCATGCTGATCCTTAAGATAGAATACTTACAGTATGATACAAACTAAAAGACTTCCTGATCACTTCACTGGGGTACCACTTTACTATGATTCACCAAGTTCTGCTGAGGAACTTTGAGTATAGACAGGGACAAGCTGTTCTGCAATGGCTCAAGAGCATCAATACCAACCTCACGGCAGATGTAAGAAGCAAATCACAAATCCTCAAATGGCTGGGAAATCTATCCTTTGATTTCCCCAACCAAACATCAAGTGAAAACTCCTTATGCACTATAACAGCCATAATATAGAGTTACAAACAGTCCCATTGTGTACTCCGATCTGTCTTGCCAACCAGGTAAGCTTAACTTTGTGATAGATGATTCTTTATATCAAAGCTCATAGAAATATTCAGGTTACGCTCAGTCTCAAAGTAACAGTCATTTAACCTGGTCAATTCAAGTGTAGATCTCAAAGCCAATGCTTATAGCCAATCCTCTAATAAACTATTGAAAAGATTTATTATTTAAGAAAAGGAAATAAAAGAGTTATTTACATGTTTAAAGCAGGTGAACATGTATATACAAATGAGTTACAATCACTCTTCAAAAGCTAACAGAAGCTTCTATAATAAACAATCCCTATATACCCATTAGGGTTAGCCCAGACTAAGCACAGGAGTTAGCAAGTTTTTGCCTATAAAACCTTGCCCTTCAAGTCCAAGTAGCGTAGAGAGATAGTTTCTTCTTGTCACGGTTTTTATTTCCTTCTCCTTGTGTGCTTTGAGTTGCAAATTCAGCTGATAGGAGGCTTTCACATGCCTGACTTATTTTCATGGTGAGGAGGAGCGAGTAATCAACAAAGTCTTTTGTCCTCTTTAATGTTCCAGAATAGTTCATCTGGTGTTGATTGTCTTCCCTGTTGGGCAGGACATAGCACCATCTGTTGGAGATGGCATTTCATACAGTTAATGTCTCTCTCCCCTCAGTTACAGTGGCTTAAAATACAAAAGCTCAAATATTATTTTATACTATGGGGATATAGGTGCTATACATAAGATTAACGCATGCTGTAACTCACATACATTCAATAAAGCCTAATACATTCTTATAATCCTAATGCCTAGTTTAATGATATTCACACACAGGTGAGCCAGACTGTTATTTGTCAGTGCTCAGTTTAGAGATAAGGACAGTGGTGTGAGCTGGCACCTGTTCTGCCAGCCTTGCAGACAGATGCGATTAGCAGGCGGGCTAAGCAGCCTCTCTGTGATAACTCTAGGTTAAAATACTCCTGTTTGGTATGTAATACCTCTTTTCACTCTTTGGCATTTCCACAGCTTTCCATTGCTCAAATATTCCATTTTAAAAACTCTCAGCAATTTAACACAGCACCCTTGTTGCATTTATAATGAGAGGATAATGAAATGAATCAGCCTCACAACACTGATCTGCTAAGGATAGTCCCTATGAAAAACCTTTGAAAAGCAAAAGATAAACTCCTGCTGGAATACTCAGAGCAGCAGCTACAAAATACCATATGGGGATTGTGATGTTGAATATATCAGAGAAATCAAGAAAAAATACATCTCAGAGTAAGTCAACATATGGGAGGAACCAGCAAGGCTCAGGCAGCTTCCAGCTAGGGCTGTGTGCATCTTACACAGGTCACAGAATAAATCTTAACACCAGGAACAAACAAATATTTGAAAGATCAACATTTGCACGTGAGCTAAAAGCAACTCCACATGTGGCCACAAGAAGCAATGCGTGAAGCACAATGAACAGCCCAAACAGATGCTTCTATCTGCCAAGTGAAACCACAGGAGCACAGTCACCTTAACGCCGCCAACTAGAACCTGGTTTTAAGACAACTAATATTTTGCAGTGAAACATGCTAAGAAAAGGATCAGCAGACTTTATGCTTCAAGGCATAAATTGATCACATCAGGAGATGAAAGAGGCATTTCTGTGTGTCTAAGATTTTTATACAGTGCCCACCACCATAGTATTGCTGTATCTTAAAATGTATTTTAAGTGTAAACATACATCTCTTTATCCTCCTATTCTGTAGGAAATTACCCCTGACAATCACGCTCTCATCTGCACTATTGTACACTAGGCCATGTATGATGCAAGAATCTTTCACCTTCTTCCAAAGCATCAAGACATTGGTCATTGTCAGAGACAAGACACCAGACTGGACAGACCAATAGACCAATGTGGTTGGGCAAATCTGACACTCCTAACTGGCCAGCAACTCTGCTCTGTTCTCTCTGGATGCAGTTCCGTAAATTTTTTAACTCATCCCATTTGCTCTGTAATCCACCAATCTCTCTAACATTATGTAGGCCTTTGTCCTTGGTGGGTTGCTTGTGCATCAGGCAGCCCGTTTCTTTCATTTAATACGATCACTTGCTAGTTGTGCTACTTCTTCTCAGATGAAGCCAGCACATTAAATATCCTCTCTCACAGTCCTCTGCCAGTTTTTATTTTCACATTTATCCCCCTGGTAGGGCCAAATTAATGCAGGGTTTATAGGGGCTGAAGCCCTGGGCCCTGGCCTAAATAGGGAGGGCCAGGCTCCAGTCTCTAAAACCCCTACCTGATATAGCCCCCAACCCCAGCTCCAGCAAGACTTGAGCGAATCCTGGGGGTGTGGGGAACAGGGCCCTAGGGCCAGAAGCCAGGCTCCATACTCCACCCTAACCCTGGTCTTGTGCCTGCTTGCTCTGTTTGGGGCAGGGACCAGGTGGCAGGTGGTACAGATTCTATGGTCTCTGGCCTTAGGAGGATGAGGACTACACTACAGGCTGTGCCATGTGCCAGATGGCCCTACCCTCCAGGGCAGACCAGTTGGAGCGGGGCTTGGGCTGTGGGCAGGAGGGCCCTCTGTCCCCAAGCCCCCCACCCCCCAGCAATGGCCTGCTTCCAGGCGGCTTGCTGGGGGAGGCATGGTGAGGCCCCCCAGGCAGGGAGAACCCCATGGTGGGGGGCAGCCTGGGTCCCCAAGACCAGTTAATCCAACCCTGCCATGCGGTAACTATTTCAGTACTGGCTTCCCAGGTCTTCTCATGTGCCATAAAATACAACACATTTCCCAACTATCTAAGCCTTTTTTCTTTGATGATACTTTCTAACATGTTATGCTCTGTCAAGCCCCTTTTGTCAACTCCGACATTTGTTGTTTTGTCTTTTTGTTAAATGGGTAACTTCTTCAACATCTGTGATGAACAGCTGCCAATCGCTTTCCGATAGCTGCAGTCAATGGCAAGGTGCTACCTCCAAACAATAATGTGCTCACTACAGTTCCATGATATAATCTGACCTTTGGCTTGGTCTGCAGACCTCTGCTGGACCAAATGTTGTTCATCCTTCCAGAAGTGGAGCTTGCTTTCCTGAATCTCGTGTGACTGCCTTTATCACAGTACCTTCAGATGTCAGTACACTTCCTGGCTAGCAGAAAATCTTCTCTCATAATGGTTCCCAACCTGTGGTCAATGAACCACTGGTGGTCTGTGAAGGTGCTGCATGTGGTCCATGGTGGTGGTGGGGAGATAACTGAATAATAATATAATCCTGTGTACTTCTTATGTATCATATTCAATATTACATTATTATTCACAATGTAATTTGCTTCACAAACATCCTTGTGTAAGATAACATTCTCTGAATTTAAATAGTGGCATTTTTTCTTGACATCAGTGTGAACTGGCAGTTAGAATGTGGTCTGCAGAAGTTTTCAATGGTGATATAGTGTTCCGCTTAAAAGAAAAGGTTGAGAACTGCTGTTCAACCTGTTTAATTTGTTTTCCATCCGTGTAGGCCTTTTCACCTCTTGTCCAGTTTCTTACCACCACAATCTTGGATTTCTATGTATGTACTCTGAATCCAATTTTTGCTCCTCCCTATTCTACCTCTGATGTGTCAGATCAACATAACAAGGTGTTTATACGATGAGAGAAAAATGTGCAATAAAATTGGATCCAGGCCTGGGTGAGCAGTTTGAAACAGACTGGAATTGGACAAGTGTGTGTTATCACCAATTCTTTTTTGCATTAGCAATAAACTGGGTGATGTAGCAAGCAGCAACAGCATTGCAGATGGTGTAAAGTGGGTTAGTGGAGACAAGTTATGGAGCCTTGACTTTGCAATGACATTGCTTGTCTGCCTATCACTCACAGAAAATGAATTGGCAATATCCAAAGCAACTCTCCCTCCTCCCCCGCCAACAACTCTGACAGAAGCCCCTGGGAAAATAACCATTAAGCAAACATCTGTGCTCTTTCCTATCAATCATCATCCCAATAGCGGGGACTGACATAAAAGATCTGCCAGTTTTACCTTTGCCCAACCCTGAGATGGCAAAGATTAGCGGAAACCATGGCACAAGAGTGATAAAGACTTAGAGATGCACCAAACAGAGTGAAACGGCAAGCTGCGACATTCCTAAATGTATTATGTGCACCCAGGAACAAAATATGCCAATTTTTACAATAAGAATCTCCCTTGAGAAGCTGTTGTAGGATTAGTATTGTCATCTGTCTAGTGTCATCTGGCTGGAGATGGTACTTAGTATTGTCATCTGTCAAAATGATTTAGTGAGTTAAAAACCTAAATTTCTTAGCTTTCATAATTAAAACAAATCCATTACACAAAGGAGCTCTTTTTGTTAACAGTATCTGTGCTGTTAAGTGACTGTTCTGTTTGTCCAGTAATGTGCCTCTGGAAAAGAATGGGCTAGCAAGTGGGAACATCGTTGAGTACGAGACAGGTGAATAAAATTATTCCTCTTGGTAACACTAGCTAACATCACATGACCTGCCTCGTCAGCCTCAAAGTTAGCATTATTCTGGAAATACAGACAATATTATTTGCGCGCACACACAAAAAATTATCATAAAGTTGTTGTTCTAGGTCTCTGAAGTAGAGTCCTCCATCAGACAAAAATTGTCATCTAATGGCTATATGCATTTTTTTCCCCAGGGGACAGAACTCATCTGTAGCAACTTTTTCATAAAATGGAGATGCTAATGCTTAGATTATGGATTCCCCCCAATTTTACCAACATGATACTAGATTGGAAACTTGCTAGGCTGCAGGCAGCTGTGTGTAGTTGGCAAAATAGAACCAGATTGCAGTTACCTCACCTTTAATATGGAGGTCTGACCTGTGGGGAATCTGTAATCCTGCATTGAATATGGGCTTCACATGCCTTTATGCAGCAATGAGTGTTGGCACTGGCTGTCTCTACAATCTTTAATAAAAACAAGTGAGGCCACCATGACCCAAATTTCTACAACAGACCATAGTCTGTCACACATGACCTAGACAACAATCTATGATCAAGACAAACTTGAAAAAAATGTGGCTGGTTTGTGCTGGATGCTCAGTCAAGAACTCCTTCCTGTCCTCTAACACCTGAGAGAAAAATCTAACTCTCCGGATAGTAAAGCTCATGGGTAAATCAAGGTTTGCACATTTCGGCATGCCTGTTCCTACCCTCCCACCCCATAATGTGGTACCGCAGGGATGTCATTTCAAAGTAAGTACCTTAAGTTAGAAAAGAAAATACCCTGCGATACAAGTGAACATGAAGCAGGTATTTATGTCACAGAGGTTGCCAGTATGAATATAGCCGTGAATGGAATAGCAACAACTCTCTTTGAGAAGAGGATTAATCACTCCAGCCATGTGCAGGGAAACAACTTCTGGCCCATCATCATCATCATCATCAATCAATGAATCAAGCAAGCAAGCAAGCAGATTTTTTGTGAACTCACTGTAAAGAGGCAAGGTTCTTGAACATTAACAGTCCGTCAGACCTCACTCACACGATTCCTGAAGAGCACTGGATTTCTTGCAGTGGGTCATAGGGGCTATGACTGGTCTGAACAGATAAGCGGCAGGTAATGGAGAATTAGGATCGCAGAATCTATGTTCATTTATTTATGTTTGGGCCATTGCTCCCAAGACCACAGAAACTGAGAGAATAATGTACTCACAGACTGATATAACTCAGGGACATTAGCATCACCAGACTGTAATAGTCACAAAAATCTCCTCTAGCTAGTTTTCAAAAAGTTGGCCTTCTAGCCTGTATTCTGTCTTCTCCATCCTGTTATGTTTGGTAGACAGATGTGGAAAGGGAGTCTGAGAACAGAACTTCTACTGATGGCAAGTCCTTAGGATAAGTGCTACCATAGATTTCACAGGAGAAAACTTGCTGTCCTGTCCAGCTTTCAGTAACACCAGTAACCATAAGAAAGATTTTTAAGTATATTTAAGTAACCCCCTGAAGAACAGTAAGCACAAAATAACAGCAAGTTCCAAAGGGGCAGTTGTGTTAGTCTAGTAAAGCAAAAAATGCAAGGAGTCTTGTGGCACTTAAAGACTAACGGATTTATTTATCACATGAGCTTTTGTGGGAGAAAATCCCACTTTGTCAGATGCTTTGAAGACCGGGATCTTACAGAATGGGATGAAAATAAATGCAGGGGAGTGTAAGACATGGGATCAGGTCATTCTGCAATAACAGAAGCTGTGATTTTATAGTGGTTTCCTTCCAACCGCACTGTTGTGTCCTTCACAAGCTATGCTGCAAAGCATCTGCCTTCTTTCAGCTCAGTTGCAGACAAATCACTTGCCAATAGAGAGCGAGCAAGCCAATGCCACAGTATATTTCTAGTAGATTTCATCTGGACAAAGTTATATACCAGTAGCAAAAGTATTCATTCCGTTTCATACAATTTACTTCCAAGCCTACCTGGGGCTATTATATAAGACTGATATCAATAAAAAGGCAAATACAAAAACAACCATTGTCTAGCTTGGACGTTTATGACAGACTCCTATTGATGCCTTACATGGAACCAAGTTAGAATGTGGCTGAAACAATCCTTTTACCATAAATTTTCCTTTACATTAATTGAAGGCTATCAGGAAACATTTGTGAAAAGTGAGATCTGTTAGGATGGGAAAATGTCTCCTAAAGGAAAAGGTGTAAGCTCCATCATGTGGGCAATGGCAATGAAAGGAACATCCTGCACTAACTCCTTAGGACCGGGGACTAGAAGAGCTGATAGATCACTAATTAGTAAAAACACTTTTCTCCCAGCAGTCAATAACAGAACAATTTTTGTGCCATGTTCCAGAGAAAAGTATTCTGCAAAGAAAAACACATGCCAGCGGTGCATCTTGTTGTGCCACATTCTAATTAGTTACAGACACATCTAATATTTAACATTAATTTCTAACATTAGTTTTAACATGAACATTAATTATGAAATGGTTAGAAAACAAGTTTTCCAGATCGTTATACTGACATCAGTTATGTTAATGCAGCTTTATGATGCATTGATAGTTTACAGCCTCTGTAAACTGAATGGACTTGTAAAGTTGCTCCCTAAGAAACTCAGTTTTGTCCTGGGTGACTTTCTATTATTCTGTCTTCTAGTTTGGTTCTTATCCCATATCTATTACTGTGTTAAGTGGACCTTTTGCTTTCATGCACTCTTGCTCAGAGACATTGCTTCTTACAAAAACAGAAACACCAGTGTGATGTCTACTGAGTTAGAAACTTCAGAATGTGGTTAGGGCTCTGCCTTGTGTGAAATATTCAAAGCTGTCTGGCCTTAAGTGATGATGAAAGACATTTACTTCTGTAAAGTGGCTTTTGTCCAGTGATGGTGCCATCATCAAGAGAGCTTATAAATTAATTTATAAACAATAGACCAGATTTCCAAAGTTCACAATTGTTGGAATCATCTACCTAGTGTAGGAGTCCAAATACCAAAACCACTCTCACAAATAGAACATATGCATATACATGCCTGATTTGCTCTTGCTCACTTATGCCTGATAGGTTAGAAAAAAAAAACCACACAAGTATGTGAGCATGTGTCTAGGCTTCACCTTGAAACATGGCTCCATTCATACAAAGGAATAATTTTGTCCATCACCAAAATACATCTTTCTCCATATGGAACATGTTGCCTGTTTACCAGTTCACAGAAATACAGCACACATTTACACTTCCTCAATGTTGCTTTACACTGCTAAACAGATTCCATCTTAGAGACAGCTGTATTTCAGTGTTAAGTCAAGCAGCTCCATATTATTTGCCTACCTCACACAGGTGTTGTGAAGCTTCATGTTCAGAAAGTACTTTGAGATACTTGACTGAAAGGCACTACAGAAGTGCAAAGTTCTAGTAATATTTCAGGAAAAGCTTTCATCTATGTACCATTGCTGTGCAGGAATTGTGCCAGGAAGAAATATATACAATAGTCAGAAATCTTTCAGCTATTGGAGCAAAGAATCTTTATATTTTTTTTCAGTTTCTCCCTGAATGTTTCAGCCCTTGAAACAACTAGAAATCAACAACAACAAAGAAAAATCTTCTCTGCAGTTTGATACAATTGACTTTGTATATGCTAGGCAGGCAACTCCCCAGTGAATGCTTTGCACCCAGAAACATTCCTGTGCTGTGCCTTCTATTTGTTAATGGTCCCCTGCAATTCTGTCTCTTTTTATTTCCATGATACTCTGTTGCTGATGTGTAAAAAGTCATAGGGAAGATGGGTACATTTCCTTCTCAGGTAGGACTATATGTTGGTTGGGGTGAGGATGCAGGAAGACAGCAGACAGACTAAGACTTCTGTATGGATGGTTTCTTGTTCTTGCCTTGAGCTGTAAGGCAGCCACAGCCCGTGTAATTGCTCTTGAGACAATATTAATTTCTTTAGCACAGCCCATAGGGGTACTTAATCAGCAGCTAATGGAGAATGAGCTACAAAATGAATTTGAAACAAAAAATGTTCTCTGTTTATGTGAATTTTGTTCTATAGTGTGAACATAAAATGATGTTTCCAACAAGATCTGTGCCCTTTAGCCTTTCCAAATGGGATTCAAAGGACCTGTCGTGATGTTGTTACAAGCTTAAACCACTAATGTTTAAAATAGGTCTGTCCTTTAGAATTACAGTCAAACTTTGGAAGAAGCTTACAGGCTAGAAATTCATAGCTGACTTCTTCACTCTGCTGTCATTTGGTAACTTGGCTGTTATTTCTCTTCAGAGTGTTACCCCAAATTTGGGGGTCCCGGGAACCGTCTTGGTGCCGAAGGAGTCACAGACCAGCTCTTGGAGTTCAAAGAGGACCTTTATTGCTTCATGCTTCTTTTGAGGTAGAAGATCAACTCAACTCAACAACTAGAAGAGCTCCTCAGTACAGCAACAAGTGGGTTTTTATACATTCATACACTGAACCCATTGGTTGGTTTTCAAAACCCATCATTAGCATACATGCTGTCATTGGTTCCTGTACAGAAGGTGCATGTATTCCATTGGCTCCTAATACAAAACCTTATTTTTGCATACAAACAAGTAACTAATGTAACTTTTCAGAAGTATCAACTTAGAAACAAACAATTACCAGTACCTGTCCATCTAAAGACCTAGAACTTTCCCCAAGTAAGTGGAATTCCCCTATTAGCCATCAGGGGGTTCCCATTTTGTTTTTCTCAGGCTTCTGCCTTCAGTCCCCCCTTTGAGACATCTGTTATACTAAAATATACACTGATGTCTCACTTTCAGGAAAATATAAGATCCCTGGAAATAAATAAATATATTTTTAAAAAAATAACAAGTACCAAAAATAATTAAAATAATAAGCTAATAGGAAACCCAAATTTGGGGTCCATCCCAAATAGGGTTAGGGGGCCTAGTCCACTCGCTTGGTGGACCAGGCATGCCCACATAGTAAGGGTGGGTAAGAGTCCAGTCCCTTGGAGATAGGGGTGTCCCTTGCTTGAAACCCTAACAGATTTTGCAAGAAGTTAAGAAGTTTACAGAAGAACAAAGTAGAAATAATGAAAACACTGGATAGAGGCTTCCAGCTGGAAAGGAAAGGAAAACATGAAAATGTAAACAGACAGAATAGATTAGTCCCACTATTGGGAAAGTTGAGGTCCATCAGTAAGTTTGGGTAGATTTTTACTTGATGGTTCATTACACTCAAGACCTACGGTGTGAATCACCATAACCTGTTTTGGGGACTTTGTGTATGGCTTAAATCTACAGATAGCTTGACAACAAACTGGAAGACAGTGTATACAACAACAACTGATAATTATTATAATCAATAAAGTCAAACCAATACCAAATAAACTTCATAACCATGAGAAATTAGGTAACTAAGAGAAAACAGAGTCCCATATGGAGCTCCACCAATTTGACCACCATTCAGACCAAGAAGATTCGACCATATGAGGAAGTTTACTGCTATTTTTGCAATGTTTTCTGCTCATTGAATAACAAGGTCATCATTATCAAGAATATAAACACAACACTCTTGGCCAATTAATGCACAAGTGCCCCCTTGGGAGGCTAGAATAATGTCAAGGGCGAGTCTGTTTTGGATGACCATTTGCCTTATAGCTTTTTGCTCTGTTGCTAGTGCAATCAAAGATTCGCCAGTGTCATTTGCTAATATTTCGACTACAGCCTGTAGACGCCACATAGCTCGATTAAGACCTAAGAATAGTCCAAATCGGGTGAGGGGTTTATACCATTGTATATATTTTTTAGATTGCTCTAAGTCTCTATAGATGCATTTCCCTTTAGAATAGTGAAGTTACAATGGGACGAGCCTACATAGGGGCCCGTTCCATTATAGATCCAACACCACTGACCAATAGTGGGGATAACAAAAAGAAAGGAACTGGCATTAAACCCTACTGAGCTCCATGAACCATTAAAGTTAGAATAATTAAATCCTAACGTTCCCCAAGTGTTATTTAATCCAGAAAAGAGCAAAAAGGCCTTGTGTGGGGTCATTATTGCACACTAGATCACTTGAATTAAGTGGCATAGGAAGAAGAGGGAATCCTTCTCCGGTGCTCACTGGCATCCAAGTACAAACCCAACATTTTGTTTGATTATATGCGCGTGCTACTTCACTAGATAGAGTAATAAAGGTATTACGGTTATAACCCTCACATATCCCAAGGAAGACTATTAAAAGAATCCACAATTTGAACATTTTTACAGAATTTTAACAAATGTTAGAGTAGCCCTTGTTTATAATAATCCGTCATCTTGTATCCTTTTAAGGGCCCGAAGACAACACACAAATAGGCAAAATCCAATTCCTAACAATAACAAGGTAATAACAATCCCAAGGACTAGTCCAAGAGTCAGTCCATGAATAAGGTAAGAATTGATTTTAGAAGTACAGTTCATAGTCCAAGTCCGAATATTACAAATCGGCGTATACTGCTAGGATACTCAGATCATGCAGTCCAAATATCCTAGCGTGGACAGTTGTCCTGTCATGTTCCGCGACTCGATAAATCTGGGAGGGGGTTCGGGGTTCTTTGATCGCTTAAACAGAAAGCGTAAATCCTCAATAGGTTCCACAGTCCAATCTGATGACGGGGTTTTCAGAGGAGGAAGGTCTGGGGGGGCAGCTTTCTTTACATGGGAGTGGTGGACCCAAGCTTTTACTCCCTCTAACTTTAATGAAGTATTAGTGGTTAGTAGCACTTGCAGTGGTCCTTTCCACCTAGGTTCCAAGGGGGTCTTATTCCATTTCTTCAGAAAGACCCAATCTCCGGGATGGAAAGGATAAACAGGTTCTGTCAGCTGCCCGGGTGATGCCTCTTGAAGGGACCTGTGAAGGGATTGAACTATACCAGACAAGTTACTCACATAATCAGTTATGATTTTTTGACCCATTTCTGTTTCTGCCCCAACTGTGGGACAGACAGGACCAATTGGATACAGTCGGCCATACAATATCTCAAAAGGGCTAACTTTAGCTGAACCCCTAGGAAGGATTCTAACTCTCAGCAAGGCCAGTGGCAAAGCTTCTGGCCATGGTAGAGAAGTTTCTTGGGCAAGTTTGGTGAGCGTACCTTTAAGGGTGCGATTCATAAGTTCTACAATACCATTAGCCTGGGGATGCCAAGAAGAATGGTATCTCCAAGGAATATTCAATCTCTCAGCAACCAGTTTTACCACCTTGGTCACGAATGCCACCCCATTATCTGATTCAATACCTTCCCATGGAATGCCAAATCGAGGAATAATTGTGTTTAACAAGGCTTTAGCTACTTCTCTCGCAGTACAAGTACGTGTTGGGAAGGCCTCAGGCCAACCCGAAAATGTGTCTACGAACACCAGAAAGTAGCGGAACCCCTTTTGCCAAGGGAGTTCTGCAAAGTATACTTGCTACTTCCCTCCAGGAAGGGTACCCCTTGTTACCACTCCCTGAGGTGCCTTGTGGCTTACTGTGGCTGGATTTGTTTGCTGGCAAAGTAGACATTGAGACTGAGCTGCCTCCAAGGCCGAAATCAATCTTCTTCCTGTGAAATATTGCTGGAAAAAGTGTCCCAATTTGTCCTTCCCAGCATGGGCACTTTCATGGAGGGCCTGTACTGTTAATGGAATGTCCATGGTTGGCACTACGAGTTTCCCCTGAGAGTTTTTAATCCATTCTCCTTCCCAACTTCCCCCTTTTTCCATTTCTGAGGTAATTTCTACGGGTGTATATCGTGGGGTAGGGAGACTGGAAAATGCAGGCAATAAGGCTGCTTCCACCGGTGTTGTAGGACGGCGACGGGCTGCAATTTTTGTGGCCATATCTGCTTGCTTGTTTCCCTTAGCAACAAAGCTTTGATCTGCTGTATGAGCTTTACAATGAATTACCGCTACCTGTTTTGGTTTCAATACAGCCTGTAAGAGTTTGGCTATTGCTTGGCCATACTTAACAGGTTCTCCTGTGGCTGTTAAGAAACCTCGATTAGCCCAGATCTGTCCAAAGGCATGGACAACCCCAAATGCATGTCTTGAATCAGTATATATATTACATCTTAAACCAGCTGCCTATTCTAAGGCTCTGGTGAGGGCGATCAATTCTGCTAATTGGGCTGAGGTTCCTGGGGCCAATGGCTCAGCCTCAGTAATGGAATTTACGGTAACCACTGCATAACCTGCCTTCCGTTCCCCATTTTCCACAAAACTACTCCTGTCTGTAAAGACCTCAATATCAACATTTTCAAGGGGAATATCGGTGAGGTCTGTGCGAGGCAACAAGATCTCATCGAGAGTTTGCATACAATCATGTTCTAGTTCTCCAGTCACAGGCAAAAGGGTGGCAGGATTAAGAATATTACTGGTTTTACATACAAGACCCGGACTGCCCAACAACAAAGCTTGAAATTGAGTTATCTGCTGTTGGGAGCAGAAATGAGAGCCTTTATTTTCTAACACAGCCAGGACTGAGTGTGGGACGAATAAAGTCAAATCCGCTTCCAAAGTTAGCTTTAAGGCTTTCCTTATCAATACAGCGGCAGCCGCAACAGCTCGTAAGCATGCTGGCCATCCACAAGCTACTGGATCTAATTGCTTGGATAAATAAGCTACCAGTCGACGTTGGCCCCCAAACTCCTGAGTTAAAACCCCTGAGGCTACACCTTTATGTTCATGCATGAAAAGCTGAAACGGTTTGCAGGGATTTGGCAAACCTAGAGCAGGGGCTGATATCAAGGCTGCTTTCAGGCGCTTGATAGCATCCCTTTCAGCTCTTCCCAGATGAGGCAAATCCTGTTCTGGCCCCTGAAGGGCTGTATAGAGAGGCTTGGCTAAGGAACCGAAGTCTGGTATCCAATTACGACAATACCCTACTAATCCTAAAAATGCCCTCAACTCCTTCTTGGTAGTGGGTAAGGGGTACTGACAAATAACTTCCTTTTGGTCCATAGTGAGCTCTCTGTGGCCGGGCGTGAGGGTAAAGCCAAGGTAGTGTACCTGGGATTGACAAATCTGTACTTTGGTGCGAGACACCTTAAACCCTTCCATGGCTAAAAAGTTGAATAATGAAATGATGCCTTGCGTACAACTTGGAGAATTGGGTGCTGCAATCAAAATATCATCTACGTATTAGAGAACATAAATCTGGTTGGGTGCCTGCCACAAACGTAGATGTTTTGCTAGAGCTGTGCCAAACAGAGTAGGGCTGTTTTTGAATCCTTGAGGTAAAACAGCCCAAGCCAGTTGGATTTTTCTCCCATCTGGACTTTCCCACTCAAAAGCAAAAAGTTCCTGAGACTCCTGAGTGATCGGAATAGTAAAGAAAGCATCTTTTAGGTCAATCACAGTAAAGACTTCCACATCAGGGGGAATCTGAGTGATCAGAGTATGTGGGTTCGGGACTATGGGGTGTACATCTTGTGTAATATTATTTATGGCCCGCAAGTCATGAACTAAGCGAATCCCACCATCTTTCTTTGGGATACCCATTATCAGAGTATTAAAAGCCGACTGAATTAGGGTTAGCAACCCAAACTCTAGGAATTGGTCAATCAAAGGCTCAAGTTTCTGGCGAATACTAAGACTAAGGGGGTATTGACGGACACGGACTGGTTGCGCTCCCTGTTTTAATAATATTGGGACTGGGGGAACATTTTGTGCCCTTCCGGGTGTTCCATCAGCCCAAATTCATGGAGCAACTGCATCATCAGTTTCAACAGGTATTAGTGAGTCAGGTGTTTGGGGTTGCTGCAAAGAGGCTAAGTAATTGATTGCCATATTTCTTGGAACAGTTAACTCACAGATTTTTCCATTAAAGCTTAAGGTAGCTCCTAGTTTTGAAAGTACATCCCTCCCTAGTAAAGCTATTGGACAGTCTGGGAAAAGTAAAAACTGGTGTGTAAAATGATGTCCATTAACTTCGCAATTAATATTCTGCAAGAACGATGCCTTCTGCGTTACTCCAGTAGCTCCTTGTACTTTAGTACTGGAAGCTGACAATGGGATTCCATAATCAGAAAAGGCTGATCCTGTGTCAATTAACATAGAAATCGGACAATCCCCTACCTTCAACTGTATCATGGGGTCCAGCCCTGGGGGTTCAGGGGCTCCTCCAGACCCCCGATATAGTCATTGTGAATTTTGTACATGCATAACCTGAGAAGGAGGTTCTGGATCTTTCCTCTTATTGAAGGGACATTCATTTCCCCAATGCCCTTCCTGTTTGCAGACTCTGCACTGATTTCTAGACAGAGGGTTCCCTTTATTTCTATCTTGTCCATCTAATCTATACCCTCCTTCCCCCACCTGTCTGCCTCCTCGAATCCCTCTTCCGCAAGATTTCCCTCTGGCCCCTATAGATGTAGGCTGAAGAGCTGCAAGCAGAGCTAACTGTCGGCGGTGTTCCCTTTTCTCTTCACGCTTCTCCGTTTCTTGTTCCCTTCCATTAAAGGCCTTAAAAGCTATTTCCAAGAGTTGTGCAGGGTCCATATTTAAGGGCCCTTCTAACTTATTCAATTTTTTTCGAATATCCAGAGCCGAATTGGATAGTATAACTGAATTGAACATAGCCCGATTGGCAGCATCGTCAGGGTCCAATGCTGTCCATTGTCGAAAAGCTACCCGCACTCTTTCAAAAAATTGAGAAGGGGATTCATCCTTTCCCTGAACCGTTGCATACACTTTATTCATGTCCCATCTTCTAGGGATTCCATTTCTAAACCCAACTGTCATACATTCTCGATATATGTTTAAATGTGTCCTATGTGCTTCGTTATTATAATCCCATTGCGGTCTTTGTGCTGGCCAGATTTCCTCAAGCTGAGGTCCCCCAGCCACAGCCGGATGAGATCTTCGCTCAGCTTCTTTGCGACCCGCAGCCATTACCAAAACTCTTTCTTCCCTAGCTAGTAATATGGCCAAAAACTGTTGGATATCATCATATGTGGGCTGGTGAGTCCCACAGATGGATTCAAATAAATTTGCCATTCGAATTGGATCAGTGGAATAGTCCGGATTTTGATTCTTCCAATTAAACAGATCTGAGGTTTGAAAGGGTGTATACTGAAAAGCCCTTAAGTATTCCCCAGCATGTTCAGGGCGAGTGTCTGGTTCCACCACCTCACGGAGGGGACAGGTCTTATTGGGCTCTCCCAGCTTTGCATACCCAAATTGGACAGGAGCCTGAACAATGTCCCGAAGACCATACCTACAGTCAGTCCCTTTTTCTGTTTCCTGAGAGTCACTGTCCCCCTGACAGTCCACAATATCTGCTTTTTCCCTTATTATTTGTTCCTGGCCTTCTTCTACATTAGAGGCAAATCTTTGGCTAGTTTCAGGCGGAGCCGCAAATAGTGGCTGCCCCTCAGCCTGATCTGCGCCTCCCCTGTTATGCACCACAGGACGTGGAACCAATGGATACGGTGGCGGCAGAACCTCCGGAGGATCCTGCGACAGCACAGGAGGACCCCCTCCCGCTCCTCCTTCGATTTTGCCAGCATAATCTTGGCCACCCCCGGGCACTTATATTTTTCCGAATGCCAGCAGATTTCCATAAACCCTGTAGTCACCTCGTGTTCGTCCCATTTTCCCGTTCGTTGCATAAATAATAGCAACTGCAAAATCACAGTATATTCTAAGGACCCAAACTCCGGCCACTGTACCTCTCCCCCTACCATATAATATGGCCATGATAAGGTACACCATCGGATAATTTTTTCCCTAGAGTAATCCCGTAACCCTAAACGATCCCGATTCTTCAAGACCCAAGACAAGGGGGAATTTTTGGGAATGCTTATGCTACTCCCCTGACCCATTTTCCCGCCAAAATCCTGTGCACTCTATTCCTCTCTGTCAGGCCACTCCTGAAGGAGGGGGACATCTCCCTAGAGCTCAATGAAAGGCAGCCCCTGCCTAACCCACAACCCTCTCTCACACCACACTTTCACTTTCATGCAATACACAAGAGGGAAGGGATGCGGGTTCGTCAGAGAGGTGCCCGGTGCAAAGACACAAAGGGGATGCCCAGTCCACCGCCCTTGCTTTCAAGACACTGCCAGTCACTGCCGTGAAGCTCGCAGCAGGCTTGGGACGGCTACAGTGGACAGGGACTTCATTCACTCCTACTTCCTATGACAAACAACAAAACAAACTGACAAACACTACAGACCCCAAGGGCCAAGCCCTTTACTCACCAGTTGCAGTTCGAACAGCAAAGCCAGACTCCCGAACTCCGTTCCTGCTACAAACTTTATTAAACTGAAAAGGAGAGGAAGAGACTCCCAATCGGTCCTCTTCACTCCAAGGACTCCACTCGGCCGTTGGCTCACTCGAAGGAAGGCTCCCAGCTCAGCAGTCTTTTCCAGTGCACATTACTGCTGGTGGGTGGCAGATTGTCCATTCGAAGCGAGACCAAGACCTCAGTGTCCCACCAGAGTCACCAAAACTGTTACCCCAAATTTGGGGGTCCTGGCAACTGTCTTGGCACCGAAGGAGTCACAGACCAGCTCTTGGAGGTCAAAGAGGACCTTTATTGCTTCATGCTTCTTTTGAGGTAGAAGATCAACTCAACTCAACAACTAGAAGAGCTCCTCAGTACAACAACAAGTGGGTTTTTATACATTCATACACTGAACCCATTGGTTGGTTTTCAAAACCCATCATTAGCATACATGCTGTCATTGGTTCCCGTACAGAAGGCGCATGTATTCCATTGGCTCCTAATACAAAACCTTATTTTTGCGTACAAACAAGTAACTAATGTAACTTTTCAGAAGTATCAACTTAGAAACAAACAATTACCAGTACCTGTCAATCTAAAGACCTAGAACTTTCCCCAAGTAAGTGGAATTCCCCTATTAGCCATCAGGGGGTTTCCATTTTGTTTTCCTCAGGCTTCTGCCTTCAAGAGCTCTACCAGTAGATGGTGATCTTACCAATATAAAGACATTGGTGAGACTGCTAGAGCAAGCTGGCGTCTTCCCAAAGCAATAGGAAACTGAGATACACTCTCCTTACACTGTTCCAAAGGGACAGCCGTGTTAGTCTAGTAAAGCAAAAAAAGCAAGGAGTCTTGTGGCACTTAAAGACTAACAGATTTATTTATTGCATGAGCTTTCATGGGAGAAAATCCCACTTCATCAGATGCTTTGAAGAGCTCTTCAAACGTCTGACAAAGTGGGATTTTCTCCCATGAAGCTCATGCGATAAATAAATCTGTTAGTCTTTAACTGCCACAAGACTCCTTGCTATTTTTCTTCCTCACACTGTTCTTCTTCTTTAGGTTTCTTCCTCCTTTCATACCGAAGGATGTATTTTCTACTCTGCCTGCTGATACTCATGAAGGCAGTACTTTTTATGTGTTACATTAGATCAGAGGTGTCAAACATGCAGCCCATGGGCCAAATGTGGCCCGCAAACCTCTTCCATCTGGCCTGTGACAGCTCTCAGCAGGAATGCACTCTCTCCCTAAACAGAGAAAGCGTGGTCTTGCATGCCCAGCACTTCACAATGCTGCAACAGTCTGGGGTCTTGAGACATCATCAAGAGCTGGGTATGTGAGATTGCATTCCACAAGACCACACTCTCTCTAACACACAGAGAAAGGTATCATGGAGCGCAGTTGTTCAAACACATCACTCTGATGCCACAGGAGTGCCATACTTTTTTGATTTATGGTATGTATGGCCTGCTTGAAGAGCAATTAAGGCAAATCTGGCCCACCATAGCAAATGAGTTTATGAGCTGAGTGAAATCTTGTTATGCATTGCATAAAAATGTTGTTGAGATTGATGAGTGTGAACACAGCCTTCAATAAACATAACTGTACAGATTTATTTATCGTAATCTCCACCCAAGACAAAAGGATTATTAGTGTATGTGAACTTGGCTAGAATTTTTACACTGTGAGGGTCAAGAGATTTTTGCTGAAATTGTTTTGGGTAAGGGTCTGGCAGGGAAGGCAAAACATTTGCCATACAGCATGAAGAAATCCAAGCAGAAGTCTGTAAGCACGATGTGACCCTGAGAGAAACTCAGAGAAAGGTTCCGGGACCAGATTGCTGGCTGACAAGAAGTATGGGCAGGTAAGTTAAGAAACTACTTCATTATGTTTCTACTGCATTTGGAGAAGGATTTTGTACATTCCTTGTAAATAAACAAAAATGCACCACGGAAAATACCAGATTCCATCATCAATTCCTACTTCCAACTAGAACATCCCCAGAAACTTTGAATAATCATTCAGGTCAAGTGTGTACTTGGGGGGTGGGGTGGGGTGGGAATGATATTAAGCATATTCGGGATCTTTAAAAGAAATCTGTGGTACTTATGTTTGCAAAACTGATTGCTTTTGTTTTTAAAAAGCCATGCAAGCAAAATAAAATGTAAACAGATTCAGTCACATCTGCCTAAGTCTGCAACAATAATTCTGAGAGGTGTGAATTGGCCTATTAATGTCAAGTACGTGTTAACTTAATGTACAATCCTATCAATGCAAATGTTACCATTATTAACTGACACTGTTTCCTTTTTTTAAAAACATAAAGTATAGAATATTCTTTTGTGAGATACAGATCATAATCCCCAGTTCTTTTACATTGTTCTCTCACACATTTCCTCTTCTCCCTAGATCATAGTGATATGTTCTGGTAGGAAAAGCAGAAAAGTGCACTGAGCCTATGTATTGCAGCTGTTGAACTTAATATTTCCAGTGGTTTCAGAGACTCACTCTTGCACTGAAGCCTACTGTTAAAGTGTCCTGTGTTTTCTGTCTTTTGATGACAGAATATTTGTATTTTGTATTCTATGCCAAAATGGGCCTTGCCATTGGTTTGGAATTTCTGGCCAAATCTGCCCTATCACACAGATTCCATTTGTCATTATTTTCATGAAAACTCCAGAAGAGAGATTAAGCACCAAATGTCACTTTATTCCTAGAATCGCACCCTCATCACTTTGTAGTGCTTTTCTAGTTTTCAGCATTGCTTAACATAGATGTTTTAAAGGAACAATTTAAGAAATAAACATAAAGGATAACAGTTTCAGCTTCATATTTGCTTTGAGCGTTGTCTAGTCCAGCATTCAAGCTGAGGAGTTGTGCTCCTCTTCGAAACTCTTCAGGAAAAAAAACCCATAGCTAGTGCTCCAAAATTCTCAGGTAATCAGTTTGTTCATCTTCTTTTAAGACAAGACATGCTGAAGCATGCTTGAATTGTCTTATGCCAATTTTACAATTCTACAATCCTTCATTACTAATACAAATGCTTTCTGGGAGATAATGTAAAAGGATGTAAATGTTCATAGAAAATTCCATTTTACAAAGTATTTGTTTAGTAATGTACATGTCTACCAGTGAAGAGGTCCCAAAGTAGCAAGTAAATCAGTACTAAAGAAGTTTATTTCCTTGATCAATGCAGAATTACAAGACCAGACAATTCTCAAAGTTATTGATTGCATAACTGCCATGCAGTCTGGGACTGGGGCTCTACCTCAAATCTAATTAGTCAAAATGGTTAGCAATGCACATGAACTGCAGTATAAAATATGCCACCAAGGTCATCAGAGCATGCTGTGAATAGAATTAATTTTTACATGATAGGCACAGCTCACCACAAATGCACATTTCCTTCAAACAACCAGGCACCAAGGACAGATACAGTGATTGTTATTAGGTTTTACAATTAAAGATGGGCTATAATAGTCCAGAGCAGAAAAATGTCTTGTGAGGTAGTTTAGAATCAAGCTATGGAAGCCTGTGCTCAAGAAACCTTGCAAAGTGGAAATGACGGCAACGGATGGCTAATGCACAAAATGACCATTATAGAGCACAATAGGCAGTCTCTGTTCAAGGGAGGACAAGGACCAGAGAGTCTGCTGCAGGTCAAAAAAAAAGAGGACTATTGACAGAGATGAATGGAAAAGTTCATAACAGACTCCACATTCTTTAAGCCTGGCTGTAACATTTCTTTCATAAGCTTTGCAACAAGGGGATTAACATTTAGAAAACCCAACTATTTAAAATGATAATAATGAAGTCAGTAAAGGAGAGGGGAAAACAAATTATTACACAAACCTCCTGTCTCAAATATCTGGGAGAAGTTAGTAGACACTGGGTCCAAAATGTATGGGTAAGCTGTACTTGTGAGGAACAGGTTCTGTTGTTAATAGGATATTTGACTCCAAAGACAATTAAGTTCCCTCCTTTTATTTATTGCCCAGGCAAGACCTGCTCAGTGGATTCTTTCAAGATTAACATTTGTCAGCGTCATTTACTGAAAATACTCTCACAATACGATAAATACATTATCAGCACATTGAACTGGTGCACTCCAGTAGGTGCTAGTGTGTGACATAAACTAGAGAATCCCACATGCACTGAAATCAACAGCAATCTCCTCACTGACATCAGTGGTGCAGGACCAGAGTCAAAGTGCAAACACACTGTGAAAGTAGGGTGCTTCTCTGTAGCCTGGACAGATTGGCTTAAACATTGTACGCTGATAATTCTCCACTTTTTACTATTTAACAACGGAAGTTTGGATTCTCCTGAACTGGGTTTTGCAGATTGTACTGAGGTACAAGGCAGAAAGGTGAGAAAGGATGGTTACTAACCTTCTATAACTGTTGCTCTTCAAGACGTGTTGCTATGTCCATTCCAAGTAGGTGTGTGCATGCCACGTGCACAATCACTTGTAGGTTATTCCCCTAGCGGCATCTAAAAGGTTGGCTCAGGAGCTCCCTGCAGTTGCACCTTCATGACACCCTATTTGGGGCCCTGCTGACCTCTCCACTTCTTCAGTTCCTTCTTGCTGACTAACTCCAATAGAAAAATATTCTGGCAACTGGGCGTGCAGCGTGCACACACAACTACCTGGAACTGATGTGAGCAAGCACTGGAAGAAACAGCTAAGTCTCTTTAGTTCACCATCATTCAGAAAAATGTATAGAAAAGAGATACTGAAGGCTGCAGCTAGAACAATCTGAGATGTTAGGCTGGGAAAAGGAGAAAAAGAGCAGGTACAGGGAACAGGGATACAAAAAGAGTTGCTGCTAGATGTGAGGGCAAACAGTAACAGGCTAGACTCAGATTTTTAAGATCTCAATTAAAACCTTCCCCTGCGAACTATTTCAGCACTGTTCCTTCCAGTCTATTCTGCATGACTTTGTGCCCTCTTTTGTTATTGTCCTTTGCATAACAATCTCTAGATCAGTGGTTCTCAACCTTTGCGGGTTGCAACATGCTCGGCAGCATATTGTGACTCTGCAGGACATACCAGTGCACACCCTCCAGTCATTTCTCCAGCTCTCCGTGACATATTTACCACTGTGTTGAAACACATTACTGTGTTGCCACACAGTGGTTGAGAACCACTCCTCTATAACATTCCTTAAATGAAAGTCAAAAAAAAAATACGAAACATAACCTACTATGGAGAAACCAGACTGCCATGAACTTCTGGATTCTGGAGACACAGACATATGAAACATCTGCATACGCTTTCTAAGCTATATGAGCATGTTTGCAACTACGTTATAATCTGATCAAATGGCTCTTTCTGAGAGCATGCTCAGATATCAGACTGGTATACTTTGACTCCTAACCATTTAAAACCCCATATACTTATTATGTAATAGCTCTACCACATTCAAAATGTTACCTCCTAATGCCTGTTAAATTGCAGTTTATTTGTACAACAGGCCCAAATTAGGAAATGTCAATAAAGTGTTTGTTATAAAAATAGTACAAGCAAACAAAAGCAAATGTCGAAATAGAATCTCATCTACCCTTTGTATCAGGTTTTGGACTTCCCAGTTCCTGAACATATAGCTTTGCTGTCTGACTGGAAGCTCCCTTTGCACCCTAGGATGAACCTCTTCCCACTTTTAATAAATCTTATTTTTCTCAAGTTACATGTGTATTGCACTGTTGCCCCATAGCCCCAAATGGTAGAAAACAGAAGGATCCTGCTTCAGTTATGAGGCTATTTTTAAGTCCTTTAAAAGGATAGTTTCTAAATATGCCCAATTCCTATGAGAAATTACTATGAAGAATTTCATTATTTTTTTGCAGATTAATTAGACAAAGAAAAATAAACGTATGTGGAAGTGCCAGACAACAATTCTAACACTTCAAGAGAACAAGCTAAATGTTTTCATTAATGGAGACTTAACTGAAGGGAAACCTCTTTATATCACCTATCTATACATGTGAAGATATGTAAATGCCAGACACTTATCATAAGTCACCTGAGGATTATAACTGAGAACCAGAGACTACAGGTATTTGTATAGTCTCAAATTGTTATCAAGAAAAAGAACTATTGTATTCCCTTGTAGGTGTGCAAGTTTACTAGTGTTTGTCTAGGGAGATGTTGAAATAATTGTAATTGAGTCAGATTACATGACATATGGTCTCAAAGTGTAAGCACTGATCTGAGTAAGTATAGTATAACCCTGCTTATTCAAAGGTTTCAGAAGACATTTGACACCTTCAGATATATCTTCCTCTAAACACTATAAGAAGAAACATTCTTAATGGACGCCTCCTGACAGTCAGAACAACAGACAAGACTTCTACTTCAGTTGCTTCTGCTACCATGCAGAGGCTGAAATCATGGACAAACAACCTCCTTTACACCATAACCTCAGCCTTGCAGAACTCAATGCTGTCCACAGCCTCAGAAATAACTCTGATATTATTACAAAGGAGGTGCTGTCATCATCATGAATAAACTGGAATATGATCAGGAGCCTTATAAACAACTCTCCAACACAACAGTCTACAAACCATGAACATAGAAGCTCTTTACACCAACATCCCATGTAAGGATGGATTACAAACTATTAAAAGAACCATCCCAGATGATGCCACAGCACACCTCGTGGCTGAACTTTGTGACCTTGTACTCCTCTACAACCATTTCAGATTTGAGGATAATTTATATCTTCAAGTCACTGGCACTGTTATTGGTACCCACATGGCACCACCGTATGCCAAGATTTTTATTGCTGATTCAGAACATTTCCTCAAGTCTTATTCCAAAGCACTTCTCCTATACTTATGCTACACTGATGACATCATCATCATCTAGACCAACGGCAGGGATACCCTTGAAGATTTCCACAGAGATTTCAACAATATCCATTCCACTATTAAACTTAGCCTAGAACACTCTACACAAGAGATCTACTTTCTGGACACTACAGTCCAAATTAGGGATGGACACATAAGCACCACCTTATACCGAAAACCTTCTGATCAGTAGTTATCAACATCCCTTAAGCTTTCATTCTAAACACACATGATCCATTGTCTAAAGCCAAGCCCTAAGATACAACCACATTTGTTCTGATCCCTCAGATAGGTTCAGACACTGTCGGGATCTCTATCAAACATTCTTAAAACTACAGCACCAAGTTGCAGAAGTGAAGAAACAGACTGACAGAGCCAGGAGGGTACCCCGAAGTCAACTACAACAGGAGAAGTCCATGAAAGAAAACATCAGAATGCCTCTAGTCATTACCTACAACCCCCAAGTTAGACCTCTACAGCACATCCTCAGAGATCTACAGCCTATTCTACAAGATGATCCTTCACTCTTTCAAGCCTTGAGTGACAGACCTCTCCTCGCTTACAGACACCCCGCAACCTTAAACGGATACTTACCAGAAACTACAGACCTAACAAAATAACCATTAAAGCAAGTACATATCCCTGCAACAAACCATGCTGCCAAATTTGCCCGCATATCTGCATAAAAAAACACTATTACAGGACCTAATAAAACCAGCTACTCCATCAAAGGTTCATTCACCTGCTCATCCAACAATGTGATTTATGCCATCACATGCAAGAAATGCCCCTCTGCCTTATATATTGGACAAACAGGACAGTTTCTGCACAAAAGATTAAATGGGCCCAAATCTGACATCAGAAATCAAAACTTTCTAAAACCAGTGGGTCAGCATTCCAATCTTTGTGATCACTCCATTAATGATTTGCTAATTGCTGTGCTCAAACAGATGAATACTAGATCAAGGCTTGAAAAAGAAGCTGCTGAGATTGAATTTATTTGCAAATGTGGTGGTATCGCTTCAGGACTTAATAGGGACACTGGATTTTATCTCATAACAACAGGAGATTTGACCTTATCTTCCTCTCTGTGCTGTTCCCCAGTGTTTGCATCTTTACAACTTTTGATTTACTGTTACAGTGTGACCCGATCCCATGACTTACACTGCCCTGTAATTATTCCCTCCCAATCTGTAAGCTCCCCCATCTTCAAAGCATCAGATGAAGTGGGATTTTTCTCTCATGAAAGCTCATGCAATAAATAAATGTAGTCTTTAAGTGCCACAGTACTCCTTGTTTGTTTTACTAAATGTTTTATTTGTTAGGCTATTGAAATCAGTTTTGCATATGCCCAAGAATCCTCACAGAAACAGACCACAGGCTGCATCTACAATAGAGGGCTCAGTTAAGTCAGCTTAATAATGTCTACTTTAAGCTAGTTTATAGTAGATCTTGCTAAGCTGGTTTAGAGAGCCCATGCTTCAAATGACAGGAGATTGCCACATCCATGCTGGGAGTTGCTAAGTCACGCAAGGAATGGTGCATTGTGGGTAGCAGGCCCACAGTGCACCACAGCAAAAGTACCTCGCCCTCCCAGACACTCCTTTACTATAGGAAGTAAGTGACCACACCACCATCCATACTATACGTGGCACCATGGAGCCCGAGGAAGTCAGGGACCACAATTTGCCCCAGCAATGTGCCGGCACAGCACTCCACACCCTCCTTCCACTGGCCAGACTCCTTTGACTGTGGACCAGAAGCCACGGGGCAAATACCAGTGCAAGGGCAGGCCATAGCAGGCTCACCCTGTCGCCCTCCCTGGCAGCTGGCAGGGACATGGTGCCCTCTGTGCACCCATGCATCTGGGCATGGGAAACCAGCAGTAACTAGTGGCACTGGATTGGTCTCACCACCTAGTATGACGACCACTGGCTGCAGAATCTGCGGATGAGAATAAGCACCTGCCTCCAGGTGCTGTCACCACCCCCGCCCACCCATTCCTGATCCCTTAGCCCCCACCCATCTTCCTGCTGTCCCCAACACAATAAAAGGATGGACTGGACACACAATGAGGCTGTGAATGTGTTTAATTTACAGGAGAGAACTGGGAGCTGAGAGGGGTGAGGGGGTGGGAGCTGCAGGGGTTGGGTGGAGTGAGGAGGGGTTGTGGGGAATGAGGGGGTGGGGGTGGGTGGCAGGTGCCTAGCGGCCTTGGGCCAGCAGGTCCTGGGCCTGCAGCTAGCCACCCCGAGTCCTGGGCCACCAACGGGGAGGGCTGCTGCTGGGAGTCCCAGGCAGTGACATCCTCCGGCTGACGAAAGCCCTGGCCCCATGCTACATACTCGAGGGCATGGGTCTGGAGCTCCACAAGGTCAAGCAGGTGATCCATCTGGGCCTGCTAGACCCTACAGTGGGCGTGCTTCTCCTTTCTCTGCCGCTCCCGCTAGGTTTGGAGATCAGCTTTGGCACGCTGCGTAAGCTGGAGATCATCCGCTAGGATCTCCTCTCTGGAGTGACACCCCCTCCTCCTCCAGATAGGGGCTGAGCGCACCCCAGGAGTGGCCAGTGTCAATGGTGCAGGGGCTGCAGGAGAGAAGCAAAGAACTAGTTCTCCCCTACAGGTAGTGCAGAGTGCAGGCTGACAGCACCTGCTGTCTCATGCCCATCCCTGTTTCCTACTCCCCCTGTCCTTTGGGACGGGGACCTCTTAGTATAGGCCACCTGTGCTGTGCTACATGGGGCATATGCAGCGCCTAGGGTGGTGAAACCCAGGCAGCCTTGACCCGCTGGTCTCTGCTGAGGTCATGTGCCAATGGTGTTGGGTGCATGCTGTCTTGCCTTGGCTGTCACACCAACAAGGCCCCCACCCCATTTTCTGCAAGGGCCCCACCCCACTTGGCTCCAGGTCCCCCACTGCCACATGGCCCTTTGCCCCTATGGAAGTGCCTCTGCACCCACCCCCTCTCCCCCCAGGACCCTGCCTGTCTCTGGGCCCTGTCTCCTGCGGTCCCTGTCCCACCATACCTTCAAGGAGGGAGCAGTCACCGGCACACGCACCAGGAGTCTGGTGAGACGTCCCCTTGCCTGGGGTGGGGAGTCTCCGCCTGGATCCCCAGGATGACCTCCGGGCTGGCACTGTCTGGGACTGGTGCGGTGCCCTGTGCCGTGGTGCTGGCATTCCCCCCAGCTTATCATCATGTTTTCATCCACTGAGCCCTCCTTCTAGTCATCATCCTGGGAGGGGGGCTCGGCAACAGCACTTGCTATCTGTCTGTCATCAGCCTCCTGGCCCAGGAAAGCATTCAGCTGAGTGTAATAGGGGCAGGTGGAGTCGGCTGCCCCTGAGCACTGCGTGGCCTCCCAGGCCCCATGGTAGGCCTGGGGCAGGTCTTTGACCTTCATCTGCACCTGCTGGGTGGTACAGGTGTAGCCTTTCTGCTGGGGCTTCCGAGATGGACCTGTACGCCTCCTGATTCTTCTGGCTGCCCTTGAGCCAGGAGTATGGCTTCATCCCCCCCCAGAGCCAAGAGATCTAAGATCTCCTGGTGGGTCCAGAGTGGAGCCTGCCTTCTGGTCTGCCTGGCTTTGCCCTCAGGCATGCCTCCAACACGGCTGGAGTCTTGGCTAGCTCTGGCTGTGGGGCACAGTGGGCAGGACTTTATTCTGCCCTAGGATTGGGCAGGTCAGGCATTTCCTGGGTGCCAGGAAGGTTTCCAGGTAGCTAGGAGCCCAATTAACTCTACTTCAGCCTAATGCCAGGCTACATTGTCTTAAATTGAGTTAATAAAGTCAACTTAAAAATTAAGTTGACTTTACAAGTGAGAGTTAAGCCGACTTTAGCAAAAGCTTAAGTCAACTTAATAAATTCCATATGTAGCCTGGGCTTTGCTGAAGTAGACTTACGTGACTTTTAGTTGATTTAAGTCCCTAGTGTGGACATACACATAGCGTGTTGTTGATTTTTCTGACAGCTTTCATGAGTCACTGGCCTGCACTGAAAATCCTGGGAGCAATATTACTTCCGTTAACTGGGGTTTGATTCATTTGGATGGCACACAAACAATGGATGGGCTGAGGTGACACCAAGGGAAGAGTTCTAGTGAAAGTTCAGGGGATACACTGCAAGTTTTTATATGTACCAACTGTGCAATCCCACAGTACTTCCTTTACGACTAATACACCTCAGGTCCTGTAGTAACAGTAGGGGTTCCTGTTTACTCTCCATTTGAGGATTTTAGTGGTTTACCTGATGCAGTCTGAACTGCAATTCCCAGCACATTTATGTAAGGAATACAGCTCAATAATCTGAAGAAATTACAATTATCATTCCATTAGACTTGGGATGAGGGTGCTGGAGAAGAGATCATTCATTCTCTGATGTCTCATTCACTAATAACAACTAATGCCAGCAGGATATTACTACTCTGAATAAGGTTTGTTACTCAGTTACTGCCACCATTCATATGTTACAGTAATAAAATGAATGAAGTAATTTACCATAAATATTGCATAACTGAACTTCCATCAGCTGTACATTGTAGCAATCCAATGGAAAAACAGCAGGAATTTTCAGTTTTACACATGAAATTCTCACCCATCACCACAATCATATTGGCTTCCCTTTGTCCAAGATAAGTTATGTGGCAGTTTCAGAAGTTGAAACTGCTTCTAAAGCATTTAAATCTAAAGCAAAGGGCCAAATTCTGCTATGAGATGTGGGCATAGTTCCCACTCACATCAGCTGAAGCTTTCTAATAGGGATTGTGGATTCTTGACTGGCAGTAACAGAAGTTGTGTGCATGAGAAGTGGTCAAAGTGCAGTCAACACATTTCCACAAACACCCTCATCTTTGATACGGAAGTTCACTCCAGGGAAACAACAGAAGACAGTATACAAGTGAGCTATGTGGGACCTGTAGTTTCTGGGGACTGCACTACTGTCTTGGAGATAGACATATGCAATTTGCTCTATTTTATACATCCTACATATAGTCGCATTACAAATATCTCTCAACTGAGCGCAACATGAACACTCCAGGACTGAACGGTCACTGTTTCACAGCTCTTGTAGAATATACACTTGTTTTGAGTAACCAAAAAACAGGTGTGATATGCTACCAAATCAGCATGGCAGCATTTATACCCAGCTCGTGTAGTAGGCCTCTTCTAGGCAAGAGTACTTGTCCTGTTGTAATCCAAGCTAATCAATTTACCTATTAGCCCACATTCACACTAAAAAATATTAAATGCTTCTCTAGACCCCCAACAAATATTTCTTCTAGGATACATTGGGGAATCAGGACCAGAAACAAACATTTGTATCAGAGAACACAGAACTGTGGGGCATCTAGATTAACATTTACAATTATCGAGGTAAGTCAGGTGAGGTAGTATCTTTTACCTAACTTCTGTTGGCGAAGCAGACAAGCTGCACAGAGCTCATCTTCAGGTAGAAGTTCAAAAGTTTGCCTCTTTCAACAACAGAAGTTCATCCCATAAAAATAATTGTCTCACTCACCTTGTCTCTCTAATGTCCTGGGACCACCATGACTACATAAATCACTGCAATTTACAGTTGCTAGGTAATTAACACAATCAATTAACTTGAGTTACAAGACCTAGACTATAGCTTAGATAAATCTTTAATAGATACACAATTGGCAGGCAGTGGATAATCAGATCACTGACTCTGAAACCTGTGAATTAATATTTCTAAAGTATGTCCTTGTGCCGTAGTAGCTATTTGACTTCATGCATGCACTGCACTTTTTTCTTATTGGCTATGCCATTTCTCAGTGGCTACAACCATCACTACAGCTGCCCAAATATTTATTCCAAGCTCACTCCAATGGTATCTGAGCATGGAAAATAATTAACAAATTCCCTTTTTCCTGAAAAGTTAAACTGATTTGACTAGTCTCTGATTCAGTATTTTATAGTCTTGGGAGGGCACAGCCACATGCTTTGGTCAAACTATATAACAATCAATAATACACTCAAGTAACATAACCTTCTACAATATTAGGCTTTCACCACAATTCTGTCAGTTGGGAAGCTGACGGGGAGCTTGATGACTTGTGAAGCTGACAGTGAGAACCTGGCCCTCAGACAGTTGGCTGATTGTGGCAGCCTGGCCATTAGCCAGCAAAAGTGGGTTTTCCAAATTCCTGAAAATAAATATAGGCCCATTATTACTTTTCCACAATTTTCCATGTCTTTCTGTAACTCAACCACAATTATTTGACAATTATCCTGCAGTTCAAGTAGGGCCTTATGACCTTTCACTTTTTGTCTGCATGAGAAGAACCTACCATCTTAACATGGCAGATAACAGGAAATTAGAGCATTTTCTGTATGTTATAATAATAAAAATGTGTTAAGGTGAAGATACATTAACTGCATCTTAATTTTCAGCACCACTATTACGTACTGCGCTCTAATGGGAGTTGTGGTCAGGACAAAACATACA
The DNA here is from genome assembly GCA_007922195.1 of Podocnemis expansa. Taxonomy (NCBI): domain Eukaryota; kingdom Metazoa; phylum Chordata; order Testudines; family Podocnemididae; genus Podocnemis; species Podocnemis expansa. The sequence goes on along the minus strand of ML682024.1, from coordinate 1,519,112 downwards.
AAATTGATGTCTGAAGAAACAGATATAAGCAGAGCGTTAGAGGAAGCAAGCTGCAAAAATGCCAGGCTCCCACTACATGAGAAAGGGTGATTTCAACTCGGTGCTAAACCTGTCACATCAACCTTGGGTTAACTTGTCTTGTTATAATTCAAACTGAACATGTCACTTTTACAGAAGGTAACATAAAAAGTACACGCTACAAATTCCTAGAAGAAAACAAATTTAATTTTCTTTGCTTTTTACCACATTGCTTCATTGTCAAAAGAAACTTCTTCACTGAAGTCTCATGAAATGGGAAACTCTCTCTGCATTATCAAATGTCTCTCTATGGAAAAAAACCAAAACTTGTTTATTTCAGTGGTAGTTTCCTTTGCTGGAGAAAGGCAAAATTACATTTTTGTTGGATTTTAAATTAAAGAAAATCTAAACTGATCTTTCAGAAGCTTGTTGTAGGGTTGTTCGACAGTGGTTTGGAAAACAGAGCTGAGCAATTTTTGCTCAATTCAAAAACTCATTTTCCCAGAGAAATCAGTTTTACAAATACAGCCTACTCTTGCTGAAAATAGGGTTTGGTTTGGTGCCAGACATTTCTGGGAATAAAAGTCTGTATAATGTATATGGAAGAAACATACACATAATTAAAAAATGAAACTTTAAAAGCAACTTTGCTGAGCACCATGTGAGATCGATGGTAGTCTAAAATGAAGTTAGAACTGGAAGAAAACAGAAGAAATAAAGAATGGGGAAAATCGGTAGGAGAAGTTTATCATTTTTAATGTCAAAATTAATTTAAGTGCTAAATAGAAATAATGTTTCTAAAATGACAATATAAACAAATGCTACTAGCATAGAGCTCTAACAACAAAATTCTTCTAGTCTGACAGGAGACAAGAACATCTGTCAGTCCTGTTCTATTTCAAACACAGAAAAAATACACATATATGGCATAGAGCTCAGAGTAATTGTATATACCCCATCAACCTGAAGTGACATACTTTCTGATAGTCCATTCTAACAGCTCAACTATTCTTTAAGTTCTTTCCATTAGGAATCATGCAGACAACTCATGACATGGTTGACAAAAACCATACATGAACATCAGAATTCAATTAAGCAGCAATCCCTCAAAGAAGAAAATCCTATAAAAAAACTGTAAAAAGCTGAGGACATTTACACCAAATACAAAGGAATTCTGTATGATGCTCTCCTTCTGCCTCGCTGCTGGCACATTACATGAGGAAGAGAATTTTCATGGCAGAACAGTGTACCAGGCAATAAATAAATCATCTGAGTTCTTAAGACTGAGCAAAAACGAGATGCTCAATAACATGTAACTACAAAACCATTAACATTATTCCTGTTATACAAGACAAAAAGATTCAAACCACAACATAGAAAGTGGTAGGGTTGTTTTGGCATGTAAAGGTTTGATAATGCTCTGCCAGCACAGAGGACAATAACTCACTTCATAGACAGATTCAAAGCACAGATCATTGCCAGAGAGTGGACTAAAAAGTGCATGAAAGAGGCATGATGTGACTGAAAATCATGATGTTAAAAAATTCCTGTGCATTTGTGAGGAAGGAGTAGGTGCTTTACCTCAGTTGTGGAACATAAATAGCTTTGCTGGGTATTTTAAGTTCTCCAGGTTCTGTTGCTCTGTGCTTTAAGAATCTCTCTCACGTGGACACTGTTATAAACTAATCCTTCAGAGTCTTCCTGTCCTAGAAGTGAGGTTGACAGAGACTTGGCTGGCTAGTACACATAATAAGAAATCTAGACTATGCAGATATTTTTGATCTATGACATCTCAGCGGGAAGGATCAGAGAGAATGATAAAAGGAGGGGTGCAGACTGATTGCTTCTAATTCACCTTTTTTGGTGGGGAAGGTGTCAGCTGTATGCTACAAAATAACTGTCCAAGTCGAGGAAGTAATAATTCGAAACTTTGCACTTTCTCTGGGAGAGTCTAAACCTAGGGACAACTGGTACAGATCTATTTCTTTTTTATTTTACAACATTCTCTAAAATGCTCACAATTAGAACTCACAAAGCTGGAAGCTGATGTACTTTGTTTATTCAGATCCTGAGAACAGTGAAATTAGTTGTTAACTTACATGTAGTCCCTTGCTGGCGTCATCAATTCTGATACTGAGGGACCAACCTAAGACACAAAAGGCAGGCTCTATGCAACTCAATAGGTCTAGCAAACATTAAAATTGTTATTGCTCTAGCAAAGGGTTTTTTTTTTTTTTTTGTCATGGAGCTTCTGTTTCTTTTAAAAGAAAAATTTAGCCTAATTTTTTCTACATCTGTACCTGAAGTTAATGAGAATTCTGTACCCAATGTTTGGTCTGAATTCCATCATGCTACCAGTTGCTGAATGAACATGGTAATCAGCAGCCAGTGCTAACTGATGGCTTATAAGTAAGGAAATGGTTCTGTCATGGAGGTCCTGGAAGTCACAAATTCTATGACTTTCTGGGATCTCCATGACTTTTTTCAGGAGGAGGGCTGAAACAGCTATCAGCCCAGGGAATGCCAGACCAGAAGCTATCCTGGGTTGTGGAAGAGTTGTTTGGCAGCAGCAGGGGAAGGGAGGCTGGCGCCCAATGGTCTGCAGCTGAACAGCTAATCAGTGACAGCTAGCCCTCCACCAAACAATGACGGCAGTGACCAGGCCAGCCTTCCCTCCCTACACACTGCAGAACAGCTGATGGGAAGCCATCCCCCCATGGGATTCCAGCTGTCATTGCTTCCCCTGAACACTGCCCTGTTATTTTTAGTAAAATGACAGAAAGGTCATGGGCTCCATGAATTTTTGTTTATTTCCCATGACCTGTCTATGATTTTAATAAAAATGACCATGACAAAATATTAGCATTACATTCCACACGCAGAACACCTCTACTAAGTATGGTGTGGGTAGCCATGACTGATAAAATGCATTTCTTAATATCCACGCATCTCCAATAAGAAATATCTTGATTCAGATATCTGAGAGAGAAGGTCGTAGAGGGAAAACAATGGCTAGTATGAGAAAGAAACATTGAAGATGAAGCTAGTGATTAGGAAAAAAAGATACAACTGCAAAGTTATTCAACTCCACAGAAATATATCAAAAAGAGGAAACAGTTCTTCTCTTCTCTGACCAGTCTCTACTGTTTTGCAACCTCGAGGGGTGTTGCTGTCCCCAAAATAGGTTTGGGCTTGGGCTGGGGGTGGGGCTATCACCCCAGGCCCCACTGTTTTTTGGGCTCCGCAGCGGTGTTCCGGCCCAGGGGGTGGGGTGGGGCAGGGCGGGCATGTAGCTGGAGCTCTGCAGGGCCCTGGCCACATGCCCGCCCGGGACGGACTGGCCAAGGGGGAGGCCCATATAGGCCGATTGGCCCTGGGTCCTGCCCCCCCAAAGGATGGCCCTGGGCGGGCTGGCAGCAGCCAAGCCCCGGACCCTTGGGCCCCAGAGGGAGGCCTTGTTTGGCTGGCAGCGGCCGGGTCTCTGGTCTCCAAGAGACCTGGGGCACTGGTGCTGAGACTCGGGGCATGAGCCCCATGTGCCCAGCACTAGTGATGCCCCTGGCATCCACCATGCTGTCTGTGCCTTCCTGCTTTTAGCCCAACTGGTATTCAGAAGGAAATTGTTTCAGGTAAAGCAGTGTGATAGATTGGTATCATTATACCTAACCTGACTAACTCTGACTTGGCATTTTGTTTTACTCTAGCAAAGGTTGGTTTAAAAAAATAATAATAATAATAATAATAATAATTCCAGGTTGGTAAACCTGGACAGTAATGCTCCAAAGGTCACACACCTCGTGACAAATATCAATCTTTCCTAACTATTTTTGCCAATGACATCAATATTCTGTGCAAAAACAGAACTTCTTCATGCAACGGCAAGCCCAATGAGGTGCAGAGCTTTTGCTAAAGCACATGGATTGGACATTGGTTGACCCTGCATGATCATAATGTGAAAATGCCCAAGATGGGGGGGAGGGAGGCAGATAATCAAGTAACAAAGGACAGTTAACACTGGGATGTAAATTACTGAAGCAAGAACCAATGAATCAGATCAAACTACAATAGTCTAATTAAATCTCTTCTATGAAGATTATGAGAAAAACTCATGTATCTTTTTAAATCCCCAGCCAAACACTGCAGTTTTATTATATTCTTTTGAAAATATTTTGACTGCAAATTCTCGTTTTTGTATTCCTGAGTCTGAACATCAGTATGTCAGTGGCCAGCTGTAACTCCCCTTTTCTAAACACTAACAAGACATTTTACAAATTGCAGTAACTTTTGTACAAGTTGAAGTAAAAGTTGAGGAACCATCTTTAAGTTAATCAGATAAATATCTGCTTGTCAAGCTGGAAGCTTGAGTAGGAATTTCCCAATTTGAATGCAGATAAGAAATGACAATTTTATAACTCAACAATTCAAGTAAAATCAGAATTAATTACAGCATCCATAAATTTATCTGTTTTTATCATGAGGATTTTCCTTGTCATATTGGGTGATGATACACATGCCTGATACTTCCCTAATCTGTTGTATTGTATGTGCTATAGCAGAAAATAAGGGAAGAGTAGGAAACCCAGTCAAAATGATTTAGAAAACAACTTCTCATTTACAAAGGAATATGGATTAAGAGTAATTTAAAAAAATAAAAAATTTATTTTTTATTTTCATAATGATAAACATTCTAACAGGTACCTTTAGATAACAAATAATTTATATTTCTTCCAGTCTACTGTTCATATACCATTTTTGTATTCCAATGTGGCTCTGCCTTTTATTTCCTTCTATTCTCCTTTCCTTAGTGAGATTAGAGAGGTAGGGTGTTAATGGGGGACTTGATATAGATTGAAGACCTATTTTCTTTCCCCAGAGACCAGCCTGATTTGAACAAATTGAAGAGAGTGAAGTAGCCCCTTTGTGTCCTTGTAAAGCCTTTTCCGTTTCAGCATTTTCTGTTATCAGGCACGGTCCCCTTTGTTCACTGAAAGAACAAGAAGCTTGTGAACAATTTCATATAGTATCATGGAAGCTGCAAAAGCTCCTTTGCACTGTTCTTTACGGTTGGTGAGCATGCGTACGTGACGTGGATCCAGTGAGAGAGTGAAGAGAACTGGTGCTTGAGGCTCGAACGGGGCGAGGAACAAGCTGCTGTGCCCCAGTGCCCTGTTCTGTTGTTGTCACTTCCTCGCTACCTTCTTCCTTGTGGGCATTGTTTTGTGCTGGGCACTCAAAATGCACACAGTGAAACACCTAGGAAAAAAAATGAAGAAATAAAGCAAAACAATTATACAATAGCAAAAGTCCGAGCAGAACTAAGTAACACCTTAAATGAAGCATGCAGGCAACATGTCAGCATCAAAGGACTGATCCAAGCTGGAATGCTTCATCATGGGATTAACAACCTGTGTGCAGGACCCAAAACCGCTGTGGTTGAAACAAATGTGAAGAATAGCCATGCATGGGCAGATGGCCTTAGTTTATGAGTTCTGGCAGCTTTAGTTTGAGGTGCTGAGACGGAAATCAGATAGATTGTTCTGAAGCATACAGGGATGTGTTGGTGATTTGAAAAAATCCTTTAGTTTGCAAAGAAGCATATCTGTAATCTCAAAGTCATCAAATGGCAATGAAAGTGACTTAATTAAATTCCAAAAAAGCTAAACATCCACATTATCTATGAATTAAGCTAAACTGCAATGCAGCTGATGCTATCTCATCGCTGCCCTCTACTGTATTCAGTAACACGTCAGCAGGTGCAGTATCTTCCAGGAGACAGAAATACAAAATTTGTCAAGTCCAAGACCACAGCTTCATCAAATACAGTATCCAGTTTTAAATAGCAGTCAATTTTTGATATTTCAAGATGCATCTAAATCACTGGGCAAGCAATACAAAGGGAACTCCTTCCAGACCCTGACTGTGATTAGTTTAAGTCCTGAAACAATAGGATTTCCCTTTAAACATTTTTCTCCATATTTCTAAGATGAGTATTGCTGCTTATATGACACCTCTTCATGTAGCTATCCAGTTGGTTCTTTTAAATTCCATTAAACTGTTTGCCTTAATGATTTTCCAATGGCAGTGAATTGCAGAGATTTACCACCTACTCTGTAAAGAAATCTTTCCTTCTATTAATTTTAAATGAGCTACCAATCAATTTCATTGAGTGCCCCTTTGTTCTTCTGTTATGGCACCAGCTGAAGAGGGATGCCTGATCAGTTTTTGATAAGCCATTCGTTATTTTGTATGCTTCTATCATGCCTTCTCTTATTCTCCGCCTAAACAGTCCAAATCTTTTATATTTCTTCCATAATCACAAAAACCTGTTAAAACTCTTCAAATCTTAGCTGTCCTTTCCCAGGCTTTTTAAATTCAGCAATATCCTTTTTCAGGCCAGGTGACCAAAACCAAACAAAGCACACCAAGTATGGACATATCATTGATTTATACAAGACCATTATAATATTATCTATTATTTGCTATCCTCTCTTTAAATACATCCTAGAATCCTATTAGCCTTTTTCACTGTGGCTGCACATTGAGCAGACATCTTCATTGAACTGTCTACAGTAACCCCTAGATCTTTTTTCTGAGAGTTGCTACCTAATTTAAAACCCAACAGTGTGTATGAAACCATTAGAACTTTATTCAGTCATGTTCTTTGTAGCGCTCTTATTATAATTTCTTGTGTCTTTCTTGGTGCCAGAATTCTTGCAATATCTTTTGTAGTTTGTTCTGTTATTTTTCTCTCAATTTTACGTGTGATATACAACATGTTAGCTTCTTTTGTATAGTCAACTAATCTCTGGATTTGCATGTGTGTTGCATGTGTGTTGCTGTGCTGTCTTTCATTAAGCAGATTCCTCAAAGTCTGTGATTACTTGCTAGGCTTTAGGGTTTTGAAAGCAACAGCCACTGTCACTTTTCCAGCTCCCATTATAAATACCAGGATTAAAGGAAATGCATGGCAGCTGATCAATGCATCTTTATAAGACACTGATTTCTAAAAGGTGGTATGGTCAAAATGAGCAAGGCACAGGTCTGAAAGTCAACATATTCCATGCTTGTACAATGTCTTATACAAATAGTGTTTTTCATCTAATATTTCATTTTATATTTATATTATGATGTATCTTTTTATACGGTAGATATTAAGCATTACTTCAGTGGTTCCCAACCTGTGGTCTGTGGACCACTGGTGGTCTGCAAGAGTACTCCAGGTGGTCTGTGAGGGGGAAAAAAGATAATTACTGCAGGTAAATGAACTGTGACGAGTGCAATATCTTTGTAAGTGAGCATAATAAATTTTTGAAATAGCTGAATTTTTAATACCCCTTTATATATAAGTTTGACTCTCATGAGCCATAGGTGATGTTAAAAATATTTAGAGCAGCTTCCTTACATGGTGGTCCACTAAAGCTTTGGATGACAATGCAGTAGTCCACATAAAGGAAAAGGTTGGGAACTGCTGCATTACTTGATATCGGTCTATAAATCAGAAGGACCTGACTCAAATTATATTCTTCATTGTTACCATTTCTCTTTCATACCAGGACGTAACGTTCACCTGGGAAGCTGCTATATTGACACTATTATGTATTCAAGTTTTGTTTTAACTTTTTTTTAACTTTAGTACCATAGAGCAGTGCTACTGAAGGGGATAGAGGATCCAGAAGAATGGTCAATATATGATTTATATATGTAATCTCAGCTAACATAAAGCAAATAATGATGAACATGCTGCTTTATAAGATCAGGAACTAAGGGCTCAGTATTATCCTTGAATCTAAGGATTTCTTGGGCTTTGCTTGGAGATTTGATGAAGTTCTGGCATTTAAGTAACGAGAGTCTAACCTGTCTACATTAGTCTGAGGACAAGAGGTCTCTCCTAGTGGTAAGAATTTGAAGCATCTTTCTATAATCATTAACGCTAAAGAGGAAAAACAAGATACAAATGACACCGGTACATCAAGGACACCATTCAAAACTGTCAGCCATGATAAAGCAATGACAAAAAGGCCTGAGGAGAACAAATATTCTTTTTTCTTAAGGAAGAAAACTGATGCAAACTTTTTGGACTGAAATACGCAAAAAAGCATCCAAGTTTTATCTGAAACCTGTGGCCTTCAATTCTGTCAGCAAATGGAAAACATAGGAGTAGATAGAAGAATTTATAAGGATTAAGTGAAAAAATTTACAAAATGGTTCGGTGTCAAAGGACTCCCCCAATTATCAACTGCAAAAAATATACAACATCGACTGCTGTCCTGAGAAAAAAATGGAAAACACACAGATCATGTTCTAAAAGTCATCAAATCTGGCAGACAAACTGTAAAAGAATATGCTAGAATTAAGGGCTATGTACTGAGAACAGGAAGTTAGCAGCCCTTTTTGTTTAAAATTATAGTTTCAATCAAGAAGTCTACTGCTTATGAAAAATAAATCTGATCATTTGAAAAATAATCATACGCAAACAGCATGTGTGCAGATTAATTTCAAAGCAATAGTGTCATATGTAACTGAGACAAGAAATCCTAAAGGAATAAAAGGAGAGCAGCAGAATAAATTATGTCTTAAATATAAATATGAAAAAGGCATGAAATTAATGGTAAGAATTTACCAAATTGTATCTGATCTGAACAATTAGGAGGACAAGGAAACCATATAACAAATCAAAAGAGATTTGTGAAAAGAACAAGAGCTGTAGCAAGATACTGCTATGTATTGATGATCTAAACAAACTGGTACACACTAAACATAAGGAATAAACTAAGTAACACATTTACAGTCACTGTGGTAAGAACAGCTTAGGTGTTCATGTTATTTAAAGGAAGAAAGTAGGGATCCAGTTCTTCTCTCTGTGAAATCAATTAGAGTTTGGTCATCAGATCTCAAAGGGAAAAGAATATGTCCCTTTAAGAAGAGCCATTATTGACTTCTGTATAATAAAAGGACATGAAAAAAACCAGAATAACTAATTTTGGAAGAATGTGGCAAAAGGTTGTGTGAAATCAAATGGGATAAAATAATGAAAAAAAGGAAAGAACAGAGGAGAAATGGTAAGTTTTCAAAAATGTATTTATGTATGCCTGCCATCTAGTGAGAAATCCAATGAGAGTGGAAGAAAAATGCTAAGGTGAATAAAAACGGTGTTGTAAAGTACAATCAAGACTAAAGGAGAAGGTGCACAGTTGGAAAGAGACACAAAATCAAGTTTTAAGGATGATTATAAAGTGAAATAAGGAGACAGCAAAAAAAAGTGTAGGTGGAGAATATAAGAAATAATTAAGAAGAAAGTTAAGATAAATGGAAGGCCAAGCAATTTTTAAGCAGATAAGGAACAAGTGATCAGTGAAGAAGGCACTCAGGCCTCCAAGAGACAGCAATAGAGGAATGTGACAGAAAAGCAAATGTTGTTAAAAATGTCACACATTAATTGTCTCAGAGTTCACAAAAGATGAGAGCTAGAAGTAGGTACGCATTTCCCAGAGAAGACGATAAAATGCTGAAGGAAATCAGGCTCATGCTGAACAGTTAATTTAAAAAACTAAATATCAGAACATCCAATGAGTAATAAAATAAAATAAAATAAAAAAACAAAACATCATCACAAGCTATCAAGATCAAAACTCCAAAGGAAATGGCAAACATTAACATTCTTCAGATGTATATCAAATCTTTTGGAAGCAGGGAAGACAGTGGCAGACTGTAGAGAAGTTAGCGTAATACCTATCATTAAGAATGGATCAGATTCTCTATCTTTGAAAAATCCTTACTCAACACATGCAGGTGGCAGCTTGCACTGTACCAGGGTGCAATTCAAATTAGGATATTCTTGAACAAATGAAAAATTGTACATGTTTGTATTTATGTAATTTTTTTTTTTTTACTGAAAGCTTTCCGATACACAGCATTTTACATTTTCAAAACACTTTAAAAGCACTAACTATGTAACAATCCTCACAGACTACCTCACAGGGATGTTGTAAGTACTACTCGCCACAATGTACAGATGAGGAAACACAAGGAAGAGTGTAATTTGCCCAAAGCCACACAACATGGTAATGGTAAAACTGGGATTAGAGCCCCCTTTATGCACCCCATCTACTGTCCCCCCCCAAATGCCTGCCCCACCCCAGCTACTGCCCCCCAAAAGCCTGCCCCCACCCCAGCTATTGCCTCCCAAATGCCTTCCCCCCAGACTCCTCTCCCCACGTCCTGCTCAGCTCCCATCCCCATTCCCTAAGCTCTCTGCCCCCATGTACCCACTTCAGGCCTTCTAACCCCTCATCCCCAGCTCCCCCGTCTTCACTGCAGCCCCTTCAGCCCCCCCGGCTGCCTCCACACCTCTCCAGCCTACCATCCTGATCCCTTCTTCCCACCCTACCCCCATGCTGAGCTGCCCCAGGGGAGGCCAGACCCCTTGCCATGCTCACTCACCTTCAGTGGTGCGCAAACTCCTGAGGGCTGGGGCAGGGCAGAATCGCTCCTTACTCCCCCTCCATGCTGTGCTCTGAGGCTTTTACTGTGAGTGCAGCCTCTGCAGGGGGACCAGCTGGCACTTCACAGCAGGGCAGGCATGCCTCCCATCTTCATCTAGTTGTGCCTGCCCTGCTGGATCGTGCCAGCTCACTTTTCTATTTTTAGGGGCCCTGGAACACCGGCCCCTTAAAAATGGTGGGGCCTGGAATGGCATTCTGGTGAATTCTGGCATACTTTAACCCCTGATAAGAGCACATGGAACGAATTCCCAGCACCTCTGAAATCAATGAAATTTTTGCCACTTACTTCCTTGGTGCCAGAATTTCACCCACCAGCTCTTAGCTCCTTTCAAGAATACATACCCCAGCTACTCTGCTCACCTGTCATCTTAACTCCCAGGCAGTCTAACCAGTTCAGCTCATGAACTGCCTGACTGGCTAAACCACCTGACTGGCTGGGGAGATCAGTTAACATGCAAGGCATCAGCTGCTCACCGCATTCACTCATAGCTGTGTTTGCTCTTGGGCCTACTTGTTCCCAGCTTTGCTCCTGCCTTGTTTAAACCCTGCTACTGCACTGTTTCAAACTCAGACCTAGCCCTGGACTCAGGCTTACTTCACTCTAATCTTACTCTGACCCTCAGCTGATTCCTGACTTCTGACTCTGGTTCTGACTTTCAGATCCAATTCATGGCTATCTGATTCCTGCTCCAACCACTAAGTATGATTCTTGCTCAAACCACCAGTCCTGACTGCCTATTTTTCACTCCCAAAATGTTACAGCAGCCCACCAACGGTAACCATCAGAAGAAAAGGATCCAACTGTATCTGGCATACATTCCTCCATGATCAGTGTTTTCCTGTTGGAGATAGTGGATGCAGTACACAACCTGCAAGCTCAGATTGCTGCCCTGCATGCATAGCACATGGCCCTGCAAGTACAAGCCACACAATCGGCAGCTCTGCCCCATTCCTCAGAGATTTCACTGCCCAGTAAATTCATCAGTGACTGTGACAAATTCTGTAGATTTCTGAGTTTGTACTAGCATATGTTTCTGTTGCAAATTCAAGAACATTCCCCTTGCCCAAGCTAAGGTAGGATTTGTCATCAGTTTGCTGACTGAGGCAACAGTGGGCTTACCTGCTCATGGTAAAAAAACAAAAACAAAAACAAAAACCAAAAAACCCACAAACAAACAACCCACAACTATCCTATTCTTGAATTGGTTTGAAAACTCTGTACAAACCCTGGTAATCTTTGATGACTCATACCACACATGAACAGCAGAGACCATTCCTTGAGCACTGCATCAGGGGGCTGACTAGGTGCCAAAAATTGCCCCAGAATTTCAGTGACTTGTTGAAGATACTGAATGAAAAGAGGTTCACAGTGTTGACACTTTGGGAATGGCTAACCAGAACCCGACATCTCCAATGCCCTCTCCAACTTGGACACTGCACCATATCTCAGGTACACCTGGAAATACAGGTGGATCTGGGTGCCCTCAGTAATTTCATGGATTTGGACTTTGCATGAACAGATGTAATACCCATTCAGTGTGAAAGCTCTCCAGACTTGAGAAAATGTATCAGAGCCTGGTTACCCACCTGACTGCTCCCTTGGAGGTTACCACTCTCCTGGGAAATCAAAAAATGCTCCAGTTGGACTCATCTGAACACCATACTCTCAGATTATCCTCAGGTTATTCAGACTTGCCACTCACAATCAGCATAGCCATTGGTGGGCAAGTGTGTTACATTTCAGCTCCCTGAATTGTCAGCAGTCTTGTCCCTCCAAAAAAGCCATGGGCCAGAAGAATCTGAGGCCACTAGTTCAGAGGCACTCTCTGTACCCTTCACATCTCCTCCTACAACCTCAGTGATACCTACTAATAAGGCCAGCTCAAGGGGTTGTGGTGCCCCAAGCCAAATTTTGATTTGGTGCCCCCTCATCTCATTCATGGAGGTTGAAAATGGTTTTCTAAAGTGCATAAATCTCCAGCATCTGTCTGCAGAGGGATTTAAAGTGCACACTGCTTACATGACTTCAGCTGCAGGTTGACTAACAGTGCCTGAGCTGCTAGGAAAGAGTTGAAGAGGTGGGAGCCAGCCTGATCTTCAGGGGGGCTAGGTGCCCCTAAGAACTGTCCACCTGAAGCCATGTCTGTCTCTTGCCTCATAGTAGAGCCGCCCCTGCCTGCTAAATACCAAGAATTTGTCAATGTGTTTGACATGAAGAATGAGAATACCATGCCAACCTATTGATTTATGACTGCCCCACTGCTCTTCAGCTGGAAGCACAAATCTCTTTTTGTTAAACATGTTCTCTTTTTGAAGCTACCTTCAAAACAACCTTTAAAATGGTTTCATTCATCCAGCCACATATCTGGCTGGGACACTGATCTTTGTAAAGAAGAAGGGTTAAATCTCTCTAGCCTGTGTGGAATACAGGAAACTAAACAAAATAACCAAACAGAATCAGTAACCCCTGTCCCTTATCAACGAGTTTCTTCAATGACTCCTCTCTTTTATGGTCTTCACAAAGTTAGATCTAGATGTAATTTTAACCTGATATGGACTGATGAATGGAAGTCGATCTTCCATACCCATTACATACATTTTGAATAGCTAGTTATGCTGTTTGGCCTGTGCAATATTCCTGTATTTCACCAATTATATCTTCAGGGACATGCTACACCGTTTTGTAGTTATCTACCTTGATGATATCCTCCTCTTTTTGGAAGATCATGGCCTTGCAATCATTATGTATGCAACATCCTTGAAGGACTCGTCCAAAACTGTTTGTATGTTAACCCAGAGAAGTGCAAGTTTGACCAATATACATTTGAAATTCTCAGATATATCTAATTAAGTTTATGCAGACATTAAGAAAAAATATGAAGGATTTTTACTGTTTAAAGATTTTTTTAACCATTTTCAAATGTTTAGAATGTGGTTTACCTCACGGTGAAGTAGGAGTGGAGCTATGTTCTCTGTAACTGTCACCGTGATGCACATAGTGTGATAACTGTACCAAGTAAAAGGGATTTCTGAAGTAACTGGTTTCCAGTTTTGGAGTCTCACTGTATTAATGCTTGATTTCAATAAACAATTACTTGTTTTCCAAAGAAAATACTGGTCTTGGTATCAATTCTTGACCAGAGGGCTATATCTGTATTTCTCAGGATTACTGAAAAACCGTTAGGTAGGCGGGCCACACAGACTTCATCCCAAAGACTTACAAAAGTGACATAAGTGAGGGAGTTTGATTTTCTGGGCTAACAGTGATAGCTATTCATGCCTTGGATCTGCTGTGGGAGTTTCATAAAAGCCTTCCTGCCAAGTTTCGCCCAGGTGTATCCGAGAAGCATCCTTCAAAGAAGGGATACTGTCAGAAGTAAGGTGCTGCAGTCAGACTGTTTATCAACTATCTTAACCCTCAGTCAGTCTAATGAGCACAGCTGCGTCCCAATAAAGCAGCCTCATTGGCCAAACTGCCTTGCAGGCTGAGAAGATCAGCAGATCTATGATGAGGAAGAACTGCTAGCTGCTCAAAGCATTCACCTGCAGCAGCAATAGCTCCAGCATCTGTTTGTCCCTAGATTTGTTTCAGCCCTACTCCTTGCCCTTGGACCCAGCCTTGCTTCACTCCAGCTAACCCAGCTTTGATCCTCAGCTTTGATTCCTGGCCTGATTCCTGCTCCAAGCACTAGATAGGATCCCTGTTCTAGTCCAGTGGTCCTCAGCCACTATGTCAGGACACATTACTATGCTGCGCGGTATTTTGCAGAAAGGTGAGGATGGGGGTGAGAAAGAGGGCTAATGAGTCTTGTAGGGTTGCACACACCATCAAATGTGTCATGACCTGCAAAGGTTGAGAATCACTGCTCTAGTCAACAGGCCAGATTGCCCGCATCCCAATACTAACTGTTCCCAGTCCTCTGTACATTCTACTCGGCCATTCTGCTTCCTTTGCATTGGTCTTGCACATCTACTTCCACAGCATACAATATAATCATTGCCATTTTAACATGTTTTTCATACGACTGGTGATTCTGGCAGTGGCATGTGCAGCAACATGCTGTTGAAAACTTTAAAACCAGTCCTGGTAACAATCAAGGAAAATCTAGGAACTATAAATTTGCAACATTAACCTTCACAGTGAGGAAGAACAGTGGAAACTTTAATCAGAGACAGAATATGAGAACACCAGGAAAACTGTGAATCTCTATACATTCTCAAAAAGATCATGTCAAACAAATACTGTGTTGTTTTGAAGAAATGAAATAGCTGATGAGGGGAAAGGCAAGCAGTAAACATAACCTTCTCAGTCTTAGATAAAAGTTTCTGATAACATGCAGCACAAAAGAGCCAATTAAGGAAGAAAAGGTCAGCATGTGAGTGCATAACCTTCCTTTCCTGATTTGTAGCCATATGTAAAGCATGATATATTAGTGGCTTTTATGAACTAAGAGATTAAAGTAAAGAAAAGATAAAGGAACTGATTCACACTTACACTAATGACTCTCTATATTGGTCTGGAAGCACAACGTGGCTGCCCTAAAATTGATGTAAATTGTATTTGCGATCTTGGTGTAAACGTAATTTATACCCACTTTAGGGCCACTTTACAATGTCACAGGTGTATAATAGAGCCTTAGTATAAATTAATATTAAGTGCCAACAGTTAATGTATACACAAATGGAGACAGTGTATGGTAGACAGAGGAAACTATTGGGTTAGATTAGAGGAATAATTTTGCACACTATATTGTACTTATCTGTGACTTAGAAGAAATAGATAATGGCATTAACAGATGACATAAGACTGTGCAGGGGGCAGACAAAGAGAACACATAGTTCAGAGCTCAGTAGAGTAGGTGCACAGGAGCAGTAAAAACAATTCACTGCATTTCATTAAATGCAGAGAAATTTAAGATATGAAACTCAGGAGAAAACCAAAAAAGGACTACAACCTCAATGATCATGGCTTCTCTGATTTATATAGGTTTATATTTATATCCCTCTGTTTCATTTTTTTGTGAAGTCTTGTGCTAGAGGATATACAATGTTATTGTCTACTACCCTATCTGAGTAATTCCAAGGTTGATAAAGTCTACTTTTTAGAAGAGCAAAAAATGTGATTTCATGGATTATCATAATTGTATGCAATTCTAAAGGTAATGGACAAGGGGAAGCACATGCCATAGCTGCTAATCATAAGCACAAGGGTGTGCAACTTAATATTAGTGAAGAGACAGGGAATAAGAAATTCAGATGCGATTTTAATGACCAGTTACTTAATACATAGCAAAACAATCAAGTGCAGTGATAGGTGCAACTCATACAAGCTTGCTCTTGTAGAATTTAGCAGAAGTGAAATAATTATTTGGAACAAAGTTTACTTTGGAGTACAGTTCTTAATGCCAAAAGAGGGAATGACCTAAACGGGCACCACATTCTTTTTCCAACCTATTTATAATTTGCATAGCAGGGAATTTGCACGTACAGAAGGAATTTTCACTAGAGGCAATACACTACACATAAGCTCCTATACAGCTCTTTAGAAATAGCACCAGTTTCTACAGAGAATTTCATCAAAAAGCACCATTAGCTTTAGGACTTAAACCAACCTTTAGCTATTGGGGTCAGGAGGAAACTTAAGGGCAGAATATCCCATGGATGCCTATTGCACTTCCTCTAAGGCTTCAGATACTCGATACTATCGGTGACAGGTTTCTAACTACATTGATGGGTGGTTTGGTCCAGTATGATAGCTCCTATGTTTCTAAATTACTTCAAACTTCATTTATGGTGTTTGCAGAATGGAAGTTATCTGCGTGATATCAACCTTCCTGAATGTTAGGAATTAAATCCAAAGAGGATGTAAAGAAAGTGGAGAAAGATAAGGGTACTTGAGGAAACAATGGAGAAAGCTACAAACTGGAGAACAAACAAACAAGGAGTCCTGAAGCACTTCAAGACTAACAAATAAATTTATTGTGTGAGCTTTCATGGGAGAAAATCCCACTTCATCAGACGCTTTGAAGATGCTTTCAAAATGTCTGATGAAGTGAGATTTTTTTGGAGGGGAATTCATAAAAGATGGCAAGGAAAGCTGAAGGTGTAAGACAGATCCAATCATGTAGGCCTTTTATTGTTTTTAGCCTTTGCTCCTCTTTTTGTGCGTTAAGGAATTAATAAATAAAGTCATGTTTAAAGGTGATTTTTCTGTGAACATACAAACATATACTCTCATATGCTCCCAAAAAGAAACCATTCCAGGTGCAAAACTAAGTTGGACCGTGTTACCAACATAGTTAGTGAACAGGAGGGTTCCAGACCAGAAATCCAGTCTAAGCCCCAGTCTACACTTACCATGATTTTTGGTGGCAGTCAATGGCAGATATGTGAGGCATGTAAAATACCTTGCATATCTGCCAGTGACTTTCTACGCCACCGGGACACACTGGGTGAAGTTGACTGCAAATGGCCTGCGGTCGGCTTTCAGCAACTCCTGTTAGGGTGCAGGTGTTGCTATGATGACTTCCGGAGCACAGCAGTGAGTTCATACTCGCTGTGAATCACGCCAAGAAGATCACACTGACAGCAGCAATTTTGCTGTCTAGACATACCCTAAGACTGGTTGGACTGCCTGGTTCCTCCTCTCAGAGTGAGCACTAAAAGCCAGGCCTGTCACCTAATGGGTGCACTTTAGGAGAAAGAAAGGGGTTTAAAATGCAGTTTGCCCTGTAGCAGGATACTGTGCATTTCATTGAGCAGCTTTGTATAACTGAACAAAGTATTCACTGGTGAAAATGAAATCAGCTAGAAAAAATGTATAAACAAGAAACAGGTGTTGCAAATGATAAGCCTAACTCATGAAATACACTTTTACTGATTTTCACCCCCAAAAACCAGGATGTAATCACAGAGCTGATTTACAGCTTTAAAGCAAATTCTGCATCTGTAGCTCATCTGCTATTTTGTCACAGGAGCTAGTGCAGATGAATTTTGGAGAAAAATGGAATTAACTTTCATCACCGTTTCATTTGCAGTCTCCAAATTCAATGTAGTATCACATTTAAAATGTCTCCAGAATTCTAATGTTATAAGTACATGAATAGGAACACGTAAGACTATTGGTTTTAGAGGTATACAGCTGCTCGTATAAAATAATTCATTGGGTAAAAACACAGCTTTGGTTCCCTATTTTGAAAATGTAGAGGTATTTTAAAAAGCTGAATAATTTATCCATTTCTATTTGTAGCTTGTGCTTACTGATGCTATACCTTATTTGTTTTGTGGTTAAAAATTATACACATTTTACAGGAATAAATCTATATTAGTGCTCTTTACTAAGAGGTGATAACCAAAAGAGACTGATGAATATAAAAAAGACAGTCTATGTAAAGCAAAAAATGCAATAAGCTTTCCTGGTGTGCTTTCAAGAAATCCACTGGCAGCAGAAAGGATCCTGGGTCCAAATTTCTGAGAGCTCACTGATGAAAACTGAGCTTCACAACAAGATGTAGGTCTTTAAAATATTTTTAGTATTTAAAGTATTTTTGAACTCTGATTTCATGGTGCATTTCCTTCCATTTCAGTCTCCTGCTCATTCTCTTTCCAAGTTTCTGTTAAGTGTTCACTATATTGCCTGCTGACTCAGAAATGTATGCATAACAACTATCGCCCCAGCAATTGGTACTGACCTAACTTACGGAGTTCTAAATTCCTTCCATTGCCATGCCTAGGACAAACATCCCAATACAGTAAGTAAAATCAGAAATCTTGACTTATAGTACCACTGCAGTTGAGAGAGTGCACCTGATAGCCACTTAATACACTTTAGTGATTACTTAACATTGTTATTTGTATAACCCTAGGAGCCTATCATGGACCAGGACTTCATCACGCTACACACTGCATAAAGAACAAAAACCAGTTCCTAACTCAAAGAGCTTACAATCCAAGCATCAGACAAGAGGCAACAGATGGATTCAGGTAACTGGCATAGGGAAAACAAGACAATAGTGGTCAGCACGATAGACAGTGGTCTCTGCACACCAATAGACATCAATGCTTTTGAAGGCAACATTGCAAGGAGAGTTTGAAGAAGAATAATCACGCCACTTTGCAGATGTTTACAGGGAGCTCATCCCAAGTATGAGGGGCAGAGAAGGAAAAAGCCTGAAATTGCTTGTCTGAAAATTAAACAGGTGACAGAGGGTAACATCATGGACTGTGGAGGCAGAAGTCAGCCTTACAAAACTAAATGAAATGGATGCAGGTGGGTAGAGACTGTGAAGGGCCTTGAAAGTGAAGATAAATGGGTTATGCATGACACAATAGAGAAGAGGAAGCCAGTGAAGGTATTTAAGGAGACATTGTCACAGTGATGTGCTAGGAAAATAATCTTTGCAGCAGCATTCTGAATGGCTGTGAGTATAGCAAACAGCATTTGTCAACTCCAAAGAACAGCAATTGAGACATGAGAGATGATGAGACCTTCAGCTATTTGGATGGACAGGGAAGTCTCTATCTTACATCACAGTCTGAAGCAGGAACCGTAAAAGTCTTCTGAAAGAGAGGGCAGAGGCACTATCTGTGTTAGATTACGATAATGCTAACAAGCCACAAGCACAATCACTATGAAAACAAAGCCAGACATGGCTCCTGCCCCAAACAATTTACAATCTAAGGCCCCTTACTTAACTTTATATATACTCTCAGCAGTCCCACTAATGTTGACTGTAGAATCAGGGCCTGATTTGAGACTACGAGTGTCCCAAATTGCAGGACGGCTGAGAGAAACAATAGTTTTTCCTCTTTTAAAAAACAGTACCATACCTCGTTAGCTGTGTTGTGAGTTCCAACTATTCTGATGAAGGACGCAGGTTGCCTGTCGAAAGTTATTGCTTGCCAAGATCTACAAAAGAAAGCAACAGGACAGACTATATTAAGTCACCACATGTTGCAGCAAAATACAGAAAGAATCCAAACAGGCCATCATTTAATTGGTCCAGAAGGGAAAGACATTTTTCATGGCCTGAATTCCCAGGAGTCCTGATTCAGTCTGGATTTTTAAGTACCTTAATGTGTGGTCCACACACAATTCAGTACAAAAATTAATACACCAGAGTTAAGCTCAAACTACTGTTAAAGATCTTTAAGAAAAACTGTAACAGAAGAAAGTATTGGTCAGAATTCTAAAGCTCTTTTATATTAATTTCTCACAGCATCACTAACAGAAATACACGGGAGGAAAAGCTTGACAACTTTAACTTCATACCGAGACCAAAGAAATCACCAGGTTTGGATTAAGGCAAATCAGAAAAGTAGGCACATGACGACATGAATCCCCACTCCCAGTGTTGTGGCTTCAGACCCTAATTCAAATCGCAGTGGTGCCAGTGGCATGGGATCACTTTCATTCAGCCAAGAGCGGCAGGAGTGACCTTCCTCCCACTGGAAATAGCAGGTACACACCCCATTCTGTCCGAGGGGCAGGAGCTGAGGTGTACATGTTGTGTCAACATAGATGTTCAGCCTGAGCCTTTTAGGGATCTCACTCATTGCAGAAGCCCAGAGATACATAATTCCAACAGTTTTACATAAACTGTGGTTTTATATGCAGCAGACAAATTGTGTAAATTGGAACAGAACTCAATTTTGTATTTTGTCCTCACTCTTTTCTTGTACTCCAGATAGTTTACTTAGAACAATTAATTTTAAAAAATTGCATGTACATAGGACAAATCAGCTCCCAGAGGGAAAGAAACTTTGTTTTAATGTTTTTTGATATACTGAAAAAACACTACTGCACTGAAATTTCTAAAATGAAAATCACTCCCTTCACTTTACTATTAGAACAATTTTTTTTAACAAGAATATTTGATTTGCAAACTGCGTGCTTGTGGTGGTAATGTGTAGCAGACATTACATGGAAGTGTGAAATCTCTCCCTCCCAATAGAGCAGGATTATCCCAATAAACATGATCCAAACCACTCTGATTCCTACCATTCCCTTAAGATCACATCGCATGTTGAAACTGAAGGTGGAGGAACAGGAAAGAATAATACGATCTGAAGCTCTCAGTTTAACAACAATCTTCCGTTACACTGCATTTTAGAGAGACAAGATGGATAAGGTAATATCTTTCATTGAACCAAGTTCTGGTGGTGAAAGGAGAACTACACAGAGCTCTTCTTCAGCTCACCTGGCCTGCAAACATTATAACAGATTAACACTTAATTGTGTTAGTTAGAATTTATTTTCAGTAATACAACCTGAATGCTAGATACAAAATTAACTTTCAATAAAACTACCATTACAAAGGGTTTTGAATGATAAGAAACTAATTAAAACAATTTGATGAACTTCCTGAAGAGGGGAAAAAAATCAGATAACGTTTTCCTGAATTTATTCAGAATAGCTTCAAATGTTCATAAAAGAAATAAGATAGCATCAGAAAAAGTGACATGCACATCAGTCAGCCTGTTGTAACAGCTGTGCTGCTCAAAGAGCCATTTGACTTGAGTTAGAGTTTTATCCTGATAGTAAACTATTGGTTTCCTCTTCATGAAGATGGTATTACTGTGTCTAGGTTAACATTTTACTAGTTTTTCACCTGTTTTACTGCATTGCCTTCAGTGGAGTTATTCATGATTTACGTAAGTGAGATATGAATGAGGTTCCCACTGCCCCTGACAGCACCTACATGCATTCATGGCCGGCCAAAGTTGAGTTTTTCTTTTATTTTGGGGAACTGTGGCACTTTTACTAATGTTTCCATCACTTTGGTTTGCATTAATGCATGTGTGTGTACACAGCTATATATATGTAACCTATGTACTGAAATGTAAATCCTTATTTTTGTTTGTTTCTTAGTTAAGATTGGCTACTAAGAGAAAACAAAGGATAGTGAAGAGGCTAGATCTGCCTCTCTCCACAGTGATCAGGATTCTAAACCTGTGCTATGTGAAGGAGTGGAAAATGCTAAGGTGCTAGGAAGAGGCTATGCCATTCTGTTTTGCAAGCTAGGAAACCTGTAGTTATGGAACCCAGAAAATGTTAGTTCAGGAATCTTAGTACACAATATAAGTAGAAATATAGCTATGTAGGGCAATGCTGACCACAGGGCACATAATAGTGCCATCCTTCAATTAAGATACCCCCAAAATGTGAGTAAGTAATAGAGATTTTTATTTGTCAGATGAAGTGGGGACAATGGGAAAGACACCTACAAAGTCATGCAGCAGTGGATGTGACTAATGTTAAAAGACCTTGAACAAGCAGTAGAAGTCCCTAAGGATCCTTTCAAAAAACATTTTATGAGATTGTCTCCTGCAATGACCTCGAAACTGCTTCCATCACTGGCAGCAAGACGAATCTTTACTGACTACCATAATGCTCTGGCTAGGAAAGTACCACAACCACCTCTTAAATGAAATCAAAAGATGATGTAACAGATTTAAAGAGTTTCTTGAGGATTTGAGAGGAGATGGAGTTTTATTAAAGTTGGCCCACAGTATCTTTACAATTTTTTTAATTGAATATGACACATTTCCATTCTGGGTCAACACTTTTTACATTAGAAAATAAATTTCATAGTTATGAAATAACTTCCCAGTATCCACCTACCTTTTTCCCTTGACTTACTGATAGGCTGTATGATGCTATGTAGCTAATTATAACTGGAAGGGATGGATGAGGATTCCTTCAGGGTTAGTTATTAATATAGTGCAATCACTCAGCAGCAAACACTTTCAGAACTGATATAAGAATCTGCTGAACATGGTGTGTCTCCTCTTTCCTCAGCTTTGTCTTTTAAGTGTCATGTGAGTGTTCATCTTTTCCTGCTCTCACACTGTGTCTGACTGGTTGATTCATTTTAGATTTGCTGCTCAAGCTGAAGCAGTCCTGGTCATCACTTTAACAGTAGACAAAATCATTACCTCTTGCTTAGGTCTACATCCTGAAGAAAAGACTAGGGACCAGGATTCTCTACTCAGACTTACACGAGGGTCCTCAAGCTGAAAGGCAGCACTACAAGTTGGTTGGCTGGTGGAATTCTCCTGGCACCACAGCTTCATCTTTTAAAGGAAATTAGCCTTGTTACAGCCCTAGGGTGTTTTCTTTAATACCCTACATCTCACCTCCACCACACACCCCCAACTCTCTCATTCTGCCTGACTCCCCTAAGGAGATGCAGTAATTGATAATTAGCATTCCAAAGCCAAGCTTACATCCTGTGAGCCCGTCATATTTAATTACATTTTAACTATATTCGTCTTCGATAATAGCCCGAACATAATTTAGATAATTATCTCTCACTCTCTTATTCTCTTACTCTGTCTATCTCACTTAGAGATCTTTGCAACAAAAATCACTTTCTCTGCTCAAACATATAAACAGACTCTCGGGCCAAGTGCTTTCATTTCTCCACCCCACGGCAACAGCTGTCACTAGGAAAACTCAATGGCTTTGCAGATCCAAGAATCGATTCAGGAAAAAAAAATTCTTCAAGTTTATACCTACTTTTTTATTTACTGGGGCAGGTAGGAGAAGAACAACAGAAGAGATAAATTACCTAGGCAAATTAGCCTAGGCTACTTAGGCAAATTATAGTGTGTATTATGGCACTTTACCTCTTACAAGGCTTAATGGCTTCTCTCCCCAGTTTAAACTCTTACCTAGTAAGTCATCCGATAAGGTGCACACTTTCAAACATATATTATACAAAAGAATCTAAATAATGAACTTTCCCATTTTTGTGCTTCCCTCCAGAAGAAATCAAGTTAAGAAAAAGGGAAGAAACCTATTTTTTACTGAGGTTTTCTAAGGATCCACTGGCATTATGAAATGCCACCATATTGCAGGATCGTTTTCAACACAGTAGTGCTGGATGTTCTTAAAACCCAGTTCAATCTTGCAGTATAGAAAGCACTGAACCATGGTTCTGAATTATGCTCTAACAGGTCTAATTCCAAGCAGAGTTTAAGTTGACAAAAGAAAATTTACAATACAGTTTGGTTCTTTCTTTGCTACAAGATAAAAAAGCGCAATTACTTACGAGCAATTGCATTCTTCAAGATATGTTGCTCATATCCAATCCCATACAGGTGTGCCTGCACCTTCATGCATGGTCACCAGAAGCTTTTTTTAAACTTATCAGACCCTGGAGGGCCAGCACAGATGCTCCCTGGAGCCACATGTACATGCTGTGGCTTATGAGGCACTGCTGACTCTATGCCCCATTCAGTTCCTTCTTTCTGCTAATTCCAAAAGTGGAGAAGGGTGTGTGTGTGGATGCAGAATGGATATGAATAGCACTTCTCGAAGAATGGCTATTACTAGTAAGTAACTATCCCTTTTTTTTCCTCCTTGAGTCACTGATCATGTCCATTCCCATACAGACGATTTACAAGCCACTCCTTGGCGGTGGGAAGGAGTTAAGTATGAACTGCCCATAGCACAGCCCTCCTGAAGTGTGCATCATCCCTTGCCTGCAGCGTGATGGCACAAAGGGATGTCAAGTTGTTGGGCCAATGATCAGGTTATTGCCATGCTGATCTCCTGTATTGGCACCAGAGCAAGAAAGGCTGCAAATCCTGCCTGGGTTCTGGCTAAGTGTGCCATGACCCAGCCAGGTAGGGACCTTTTGCTTGCTTGTAGCAGGCTCTGATGCTGGCAGCGGTCCATGAGGAGATCCACTGGGCTGATGCCAGTGGGCTC
This sequence comes from Podocnemis expansa, assembly GCA_007922195.1. Classification (NCBI taxonomy): domain Eukaryota; kingdom Metazoa; phylum Chordata; order Testudines; family Podocnemididae; genus Podocnemis; species Podocnemis expansa. Next base: position 1,494,875 of record ML682024.1, on the reverse strand, counting down.
CTCTTGCTGTAAAAGGCCAGAGCTCTTTCACCATCTCCATTATTCGTTCTTTGCGTGGCATTTTGGGGGAAACACAGGAAAGACAATGACCTGATTATAATGGAACAGAGAACAACCTTGGGTGTGAAGGCCAGGTGCGGCCTGAATTGCACCTTATCATTGCAGAAGACTGTGAAGGGAGACTCTGTGGCCAATGCCCTGCTATACAAAAAGATGGTCACTAGGAGGGACACACTGCATAAGGGCATTAGTGACAGGCATAAAGCCATGAGTTTGAAAAGGGGACCCCATTAGTCAGGCAAGGGACTAAATTAAGGGCTTAAGGAATGCCAAGTCATGGCCCTGTGAACTGATCCTCTCCACCCTCTTCAAAAGATATGGACATCATTGGGGGGTGGGAAAACTGACATCACACTCATGGGTGTGATGAAAGGCCTATATGGCCAGTTGACAGACTTTGGGGGTGGGGGTGGGGGGCAGAGTCAGGGCTAATCCCTGGTGCTCCAGGTCATAAATAATCCAGGGTCGTCTGCTGAGCGGCCTGGGTGTATTTCTCAGACCTAGACCCAATAAGCAAAGTGTTTCCATTTTGGCCGGAACACGACCTGCGTCAACAATTTCCTGCTACCCATCAGAATGCACTGGACTTGCATCAAGCTGGCTTGCTCCTCTGTACCTGGTCATGGAACCACCATGCTATCAGGTGCAGGGAGCCCAAACAGCCATGGACCTGGGACATATCATGTCTCCATGATAATTTTGGTAGTGGGGCCATCAGAAGGTCGCACTGCCTCCTGTAACAGTATTGGTGCCACCACAGAGCAAGGAAGCTAAGGTCCACCTTTCCCTCTTGATCTTTTAGCAGCACCCTGTGCAGCAGGGGTATTGTCTGAAAGGCATATTTCAGGGTCCCTGATCACTGAATGAGAAGGTACTAGACAGAGAGCCCTGTCCTAGTCCCTGAAGGGAGTGATATAGCAGGCACTTGTGTTCCACCAGGCTTAAGGAGGGCCATGTGGGTATAAACCCACATGAGAATAACCATTGGTCACCTGTGGGTGTGATGAACAACTGTGATGTGGCAGGGAGGATCTGCTGAGGTGATCCTTGCCAATCCTCTGTCCAGGTAGGTGAGAGGGCATTAAGCAGGAACTCTCTCTCACCTCCAGTTCTTGTAGATCAACTGCCTACTTGCAGAGGGTTGAAAGAGTGCCCCTCCCTGCCAGTTCATGTAGTATTTGGCTGTTGTGTTGTCTGTCAGTCCTTGTACTACTCTGGTCCCCACAATATGAAGGCTGACTTTGCAGGTGAGGTATATTGCATGTGGTTCCTTGATACTAGTATGGAGAATTTCCGAAGGGGCAGCCATGTTAGTCTAGTCCAGCAAAAAAACCAAGAAGTTGTGTGGCACTCTTCACTCTGGACCACCAGCAGTGTCCTGAGGTTAGCACCTATCCGGACACCTCATCCTGGAACAGAGAGGTGTCTGAAACTAGGGTGACTGATAGGGTCAGTTCATAGAATCATAGGGTTGGAAGGGACCTCATGAGGTCATCTAGTCCAATCCCCTGTCAAAAAAGCAGGACCACTCCCACTAAATTATCCCAGCCAGAGTTTTGTCCAGCCGGGCCTTAAACATCTCCAAAGACAGAGATTCCACCACCTCCCTAGGTAGCCCATTCCAATGCTTTATCACTCACCTAGTAAGAAAGTTTTTCCTAATATCCAGCCTCAACCTTCCCAGCTGCAACTTGAAACCATTGTTCCTTGTTCTGTCCCCTGTTACTACTGAGAACAGCTGAGCTCCATCCTCCTTGGAGCATCCCTTCAGGTAGTTGAAGGTTGCTATCAAATCCCCCCTCAGTCTTCTCTTCTGCAAGCTAAATAAGCCTAGTTCCTTCAGTCTTTCTTCATAGGTCTTGTGCTCCAGCCCCTTGATCATTTTTGTTGCCCACCGCTGGACTCCTTCTAATTTGTCCATGTCCTTTTTGCAGTGGGGAGCCCAGAACTTGACACAGTATTCCAGATGCGGCCTCACCAGTAACAAATAGAGGGGAATGATCACATCCCTCAATCTGCTGGCAACACTTCTTCTGATGCAGCCCAGTATGCCATTGGCCTTTTTGGCAGCAAGAGCATACTGCTGACTCATATTCAGCTTCCCATCCACCATGACCTCCAGTTCCTCCAGTGGTACATCCCACAGCACTGAATGGGGCCTCTGCTCCCATTGTAGCATGGCTAATGCCTGCTGAGTGACAGTGACCATCCCACCTAGGGAATTCCTGCAGGGAAGGTAAACTGACTCTAGCCATGACTAGAGCAGTCTGAGTCAAGACAAGCAAGCCTCTCCATGAAAGTGGGGGGAGGGCTGTCATACATCCTCCTAGCTGTAGGAAATGTCTACTGATTGGGCACTGGTGAAGGCTAACAATGCCTGAACTTGCTCTGAAATGAGCTCAAAGGAGGAAAGCCTGGATGGGAGAAGGATCCAGGAGGTTGCAAATGGTGCATGTGGGACACATGTTTTTCTACATCTGTGTATGGGAGCTTCTCTTCACAGGAAGATCTGGAGCCTTCTGTGTCTTAGGTAGGCTGTTACCACCAATATATGGAGAAAAGACCCATGAAGGACCAGAGAAAGCGCAGATAGCAGGGGTGCAAACTGGAAATAAGATCCTGCTTCTGCGTAGCGCAGGATGTGAAGCAGTCCTAGGGTCCCTTTTGCCTTGGAATAAATGGCCTAGGGAGGGAAGGAGGGACCCTGAGATTAACTTTTGGAACCCACCTCAGGCACATCCTCCAAATGACTGTCTTTGGTCATTGGGGTGACAGCCTGAAACTTATTGGACCTCTCTCTTTTGTCTACAGGACATCTGGGAAGGGAGCCTTTACTGCTGTTGCTGCAGACAGTGCAGATGTTTGAGAGAATGCAATATGTAATGACCCCCAGAAGCCATAGCCCAACCTACTTCACCAACCAGTTTCTTGTCCATTTGGTCAGGAAGTAATGACCTGTAAAATGGAAGGTCCTTAACAGACAGTGGGACCTTTTGTGAAAGATCTGAGGCCCCTATCCACAAAAGATGCCACATGCCAACTGAGTATCTCATGAAGCTTGCATAGTGTTTTTTCCTACCACAACTCCTTCCCCGGAAACGTAATGTAATCCAAGGCCTGATTTTACAGAAGGTAGCCTCCACATTGCTTGATAAGAGTTCTAGAGGTTAAAGTTACCTTTCCCCCCAATGGGTTTTGTAGGTTTGAAATTCTAAACTGCATGCTAGCAGTTGAATAAAGCTTTCTGCAAAGAGATCCAGCCTTTTAGCACTTTAATCTTAGGGTGGAACTGGGATGGCCTTATGTCATCCACTCACCTCCCTGACTCTGGTTTACAGCATCCACCAGCTAATTACCCAGTGCTAGCTGGGTAAACAAGAATCTGGACCCCTTAATGGGGCATCATATTTTGTCTCCTTATGAAGTAGGGACTACCAAAAAGGGGCTTTCCAGGGAGGCTAAGCCATCTCGAGCACCCCTCCCTGGACATGGAGGACTACCCCCTTCTGCAGGAAAGGGATGACTGGTGGGAAACCACCTTTCGTCTTTGTGCAGGTTCCCTCACCAGATCAGATTCTTCTTATGATCCAGGAACCCACCGAGGCACAGGAGCTTGCCAATTGGGCTCCAGATGACCTAAAGATTCAGGTCCTGTCTCTGCAGGGAATGCTCATGAAGACCTATAGGGCCAGTGATCTGCCTGAGTCAGTGTTTGGGGTCGAGGAGGTAGGGGGGCTGACCTTCTCCTTTTGGGTCCCTCAAAGCCTCTGCTAATGGACCTCAGACGGTCCACCTTGGTGCTGTAGGGGGAGGTGGATCCAACTTTTAGATTCCCTCCCCCCAGGCGTATACCTCTTTGGTGACCTACAGGAGGAGGAAGTGCAGCACAGGATTGGTGCCACCACGTTGGGGGCTAATTCCTGTTTGTAGTCTCTTTTGGTGCCACCAGTGTTCTGTACCATTTGTCCACCCTACTTTTCTTCAGCGGCTGAACCTGTGAGCGCTGAGGAGTCTGACCAGCAAAGTATTTACTGATGAAGATGAATACACAACACTACCTTTGGTTGAGCTCATCCGGTACCAGGAACAGTCAGTGCTGAGGAGACAGGGAGTGCTTCAGAAGTGCTGACTTTGGGGTGGCTCACCCGATACTGGAGGCAGCCAGTACAAAGGAGACTGGGAGCACAGCAGAAAAACACTGGGCTCAGTGCAACTCATCCATTACTGGGAACAGCCAGCGCTGAGAAGACTGAGAGCATCACAGAAACTGTGAGTCCTCACCTAGTGGTGCCATCTGTACCAAGTTCAATGGCTTGCCATCCTGGAGGTGGGTCATTGGCGCTCAGGCCCCGAGGCCACTGATAAGCCAGTGTGGGGCTCCCTATCTGTTCCTTCTGAGCTCCAAATTGGGTTGGAGGGTGAGGCACTGGCAGGCCAGCAAGGCTCTAGGCAATTCAAATGCCTCAGGCATGAACAGTATGTACAGCATTGGAGCCCTCACACAGCTGGGAGTCATCTGTGGGTCCCTTGTCCCTCCTGGGATCTGAGGGGGTTGGACATGGAAGAACTGGCAAGACTAATCAGGCTCAAACCACCTCTGGCCTCAGTCGTGTGTACAGCATGGGAGCCCTTCCACTGCTGGGAAATCAGCTGTGGATCCCCTGAACTGGGTTTCAAGGGGAAGTTTGAGGTGCAGGCATTGGCAAAGCCATCCAGGATCAGGTCACCTCAGACACCTTGGGCACCAATGGTGTTGATAGCACCGGAGTCCTTTGTCTTGCTCAAAGGCAATGCCACTCTGTTCTGCTGTCCTTTGTGGCACCTTGCTCGATCCGCCTTCTTGGTCCATGCCAGGGAGAGCAGCAGTGTAGCTGTCTGTGTGATGCCTGGTGTCAGGGCTGTACCTCATAAGTGAAATGTCTTCTGGCTAGTCTCCTGGGTCCCCCTTTGTAGGGCTTCATTCAGTACCACATTCCCAGTTGGTACAAGTGAGTAATCTCAATAGATCTGTGGCTTCTCTTAGCCAGTGCAGACAGGGACCAGTGCTGAAGTGGTGGGGGTGCCGACTGCGAACCATGCCGGCTCTGATGCTGGTCCTATGTTGCCTCAATAAACAAAGCCTTAAACCAGGGGTCAGCAAACCAAAAGCTCAGAAGAGACATTTTCAAAAATTCTTTCAATATCCAAGGGTTTTGAGGGCTGCAACGGGGGTGGTCTCCAGGTGGGGGGAGCTAGGACCTGCGCCAGGGCACCTGCCACAGGATTCCCTGGTGAGGGAAGAGCCCAAAACCAGGAGTGGGCCTCCCACAGGGGCCCCCAGTGCAGGCTGCCTGCATGGTCCCTCAGTGGTGGAGGGGTGGAGCCTGGAGCCAGGCACAGGCTGCTCATGGAGTCCCCCACTGGTGGTGGGGGGCAGAGCTTGGAGCAAGAAGGAGGCAGGCAAAGAGCTGCACGTGGCTCCAGAGTCACAGGTTGCACACCCCTGCCTCAAACTGTATTCTTCTCTGTGTTTGAGTCCTTGGCTTAAGAGACTTGCAGATGCAACATTTATCCTATCGGTGATTCCCTGCCCCCACCCACCAGCTTGCAATGAAGCAAGCAGAGCTAAAAAGTTCCACGGGCAGAAAGAAGGAACTGAACGGGGCATAGGACAGTGCTGGATTTAGGCATAAGGCAAGTAAACAGTGACTTAGGGTCTCACATTATGAGGGGCCTCTAAATATGTCAGAGAGACCTAAGATTTATCATAAGGTATTTGATAATACAATTAAGGTTTTTTGCAAGATGTATGTTTTATTTAGTTATTTTTCACTGCGTCTTTACCTATACAAATATAACATTTATTGTTTACTTTTCTAGTACCCATTGTGTTATTATGCAGTACACTTTTTTCCTCTTTATTTTTTTATGGTTTAGGGCCTCCAAGTCCTGAGGTAGCTTAGGACAGGGGTCAGCAACCAAAAAGAGCAGAAAAGCCATTTCCCCCCACCTTCCCACCACAACTACATGAGCCTGAGCCTAAGCCTAAGCCAGCCCAGCAGCTGTGCTGCGGCCCCCAGGGCAGGTGGGGTGTGTGCAGGGGGCGCGCACTCCCTCCATCCCTTTCTCCACTGGTGGGTCAAAGCAGCACTGCCCTGCCTACCCCCGGCCGGCCGTCCCTCCCAAGGGTAGCTGACGGAGAGCTGCAGCTCATGCAGGCGGGATCCTGGAATGGCCCCTCTGCAGAGTTCTAGCTGCTTTGACCCAGCCACCCCATGGCTGAACAGGTCTGATCCAGGGTCTGGGAGCGAGGCAGCCTCTGTTTAAGCCTGGAGTGGCTGGGTCAAAGCAGCCTGAACTCTGTGGAGTGGGCCACTCCAGGCCCTGCCTCCACAAGCTGCAGCTCTCTGCCAGCTGCTCTTGGGAGGGACAGCTGGCTGGGGGTAGGTGGGACAGTGCTGCTCTGGCCCACCAGCGGAGGGAGGGATGGAGGGAGTGCACCCAGCCCATACACCCCCCACCAGCACTAGGGGTCATGGTGGAGCTGCTGGGCTGCTTCAAGCTCATGTGGTTGCGGTGGGAGGGTGTATGGGTGCCCCTGATTTGGGCACGATGCTGGGGCCAACCAGGAGTCTCCGGAGCACACCTGGCTCCCTAGAGGAGACTGCCAGGGAGCCAGAAGGGGAGACCCAGGGAGCCACAGGTGGCTCACTGAGCCTGCATTACCAATCCCTGGCTTAGGTTCTCAGCATGCCTTCATCTGGCCCTGGTGTAGGACCATCAGTGCCTTACAGGCAACAACATGCACGCAGGGCTCCAGGGGGCATCATACTGGCCCTATGGGGCCTGCTAAGGGCAAAAAAGCTTCTGGTGACCATGCATGGAGGCACATGCACACCTATATGGAAATAGATATCAGCAGCGACTCAAAAGACAACCATATTTTAACCATGTAAGATACAACCATATTGTAATAAACCCTAGCAACATGCTAGCTTTTCATAATACAGACAAGGCCCAAACAACATTAATGCATCTAATTTCTACTGATATGCACTGGTAGCACAACTTTTCCTAGAAAACATGAATGAGCACAAATTGAATACACATCAAACATGGGGTTCTTTCATGGGTCCCGCCGAGTTGCAGTGTTCTGTGAGTCTAAACTGGAGAAACAAATTCTATTTATTCTCAGTAAGGCAGGGTAGAAGCATGAGGGTCAGTCCTCAGCCTTGGTTGCAGTAGTGGAATGTCAGTTTCATATGTTCTTCTAGAAAGATGGTCTGTGAGGTCACAGGGAACCAACCACAGAATTTTGTGGAACGAATCAATGGTTGTGGCTGAAGTATGACAAACAGCTCCTATTGGAGTTCTGGTGATAAGGAGACAATGCTAAAAATGGACAAGAATTTCAAGTGATCTTCTCTACGTGCATACATAAATCTGGTAATTGCATTAACCTAAAATGGGTTATCAAGCACCCACCTAGTATGTGTCAAATGCCATTTGTAAATACAAAACTGTGTATATCACACAAAAGGCAAGTCCACTGTGTCTCTACGACAGCAAGCACTGCAGCATGCTCTGCATTAGTGATAGTCCTCCTGTGTTATAACCAATATTACATCAATTTCTACTGTGGAGCAACTGTCAAATTAATATAGATATGTGTACTAAAAATGCTATGAAACCAGTCATTGCAGTTGTACAGGAACCAATTTTCCAGTGTTAATAGTTTGGCTGTTTTCTTTTTCCTCTTTAAATACGAAAAGAGTTTAAACCACTTTATAGACTAATAGCCTGTAAATTTCCAGTTTAAAAAAAGAAAGCTCATTTTCATTTCCAGTGGTACTCAATAAATAAATAAATAAATAAACCAACCAACCAACCCCCAATATGTCCGCCCTGGGAAATCTCTCATTTAGTACTTCAACATAAGAACAGGGCAGATCCAGCAGGTGCACGACAACATAAGACAGCTAAGTTAGGAACTAAGCTCAGTCCTTAGGTGACCAGTAAGGATTGGGAGCCATAGAATAGGTTGGGGCATAAGAAAGTGAGAAAACTATATTCTAAAGGGAACCTCATAATAAAAGGTAAGGCCATTCTAATTTATTTGTTTTTTTTAATTGAAGTCATACTCAGTATCCCTTTCCCCCTCATCTCCCAAAGCCGAGGGTGAGGAGAGTTGCAGATCAGGTTCTACCCATTTAGGATGTCACAATTTCACTTTTCAGAGAGTTTGACAAAATTGTCCCATAAAAAGGACGGTCAAACCTGGCACTTCTCAAGTAGCAATAAGGGTGTCAGCTTCAAGTAATTTTGTTCCCTCTGTAACTCTCTTTTAGTAGGGACAAAGTTAAAAGCCATCTAATAGTGCATCTTGGTTACATTTATGTTATATTCCATTGATATGACTGCAATGAACAAATAAGAAAAGTAGAGCAAGAGGACTTGAGATGGTAATAAAAATGTTTGAAGAAAGATATAATGAAATCTCTGAAGTAAATGCAAGAAGAATAAGCACTACACATTCATCATGGCAATATCTGTTACATAACTGCAGTGTGTATTAACAAGTAAACATAAGTTACCGTCTTCTGAAATCATACCTTAACTTTAAAATGCATTCATACAAATTAATAAAACAGCAACAAGAATTAAATTCCAGTAAACATTCTACATCATTCCTCAGTGGCACTACATCTTGAGTATCAGAAGCTCTACATTCCCTAAAGGGTTAGTAATTTGCCTCTCTTTGGCTAATTTATTTTTAATGCACTTTATCAAACTCATGTATTTAGACAGTTGTCTGTGTTTAAAACTCTGACAAACCACACAGAAAAGTACTTTATTTAAAGATAAACATAATATAAAAGCAGACTACTGATTATCATTGGGGTATCTTTTCATTCAGAGTCCACTGTGCCATTGTGAAGTGAAAGGGAAATATGTGACATGAGATATTAAAGCACTCTGCAACATGTCTGAAAAACAGACCATATGGGACCCACACGTCTTTATATTTTACTTCTTGGCACATAGCCTTATGGTTCCCAGGATACATGAGGCTTAAAAACCAGAGTGTAATCATGAAACAGACCACCTAACTTTGGCATTCTGTCCAATATAAAAGCAGCTTTATTCTGAGCTTTATAAGATTAAGCTACTGTGACCACTTTCTTATGGAGAAAAGCTTCTGACAATCCTCAAAAGGGTTTTTATTCTGGATATATTTCCTATATGGAAGACATGCAAACCTTTAAGCTTTTGCACAAGGATTTGAAGCTATTGTTCAAGCAAAGACTGAAAAAAACAAACAAACCCAAAACAAAAATTCTCAACTATCAACAAGGGATCTTTTAATGAATTGATATTAAACTTTATAGTGTGTGATTTATCATAGACATAAAACACAGGCTTGATAATGCATATTTATTACAAGAAAGAGATCGACTTATGAAAGAGATTTAATGAAGTCTATACTGACTTTCTGACATCTCTTAAAAGCTGCTAATGAAAAAACCCACATCTTTTCATAATCTCTCCTTTCACAACTTCGGTGTAATATAATTACAATAAAATATTTTTGAAAATGCAGCAAAAACATTTTTCATAAAATAGCCAAAGTAGAGCAACAAGTAAAACAGAATCAAGTCGCTAAGAGCCAGATTTTCAAATGTATTCAGAAACCTAAAATTCTGATAGGTGCATAGTGGGAATTTCAAAAGTCCCAGTGAGAGTTAGGTACCTAACCTGGTTATGAGCTTTTAAAAATCAAGCCTGGTGCCTATCTGCATCTTTGCGCACCTGAATACTATTGATAAGCTGGCCCTAAATCCTACCATTCCTAATTATGTTACTTTTCTGAACAAAACACTAGTTAAATTTTAAACACTGCCTCAAAACTTATGCACACAAAGTGCACATATACACCCACATGAATGTCTGTACACAGAAACAGAGAAAGAGTACTCACTTGACTGACACACCTTTGGTGCACACAGATTCTTTCAGGCAGAAGACCTGCAAGCACAGTTTTAAAGGGGGAGCCAATCCCATACTGAACGTTTAATTGTGTATATTTATTTCACTATTTTTGATGGACTGCATAGCTGTTGTTCATGTAACCATCAAAAAGTACTGAAAGGCTTAATAAGGTAATAATATATGCTGTAACACAATGAACAAACAAGGCGCTGCTTATCACTTACAGCACATTTTGAGCTGACCTTAATGTGTGATCAAATCTTGATGATTTAATTTGTCAGCCAACTAGAAAAGAAAAGGTGATTGACAGAAAATGAATATATGTCATTTTGGGTGAGAGAGAATCATGTTCCTTATTAATCAGTTCCTTTGTGGTGTGCAGAGTAACACGATATTTATCACTCTTCTCTCATACACTCCTTTGGGGTGTCATTTCATGGTCTAGCCATAAAAACATTACGTTTACAGCACATGACCCTCTACTACTTTTAATAACATCTAATGGACTCGTTAACCCAGCAATGAATGTAGCAAATTGTAGCAATACCTCCAAGAAGGAAATGAACTGGCAAAATGGTAAATTAGCATCTGTCTCCCTATAACAACTTACAAACATATTACAGATTACTAATCAAAGGAGAAAATTCTTCCCTCACTATTTACCTCACTGAATTAGCCATTAACCTAAGTTTAGGAAACATGAACACTTAAGCTTGCAACTGAGATTTGTGCAATCTGTGCTACAAAAAACACTGACCCAAGTTCATGGTGATTCAGTGAATTATTTTAGACATGAAATATGGCAGCCCCCAAATGAGTGCCATTTTTGTTTCCACCATGTCATAGTGCAGGGATATAAGATAAGTTCTCTCTGTGTGACAGGGGAAACTATATTTTGAATTGTCATTCAATTCCCTGCACCTCAATATCAAAGACATATAGATAAACTGAGGGGAGTTCAGAGAAGATAAGAAAAAATGATTTAGAGGCTGGTAGGACTGACTTCCAAAGAAAGATTAAATACTAAACATTAGTTAAACTTGCTTAAGTAATGAGTAAAGTGATAGGATAGACAGAATGACTGTCTACAGATATGGTATATGAAGAATGTGAAAACCAAAAAGGGAGAGTGATTGTTTAGGTGTGATATGGAGGAGCAAGGAAATGAAATCAGACAAAGAGAGTCAGGCTGACTATCTGAAAAAATGATTAATGGTGGAAATCTATTAAATTGGGGAATAGTTACCCAAAGTAAGGGATAAAAGCCCCAACACTTGATATTGGAAAGACTGAATCTAACTCTAGCAACCAAACTGTAGGGAACAATCCTGCAGCAATGCTACTCCACCCCGGATAAATCTGAAGATCTAAAAAGTCTGCTCCGTCTCTAATTTCTATGATTCATGTATTTAATTTATTCTGATAAAAAACTTTACCTGGAATGAATCGATAGCTTAATAATTGTGCATGCTTTATAGCATTTTGTGTCAGCCATGTGGTGGTTAGAAGATTACAAAAACTACACCTGATTTGGTCAGTCAAGGCAAAATTATGAGGTTCAAGTGTGTAATGAAATTATATCCTGTATGCCAGCAATCTAATTAGGACACATCTTTACAAAGGGAACAGAATGCCACCTATAGCACCAGATGTTAACTTCTGATTGGGTTCATGTCTGTACAGATGATTCTAACAGCCCTAGTTCCCATTCGCCACACTTTTTGGCAGCAGTTGATGGGAAATACACAGGGTATGTAAAATACTCCGCATATCTCCCGTTGCCTTACTAATTCTCACTTACCTCCCTGTACACATTGTGCTACGGTGACCAGAAATGCCATCCAGTTGACTTACTGCTACTCCAGTTAAGGTGCTGGAGTTACAGAGCTGAACTGTAGATTGAAGGAGTGCATCTTGACAGACCGCTCAATCAAACCTGGAAGAGTGCACTGATGGCAGTGAATTTGCCAATATCAGTATAGACATAACCACAGTCACTGTGGTTTAACGCCACTTCTGTAATAAAGGGAAGCTGCAAATGTTGTGGACATAAGGCACTGGAAGAGCAACCTACTACCCGATCTGGGAACATCAAGACATTTTCTATTAATTACATTGGTGTATCATACAGCAGTTTACCAATCAATTTCACAGCCAATAAAAACCATCCCAAAATAGTAATTCAGCCATCAGGCAGCCCTTCCATAACACCAGAGGGTAGTTAGTCTGCTCTCTCTCAAAGGCAATGCCTGACATTTGGATTATTATTTTGTGGTAACTATAAATCACAGTGGAGTTGATTATGGGTGTCTGTAAGTCTATTTATATTGAGGATAAAAAAAAATATTTTCAAGATACCACCATTCAAAAAAGGCAGTCTCTCGAGTACCAGCAGATTATAGATATGCTTGGTCAGGAGATGTCTTACAGATCCAAATACAGCCAAAATGACGTTATTATCAGACACTGGAAGACCTCTTTTGCGTTATTTAATATATCCAATCATCAAATGGAAGAAAATAAATAAATAAGCACACACAAGACAGAGACATAAAAGCACGCAAGTCACAGATGGAAATGACCTGTTAGATACCAGTAAGGCCATTGCTCCAGGAATCAATGCAACATTATTTCTATTATATTTTCTAGTGCTTTGTCCAGTGCAGTTTTGAAGGCAGAAGTGCAGGAACTCCATTCAGTATTTCCCCAGTTATTCAGATATGGCCAGATAGTCACCAGTGCTCTCTAATCCTTATTCCATCAATGGTGGGTGTGCCTTTGCCAAAGGAATAGGGAACCTGAATAGTGGAAATGGTATGTTTAAGTTTTAGGTGCATAATTTTCAGTAACACAAAGACCAGTTTAGCAAGTTGCTAGTATTTGTTAGATCCACAGAGCTGGCAATACTGTAGAAGCTCCAAGATACAAAGACCTCAGGAATGGAGATGGTTTGTAACTCTGAAATGTTTGCAACTTGGAACAAAACATTATGGTGCCTGGTTTGCAAGTAGCTTCCTGCCTGTTCTCTTGCCTTTGGACTGAACTGGGGAGGGGGGAGGGTGCTCTCCTCCACTCTCTTATCACTACAAGCCCCTGTCCTTAACCTCTCACTAGGGGCTCACCCTGCTCAGAGCACTGCTTGCCAGGCTCCAGAGGGAGCACGTGGCAGGGTGCTGCTGCTAGCTGGTTGCTAGCATCCCCGTCCCTTGCTCCTCAGAGCTGCTCACAGGATCCAGGAGTGCAGCCCCAGGCAAAACTTGCACTGCACTGGTACACAAGCCATGGCCCTTTGAAACTCCAGAGTGCAGAATGCACAAAGCAGCTCTGAGCCTCAGGCTCTGGCTCCCACTCCAGCTTTGGGCCAGATTCTCACTGCAACGGCAGCAGTTCAGTAGCTGCCTGTGGCAGCTTCCTTCCTAGCTGTCTGTCCCCGTTTTAAGTGGTGGTGGTGGTGAAAAGTAAAACCTCAACCCTGGCTCACAGGAAACAGCACAGACCCCAGTCTGCTTTTATTCTGCCTATCAACCTTTAAGACGCAATACAGACACAATCTAGTATTTATTCTTCTTCTTTTCCCCCTACCGTTGGTGCCTGATTACATGGTGTTCAGTTTAGCATTCAGTTTGTGACTGGTTTTGTATCTCTGAGGTTCTACTGTAGTTACCAAAGGTTTTAATACAGGGGTCTCAGACTTGAATCATCATGAGGGCCGCATGAGGACAGTACAGGGCTGCATGAGGGCTAGAACATTAGCCTAGTACATTAGTCTGAGGGCTGCAACACTGACACCTTTTTCTTACAATGATATTGTAAATATTGGTAACAATAGTGTCATTGGAGGCTGCAGGAAATAGCTTCAGGGGCCGCATGCGGCCCTCAGGCTGTGTGTTTGAGACACCTGTTTTAATAGATCTTGCCAGAGCTGGTGAAGATTGGGCAGTAGCAGAATATTCTTCACCCATGATGGATGAACCTTCAGGTCAATGGCAATGGTGGCCATAGTGCTGAAGGTGAAGTACTAATAGTTAGGAAAATGATTCATATACTGTATTTTCATCCTTCCTGCCCCATGGGGGTGAAGTATTTAGGTGCATATGATCCAATAAATCATAAGCTATAAGGAATTGTCACAACAGACCTTTGCTGTCCATGTAAACTAATGAAATGAATCCAGAACTGCTGGCATGTGGGGGGGGGGGGCAGAAGCTAGGGTCTGGGGGAGGCCCACCCATGTGGGAGCGTTACGTTTGCCCCCCAAATTATACTTTAATCCCTGGTTGAAGGCCACTATCGAATCCCTCTTCACTCTTCTCTTTGGCAGACTAAACAAGTTCCATTCTTTCAGCATCAGCTCATAAGGTTTCCCATTCTCCTGTGCAGGACTCTCTAATCTGTCCACATCCTTCCAGGAGCAATACATGGGATTCTGTCCAAAGTGCAAGACTCTGCACTTGTCCTGGTTGAACTTCATCAGATTTCTTTTGGTCCAATCATCCAATTTGTCTAGGCCACTCTATATCCCCTCCCTACTCTCCAGCATATTTACCACTCCCACTAACTTAGTATCAGTTGCAAACTTGCTGAGGGTGCAAGTCACTCCATCCTCCAGGTTATTAATGAATATTTTGAACAAAACCAGTCCCAGCACTGACCCAGGGGCACTCCACTGGACACCGGATGCCAACTAATCAAGCTACTGATCACTAACCATTGAGCATGATGATCTAGTCAGTTTTTCATCCACCTTATAGTCCATTCATCCAACCCACAATTCTGCAACCTACTGGCAACAATACTGTGGGATGCTACGGTAACAAAAGCTTTGCTAAAGTCAAGGCTTATCAGGTCTACTGCTTTCCCCACATCCACAGTCAGTCATCTTCTCATAGACCAATGTACAATTAAATTTATTTTCTTTTGATGCACAATTTATTGCAAGAATATTACAATATTAATATTAAATGCCTGATCAAGCCAGAGATTGTCAATCAGTACCTACAGAAAAAAAGCAAACTTTGACTTTGTAGCTCAGAAGAGTCATTTGAATCCAGAAGAAGGGACAGGTTAAATGAAAGGATGACGGAAGTGGAGAGTCACAGAGCTAAGTTATAAAAACCAAGAGTAGAGCTGTAAATTGGCATTGGCTAAGGAGCCATCAAAAGTGATGCAAGATGAAAAAATATCTAGCTTCAAGTAAAAAGAGAATAATGTAGCTGCAGTATTGTAACTTCCCTGAAGTTGAAACTGTAGGGATTTAAGAAAAACATAATGAGGTAACTGCAATAGTTGAAATGAGAGCTAATCAAGGTATGAATACAGAATTCTCATCAGGACTAAGTAAAGAAAAAATATCTGGTAATATTCAGGAAATGACAATAGGCATACTGTACTAAACCAGGGATACAGGGTTATACAAAGGGGAGATCAAGGGCCCAGGACTGTGCTCCAAGTTTTCTAATTTTGGCAGTAAAGTTAAGGTCAGAGGCATGGCAGAATCAGATACACTTAATAAACAGGAAACTCTCTCAGTAGGGAGAAAAAAAAGAAAAGGTTATTTAAAACCAATTCATCTAGAACAAACAAGTCAAGGATCTTAAAGCTCTGAGTCAGAGATGGCCATCATTGTAATAATCATAGAAATTGATGTAAAAATGGCTGAAATACTACCTTCCGTTAAAAAAATACCCTCTATAACAATAGAAATGTAAGATCAGACAATTAAGAAGTAATGAGACATTACAAAAATAGCTATTAATAAAAAGCAATTAGGAAATATGAAGAAGTCTGAACATACATGAAACTGATTAATTTACACTATGACCCCCTTTACACCTCACTGGCAGTGTAAGCAAGAATCAGGCTTATTGAAGTCTGTATTTTCTATATCTTACATTATTAAGCTAGTTAGCAAATAAACTTAGTATGCTATGGGAAATCAGATTTGGGAACTCCTGAAAACACTGAGAGGTACCAAGAAACTGGAGAATGATTCTGGCCATTACTGTTCAGGAGTCTAACTTCTGTCTTCAGTAAACGGGGAAAGTGGTTGTAAGCAAGGCCACACTGGTCCCAACTGACTTCAGAGTGTTGAAATGGTCCATTGTGGTCCCCTGATAGCTGATGTGGGTTGCCCCATCTTATGCTAGTGTGCATCCTTGTGCTCAACATGCTCCTTAAAAACACCATGGTCCAAATCTCTCAAGATGTACCAACTGCTCCTTGGCCACAACTCAATATTTGGGCCCTAGTGTCCAATTAAAACTGATAGAATTTGAAATTTCAGTTCGTGGAACCATTACAGAGTATAGCTCATAAACACTACAGAACAAGAATTATTCTCCAGAATTATTTGGTGAGTAATTTTGAAAAAAAGATGAATTCAAGATCACAATCTATTTATGGATAATTCACAAACCAAGGAGATAAAATTAATTTAATGTTTTTCTATAGCAATTATTCACTCAGATTTATTTGTAACATATTACATTTAGTATTTAATTCCACTCAGCCTGAAGATAAACACTATCACTTGGATTGGGAACTGGCAAAATGAAGTTAAACAAGCAATAAATGGCAAAATCTTAAGACTGGGAAAGATGTCTTGTGGGGCACTGTTTCTCCTCTGATTTTATTAATGATCATGTGGTGGACTTTAACAGCATCTTAAAAAAGCTCACAGAGTACACCAATTTGGGAGATGATGACAAAGAAAAAATACAAGTGCATCTAGAGAGATTAGGAACATGGGCAGAGGTAATATGAGATTTAATTTAATACGTCTATGGAAAACATAATACCACACATATATATTTCCTTGGAAGGAATGGACTGGAACAGAAGTGATACCAAAAGACAACTAGGGGCTTGTCTACACAGCAAGTTGCTGTGCAGAAGCATTTCTTCACTCTTGAAAATGATTTGGTGGCAAGACCAATATGTTTGTTGGTAGCATAAAAAGAGATCACATCATATATTGGCCCCACACCTCACATTTGGAATATTACACCCACTCTGGACACCTTGTTATCAAATTCCAAAGGGGTAGCCATGTTTAGTCAGTCCAGCAAAACAAACAAGGAATCTGATGGCACTTTTAGAGACTAACAAATATATTTATTGCATGAGTTTCATAGGAGGTTAGAGAATACTTACAGAAAAGCAGCAAAAATGAAGCTGGGTAGTTAGATTTTTGAAGAATGATTTAAATATGGATAGCCTGTCAGAGATGACTGAAGGGATGAAGAAAGGGAAAATCTTCCTGAAAATAATCATATTACATGGTAGAAAAATCTCTCCATGAGAATTAATAAAATACCAATACTTAGACTTAGAACGTTTAAAATAAGTTACCCATTGAAAACAATTCTACATCTTGAAAGACATACCAGTGCAAGATTCTGGGCCATGGACTTCTCAAGACATAATTGCTGCCTGCCCATAAGTGATCTATGAGTCTAATCGGGCTAACACAATATCCATGAAACTTGGAAGATGTATTCATAATTTTTTGCCAAAAAAAGTTACACATTCCACAATAACATGTAAAGCGCCACCTCACTGGGCTTTCCAAATATTAGACAGGTGACAGGCCAATTTAGAAGGGAAAAAACATATATTCATGAGGTAACATACAAAGAATGTATTAATTCCTCCCATCTCCAGATCATAAAGCATGTCTATGAACCTCATATTTCTCCACAAGAATGGCCTGTCCAGGTGGCCATCTCAGTTTCTGAGCATTTTAATTCTTTAATATCTGCAGATAAGGCCACATAGTAAATTTCTCTGCTTTGCATCATTTCTTCAATATCCTTACATTTCTTTTCAGAACAAGGTATTATGGTCTTAACATTACACTTCTGAGCAACACCTATAGAATGCTGATTTTAAGTATGGTACTATTCTTTAAGGCCCAGAACTTTGCAATGAGCAATCCTGTGAGTGATAAAGAACTAATCCAACATTTTAAACCAGAAGAGGTTGAGTGTGTTGATGCAGAACAGGTGGAAGGGTGAATCTTTTATCCTCATTAGCTGATTAAGAAGCAAAATTGAGAGGATTAAATACTGTAGGAAAACATTTTTTAAAAAACCTCATAAGTTATCTTCATAACCATGGAAGAAGACGTAAATAATTGCAAAGAGAGCTCACACAGCAAAAAAAGAAAATGATGACTACAGTAAGTTCAAAGTATTCTAAAATAGATGAGTTCCCTACTCCAGCATTTGTTGAAAAGCCTGAGAGACTGCTGGCAACTGAGACAGAATCTCTCTGTTTAATGACAGATCAGCTGTACAATCAGGCAGTTAGTGCATTAGTCTTCCCTTCTCTAATGAAGTGTATATGCCAGTGGCCATGGTCTCTTGTGTGTCAGCTCAAGTCTCTGCTTTTGTATAGTTCTAGCTCTTAGGTTTTATTTATAGGATGGGAAGCTGTCTAGCAACCGTGAGACATCTATAGCTCCAGTGAACACCTTTGTGGGAGTGCTATATCCATTTCTGTTGAATATGAATTAGATAAGAATCAGTCGAACAATGAACTGATTAAAGCATCAGGATATTTCTTTGTTTGTTTTTGTATAATCTAGAGCAGGGGTCTCAAACTCAAATCACTGCCAGGGCCTCATGAGGACTAGTAGAGGGCTGCCTGAGGATTAGTACATTAGCCAGAGTGCTGCAACACTGAAACCTTTCCATACAAAGGTATTGAAAATATTGGTAATGATCATTTCATTGTGGGTCACAGGAAATAGCTTTAGGGGCCCCATGCGGCCCCTGGGCCGCATGTTTGAGACCCCTGATCTAGAAGTTCCCAACATTTTCAAGGCTGCAGAGCCCCTTTGGAGGGGGAAGGGAGTCCGCAGCACCCCTGGGTGGTGGGGGCCGAATATGGCCTGCTGCTCCCTGCGGCCCTGCCCCCCCCCCTTCCTGGGGAGCCAGGAGCTGCCGCAGCCATGGTCCCTTCACCTGGGCTGGGAGCCGCCATGGCCATGGCTCCCCTTCCCCTGGGCCAAGAGCTGCCGCGGCCATGGCTCCCCTCCCCCTGCCTGGGGAGCCAGGAGCTGCCATGGCCGTGGCCCCCCTTGGCCGGCAGCCACTGGCCATGGCCCCCTCCCCACTGGTTCCTCTCCCCAACCCCCCTCAAGGTGCCTTCCCCCCCTTACCTGGCAACTGGAGCTGGGAGCACCTGGCTGCCCCTCAGGCTGCTTTGAGCATGCTTTGCATGCTCAGGGAAGGAGTTTTAAAAGCGCCCAGCCTGGGGGAAGCTCCCTGCCGGATGGCTTGGAAGCACTTCCGGCCCCAGCTTCCTGCCTGTCCATGGACCCCCTGGAGCCACACTGTGGCCCACCAGGGGGTCTCTGGCCACAGGTTGGGAACCACTGGTTAAATTTTAGTGCAGAAAAAAACTACTTTAACTGATCAAACAATTCAAATAGGCTGTGTGTGGGTATATATACAAACTACTTATTGTATATATCTGTGGTTCTCAACCTTTTGTGACTCACAACACACCTGGCATTATACTGCACTGTACAAGACACACTAGCCCACTCCCTCCCAGCCAAATCAAGCCATCTCCCTGGATTTCTGTGACGCACTTACCACTGTGTGATGACACAGTAACGCCCCCCCCCCCCATTTTTATTTAGGAATTTTTACCAAGTTCACAAAATCCTTGCTATGTAAAATATCAGAAGCAAAATGACCATTACAAAAGTTGCTTTTCTTTAAGAAACATTACAGTAATCAGACCTTTCTATTTAACCAGGTGTTACCACTTTACAGAGTGAGCACCAATATGACATCCATCACATATGTTCTTTTTAGTGATTTTATGTAGTGAAATCTCAATCTACACACACTGAATAAACAAGGCATGTCTATCAAATACTAATATTAAAAAAATGGATGGGCATGCTTGTGTGGGGGGTTGTGTTGTTTTGTTTTAAGATGAACGTACTATGTCTGAGTACTGAATAAGAAGTAATTAAATATCTAAGTATCTCTGGCTATTTTGCTGGGTACATAGTGCATTAATTCTTCTATAACCACAACCTCGCATATTTTTGAACCGTTCTTTCATAGTTGCACTTTTTTCTTCTGAGAGGTTACCAATAGCTGAGCAGCTATTAGCATATGAGAGATTAATTTTTCATTTCCTCTTGTCACCATTTCTGCTAGTAGCAAGCCCTAGGAAGATTATCAAATATTAGTTAGTACTAATACTCAACAATCTGTGATATTGGTTATGGACCATATCCCAGTACTCTCTAATCACGGGACATGTTCACCTTATAGGTATTACATTTCTTCTTTCACCACATTTTTGCCAACATGTAATCCCATTCAGTCTCTGTACAGTTTTTAACCTGACTGGTGTGAGGTATCACTGAAACAGTATCTTAACACTATATTTTTTCCCTACTGTACTACAGACTAAAGTTACTGGTCCTTTCTTCCAGACCAAACAACCTGTTCCTCTGATGTACGTTGTTTCTCCATATCCTTTACCAGGGCTGCTTTTTGTGCGTGTGTGTGGGTGGGTGGGTGTGTGTGAGTGATAGTACGCAGGGGTACTGAATACTGGCACCTTTTTTTTTTCCACAGCAATACAGCCTTGGCTCCTGTTGCTGCTGGCAGCCTCAGGTCCCTGGCCAAGTACCGGCAGTTAAAACAAACAAACCCGCCAACCAACCAAAACCAAAACCAACAACAACAAAAGCACTGTCCTTTACCCACTATGTACGGAAACTTTTTGTTAGGAAACACGCTTGCAAAGCTTAACATATATGTATAAATTTTGGTTTCCTAATTGACCAGATGCCATTGCTTCTATTAATCTAAGCTTTCTGTATTAAAAAAAAAAAAAAAAAAGTATTCCAGAAAGCTGAGAAATGTAATGCTTGACTTGATATTACTGAGACCAGGCAAGAGTGCATCCGTTACAGTTTTGCTCTCCAATTAAATTGGAAATAGCCAACCAATGGTTTACATCATGGCTCTCCAGATCTTAGAAGCTCTCTGATTTGTGATTCAGCTTACGCTTCAGATTATTAGCAGTGGGTATCACTGGCGAGAGGAAAGAACTTATCTTATTTCTAGCCTAGACATAAAGGCTAGCCTTTGTTAAAGGATGTGTGTAAATTTCTGGAGGCCATGATATATTTTTTTTTTTTTTAATTAATCTGTGGTAGCTTAGCAATATTTACACTGACACAATTTTCCTGTTCAATGAAGACCTAGTGTTTGGCTGGGTTAGTGTCCCCACTCCCCTACTGCTTAGAGCTTGCTTGCTTCACAGTATTATAGAATATTTGAAACAGCTAGTCCATCCCATTTAATGGGTCTGTAAATGGGAAATATTTCTAATTAAATGCGCTGTAGATATGTAACCCAATTATAGAAACAGATTTAATCAGCAGAGAAATATGTGTTTCTATATTGTTTCAGAACAGCTATTATTTTCTTCTGAAATCAGAACACTTTCACCATGAAAGCTTTACATATATAACTGAGTGCTTGCAATGATCAAGAAGCTTAACAGCTTGGTGGAGTTATTAAAGAGTTTTTACATGAGTCGCTCATCCAAACACTGGATGATGCATAACACAAAGAAAAACTGCTTCAAAAAACAATGTAAAGAAGATATTAAAACTGCACAATTAAGTACTCAAATCTTGAAAAATGCCAAAGGTAAAATTTTATTTCCCACCCTAACCATGCCCTGTTCTGCAGATGCATTCTAATGCAGACCTTGGTCACATAACAACAGGTATGTTCTTTTCTCTCACGAGTGACACCCACTGCTAACAATCCACATCTTAACCCAAACTGCAAACCAGAGAGCTTCAGAAATTGAGAGCACTATGGCATACACGCCATTCTCTAGTTATTCAGTAAAGAAAATTTTGCAAATTAATTAGAGAGCAAAACTAACTGTAACTGGCCCACTCTCCCCTTGTACACAGGGCTTAAAGCATAATTTGGTGGGCCCTGGAACCCCCCTAAATTTCCAGGCCCCCTTCCCACACATCCAGGCCACCCTCACGTGTCCCAGCTACTGCCCCCCCAAATGCCAGGCCACCACCTCAGCTCCTACCCCCCCACCCAAGCTCTTGCCCACCACCTGCCAACCCCCAAAAATGCCACCCCTCCAGCATCTGCTCCCCAACCATCAGCCCCACTCCCAGCTACTGCCCCTCACCCCTGTCTGGCCGCTGGTCCCCCAAACCTTCCCCAACCCCCCACCATGCTGCCCCATCTTCCCCCCACTGCCCTGAGCTGACCCCCTCCCCCACATTCTTTCCTTGCCAGGCCAGTCTGCCTGCCCCTGAACACGCCCCCCTCCAGACCCCCTTACCTGGCCATAGCACTGAGCAGCCCCAACCCTGACCTGGGCCCAGGCTGAAGCCCAGGCACGAAGCCGGCTCTCACTAAGAATACTCAGAGGGGCTCTGAGCATGCTCAGCAAGAGCCGGCTCAGGGTGGGAGATTTAAAATCTCCCAGCTCGATACAGCTCCCTGCCTGTCGGAACATGCCTGAATGGCATTCTGTGGCCTACTGTTTTTAGGGGCTCAGTGTTCAATAGGCCCCTAAAAATAGAAAGTGGAGCCAGAACGCTGCATTCCGGTGCCCACTATTTTTAAATGGTGGGCCCTGGAACACAGCATTCTGGCTCCATTTTCTATTTTTAGGGGGTCCGGAATGCTGAGCCTCTAAAAATAGTGGGCCCCGGAACGGCATTCCATTGCATTCCACCTTACTTTAACCCCTGCTTGTACAAGTACTTTCAAGTCAGGCAATATGTGTCAGCTTTCTAGAAAACCTCTCCTATAAAGAAAGCTCAAATCAATCACTCACTCGATCACTAAATCCTCCTGAACATTTTCTTACAACTTAAGACAAAGTTGAATAGCATCTTGTAATACCAACCATTCCTGCATACTTTCGTTGTTATAATGGTCCAGTGTATGTTTATTGACTTACAATTTATTGTACATTCTCTTCTTCCTAAGCTAACATTTTAATAATTTACAGTTAGAATGTATGTGTTTATGCAACCTTAATTATGGCTGCTGCTTCTACCTCTGCTATATAAGAGAAAACAGATTAAATCAAGGGGGAAAAAACAGAATGAAGTGATATTATACTTCTTGAAAGAATTTTTAACAGTTTGATTTTCACTGTGGATATTTCAACTTCACAAGCCCATAATTTACATTGCTTAACATTTACAAATATCAAGAGAACAAAACACAAGTTAAAAGGTTGTAGACCATATCAGAAAAAAACAGTTCATGTTGCAAATGTAAAAGCATCAATTACACTTTAAATGTATGCGAGTGAGTTGCACTTATGAGTGCTCTCCAGGTGACATTTAGTAGTAAAACTAATGTAACCGAAAAGAAGGCAGAACCACTGCTGGGGACGAGTGAGGGGGTACCATATATTTAAACAAATTACAAATTTTAACTTTTCCCAACTGGCTATATCTAGACTCAATGTTAATTCAAATTAACTTAATTTGAACTAATTAATTGAAACTAATAATGACTAGTTTGAATTAAGTTAATTCAAATTAACATGGCTACACTAGGAAAACCAATTCAAACTAGCATGTCCGGGGACAGAACTTGCTAGTTCGAATTAGAAGGGCACCATGGGATGTGTGGCAAGATGGCCCCCAAAGAAGAGCCACGCCCCCACCCAATATATAAAAAGAGGAAGGCACTTCCCAGGGTGTGGCTTCTCTGGAATTTCTCCGATTTGTCCACATCTTTCCTGAAATATGGTGTCAGAAAATAGACACAATACTCCAGCAGAGGCCTAATCAGTGTGGAATAGAGCAGAATTACTTCTGTCTTGACTACAACACTCTTCCTAATACATCCCAGAAGGATGTTTGTTTTTTTGCTGCAGCACTGATACACGGTTGACTCATCTTAAGCTTTTGATCCATTATGACCTCTGTTCTGATGGTACTAAATTATTATAACTCCCTGTGGTTGACGTAAGTTTCATAAAGCTTTCCTCATAGCTAGAAAATTCTGGGTATTACCACTGAACAAATTGTATGGAAAATAACTAAGAATACAGAACTTGCTATAGGCACTGACATAAGCCATGAACATTTATCCAGGTCCTGTGTGTGTTGCTGTGCTGATGTGACAGACCAGTGGTCATGATGCACTAATGGCCAGTTCAGCTGGTGGGTACATGTGAAGGCATATAATGGTGAATCTGAGACTACATAACTGACATGGATCAACTGATCCTGTAGAACAGCACAGCATCAGATGTCCCATTAAGTATTTAACAATATGTATGTTAGTCAATACCTCTCCCCCCCCCCCCAAATTAGTTAGAAAAACAAGCCATAAATAATCATGATATGCTAAACTAATACTATCAAAATATATGTTGGGGACATATGACCCCTTTGGAAAATGCATATAAGTACTGGGGAATATCACCTGCCACAAAGAGACATCCCATGCAACATCTAAAAAGGGACTGTAGAACCAATGTCAAGATAGCCAAGACCCTGCTATGGGAGACTCGTAAAAACAGACCACATACATAAAGCAACCAGTCCAGTCTCCATCTAGAATTGGTATCTATATCTGCTTTGCTTGCCAATTAGGTTACTGTTGGGGGACAGTATAATTATTGAGGGTTTATGCTTCAGAAATTGAGGCTTATGAAGAAGAATATGAATATGGTCTTTTCTATTTATATATTCAATGATACCTACTTTTCTATAAACAATAGCTCTGCATCGAAGATACTGAATCCTGGTCTACAGTAGCAGGGGTTAAAGTATAATTTGGAGGATTTCCAAAGGGATAGCCATATTAGTTTAGTCCAGCAAAAAAAAAAAAAAAAAGCACCACAAGGAGTCGTGGCGCTTTAAGACTAACATTTATTTTTTTCATTAGTTTTTGTTGGAGAAAATACCACTTTGGTCTCGATTCAGACCAGCCTTCACAGAATTTAGCTTGCATATTAATTTGAGTTCAGCTGCCTCTCTTTGAACTCTTGATGTCCCAGGTACAGCTCTAACGACGGTCGTTAACAAATCCATCATCGAGTGATTAGGAAGATGGAAGTGTTCAGCTTTGACAGCTGAACTCGAATTAATATGCAAGCTAAATTCTGTGAAGGCTGGTCTGAATCGAGACTATGGATTCTTTTCCCATTACAAAGGGTAATTTGACTTCAGGCTTCCCATGGTTTGAACCTGTAAACTGCTCTGATTTGCTGATCCTATGTTTTACACCCCCTTACATTTAGTTTCATTCCTTTCTGTAAATTCACCCATCTTCGAAGCATCTGAGGAAGTGGGATCTTCTCCCACGAAAGCTCATGCAAAAAATAAATCTGTTAGTCTTAAAGTGCTACACAACTCCTTGTTGTTTTTTCACTGGACTAGACTAACACGGCTATCCCTTTTAAAATCTTACACAGTGATCTTCCTGTTTGTCCAACATATAAGGTGTTGTGGCATTTCTTGCACATGATGGCATAGAGCACATTAGTAGACGAGCAGGTAAATGAGCCTTTGATGGAGTAGCAGGCTTGATTAGGACCTATGATGGTGTTTGTTGTGTAGATATGTGGGCAGACTTGGCAGCATGGTTTGTTGCAGGGGTGTGTGCCTGCTTCAATGTTTCTGTTGTTAGATCTGTAGTTGCTGCTGAGAATCTGTTTAAGATTAGGGGGCTGCCTATAAGCAAGGAGGGGTCTGTCTCCTAACGCTTGAGAGAGAGACAGACCATCTTTTAGAATAGACTGTAGGTCCTTAATGATCTGTTGCAGAGGTCTGACTTGGGGGTTGTATGTGGTGACTAGTGGTGTTCTGTTGCATTCTTCTTTCTTGGGTCTCTCCTGTAGTAGATGACTTCGGGGAACCCACCTAGCTCTGTCAATTTGTTTTCTTATTTCCCCAGGTGGGTACTGTAGTTTCAAGAATGCTTGACAGAGATCCTCAAGAAGTCTCTCTCTGTCTGAGGGATCAGAGCAGATGTGGTTATATCTTAGGGCTTGGCTGTAGACAATGGATCGTGTGGTGTGTTTAGGATGGAAGCACATCTTTGACGACAGTCATTAACAAATCATTTATCAAGTGATTAGAAAGATGGAAGTGCTCAGCAACTGGTTTCTTTGTTTTGTGATTTCTGATATCAGCTCTGTGTTCATTTATTCTTTTGCGCAGCGATTGTCCTGTTTGTCCAATGTATAAGGTGTTGGGGCATTTCTTGCACGTGACGATATAGACCACATTAGTCGATGAGCAGGTAAATGAGCATTTGGGCCCCTAAAAACAGAAAACGGAACCAGAATGCTCCATTCTGGGTCCCGCTATTTTTCAATGATGAGCCCTGGAACTCAGCGTTCCGGCACCATTTTCTATTTTTAGGGGCTCAGAATGCTGAGCCCCTAAAAATAGTGGGCCCCAGAATGGCGATCTGGCCCTTTCCGGCTTACTTTAACCCCTGTTCAGTAGTGTGGTATAAGGGGCCCAGCAGTGGAAACTTTAATTGATCCCTGGCCCAACCATGCCCAGATTCCCTTCTGTAGTACTTTTTCCTAGACAGTCACTTCCCATGTTATACACGTGCAGTTGAGTGTTCCTTTCTAAGTCCATTTGTCTTTATTGAATTTCTTCCTGTTTACTTTGGACCATTTCTTTTGTTTGTCCAGATCCTTTTGAACGTTAATCCTATCCTCCAAAGCACTTGCAACCTCTCCCAGCTTGGTATAATTTGCAAACTTTATGAGGGTACTCTAATGCCATTATCTAAATTTCTGCTAAAGATACTGAAAAGAACTGGCTCCAGAACTGATCCCTGAGGCACTCCACTCACTAGGCTCTTGCAACTTGACTGTGAACCACTACTCTCTGGGAACAGTTTTATAGCCTGTTATGTCCCCACGTTGTAGTAGCTGTCTAGGTTTTATTTCTGTAATTTATTTATGAGAAGGTGATGTGAGAGAGTATCAAAAACCTTACTAAAGTCAAGATACAGTGTACCTACAGCTTCACCCCATCCACAAGGCTTTGCACTAACAACATAAAATTATGGAAGAATGTCACCGTTGTTTTTATACAGCACTTGAAAAGATGCACTTGGAAGCAACACTAACACAGTGTGGTGTTTTGGTTCTTTAGCTCAAGCTGTAAAGTTTCAGGTAGGGCACTGGGGACAGGAGCTGGGACGGAATAAGTTAACAGCAGAGGGGTGTCAGAAGAATAGCTTAAAAGGATGGAGATCAAATATATATTTTTTAAATTTTATATTTCATATACATCTCATCATAAGTTTTAAAGTAACTTTATCAAGATGTAGATGTCAAAAGCTAAGATAAAAATATTACTGTAATTGCTTCCAAGAATTGATATATATAATAAAGATAACCAGGAAGAAGAGAGGCTTTTTCTTTATTTTATATTTTTTGCTTAGAGGGCGGACAATCATTGGTTTATTCAACTTTCAGGAGAAAAAGTTTCATAGACAGAAATTTGGCAATTTATACTTAGGGCTAGAAGGAACTTTTTACATTTTGATATCTCAGTAATTGATAAATGTATTAATAAAACTAAATTTTTCACATAGCACTGATTTCCTTTTATTTACAGAGATATTTGACTGAATGAACTGGAAACCAAGTTACAAGTGCAAAAGGAGAAGCCAAAGATAATCCTCTTTTTGAAGCACAGGACTAAAAATGAGAAGGTCACAGACTTTCTGTGAGAAATGGGATATGTCAACATCAGGATATTCAGTGGTCACATCTACAAAATGCAGATGATAATACTAACATGTCAAACAATGGTGCTATGAAACTTAATTCATTAACAGTGAAGTAATTTGAGATCTTTGGATGAAAGGTGGTAGAAATGGGCAAGCATTGTGTTCTAGTGAGAGAGGAGCTCTGATTAGGATCCAATTATATTAGTTAAATCTTTTTTATCTACTTTTGGAAAAATCCAGTAATACTTCACATATGTATCTGAGCACTGATTATTAGGCCATGTTCTTTAGGCTAACATGAAAGTATGACAATTCTACATACTGAAGTTGTATATACTTCAAACTGTACATACGACATGCAGAAGTCAAACAGCTGTCTTTCAATAAAAAGGGACAACAATATATTTAGCTCATTTATGAACATCCAAATTTATTTCAAATCAAATAAAGCCATCAATAACATAAACATACCTTTATAGGATGACCAAAATAATTTTTAAAAATTCCAGGAAGTCTCTCCTAGATAGCACTTTACTGATGGACTAATTACAATGTATGAGACTCAATTTTATACAGTGAAAGATTAATCTCTTTGCCCTTTTTCAATGAATGGTCTTTATTAGCCTCATGTTTGAGAGCCTACGGCTCTTTAAAAGAAATGAGACCTTCAAGTTTGAGATTTTTTGTTACATCTTTAAAATATTCCCAAAATTATAGTTTGTAAATTAAATGAGCCATTTTCCTTGTAATAAAGGAAAAATAATGCCAGGATGCACCAAGATTCTTACCAACTCCACACAAGGCTTTGGCTCTTTTACTTCAGTCAAATTCAACAGTCCTTTATTCAAGTCAAACTCCTAAAGAATTCAGGGATTTTGGCCACCAGTGAGTAAAGATGGCAGTATTGACACAGGTTAAGAATCACAGTGCTAATCCTGCAGCGTTTACTCACACAACATTCCAGACTTTAGTGAACATTCTGCCTGAGTAAAGCATCAGACTTCATATTTGTTGCAAATGGACATGTGTTTTACCCTCAGTGGCTGTACTGAACATACTTCAATAACCTCATTTTATTTTTCACCATTTACAGTTTGTATTTTGATCTATGTTCTTGGCGAATGTATCTGAGCTCTGAATGACCCTTCATATCCTGGTCTCTTGGCCTTTCACACTATGCTTAATTTGTAACAAAAGAGGAGCCAGGCTCAAGCAAATTTTTCCTTTCATAAGTGACTTGGCAGGGCCAGAGGTGCTGAATCTATGAACTGCCAAGCCTAAAGGCGCTGGGACTCAGCCTTGGCACAAATTAAGCACTGGTTTCACCTCTGCATTTCTTATTTCAGCCATTGCCTAAAAACAAGCTGTCCCAGTGTAAGTGAAATGATCTAAAATGCAGAAAAATGGCACAAATTAAGCATTACTTTTACCTCTGTATTTCTTATTTCAGCTGTTGCATAAATCAAGCTATCACAGAATAAGTGAAATGATCTAAAATGCTGAAAGTCTTCCCTCATACAGACATTTTACTAAATGATGACAGATGGCAGGAGAAAGCAGGTTGGATAAAACCCAGTGACTTTTTTAAGGGAATGGGGGAAAAACATTTTAAAATTTAAATCAGATTTTTTAGCTTTAAGGTTAATGCATTTGCTTTGCAAATAAATAAATACATAAACCTATTTAAAATTAAATATGAAATTATGACAATATGTTAAAAATAATCCTCAATCTGTTAAAATGATTTAAACTCAATAAATAAATAATATTCAAGTAATACATATTTGTTGCTGAACTTTTAAAGAAAACCAACCCACTGCACGTAGGCAGTCATTATACAAGCACCTAGAATTAGAACCAGAGTTTGTTGAAGTCCTAAACCAGCTTTTGACAACAACAGACATTTCTGTAGATACAGAGTATCTTTTTCATTTCACTCTTTCGCCCCCACCAGTTTCATTCAATGGCAAATTCATAAACTGAGAAAACAACTGCGACTAGGAAAAAGCAATAAAGCTTATTGTCTTCTTTCTATCTGTGAAAGGATGCAATAAGGTGTGAAAGGATGCAATCTACTACCTCTAAAATCTTGGAAGATGTGGTGACTAGAAACAACAAGTTTAATTCAATGAAAACACTTTTTTTGTTTAATAAATTAGTTTTAAAAGCAAAGCATGTTTTGATATACTTGCTTTCTCCCTTTATGTATCCCCACACATAAGATTGTAATTAGGTAAGTAAAACTAACTAGTTTAAATTTTTTTCTGTGCATTCAAATTTCCTTCCAAATGTAGTGTGACACAAATCATCAGTAAAAATAAGTAATGCATCATTCAACCTTTTCCAATATAATCAATTCTCTTAATTTGCTATGTGCATGCATGCAAGATATGAAATGTATTATGTGACAGGCCATTGTGATGGCAGAGGTGACTCAACCAATTGCTCCTTAGGAGCAATTGGTTGAGTCACCTCTGCCATCACAATGGCCTAGAAGTCTTGGCATGGCACAGATATATATACCTTACTGCTGCTGCTGCACACCTTATTGTAATTCATAATGGTGAAATGGCTGAGGACTTAAAAATTGGACAGTAACAACCAGGAAAACACAGAGATGGTTCACCCTGGTGACAGGGCTGCCCCTTTGGAACTTGTCAAAAGTATAAAGCTCTCAGCTATGTTTTCAGCTGTTTCCAATATTTCATGCTGACTCTTCAGACAGTTGTATGTGGTGCTCACTCGAGGAAGAAACCGTGGAAATCTGAAAGTTTACATGAAGGATATGAACGGCCAAGGAACAGTTTTAGCTGACCATAGAATTTTTGCAAAAAATGTTGTAATTAAAGAGCTATTAATCAATTAAAATAAATATTTCATAAATTCTCTTTTGATTTCCCCCATCATTTTTGATGGTGTACACAGCTAGTAAATATGTAAAAATTAAACTTCTCAATGAATATATGTTCAGCTATAAAATTCTTAAATATACATGTACAGAAGTTATGTATCCTGGTTAGCAAAAAGCAGTACCAAATTTAGCATAAAGTTGTATGAATTTACAAATCAACATGTTTTAATGGCTATCAACCAATGAAAATCAATCTTTCTTTAGAAAAATAACTAAAAAGTACAAATTCAAAACAAGATTAAAATTGATTATTAAAATCAATACACCTTATGAGAAAGTGGAAAGAAAATGGATTGAGGGAGAAGGTGGACATCCTGCAACAACCAAAGAGTATATAAATTTCTGCAATGCCAATGTGAACAATGTAAGTGGCAACCCTGTAATAGGGCTGGTATCTCGCACCTATGAACAGGTCTACCTGAACAAAATCAAAGGCATAGGAAAGACAATTGGTAAAGAAGCAATGCACACAGGGCTGGTCAATCCATAGAGGCAACTCAGGTGATCACCTCCGGTGCCAAACAACAGGGGGTGCCAAAGGTGCTCCCCCAGCGCCATCCTTGGGGGCCCAGGTGAGAGGGGCAATTGCGCTGGCCCCATGGGCCCTGTGCTGTCCTGCCATGAGCAGGGCAGCACAGGGCCTGCATCACTGTCCCCCACGGCTGCGCTGTCCCCCGCCCTCTGCCTGCCACCTTCAGCATGAAGCCAAAGGAAGGAGGGGGCAGAGAGAACCCAGGAGCGCAAAACCAGTCTCCTCTCTCGGCCAGTCCGCCCCGCCCTCAGGGTGGGAAACAGCTGGCCCAGAAGTGGAGCAGGCCAGCCCAGAGGCCTGGCTCCACTTTCACCCCTCCCTTGGACTGGCTGTGCTGACACAGAGATGGGATGAGAGAGCAAAGTCCAGCCTCTAGACTGGCCCACTCTGCCCCTGGCTCAGGGGAGGGTGGCACTGCGGGGCCAGCCTCTGGGCCAGCCCGCCCCTCCCCAGCAGTGGGGAGGTATGGGGGGAGCCACACGGGTTGATTGCCCTGAGCCCTGCACCCCACCCCAACCCCAGGAAGCACCCAAGTCACAGGTACCTAGGGTGCCAGAAAACCTTGGGCCAGCTCAGCCAGCCCTGAATGCAAACTACTTATTTTATCAAGAAAATGGAACAAAACTGATAGCTCTCATAAAACTAACCCTGTTCTTTAAAAACACCTGAATTCAGGTGGTCAAAGCAGAACTTTCTGCTAAACTGTGAGTTTGAGAGAAAGTATTCAACCCTCATTTCAGTGGAGAGTGAATCAGAAAAGTCACCAAGTCTGAAAGGAAGATAATGAACTGAATACAAAGAAATAATAAAAGGAACAAGTTTGATTCTATGATCCATGATTTTGCTTTAAAAGGTTATCAGTTGAACGTGAACTTATAGAAATTCAATGGATCAACTGCAAATGCATGTTGGCATAATACTTTTTAAAAGTCACAGGCATCAAAACGGCAGGCAAGAAATCTACAGGAAGGCCATGTACAAGACAGATAAACGATAGCAACCGCTTGTGATGAAAGCACTGTGGCATCTCATCATCATGATTTACAAGACTTACAAAGAAGCACAAAATCAACAATTCTAGCAGCTGCTGGCCTTGTTCGAACCCAATAGGGATAAGTAGCTGCAACATGAATATATAAATGAATGAATGGCTAATGCAATGTGGCAACCTTGTTGTCCAACTCTTGAATATGTTTGATTTCCATATCATATTCCATCAAAACTATGCCTCCTTGAAACAATCTAGAGATAGCGCCTTGTAATAATGACAAGTAGCCTGCTAACACACTAAACTACCTATTGAACAGGTAGGGTCTGAGTTGTTTTACAGCTTACAAAAACAAAAGCATTAGGGTTTGTTACAAAACACCCTCTCTGGCTTTCTAACACAGCCATGATTTCTCTCTTTTCCAGTGGGGTTAGCCCTTCACTTAAATTAATTCTCTCTAATGGGGTCTCCCCATTATTCTCAGACATTAAGAGAGGCTATACTTTGTGACTCTCATTTGCATAGAATATCATGTTTACTGTAGCTTCTCTGTTATGACATGCTTTCAATATATTAATATGAGCAGCTTGTGGTAAGCCCTGACCATAGGTTTCTGTACATGGACTTTGCTCAGTTTCTCTATTACTCCACAGGGATCCTCCCTTGAACTGGAACAGATTAACATCCCTGTGGGCACTGGGCTATAAGATTTTGTGGGGCCCCTGGCAGGCCACTGGCCAGCATCAGTGGTGGCTTTTGGGGTAGGTGAGGCAGGCAGCTGCCTAGGGCCCCAAGGAATAAGGGCCCCCCTCCTCAATTTGGCAGACAGAAATGAAAATACAGAAAAATATAGAAATTGTTCCCATCCGTTCTGTAAGTTCACCCATCTTCGAAGCATCTGACGAAGTGGGATTTTCTCCCACGAAA
The DNA here is from genome assembly GCA_007922195.1 of Podocnemis expansa. Classification (NCBI taxonomy): domain Eukaryota; kingdom Metazoa; phylum Chordata; order Testudines; family Podocnemididae; genus Podocnemis; species Podocnemis expansa. The sequence goes on along the minus strand of ML682024.1, from coordinate 1,461,732 downwards.
GCTCATGTGAAAAATAAATCTGTTATTCTTAAAGTGCCACATGATTCCTTGGTTTTTTTTGCTGGAAGCCTAAGCACTTTTCACTCTTGGCTCATCAAGGCAAGCTATCATTAGGATCTGCGCTTCATCTGAATTGCAGATTTCACCATTACCTGCCCATCACCTTCACATTGACGTGCTAAAAAAGCAGGAACAAGCAACAGACAGCACAATAGCAGGAACTTTTCCAGTGGCCTCAGCTTTTAATTCCCCAGTGTGGCCATTTATTCTGCCATTTTTTAATTTTGTGAAGTATTGCCTTTTCCTTTTCACCTGTTCTTTTGCCATTTCCTTTGACTTTGTGACAATTTTTACTTCGGCTTCGGTTAGCTCAGGTTACCAGGTCTGTCCATATAGGCTGCTATATCTAAATACAGTGCTGCCCTTAGGCAATAATTACAGCTGTATGTGATGTCTGTGCTGTATGTCTTTCTTTTGGTAAGTAATTTTTTAGCTTCTTCTGTACTTACTATTTAATATTTTTGAGGGGGCCAGAGTCTTATAAACTTGAGTACTTCAGAGAATTTCATCGAAATTTGGTGTTTTTCATTTATAGTTACATACTAGAAACCTTCTTTTTATTTATTTTTATTATACTTATTTGTATTAAATATCTAGTTCATATAAACCTAAGCCTATATGAAAAATTTGTAAGATTTCACTGCCAAAATTTTAAATGTGATATTTGTTATTTTTGACCCATCATTAATGTTACCACTTTTTATTTATTAATTAATGCTCATACTTTTAAAAAAAATTTAAAATGTTCATTTTAACTTTGTAGTTTAGCATTAGCTGATTTATATTAAGTGAAAGATGATCAACTTACAAGCTTCATGATGGGAAGATCTTTAAAAATATCATAACCAAGAACAATTTATGAGGACCAAAGGGACAGTCATGTTAGTTCAGTTCAGCAAAACAAACAAGGAGTCCTGGGGAATGGTGGGGGGTGGTTAGGGGTACAGGGGGGACTGGGGCCAAGGGAGAATAGCAGTGAGGGCTGACAGTGGGCCCTTTAGGGGGCCCCACAATGGGCTTTTGCCTATGGCCCCCAATTGCCTAAGGCTGCTTCTGGCCAGCATTGGGACAGAACAGTGGGGTCTCTTGCACACAGGACCCATACTTATACTGGGAATCCCCCTCATCAGCAGTGGTACTGTGGGGGTGAAGGGTTGTCTTCAGGTCCACGTCCCACTCTCCTACACTCCCCCCTCCTTGGCAGAGGCAGCAGCAGCAGCACCCTGTCAAGTCGAGGAGAGTCTGTGGGCCAATGATCCCTCTAAGCTGATGATGCAGCTCAGCAAGTTACAAATGCAGCTGAGCAAGTTCCCTGTTGGTTCCCTGACCCCCACCGGGCCCCTTCCCCACTGCCCATTGGCTCCCCAAGTGCATCCATAACTTGCTCAGTTGCATCATAAGCTTAGAGGGAACATTGCTTCAGTCATTTGCAAACACAAGATTTTTCTCACACATCTTGCAGCACCTGAAAAAGCCTTGGAGTTGGGTAAGATACAAGTCTTCTCTCAATGAGAAAGCACTTTCCTTCATTCCCTGTTCAAAAATCGAGTAAATCTTGCTTTAATTTTGTCAGCCAGTTTTTGTGAAGAGTTACCTGAGATCTCTGAAATAGCTTTGCAGGGAAGTGGAGGAGCCAGTGGTAATTCGATGCTCAGAGAATAGAGGAAGATTCCAGTAAAAAAAAATATATATATATATCCATCTAACATTCCATTAAGGTAAAGCAAAGGGGTCAGCTTTGTCAGTCCTTCAGAGAAAGTTCCTGCAGAAAAATTTGCCAGTTCTTGCCAGAGACCTTGTAATGGAAAGGGGTGGAGACTGGGGGCCAAACTGGGAGGCAAGGAGAGTTGTGAAAATTATCAAAAGAATATAAAATCTTTACAATTTATTTCAATTCTTCAAATAAAAATATTTTGAAGCTTTTTTGGGAGGTTTTTGCTCCCATTTCTCTCACTTTGTACTTTGCCCCACCCCCCTTTTTCCACAATGAAAAAAGGAAAAGGGGGAGGGAATTCAGAAGTGAGCTTTAAGCAGAAAAAAATGACTAGAAAAATGAGTGAGAGGAAGAGATGAAGTTTAAATGGAGAAAAGAGCACTTTAAGTTTAAAACAAAACAAAAAACCTTACAATTTTTTTCAAACGTTACCTGTGGCAGGAAAAAAGGGGGAAGTGGAGAGGAAAACAATAGAAGTGTGAATTTTCCTATGATTTCCAAGTACAAAATTTTTGAAAATTTTATTTTTGACAAAATTCAGTTTTTCTTCGGGAAAAACTTTCCATCAAAAAAGAAGCATGTAGAATGATTGTTTACTCCCTCTCCCCTAAGACTGACATCCCAGCAACAGCCCCTTCCTGAAACTAATCTTTTAAAATAATCAGAAGGAGCGGGAAAAACCCCCAAAAAACATAGGGTTAGGTAGGTTTGACAGGCTGTGCAGTCAAACCATGTCTAAAAGTGGAGAAATATTGAAAAACAATCTGGTGAGCATTGAACAAAAGAAAAGGCGACCCCCAATGTTTGATTCTTTCATGATTCTGTCAAACACATACTGTCTGTACACAAACTACTCATTTTGATCAGCTACCCAATTGGTGTATTCTCAGAGCTTCAAATGGATTTTTAAAGGTCGAGCTTCTAGCAAAATCATTGGGAGTTGTGCCATTTCCTTCAGTAGGACAGGGACTGAGAAATTCTTTGAGGAGGAGCACATCTTTCTGGTGAGGGCCCAGGGTTCCCCTGGTTCCCCGAGTTGCCCCAAGCCCTTCCCTAACCCTCTGTCCTGTTGCTGGCTCCCCATGGTCCCTCACACCCTCCCCCAACCCCTCTGCCCTTCCACTGACCTCCCCCTGCATCCGTTCCCTAGTGTCTGTCCATCCCCAAACCCCCCACCCACCTCCCTGAGGCCCCTTTGCCTGGCTGCTGGAGCACACTCAAAGCCAGAGTTTTAAAAATTCCCAGCCTGGGGCAGGGTAGCTCCCTGCCCACTGGAAGACTGCTCAGACTACCGGGAACACTGCAGTGGGCCTGTATCTTGCTCTCCTCCCGCTGTGGGGCTGGCACTGAGCTGCAGCAGCCTGGGCAGTGGGGCTCCTGCTCTCATTCTCCCTCCCCTTCTCGATGTCCACTCCCTTGCATTTCCCTCTATGCCAGCATCCTTTCCCAAGCCCCACAACCATTCTGCCCTGTTTCACCTGCATTGCCTCATCCCTGCTCCAGTCACCCCCTACTCCCTTCCCATCTTGCCTCCTTCTACCCCCATCATATCCTCTGGCCCCTCACACATTCCTGTTTCCACCTCTACACCAGTCCCCCCCCCCCCCGCTCCATTCAGGCTCCGAGTCCCAGAGGTTGTAATCCCAGACTGATTCCCCTGCCTGCAAACAAAGGCAGCTGGTGGCAGCTTCCCTGGGTGGGGGCAGGAGTGTAGATGTCAACTCATCTGGGAGCAGCTTGGGGCCAAACCCTCTTCCTCCAGCCAGGGCTGTGTGACTGGGAGGCAACGTTGCCTGGAGCAGGGGGGTGGGAAGCAGCAGCTTCCTCAGGACTTGAAATTAGGGCTGGTGTAGAGTTGGGGTGCTCACTAAATTGGTATAACACTGTTACTAGCTGACAACTGGGAGGTGTTGGGAAGTTGGGGGGGGGTAAGAAAATCCCCGGTGTGAATGTCTCTCTTATCTTCCCTCTAAGCAGTGCTTCCCTGAGAGCAGGGGGCAACTGGCTGGGGCTAGATTTTTGCAGGGGTCCCTTAGCCTGGGCCCCAGGACTGCAGCCCCTAAAGCCCCTGTAGTAATATGGCCTTGCCCTGGAGTTCTACATTTTATCCTTTTTCATGGGGGGCTAATTCCAGAACCAAATAACTTACATCAAAGGCTCTTTCACATGCCTTTTTATCATACCATGCTTTTTATATGGCTTAGGGTTTGTTTTTTTTTAAACACCTCTTGGCAGATGACGCTGTACCAGGTGAACAACAGATTTTGCCTTTGCCCTAAACTATTTGGGGACATTACCTCTGCTGTGCTCAGCAGACTCATACATAAAGCATCTTCTCAGGCTCTCATCCTGGGCTGGAAGTTTGTAACTGGATTACTTTCCAGGTTATCTATTTGGGCTACATTTGGCTTTGCCTTCTCCCTCCTTCCTATTAAGAAATCTGGGACCCCTTTTACAACAGGCTGATACCCTTCCCTTTGCAGCTTTCTTTCAATACCCACTGTGGGCTGCATATGCAAATCAGTAGTCCCAAGAGGGCAACTGCACTGTCAGAGGAGACCTTTTCATTATGGCAGCTCTGATTTCATCTAAGCAAGCGCTAAAGAAGTGTTCTAGTGCAAATAAATCAGAATTTCCCACAATCCTCTTCTCTGCTTTACCTTTTACCCATTTTTTTTCATATCGTCGCACATTTTATGCATAAACTCCAAATGGGTGATACTATCCTGCTCCTTTAGGTTTCTGAACTTCGGACAATACAACCGTGGTGTAATCTGAAATGTCAGCAACACAGCTTCCTTGTATTTATCATAGGTCATGGCTTCCCCCAGTCCACGCCAGTAAAGATGTGAAAAGCTTTAACGCTCCAAAACTGTGGGCCAGTACAGACATTGATTTGTCACTAGTGTTGCCCTAAGCCTGGCACATTCTTTTAAAGGCAGCTAAAATTTTTTCTATGCCATCTGAGTCTTGAAAAGGCAGGCACACTCTGTCCCAGCTGTGTGAGTTCTCAGATGGATTACCCAGCCCACAGGCTGGGAAATACTTTTCAGCTGCTCCAGTATTCAGAATCGTGTTTCCTGTGCCTACATTTTTGTCACTCGCATGCTCCCCTCTCTTCTACTTTGACTGCTATCATTTGTCCTTTGCTTTTTAGTTGGCCGTGGCTACTTAGATCATTTCCTTTCATGTCTCCTCTGCCCTGTTGTTGGTTTTGACTGCCTTGGTCATCTCTAAGCACCGCTGGAGAACTTCTACTTCCACTGTTGCTTTTCTTTTTTGCGCAGAAGCTCATGCTGTCATCTCTCAGATTCTCAGCTCCATCATTTGCACCTGGCGCTCACAACCCTCCTCATCTCGATGGAGCTGAAATTTGGCCAGATCTACTTGACTAACAGTCTCCTGCAGAGGTTCAGTGTCTGGCTGGTTTCCCAGTCCTGGCTCACCTACCTTCTCCTCTGCCTGCTGTTGCTCAAAATACTTGATGAGAAAGGTTCTCAAATCCTCTGCTGATCTCTCTTTTGATGGCATACCATATTTCAAACATAAGCTCCCAAGCAACTTTTTATCCATTGTGTCTGAGGAGCCTAACTGATTAATTCCCACTCTTCTGTGTTGTATGTCCCTTAACCCAAAATAAACTAAGAAAATTATAAGGAGTAAGTTTGTACTTTGCTCATTCTTTAATCCATTTGAGTTTTCTTATCAAGTATTTGGAATGTGAACCTGAGTAAGCTGATAATGAGGTGCAACTCCTGTAATTGCTATGAAGATAACCCCAATTGGAAATTGGTTTGCATATTGCCTGTCCCTTTAACTTTGGGGTGTGCTGGTGCCATTAGACCGTGGATCAAAACCCTCACAAGAGTAGCCTGTCCACAAGTACAGGGTCTCACCGTGACTTCCACCAACCTTGTTACTCCTCGCAAGGTGACACCAACAGCCCTTCCAGTCCCAAGTCTTCCCAAATCCATTCTAGCTGAGTTCTTAAGTACCAGACACTTGGTCTGTTTCCCTCTTGTTCATCCTGATAGGATGGTATTTACACAAAAGTGCACTCATATAAAGATCCATTCAGTGGCAGATCAGGAGTTGAAGAGCCCCTGGACCTCCACCACTGGTGGGCCCCCCACTTGGCCCCGTCAGCCTAGGACCTAGAGGAGGCAGTCCCAGTGCTGGGGTTGGGGGCCCAGAGGGGGGTGCAGCTGGGGCCAGAGACTGGCCGTGGTCTGGCTGGTTGACCCCCAGTGGTGGCAAGGACATGTCACACCAGAGGCCATATTGCATGCAGGAATTGGTCCCACCACCCCTGAGGACCAACTGACCAGAACACTGCCAGACAGCCCCTCCCCCAGGGGTGGGGTGGGAGCATGGAGCCCAGCCTCTGAGCCGGCCCACCCTGCTCCCAGCCCCAGTGCCAACAGATGGAGGGGCCCTCACATCATGGTGGGCCCCCAGGCATGGGCCCAGTCATCCCATGCATTAATCCGCCTCTGGATTCATTGTACAACCCAGGAAAAGACAAATGGTGGATCATTAAAATTATGGGAAGACACTGAGACATCCTGGCTATCAACTCAAGAAGGAATTTACCCCACTCAGTAACAATGAGCACAGTTCTCTATATACACAAATGCAAAAATTTCTAACTACAGTCTATATCCATAACTCAAAATGATCTTCAAGTTCAAAACATTACAAGCTTTCAAAAAAAACCTTCCTTGATATACTTCCACATTACAATAATACAGCATTCAACCAGCTGGTTCAGCTGTTCATTTTTGAGCCTAAACCTTCTGTTCCGGAGTATATGTACTCACCCATATTTAAAACATTAACAATTTAAACCCAGCCATATTTAAAACATGAACAATAAATTTCTGATGATTAAAACCAAAGCATTTATGAGTCAAAATGTACTAGCAGTTCAAAAAGAAGCTGAATGAGACAAAAGAAGAGAGAATGCATTTGTGGACAAGCAATACAATTTGGTGTTGTAAAATGCAAAAATCTTTTCCCTCCTTCAGTGCTAAGTCTTGTTACTCAAAGAAAAACGAAAATGCATTTACCGAACAACGCTCCTGGATCTTTTTCTCATAGGCTTGGTCTATACTAGGAAATTAGGTCAGTATAACTATGCCACTTAGGGGTGTGAAAAATCCATACACTTGATTGATGCAGTCAAATTGGTTTCACTGCAGTGTAGAGTATACTAGGTTGAAAGCACAATTCTCCTCTTGACCTAGCTATCACACTGGGAGGTGGAGCATCTGACGTTCATGAGAGAACCCCTCGCTCCCATCAACATAAGAAGCATCTTCCCTGAAGCAATGTTGCAGTGCAGCTGCTCCACTGCAGCTTTTAAGTGTAGGCAAGCCTTCTGTGTGAGCTAACTGTGGCAAGAGGGAGCTAGTTTGTATTTAAGATATAATCAGTTGCAGGAAAATAAAAACAGTAACTTAGTGTTAGCAGCATTATCAAAGTAGCTGTTGAGCTAATGTTCAATATTCATATCCCATGAGAGGCAGAATGTCAGACACTAGGAAAACTGCTCCCCCCTGAATATTTTCACTCGGTTTTTAAATGCAAAATTAAGCATTAGACATGCTGGATGCATTTAAATGTTGCAATTTCCTACCAATCTTGGGAAAAAAAAGATTTAAAAACTAACTATATTAGCTGGAAAAAATGCTTAAACATTTGATCTATTTACCACCATGGAAAGCAAGTACAGAGCTCCTGTTATCAAAGGCAAGTAGAAAACTACCAATTTTCATGACATATTACAAACTGAGCATCCCACTTACCTTGTTACTAGAATAAAACATATCCAGTTCTTCAGGATTCATATGGCTAAGATTATGTTTGAAACAACAATGGCCTGTGGATTGATTTAGTATTGTTAAAACAACGTTGCCTGTTACCACCAAACAACGAGCTTTTGCAGGAACCCTTTTGGGTTTCACTCTTCTGGGTCCAGGGAAAGAACATATATAATTTACCCTAACCAACACAGCTGCATTCACTGCAGCATGTTTTCTCCAGTGATGCTGTTGAGGGTAAATAAGTCACTCTCCCCTCCTCTGGGATACTAACTATGATTTTGTCTTCTTTTTGGTTATCAGCATGGATTCTTTAAAAGAAAGAATTCTGTGGTTTTTAGTACATGGATGTTTCTTGCAATGAAACATTAACAAAAAATGCATCTAGTCTGGGCTTTGATCTTGTCACATTTCACAAGCCTCTAAGGGTAAGGATGACCAAGTTGAGAGAGAGTAAAATCTAATACCTGGAAGAAGTGGTGGTGGTGATTTAGTACACCAGTAGTTCTTAAACTTCTGCAGCTTGTGACACACTTGGCAGTACATCACAACCCTACTGGACACAGTAACCCACCAACCCCAGGACAAATCCAGCCATCTCTCTGACTCTCTGTGACACACCTGCCACTGTGTGATGACACAGTAATGTATTGAATAGTGGTTGAAAACCATTGCAGTAAAGGATCCTCTTTTCTCTGAGACATTACAGAATGAAATACCCTACTGCAGGGGTCTCAAACTCAAATCACCACAAGGGCCACATGAGGATTAGTACAGGGCCTCATGACAACTAGCATGTTAGTCCGAGGGCCGCACCACGCAAATGTTTTCATACAATGATATTGCAAATATTGGTAACAGTAGTGTCATTGTGGGCCACAGGAAATAGTTTTAGGGGCCGCATGTAGTCCGCAGGCCACATATTTGAGACCCCTGCCCTAGTGTGATGCGAGGGGCACTGTGCTGTGTATCAGAAGAGATATAAACCCAAGGACATGACTACTTATTTAATGATAGTACTTTGTACCTCTATGCTGCCCTTCTACACTATGCTAGCAGAAAATCCTCATATTTTTGTAGCTGAACAGCAGCAATGAAGATTACTAGGTAAAACCAGGCAATGAAGAAAACAGCATCTGAGATTACCATCTTAGAGCAGTAGTTCCCAACCGGTGTGCTGCGTGAGAATTCCTGGAGCTGCAGCCGTGGGTGGCTGCCTCAGCTCCGGGAGTTCCCCAGAGCCAGAGCCATGGTGGCAGCCCCATGTGGCCCCTGCTGGGGGTGTTCCCAGGACCTGCAGCTGGGGCAGAGGCCCCATGTGGTCCTGGTGGGGGAGGGGGCAGGGTTCCCCGGAGCCAGAGCTGCAATGGCAGTTCCGCATGGCTCTAGCCAGGGGAGAGGGGGTTCCCTGGAGTCAGAGCTGCAGCAGAGGCCCCATGTGGTCCCAGCTGGGGGGGTGGTTCGCTGGAGCCAAGGCGGCGGCCCCATGTGGCCCCAGCCAGGGAGTTCCCTAGAGTTAGAGCCACTTCTGCAGGTGGCCACTCCATGCAGCCCCAGCCAGGGATTCTCCCCCCAGCCAGAGTCCCAGCCATGGGCTGCAGTGCCATGCAACTCCAGCTGGTGGGTTACCCAGAGCTGCAGGTGGCGGCTCCATATGGCCCCGGGCCAGGGGCTAAGGGGGGGCCCCTAAACTAGAGCCACAGGCAGCGGCCCGATGGCCCCAAAACAGGGTGCCATGGCTCATGAATATTCATCTTAATTTGAATATTTATGAGTTTGTCATGGCAGTATGCCACAGTATAATTGAAGGCCTTAAGGTGTGACGCAATAGAGAAAAGGTTGGGAATGACTGCCTTAGAGGACACAGAGAAAAGCATGTTACCTCTTTGAACCAGAATTGTTTAAAATAAAAGCTATCAAATGTAACTTTAAAAACAGAATATTCAGACTTCTATGTGCCTCCTTAAATACTGAAATGTAATACAAGTCTATTTATTTATCTGAAACCTTACTTTAAGATACCCTTTCCCTTTAATATAGCAGTCACTTGAGGCTGGTTCTCATTTTCTTTCCTTTTGCTTCCCTGAGAATTCTATACAGTGACCATATTAGTACAAGGAACAGATATATAGTTCAATGCTATATTGTTCTGGGATCTTAAGTTCAATAATTAAACAAAGTGACCCCTTTATGTCTGTCTGACTTGTTCCAACACAAACACTATCAGCAGTGTAATGATCAGATTAATGAGAAGACTTGTTTATTCCCATCAAGTGAAACTGGAATGTAAGCTAAACAGTGGGACAACTTCCTAGCCATCTTGCTGTAATTTGTGCTATTTTATTTCATTCAATGAACAAGGCTAACAGTGAAATTTCAGAACATCGGACAACACAATTCTGTAGATAACAATACTGGGAAGAGAATAATTCAATGCAAAAAGACAATGATGATGAAAATGTACAATGTTTAACTGGAAAGGGGCAGTTCCTTTTATCCAACTCTACTGGACCACAAGTCACGTGAGAATACATAACATGTGACAGAAGACTGAAATGTGCGTAGGTGGGCTCTCTTCCTTTTCTCCGTAGAATAGCAAACTTTATCACGCCAAGTTATAGACTATAAATAATGGGCAAATTTATGTTTAGAAATTAAATCCAAAATCTAGCTAACAACAAAAGATATATAATTAGTAAGTATTTATCTTTTTAGTGCTTGAACAATCGGGAAAAAGATGTGGTGGGTTTTTTTGTTTTTTAAATATTGTTAAAAACTATGGCACCTAAACACATTATCTGCTTTCACTCACTGACCTTTCTGCACCACCCAACCCCAGATGATCTCCTATAATTGTATATGGGGAAAAACCACTATAGAAGTACAGGTAACTTCAATGGGAAAATTATATTTAAATCCCACTCAAATGTAAAAATAAAAAAAATGGATTTATGAATTATCCTCCTGCCAACAGATTTTTACATGGAATTCACTGATTGAATCCCAGTAGCAAATGGTATCTACATAGGAAATGAATCCTGGGAACTGAGGTTGAAATTTGGGAAGCAGAGTACCCATGGTAAGCAATATGGGCATGCTGCAAGAACAAGGTGGTCTGGAAACTTTTAAAAATGTACCAAAATACATGACCTTACTCTGGAAAACAAACAAACAGTCAAGTAGGGAAAATACAGACCATATGTTATTAGTCTTGCAATAGTGAAACAGTATCTTCCATTATTAAAAAGATAAAACTGAACTGAAATAGTCACACAGATAATTGGTGTCAAATTTCTAGAAATTGTGTATGCATAAGCATACCTTTGGTCTTATCTACTAACTAACTCCAAAGAAGTGCTGGAAAGAATTTTCAACTGGGAAACTAAGCGCTATGAAATACCTATCACATATTAGAATTCATTTCACAATAATAATATAAGAGAGAACTTCAAAGACCAATGCTTCAGTTGATATTAATCTTGGTGATAGTCTGTTTCTTTTCTTTCTTTTTTTAAAATCATGGTACTTATTTTATCAAAAGTAAGATTCAGTAACCTTGAGGTCTGACTCACATTGGCCTGTGGTTTCTTTTGTTTTTAATCTGAATTCTAGACTTTTTGTCAGCAATTCTTTTAACAAGTACATGTCTCTATTGTTTAAAACTAACAATCTCAGGCAAACTTGTCACAAATGCCTGCCCTTTATATTAAAAAAAACAAAACAAAACAAAACACACACACAACAGAACCTGACTGGTTTTCATTACTGTCATACTGTGTAGAGAAAAAACAGGGTTTAGTTTGAAAAGGGAAATACTTAGCCTACATGCATCATCTTTAAAATGACAATTACACAATCAGTGTGCATTAATTGGCTTCCATTTAAGAATAGCAAGCTTTTCCTGTGAAAATAACAAAACACCCTGGCTTCTACCTTCAGCCTTTTGGGACTGAACGAGAGAGAAGAGGAGGTTCAGAATAGCTTGTCATTGGAGGCTCGGAGCACTGAATTATTAATTCAGGCAAAATACTACATTAAAATACCATTACCCTAACCAAAGGCAACCCATTCAGAGTTTAAAAGGAATGTTCACAGTTGGGTAGTCTATCAAATACAGTATATGCTACTTTAAAAAATTCAGTTTACTTTCCTTTTGTTTCTTACTATTTTCTTTGCCATTTTTACTAATCATCAGAGATGTTTGTTGAAGTTTAAGTCTGCTACCTTTATAGATGGTTCTAGTCCTGCTGGGAATCCAGCAGCCTGGCACGGGGACTTCACAATTACTTTAAAGGCAACAGTCTACAAAGGATTAGAATGTCAGTGAATGATTAGGCAGACAGACAAGTCAGGCTGCAAGAGAAAAAGCTCTCATCCAAGGTACATATTTAAGAACAGAAAAGGGAATACTGATTATTTCTAGCAAAGTTAACTGTCTTGGTCTAACTGTTTACCTTTTTTCCAAGACATATCTAAAGCTGTAATTTCATCCCAAATTCTCCTCTTTTTTATTTTCTTTGCAACAAAGGCTGCATAGTAATGGACACCACTCATTTTTTATGGTTTAAATATATGATCTTTCAGAATGATAATTTAGATACCAAGTTTCAACAGAGTAAATAGTTTAGGTGAATAATAATACAATACACTATAATGAACCTGATGGGATCCAAGCCTTTTGTTCATTATAGCCAGGGGTTGGATTTAGTGAAAGCAGGCATTAAAGCAGGGGTTAAAGTAGGCCAAAACAGCCTGGAATGCCATTCTGGGGCCCAGTATTTTTAGGGGATCAGCATTTCAGGCCCCCTAAAAAGGGAAAATGGTGCTGGAATGCTGCATTCTGGGACCCACCATTGAAAAACAGCAAACCCCAGAATGCAGCATTCTGGCATCTTTTTCTGTTTTTTAGGGGCCTGAACGCTGGGCCCCTAGAAATAGCAGGCCTTGGAAAAGCATTCTGCTGCATTCTGGCAGGCAGGGGAGGGGGGCAGGCTCCCCTGCACAGGCTGCAGTTTCCCAGCCCAACGTGCTGCGGGTAAGTGCCAGAGCGGCCCAGCTCACACTGGGGGGGGGGAGTATTGGGGATGCCTGAGCTAGGGGCAGGTACTAGGGGCAGGAGGTAGGTACTGGGGGTGGGTATTGGGGCAAGGGGGTGGATTTTGGGAGTGGGTATTGGGGGCTGGGATGGATTTTGGGGAGAGGGGAATGCATATACCTGAGGTGCAGGGGGGGCCCAGACATGCGAGGGGCCCCACCCATGCAGGAAGGGGCCACCCAATTAGGACTGTTCCGGGGCCTGTCAAATTATACGTTAACCCCTGAGTGAAAGGACAATCAAAATGAATGACAAGCTGATGAAGTAAGTTAATGAAGTTGCCTTGGATAAAGAAGTTAGCTAAATTAATTAGCTATTAACAACAACAATTTGTGACATGCACCCAGGCTTCTGCATTAACTCACTGAAGAACAGTACAAAAAAACAAAAACAAATCCCAAACCAAAATGGAACATTCAACACCGGACAAACGTGAAAAATGTAAAAATGCATCAACAATTTTTCAGTTTTGTTTCAACTCAGAATATAGAAATTCAAATATTGATTTAAATCTCAGTTTTAAAAAACCTCATTAATTTTGCTTTATCACACCAGCATGAGCCACATCAACATCTGACAGATTTTTATTGCCTCAACACCCTGTGTTTCCATCAATTCAATAGCAGTCTTAGCCCCTTTTCTGCCTCAGATGCAAGTAAAACAGAGGATGCTGGTTCATCTGAGTCACCAACTTTACTCTCCTGGGCATCTAACCTCCCTAACACTTTCTTAATGATATCTTCATATGTCAGCATAAATGTCAGAAGACTCATCATACACATGAAGCCAGTCATTCACTAGTTTCAGAATCCTCTGCTCCATCCAGCAAATGAAGCACCCAAATATCCAAGAGAAGTTCCTCATTGTCATCATTTTCCAGTTGCAGCACCTCTGGATCTTGAATGACAGTTGACTGGGAAGGTCTTAATGTCTTGGTCTGCCATCCAGGCTTTTCTGGAGCTCTTGCAACCCAGTGAAGTGACTTCTCATCAGCATTTTACAAGCATAGTGGCCATCATGACTTTCTAATGCAAAGTAGGGTAATTTTGTGACTTCCACTTGCCTTTACACAGAAGAGAAATGTCACCCTTTCCTTCAGCACTTTATATCCCTTTGCCATATGTGTTGTCTGGGATGACGTCCAGTCAGGCATACATTTCCAAAACAAGCTTGTTTTATTGGCATTGTGCATCAGCTCCAGTGTATAGCCTCCTTCTAACAAAAAGTTGCTTTAGCTTTGGGAGAAAGCCATCTCCAGCCTTGTTAGCATATGAATAGGGCTCACCACAATTTTCAGCTCCCAAATGTCATACCTTTTTTGAAATCCCCACCGTCACCCATCAAATGCTTTGAATGTTGTTTCAGGATTACTTTTCTTTGCATGATATTTGCATTTTCACAAATAATCAGTCCAGATAAAGGACTGTCATTGTGTCTGCACTGCAGGAACCATGAGAAGACTGCTTTACTTAGCGTATCGTCATCGGATTTTTTTTTTTTTTTTTGATTTCTTTCGTCAGTGTTGACTTCATGGGCAAATGCCCAGAGAGTTTTCTTTCTTTCTCTCAAATGTTCCAAGCGTGCTTTTTCCACAGCTCATATTCATGTCAGATAACTGTCTGTGTTGCTTTTTTTTTTTCCTTTGCGCTCTGGAGGCCATAGCTCATACTTTGTGACACTTCTGTTTCAGTAGCGCGATGTGACTTTTGTGTCACTTTCTTTTCAGAAGCAGAGCATCAACATATGACACTAGATAATAATGGTGCATGTATGTGAAACGTCTGTTTTGTTTTTTGGTAGTTGGGATCCAAGGACTAGGATCGTTACAGCTGAAGATTCATAATTATGAAAGGCATTACAGTGACGGCATACTGTGACAGTCATCCGCTAACAGATGCTGTGCTGTTATAAAAGGCAGTGGAATAATATATACCAGCGCAACACTCACCATGTGGAGACAAGTCTCTCTTATGATCCTTAAGAAAGAAGCGCAAACTTACGCCATTTTAACGTCTTCACCAGTGACTAGTTCATTTTTCTCTCCTTTGTTAAGATTTCTTCCCCTCATTAAAAGCTAACACCTTATCCAGACTAATTTTCAATGAGGACTGCAGGACACTATTCAGTGTAACTGAATAACTGGGTGTTCTCCCCAAAACACTATGCTGCATTCAATGAATTTATTAGCAATTGTCAGTTAGGAAATAATTCAGTGAAAATTTCTGAATACAATAGTAACATGCTAATATCTTTCTGAGGTATATTAGAAATACCATATGAAAGATACTAAATGTAATTGTCCTGCTCTGCCTGACAGTAATGAGGCCTCAGCTGAAATACTGTGCCCAGTTCTGGGTGCCATACGCTCTGTAAGATGTGGAGTCCACAGAAGAGCAACAAAAACAACTAAAAGGCTTAGGAAACCTTACCTATAAGGAAAAGTTAAGAAACTGGACACGGTTATTTTTGGGAAAAGACTGAGGCATAACATGATACCAGTCTTTAAATAAATTATGGGTGTTACAAAGAGGATTGTGATCAACTGCTCTCCATGTGTACTGGAGGTAGGCAAGAAGTAATGTGCTTAACCAGCAGAAAGGGAGATTTAGGTTGGCTATTAGGAAAATCTTTTTAATTATAAAAGTAATTAAGCTCCGGAATAGCCATTCAAGGGAGGTTGTAGAATCCCCATCACTGGAAATTTTTAAGAACAAAATTTGACAAACATCACCAGGGACGTCCAGGTTTACTGAGTGCTGCTTCAGCACAGCAGCCTGGGCTTCATCACTTCTTGAGATCCTCTCCAGCCCAACATTTCTATGGTTCTGCACTTGATGCAACATCTCAAATTGTCCCCAAACAGACCAGGACTTTTCAGTAGTCTTCTCAAATCCACCAGTTCTAGGAAGTATCCCAACTATGACCAAATGCTATTTTATGATCATCTGCATTTTAAAAATATAGTTATAATACTTGTCCTTAGCACTCACACAGCACTTCAGTAGCTAATCCTTGACATACCCTCAGCATGTAGGGAAGTTTTATTTGACCTCATTATTTATTCTCATGTTAGAGATAAACTTGAGTCATTCCCATTGTAGGTATATGCACTCCTTTTGAAGGTGTTCAGCTGGAATATTTTGAAATGGATATTTTTTTTTAAAATTTCAAGTTTTTTTAAAAGCCTTTTTAAAATACCATAGCCCATAACCACCACATGCTTTAATGGAACTATTCACATAAGTCAAATTATAAGTCTCATAAGACAAATGCCTATATATTTACAGATTAAAATCCATGCTCTCAAAGTGGGATTTTCAGAGTGCCTAATTCAGTTAGGCACATACATTTCAATTCAAGTAATTTCTATTCTAAGTCACATAGGCACTTTTGAAAAATTTTACTCTATCTTTTTAAAATTACTCTAAAGATCATTCAAAGATTTTTCAGCTCTGCTGTGACCGTTTGCAAAACAGGACCTGACTAAATGACTGAGTATGCAGGAAAAACAGTGAACATGATTGTTCACAAACTAAGTTAACTGAAAAAGAAATAAACAATAAAAATAAAAAACCAGAAAAAATTACCCTTTCTCCTGAATTTAACTTTTTTTCATTTATACTGATGTTACCAGTTAATTGTAACTATAGTAGGTATAACAATTTTAGACAAAGTAGATTTTTCAAATTGATTATGTTCCTTTAAATGTTATTAAGTCTATTGGATTGTACTGTTTTTGTATCCACTTGTACCTTTTTAAGTCTGAGCTTCAGGGCAGGTATTTAATCTGTTTGGCACAGATCATCATCAGAGAGCTGATATGTTTAAGGTGGCCCACCACATGGACAGTGCATGAACCCCACTCTCCTTCAAAACTAGCTCCCTCCCCTGCCCTTTCTGTTCAAGGCCACTTTCCCACTATGGTCCCTTACTGTTTTTACCAGCCAGCCCGCTGGCGCAACCCCTAATCCTGGCTGGTGCATAAAGCAGCCCTGAACCCCAGCCAACCCACCAGTGCCTGGAGCACCCTGAATCCTGGCTGGCACCCAGAGCAGCTCCCGTTGGCCTCCTGGCATCTGAAGCAGTCACAGCTAGCTTGCTGGCATTCGGAGCAGTCTATAGGAGCCCCAAAACCTGTCCAGCTAGTGCTAAGCCCTGAGTCCTGGCTGGCCAGAAAAGCTCTGAGTCCCTCCATGGCCCAGCCTTCCAGCCTCCATTACCTGCCACCCATACCGTAGAGTCTTGGGGAAGGAGTGGAGCAGGGACAGGAAGAGGCATGGCCACCATGGCCTGGGTGTTTGGTGGTGACTGCACCAAGGGAGGTTTAGCCCAACACTTCCCCCTTTTTAAATTTTGCAGTGCCTTCTCCAACCACAACTCCCTTTAAGGACCTGCAGGGCCCTGCTTTTGTGGGGAGTCTTTCATTAAGTGTTTGATTAAGTTTGGAATATAGGGATTACGTCCCAAAATGAAGGAGCATATAGCTAGGAAGTATCCCAGGGCAGTGGACTTAGACTTGTTGCAGGGATGTGGATGGAAGTCAGAAGATTTCCAGTTTAAAGTTAAGAACCAGACTTCTCTACTATGCTGAAAGATGTTAGGGGTGGGGACCAGTGGCACCAACTGCTGGATGCCTGGTCCTAAAAATGACCCATCACAAGAGGCTTGGAACCTAATGGTAACCAATGTCTGAGAAGCTAGGATAGAACAATGAAGGCCAATGACACTGAATGATTAATCCCTACTGGGTTTTCTATGGGTACGACCCCTGAATCTGAATGACTCTCAGCATAAAAGCTGATGGTGGCTATGGAGCCTGAAACTTTCCTAGGAAGAGCCACGTGTGAATGGAGGACACTGGATGTTTTAACAGAAGATACTTTTCTAAGGCAGGGGCCAGACCACTAGGATATGCAAGACCACTTGGCTAAAGAGGACAGAAAGTGTTGCCAAGCCTAAGGATGCTGAAGAGGCCACAGACTCACAAGACGACTAAGGTCAGGCTTGGGGAGCGCACTCAGGATTTTGTTGTTTTTCAAAGATCTGTAACTCTCCAGCATGTGCTTTGTTAAGAAGCAAGTATCTGTGGTCAAGAAATTCTTTCACTGGACCTACGTTTCTTGCTTTCTTGCACCTGAAGGGCTAACTGAGAAATCAGAGCTCCCATAGCCAGAAGCACTTTGGGGCAGGTGTCTAATTGAATGGGAGCTCAGGAGTGTTGTAAGACATGGGGGACTGTATCTGGGAGTGTGTTGGAGAGACCTAGAACTAGGAACAATAATCAGTCACTGCCCAGATATCGGGAGCTAGAATTTAGGACCCACTTCAACAGACTGGTGTCTATCCAGAGAGCAGAACTGAGCCAAGTTCTGACACCATGCTTATCAGTTTTGAGTGCATAGAGTGTATCCTACTGTAACCTTAACTGCAGCCAAACACTCTTTTTGTTTGCTAACAAGTATTAGATTGCCAGACCATTCTAGAAAAATATGGAACTGGCTTGTTACACAACATCTTCAAAAGTTGGTTATGCTTTGAAAGGATGGATTTTGAACTTTGCTTGAAGTCTCCACTCCTCAAAATCATATCTGTAGGGGGTCTAACCTCAGTTATTTGAAGTTTATAATGGTATAACTTCAACTAGTGTCAGCAAGAAGTAACCATGTAAATCTCCCACAGATCAATGGGAGAACAGTTTGCTTAGTTTCTCCCTTGGGCAAATAAATAATGGAGAAAATTAAACTCACTTGCAGGAAACTTTTGTTCGATCAGCCACCATGCTCCACTGCTGCTGATTAGTGGAAACCTCAATGTAATAGCTATAGCTCCGATCATCACAGTCCCAGAGAAGTAACCTAGACAGGGAGAAAAAGAATACAGAATTGATCAGTAAACTGTTTATTAAACCAGGCTGCTCATGATTTTGTTTCAGTCTTTTCTATCTTTTCCTTCATCCTTATAGCTAAATCAGGAGTCAGCAACCCAAAAGGGCAGAAGAGCCATTTCTCCCCACCCTCCCACCACAACCGCATGAGCCCGAGCTGGCCCAGGAACTGCACCACAGTCCCTAGTGCTGGCGGGGTGTGTGTGTGGGCAGCACATGCTCCCTCCATCCCTCCCTCTGCTGGCAGGGCAGAGCAGCGCTGCCCTGCATACCCCCAGCTGGCTGTCCCTCCCAAGAGCAGCTGGCAGAGAGCTGCAGCTTGTGGAGATGGAGCCCTGGAATGGCCTGCTCTGCAGAGTTCAGGCTGCTTGAACCGTGGCCACACCAGGGCTGAACAGGCCCAATCCAGGGCCTGGGTGGTGAGGCAGCCTCTGTTCAGGCCTGGGGTGGCTGGGTCAAAGGGGCCTGAACTCTGTGGAGGGGCCACTCCAGGGCCCCACCTCCGCAGACTGCAGCTCTCCGCCAGAAGCTCTTGGGAGGGGTGGCTAGCTGGGGGCAGGTGAGGCAGCACTGCTCCCCCCCCACCAGCAGAGGGTGGAAAGAAGGGAGTGCACGCTGCCTGTACGCCCCCACCGCCAGAGCTCAGGGCTGCGGCACGGCCACTGGGATGCTTCTGGCTCATGTGGTTGTGGTGGGAGGCTATGTTCCCTCTAAGCTGTGTATGTGTGTGCGTGCACACAGGTTTTGAAACCCGCGCACACAACAAAATAAAGCACGCACAAAAAAATTCAACAGTGCTAATATTTTTATGCTACTTTAAAGAGGCAATTTCAAGTAGCATGTTTCAAAGATGGTTTTGTAATTTGTAAAATCATTTCCATCACCATATCAAAATAAAATTTAGACATTATTTGCATCATACACACTTACTTCGTTGCACTCATAAGTTTGACCACACTCACTGGAGTGTGCACTAATTTGGACACTGGTTCCAAAAATTTGCACATAAGAAATTTTTTGTGCACACAGCCTATGAAAAATTAGAGGGAACACTGGTGGGAGGATAGGAGTGACCCCAGTGCCCCTGATTTGGCCATGATGCTGAGGCCAGCCAGGAGTCCCCAGAGTATGCCTGGCTCCCTGGAGGAGATCGCCAGGGAGCCAGAAGGGGACGCGTAGGGAGCCACAGGTGGCTCACTGAGCCTGCGTTGTTGATCCTCGAGTTAACCATTTTTTCTACAATGTCTGCATAGTATTTGCTGCTCCCTGCTGATACCCTTTACCTTTCTCTATTATTTTGGGTGCTCCTCCAACTCCTATGCACTGTTAACATTCTATGTTAGTTACAGCAAACAATCTTTAAAACCTTCTCCAAAGTTATTCTGCAACTTTCATCCAAACTCTTGCAACTTTATTTACAAATTGATATAAGAACTATTTCAGTTGCCAAGTGGAAGTGCCAGTGTATCACTGATTAAAGATCTCTTTGGACAATCTGGCTGCATACAGAAAGCACAGCTCAAGGGCCAAAAGAAAAATAAAGCCAATCCTTCTGATTAGGAGGAGTATTGTTCTCTTGCACATATTCTCTCATTATGGCAAACACACAAGTATTCCTCACTGACATCTGAAGGCCTGAGTATGAAATGGGAACACCTCTTCTTCGAGGGATGCTCGCGTCATTCTGTATTAGGTGTTTACGTGCCGCAGTGCACCACTGGTCAGAAACATTTAGTACTAGCCTATCAGAGCAAGGTCGGTGGCCAACGCCCCCTTTGGCCACTCCCGTGGCTATATCTATATAGCCCCGACCGTGATCCTCCTCAGTTCCTTTTTCCACCATCAGCAAGTTTCAGAACAGCCCATCCCTTGCGATCACACAAGTGCCTGTTGTTCGCCGTGTATGAGTTGTCTGTTTGATCTAGAAGACCTTTTTGTGGACTTAGTTCCACCAAAAACGGTGCCTTCAAGAAACATATAACTTCAGAGCCAGAAGACCACTCCCAACAGCACTCATGATGCCAGGTTTCAAAGCCTGTGCAGTCTGTAGCAAGGCCTTCCTGCAGGATTACCCCCTTAAGAAGTGCCTCCGGTGCCTGGGGGAATCTCACAGGGGCACCGAATGCTCCATCCCTATGCCAGTCCTTTAAGCCATGGATGCTAAAGGACAAGGAGCAAAGGGGCTGTGCAATGGCCCTGGAGTCAGCACAGCAGCCTATCCCCGGAGTAGCGGGGTCGCCCTTAGCTCTGGCACTGCGCGCCAACTTCACACCGGTGCCCTCCCGGCGCCACTCCCCGCAGGAGCAGAAGACAGCGTAACTGGCGCTGACAGTGGCACCAAGGCACAATCACCTATCCAGCTCCCCTTGACCGGGTCCCTCTTGGTACTGGGGCAGAGAGACTGTGGAGATCCCCTCCACTCCAGAGGCCTTTGAAGAGGCAAAGGCCCTCTTGCTTTTGACAAAGCCTCTGCCTCACAAACTCCCAAGGCAGAGAGAAAAGCCCGCTCTCCTCTTGGGGAAATGGACTGCACTAGAGCAGCACTGGTTTCCACCCCCTAGAACAGTCCCGAGCTCTTCAGTGCCACAACGGGGGGAAGCGTCCCCAGAGAAGCCTGTTGACACCACCCCGGGCCCTACACCCAGCACCTTAGAACGCGCTCTCCTTCTCCTTGGTACTGTAGCGCCTCTAAGTCTCTGGCACCAACGGTATACTCCCGTGCCAAGTTTAGCCCTCCTTCACTCCTGCTTGGAGAGCCAGACAGGGCCATGAGGGTTCACCGGCACGGAGTCCAGACCAGTATCGACCTCATGAGTGGTCGGTGCCATGGGAAATCCCCATGCAACAGGCTCCCCTTGGTACTGGAAAGGCAGGGACCCCTTCAGCCCCACTTATAAGCCCAGATAGATCTTTAAATCCAAGACCAGAGTCACATAAGGAGGACACCACGGCCTACTTTGACCTCCTTCGCTGCGTCACTGCGCACACAGGTCTAGAGTAGGGGTCTCAAACTCAAATCACGAGGGCCGCATGAGAACTAGGTGAGGGCCACATGAGGACTAGTACGTTAGCCGGAGGGCTGCATCCCTGAAACCTTTTCATACAATGATATTGCAAATATCAGTAACAATAGTGTTGTTGTGGGCTGCAGGAAATAGCTTTAGGGGCCGCATGTGGCCCATGGGCCACACGTTTGAGACCCCTGGCCTAGAGGTTGAGTCCATCAGGGGGGACCAGAACCCCCTGTTCAACCCCGAGTTAACATCCTCCCCAGATGCAATAGTGGTGCCATTGCACCCTAGTGTCTAAGACCTTGCCAAATCTCACTCGCAAAGCTCCTCTTCCATTTCCCCGGTATCGGATGTAGCAGGCTACAAATACCAGGTGCTTCTGGGGGAGTTTCCTTTTCTGGTCACCCACCTGAGCCCGAGTTCCCAGGTAACAGAAGCCGCTCTAGGGCATGAGACCCAACCCTCTCTGGATTCCATGCCGAGATCCAGGGGGTCAAGGCACTTGGAGATAATGGGCAGGAAGTTATACTCGACCACCACATTCCAACTCTGGGTTGTGAACCACCAGACGTTGGTGGCAAGGTACATAATGGACACCTTGGAGTCTCCAAAAAGATTTAGAGACCTCCTCCCACACGAACACAATGAGGACTATGACTCCCTATTAGAGGAGGGCTCATTGACTTCCAGAGACTTGCTATGAGCCTCATGGCATGCCTCGGATACGGTGAGTTGGGGAATAGCCTCGGTCGTTGTGATGAGACGCATGGCGTGGCTACTTGAGGCAGGCCTGCCTCAAGATACTTTCCTGGATATTCAGGATGTCTCCTTTGAGGGTCCATCATTATTCACAGAGGAAACAGACCCCCTACTGAGCGGCACTAGGGACCCCAGATCAGAACTCCAATCATTGGGTATGCTCCCATCGTGAATGCCTAGTTGCTCTCTTAGCCCATGCCAGTACTGAGGATGCAGAACAAGGTCATCACCTTGGAGGGAACAAGATCAACCCCCCAGGGATTCTACGTCTCCTTCTCCATGGGAGACCTCTCCACAGGATACAGGGGCCATCAGGAGAAGTCTCCCCTGGTGCCACCCTTCCTCCTTCCTGACTATCTCTTCCCTAATAAACCCTCAAAGTCAGTGGTTGGAACCCTAAATGGAACACACCTATGGCTAAGGAGTGGGAGACACCATGTCAAGTTTCACACAACCCTTCTTCCATGGACCAGACAGCCCCTTTCCAGACGGTCCTATCCCGGCTCTTAGGAGCCTCTATCCTTGCACTCCTAGCTGAACTGGCCTAGCTCTATGGACTGACTCTGGGCACTTAAATGAAATTGCCCCCTCATTATCTACTAGGGTCTTGGATTCCTAACCCATCATTCATAGAGACCCCTTGGCCTTGAAAAGTTTTTTCTATGCACCTCTGTGCTGTTATTCTGCTTGGTTTGTATTACTAGTGACCCCAGTCGCTTGGCACATCATGCCATTCGACCTTCTCATCCAGAGTTGGATTCAACTGTAATGCTGAATGCCTCTACCTACAGCACATACTTCTACTCAATAGTTATAATCCCGGCTCTGCGGCCTCAGAGCGGGTACCATGTGTCTTCGACTACCGGTCTTTCGGACACCTTAGAGTGCCTAATGCCCTGTGTCTACAGAACTCTGGGTCACTTATCTGAGCCCACGGTTACCACGATGGTATGCATCGTTAAAATACCCAGGCCACCTACCACATCCTCACCTCCTCAGGCCTGGCGGCACACTGGCGTGCCAGGACACTGGCTGGGAAACACTGTCCCAGAACTTGGCCCTATTTAAATCCAAACTGTCCTATACGCAAAACTTACCTTACATCTGGCTGATCACAATCCCGTTCTCGTAGTCATTAGGACTGGACCCCACTGACCTCACTTGTTGGTCAATGGAGTACATTGCCTATGTCTCATAGTCCTGCGACTGGAGATCTAAAGGCCTTTTATTTGGACCTTCAGTTACCCGCAAGAGAATGAGGTAACAGGAAATTACCAACTACCCCTAACCATTCCCATGGATTAGCTGGGACCCCTTCCACTATGATCTTAAGGTGGCACCCATCCAGTATGGTTTTGTAAGTTTTTCCCTCCTTTTCCTGAGGGAATGGGGATCAGTCTTCCACTCTCCCTTTCTAACTGCTTAATTTCTAATAGTGGAGAACAAGAACCAAGGGACTCTGGTGCTTGTCCAGTGGCCCACACAGGTACATTCCCCCACGGGCCTTGCTGCCCCCCCCCCCCCGCCAGCAATGCCTTCTCTAAACCCCTTGGGGCATTGGTACCCATAGGCAGAGATATCCTGTTGACCCCATCATGACGCTACACCACTTCAAGAGTTAAAGCCTTCAGACCAGTCCTCCTGAGGCCCCTACTCTCAGGTTAAAATCATTGCTCTTACCCCCCTGACAACGGTGTTGTGTCTCTCCCCTCCCCTCCCACTAGGGGTTTTTCCATGTTACCCAAGAGGAGAACTAAGGATTTCCAGGCTTTTGAGGGAAGCTTCTATCAGTTGAGAGTGGCAGGACATCCCCATGCTCAGACATAACTTACATAGGAATTGGCCCCTCGCATGTCTCTCCCTAAAACCATGATTTGTTGGGGGTTTAGCACATCATGGGGTATAGGCAGCTGATGTCTGTGAACAACAGGCCTCCTGCTGTGCGACTTGCAGACAGACATGTTCCCTTTCTTGGGGTGGTAACATGCCCCCCTCCCACTTTTGGTTTCCTAACTCTTTAGGGAACTAGGACCCTCATCGGTCCTTTTCCCCCATCTCTCCTTCACACTAACTTCACTCCCATGGCCCTGGATAAAGGGATTAAGCAAGTACCCCAATTATAGACCAAAGAGGAAACTCCTACTCACAGCAGAAACTTTCACAGGGAGCAACCGGTGTCAGATGACAGCGTCCTTCATCCGAAAAAGAAATCCCTGGGATGCCGCTGATCCTTTTTGGTGCCATAACCTCACCCAGGGGTAAGTGAGCTATATCGTTCCTGGGCCTCTCTCTTTTACAACCCTGTGGTGTTCTGCTTTTCAACCCCAAAAGACCACCAGGGATCTTATATTCCCTACACTCTCACAGAAGTTAAGGGGGGCTGCTACTAGCACAGCTCTTAGTTCCCCTTGCGCACATTACAAGAGGAGCCTTGGGTAACAAGAGGGTCAGCTTCTAAATCACTTAACGACACTCTCCTTTCTTCCTTGTTTTTCTTTACTACGTTGGGTCTTAATTCTAGCTCCTAGGGGTCCACCTGCGTTCTCCCAGCGGAGTTGTCTTTGAGTGCCTTCCTAAGGGAAGGTACCGAAGCAGAGAACCCCTGTTCTTCTCTTGTTTTGGTACTTATACTTAGGTCTCCATTCGGTTTCTTACTTCCCTTGACAATTTGGGGAGGGACACTCAAGGGCCAGTACCCTTGGGACAGTTCCGCCTCTCTGGGAGAGATCAGCATCGAGTTCATTTTCTTAGACTCTAGTAAGGTCATGTTTAGGGATCACATACCCATCACTGACACCTTAGTGTGATTGTTTCGTGGTTGTTCCAACTTGCGGAAGGGACCCAGAGGTCACCCCACCATCTGGGTCCCATGTTGTACAGTTATTAGCTTCCCTTTTTTGCTTGTTTTCCACGGTTATCCATGAAAGGGACCACTCAACAAGTTCGGGCCACCATTCTAGAAGAAGCTGGCCTGACAGTTTTATCCTGGTGGTTTCTGGTGCTTGACCTGCCAAACCAACCCAGACATTTGCAAGTTGCAGTGTTGAAACACCACTACAGCGGAAAGCATAGTCCTTAGCCTAATCTCTACCTCTGGTGTATGAGAGCCACTCATCTCACAGTGGGTAGTTCAGGTCTGGGACTCTCTCTATCTTGATTGTTTAGCAACACTCATCACTGAGGCACCAAAGTAATCAGGTTGGCCCAGTAGTGCACTTTGCCTTCAAGGCAGGGTGACGCTGAATTCACTTTCGCTGATTGCCTCATATAGTATTCCTTCAGTACAGTCAAGGATTATAGTACACCCTCTAGAAGGGCTGGGAAACCTTTCCCCCTTCTTTCAGACACCCTTCCATCCCGTGGGGTGTTTTGACAGGGGGTAGCTGTGCTGAAGGCGGGAAAAACCCAACTCCACCCACCATCCACAGTACATAGTAGTTACCTAATACTGAATGATGCGAGCAGTGCTCGAAGAAGAAAGGTCGGTTACTTACCAGTAACCATCCTTCTTCGAGATGGGCTGCTTGCATACATTCAGGACTTTCCCACTGTCCCCAGCACTCAGAGTTGGCAACTAATAAGGACTGGGGAGGATCAGGGTTGGGGCCATATATACAGCAAAGAGAGGGGCCAGAGGGGGCACTGGTCACTGACCCTGCTCCGACAGGCTAGGGCTAAAAGTTTCCCATCAATCGTGCACTGAGGCACACAGACACCTAATACTGAACGTATGCGAGCAGCCCATCTTGAAGGAGGACGGTTACTGGTAATTAAACCAGCATCCTCTACACTTCATAACATGAAGACTCTTGGATCAAATTGGCAGAGAGAAAAAGTAGGAACTGGCCTATTCAGATCAAGTCAAGTCAGCTCTTATGAAGGACCCTCTTTTCTACTTATGCTACTTAATGAGCATGCTGTCCTTCAGAAAACATGCTATGTGGACTGTTAAACAGCTACCTTCATCTTATCTCAGTGTCCCAGCCACTGCAGGGAACCAAGAATGTGGATAAAATTAGAACTTAGTTAAACAAGTGAGACATATCTGGGAACTCTCCAGCAATAATTTGCCCAGTACAGGTCATCCTTCTTTTGTAGTCTGCCACCTGGAGGAAGGTGCCCTTCGGCTCCTCATCCCTCTTTTCCATCTGCTGTAGGCCTCTTGTCAGCTGCTGTTAACCTGGTTTCTCGGACTCCACTGCCCTCCCCTCCCAAAATAAGTTTAAGAGACTGGAGAAAAGAGGGTCATGTCCTCACTGTACCAAATATTAGAAGCCACATGCCCTTTTAGTTCTGATTTATCAGGTAACAATCCCCTGCTCATCTGGATTGAAAAAAAAAGAATTTTTACAATTTAACCTACCCACTAGGTTCCTGGGCTGCTAGCAGGAAGTTGAAACCACATATCCACCTCAGCTCAATCTGGCAGTGAAACTCCTTCCCAGCAGTACAAAGGCAATGTGCACACCGCTCACAGCAATGTCCACAAACCTAATCCTATTCTAATGCCATTGGGGAAAAAGGGAAGCATGAGCCTTCCACCCCACTCTAGACTGGTACTTTCAGATAGAGGAAAAGGTTTACAAATCTACCCTGTGAATGCATGGGAGTCAATAGGTTTATGCTGAACCCTTGTCCAACTAATCAGCGACAGAGACCCACTCTCCTTCAAGGCCTGGAGAGCAGAGGGAATGTGTGCAATCCCTGAAGGAGCCAACATTGTTCTCTTTCTTCCCTGCTGGTCCAGACAAAATCTTCCTGCTTCTGAGGCCAAGTGTATGTTACGGGGACAACAGCGGCACAGTTATGATGCTGAAAGCAACATTGACATAAGCCTGTGGTGTAGATGAAGGCTTCAGTGATGGAAGGGATTTTCTGTTGCCGCAGGAAAAACTCTTCCTCAAACAAAGCTAGTAAGGTTAATGAAAGCATTCTTCTATTGACCTAGCTGCGTCTACACTGGGAGTTCGATGGCATAACTATGGCCCTCAAGGTGTACTTTTTTTTTTTTTAAACACTACAAATGTTGTAACTATGTCAACCTAAATTTTAATGTAGGCCAGGCCTGAGGCTTGGGGATGGTGGGGGCAATCTCACCATAGATTTTTTTCTTTAGAGGCAGTGAAGCATTTTTTAAAAAACTGATTAGTAGGTGTGATTTTTGCTTATATCTAACATAAATGCCTGGGCTGGCCGCATACCATTGATTAGGTGGGGTTCAGTTTACAACAATTAATTGCTTTCCTAGCTGTTGTTTTGATACAAAACTCAATAGCAAGTATGTTTTCAAAATTCTTATCTTTGCCGTTTGAGTTAGGAGTGACTGTAGGCAAACAACAGACTGCACTTCCACTTCTTTAAAATAATTGCTCTCTCATCAGACTGTGAACCAAGATTTTAAACTGTAAGATTCTAATTGGAAAGTCTGCATTATGCATGTCATGGCAAACGGTGTTGTGCTGAATGTGGTTTTTTGTATCTTCTATTCTTTTCCTTTAGGGATTAATTCTCTATCAGATTAAGAGTTACAAAGATTGAAGTTCTTTGCTTATTCACTGAACTGGGTGCCCTTTAAGTTTATGAAAAATGCCAGCTCTGTATTTGTTATGCAATATGCCTACGTTTGTGCAATAAATATTTCATCCTTTCTGATCATTTGGCCTGAAGATTCTTGTCAGCAAATTTTGCTAATACTAAGGCTAAATCCACATTAGGAATTTATGCTGATGTAACCATGTGGAAAACCAACACCCTGAACAGCACAGTTATACTGATCTAACCCCTAGTGTAGACAGCACTATGAAGGGCTCCTCCTGTCAACACAATTACTGCCTCTCTGGGAGGTGCAGTCTATTGCTGACAGAAAAAGCTCCCCTGTTGGCAGAGGTAGTGTTTTTATTAAGTGCTACAGCAACGCAGCTGCAACGACATAAGCGCAGACAAGCCCTAACTGTAAAGAATGGTTGGTGTATTTTGACTGAATCCGCTATCTGCTATGGAACCCAATATCCTATCCTTTCCTAGCACAACAACACTTCCTATCACAATAGCCAAAGCACAACTAGCCATCCAATCAAAATAGCTAGAACTACACTAAACCCATAAATCACTGTAAGCAGAGCTAAAGAAGTGAGAGGAAAACTATGGAATCTAGTTAGCATAGCCAACAAGTGGGCCTAGCCAGGGTTCTTTACTCACCCATGCACAACAAACCCTTCCAGACATACCCTTTTTGAAAAACTGTAGTTAAGGATTGTTGTCTGTCATTGAAAATATCAAGAAACATCTAAATTGAGCCACAGATTCTAAAAGAAAAATATCAAGCTTGTGTGTCTTTAAGGATATCTCACCAGAATCCTGACGCCTCATAATTTCCCTTGTCCCCAGTATAAGGCAATCTTTCTTGCTTTTAGCTACTAGTCTGATGCAGAGGTTAAAGTATAATTTGATGGACCCTGGAACCCTCCTAATCTCCAGGCCCCCTCCATGAATGTGCAGGTCACAGCCCAGGTAGGCATTTTTGAGCCCCACCAGCTCCCTCCTCACAAATGAAGCACAGCCTCGAATCCACATCATCACCCCAACCTTGCCTACTAGTGCCCACATCAGACCCCTCTTTCCCTATGTCCTCCTCAGCCCCCATCCCCATCCCCTAAGCTCCCTGATCCCATATCCCCACTCCAGTCCTCCTAACCCCCCACCACCTAGATCCTCCGTCTTCACTCCATCCCTTTCACCTCCCCAACCCCCAAACACCTCCCCAGCCCCTTCAGTCCCCTTCCTGCTCCACCCCCCTTTAGCACCCCAACACCCTCTGCACCTTCTCATCCCCCCACTTCCCTCCTCAGCCCCCCACAAAGTTCCCACTTCAGCCTTTCATAGTTCCCTCCACCACTAATCAGCCTCCACCCAGTCTTCTTGACACCATGTCCGCCTCCACCCCTCTCCAAGTCCCCCTAACTCCCTCCATCCCACCGAAGCCACCCAGTCCAACCCCAGCTCCAGGGACTTGTGCTGCTCCCTCCATTCCCATCTCCAGTCTCTGGCTCACCATGTCCACCACCACTTCCCGCTGGCACAGCACCTTGTACTTCCCCTTCGGACTCTCAGACTCCCCTAGTGGCGGGGCAAGCAGCAGCATGGCCAGGAGTAGTGACTGCAAGGTGGCAGTGGGTGAAGAGCACGTGGAGTGGGGCAGGGCTGCCAGGCTGGCTGGGAGTGGAGCACATGGGGGGAAGTGTTTGTGCAGGGATAGTAAGGGGGAATGCATTGGAACACTGCATTCTGCCCTATTATTCTATTTTTAGGGGCCCCAGAATGCTGGCCCCTAAAAATTGTGGGCCCCAGAAAAGCATTCTGGTGTGTTTCCCCTTACTTTAACCCCTGCTCTGACGTGAGAGTATTACTGTTACTTCAGATTTAGTGTTGTATTCCCCATTTCTGAACCTCAGAAAATTTGGGCTCAGGAAGGTTACACAAATAGATTTTAAAAAGACTCTTCAGAATCTCTCAATTCAGTCCCAGGCTGTTTAATATTATTAATAAATGGTGATTTAAGAAGATAAAATAAAAGGCTTCCAAAAGAAGCCTTTTAGCTCTCATTAGTGCTGTCTATCTGCAAATTAAAAATTCCGAGCTGATTCTGTCAAATTCCCAGGGACATCTTTTCAAGACTAGGTCAGAAGATAAATTCAGCTATCAGAAAGCCTGTCTCCTCTGATCCTCACCCACTTTGCTTTTGTACTGTCACTAAGGCTGTGTTCACACAGCCTCCTTATTTCGAAACAACAGAGGTTGCTTCGAAATAAGGTTTCAGCTGTTCACACGACGCACAGTTGTTTCGAAACAAGGGGAAGCCCTTCTTTCGAAACAACTGTGTTGTTTCGAAACAAGTTAAACCCCATTTGGGGTCGAAACAAACTTGTTTCGAAACAACACTGGATCCTCAGCACACTGGCCAGGGAACCCTCAGGACCTTGGCCAGGGTGCTGAGGGCTGTTCCTCAGCCCCAGAAACGGGGCTGCAGACCCCTTTCTGGGGCTGCAGGGTGAGCTGCCGCACCGGCTCACCCCCAGGGGGCTGCAGCCCCGACACAGGTACCGAAATAGCAAGTTCACAGTGTGAACCTGCTATTTTGATTCCCGCTTTTTCTCCTTATTTCGAATTAACATTGTGTTAATTCGAAATAAGTTGTTCCGAAATAAGGGTTATTTCGATATATGGTTGTTTCGAAACAACGGTATTGAAATAACCCGCTGTGTGAGAACACAGCCTAAGGGTATAGACTACTAAGGCAAGTCTATACTGATGGCAGCAAAATTGCTGTCATCAGTGCGATCTTCCCAGTCTGATTCAGCCGTCAATGAAAATCAGCCAAATTGCTCCAGAAATCGCTATAGCAACTCTGGCCCTGGAACTGGAGTTTCTGTAAATCAACCACAAGGCATTTGCAGTCAACTTACCCTAGTATGTAGTGGCACATTAGTAAGTCAATGGAAGCCATTAAGGTATTTTAACAACAACAACAACAACAACAACAACAACGAGTCCTGTGTCACTTAAAGACGTTGATTTATTCATCTCATGAGCTTACATAGTAGAAAATCCCACTTAGCCAGATACTTCGGCGATTCTGTAAATTCCCCCATCTTCAAAGCATCTGATGAAGTGGGATTTTCTCCCACAAAAGCTCATGCAATAAATAAATCTGTTAACCTTTAAGTGCCACTGGACTCCTTGCCTTTTTTTGCTGAACTAGACTAACATGACTGCCTCTCTGGAACTTAGCAAGGTATTTTATGTGCCTTGCATATCTCTCATCGACTGCCACCAAAAAACGCAGTAAGTATAGACTAGGGCTAAGGTCCTTTGCCTGCTCAAGACATTACTGACTATAGCAGACTTCTTTCTTAAAAGTTTGAGCATGTAAGGGAAGAATCCTAGATGTGATGAGTATTTATAAACAACAGATAATGAATCTATTTAACATATTCTAATCACAGGCTAAATCTTTTGAAGGATTATAAAGAGAAAAAGGAAAAAATATGTAAATTGCTTATTTTAAAAAGACTGTAAAAATAGCTAATTATGTATTCACTGGACTCCTTTCATCACTGGGGGCTCAATGCTAGGTCTTCTTTTGCTAGGCCTTTAAAGCTATGATCTGGAGTTTAAAATTCAAACATTTCCAATAGCATACTAATAATTATCATTATTTCTAACTGTTAAATGCTCTAATTAATACACAAGTGGTGTGGATTCAGAGCAAAAGGCTAAGTAGACAACTCCTCACAGAGAAGACGTTGCTCTTGCCTCACCAGTATGTAGCCCAGGTTGAACTGCTTGAAAGAGGGCATGTGTATAGATTTAAGAAGGTAGAGTCACTCTCAAAGGGTATGTCTACACTTACAATTTAGTTCGAATTAATGAGGATTAAGTTTAACTAAATTAATACATGGCTACACTGGTTTTCGTTACTTGGAACTAAGGAATTCCTTACTTTGAAGTAATGAATGCTTACTTTGAAGTTATAAAACATCACTTAACTTTGAAGTGATGGTTAATTCAGACTCATTAGTTCAAATTAACCCAATGTAGCCATGTTAATTCGAACTAACCGTTAGTTTGAATTAATGCGGTTTGACCTTCTTTGTTCCAGGCTGCCTTCCTCTTTCTATGTATTGGGTTGGGGCATGGCCCTTCTTGGGGGACGTGTTGTCACACTTCCCATGGTGCTCCCCTCCCAAGCTGAATTAGCAAGTCCTGTCTATGGACATGCTAGTTCAATCTGAATTTCTAGTGGGGACATATTAGTTTGAATTAACCATTATTAGTTTGAATTAACTAGTTCAAACTAAGTTAATTCAAACTAATGTAAGTGTAGACATAGCCTAAGATACTTAACATGAATGATAAAAATAGACATTGCATCCTTCAGGATTTGTGAAAAATGCAAAATAAGAGTTCAGCCTTTGCCTATACACTTTTTATTTATTGGAAGAACAAAGAGGAAAAAGAAACACATACACTCTATTTGGAATTTACTCTGCATGACCTGCCTTTCCATAGAAAAAGCAAAAGCCTCCCAGGCACCTGCATGAATATTCACCAATACACACTGGCCACAAGGGCCGCTTCCCATGCCACACACACTAATCCTTCAGACGTATTCCAGGAAAGCTATTAGGTAAAATTCTGTAGAGAAGCTGTGTTTTACTGTGATGAATATGGGATGGTTTAAAGGAGAATGTCTAACTACAGAAGGGAGAGCTGTGTACACCATAGGAATACATCAGTCATAGGCAAAGTTGCTGATGCTACTGGGGCTTCCCATCTTAGAATAAAATGCTACATTAGCTTTCATTAGATAATCTTGCCCTGTGGGCTGAGGGAGAAATGCTGAGTGAACGAAAGGCTCCTGCAGCTCATTCACCGCAATATCAGTATTAAATATTCGTTTCTCTTATATCAACTTTCCTGGAAGCTTAAGGCTTCCCCTATTATTCATGTAACCAGATAGTGTTTATTTAGAGCATAAAGTGTAAAGTGTTATCAAATTTGTAAAGTTCATTTAAAATGTATGAAAATATTTCCATGTTATAGGTGGAGGAATGAGGTATGTACAGATTAAGTGTTTCGTCCCAGAGACCTAGTACATGCAGCAAAACCAGACCAAAGCCTGGCATAGAATCTAAGTGTCCTCTCTTCTAGCTCTAGGCACATAATAACTGCTACCCCAAATGTTCAGTATCCCTGATATTCACAGGCAGGTACATGCATCACTCATTACTCAGAGTTTTATCAGCTGGCACCAGGCTGTCATACCTTGTCCTCATGCTTAAGAAATTATATTGTAAATATTGTTATGCTGGAAGGTGTTATGGCTGCCAACAAACAGGCTTTTGACCTATAGACAATCACAGATCTGGTTAAAGCTGATAGTTATGCTAAGTATACACCTCTCAGGATCCAAAACATGAACAATTAGGCCCATTTATATATAGTGACATAGCTGGAAACAATAGAAGGTTTCATCCAAGGCAATGGGTCCTATGTTAGGGCCTGATCAGAAGCTAAAGCTACTAAAGGATTCCATACTAGCAGTTGTAGGCAGTAGGCGAATCATTTGGTAAGATACAAAGGGGCAGCCATGTTAGTCCTGTTCAGTTAAACAAACAAAGAGCCCTGTGGCACTTAAAGATTAACAAATTTGTTTATTGCATGATCTTTTGTGGGAGAAAAGCCCTCTAGCTCAGTAAAACAAACAGTCCTGTGGCACTCAACAACTAACCAATTAATCTATTTCATGAGCTTTTATAGGATTTTCTCCCACAAAAGCTCATGCAATAAATACATTTCTTAGTCTTTAAGTGCCACAGGACTCCTCATTCAGCAAGATGTGTGTGAGAGAAATGAAAAGACAGGAGGAAAAAGACCAGCAGACAGGGAGAGAAGAAGTCATCAGCCTTGAGAGGAAACAGACAAAACTCCTTGGGCATAGAACTTGCTGGAAAGGCAAGCTTGTGAATTTCTGAGCAGGGAAGTTGTCTACTGTTTGTTTCTACTTCAGGAAAACAAGATTTGGAGACACTTCATGTAAATTAAGAAGACTGCACCAAAGAAATAGCTGACTTATAGCATCAATTTCTCCTCCTAATGAAGAAACTTGCAAGTCCCCAAATATTGGCTAACTACACAAGCTAAAAGGGCAGCAAAGCTTTTTTCTCAAAACAGCTATAGATGTCATATGCTACCCATGTGATTATTTGTAGTGAATTCATGCCTATATTTCATGTTGCTGCTGCTCAAATTAAAAACTGAGCATGTTCAGTCTTGAAAAGAGATGGCTGGGGGAGACCAGAGATCAGGCTTCAAAATATGTTAAGGGATGTTATAAAGAGATGAGTTGTTCTCCCTGTCCACCAAAGACAGGACAAGTAATGAGCTTAATCAGCAGTAAGGGAGATTTAGGTGAGATATTAGAAAAAAGTTTTCTAAGAATAGTTAAGAACTGGAGTAGGCTTCAAAGGGTGGTTTTTAGGAGCTGGCTAAAAAAAAAAACCTGTCAGGGATGGGTCTGGGACTCTAGGTATAGTTTTCTATCTGATCAGCCCTTAATTTCCACCGTTCTATATTCTTCATCTGTCAGCTTTCTGGGGAAGGATTTTTGTTTGCAGATCAGTATGTTCTTACTACAGTAAATAACCATGTACTCTCAGGGACCTGAGAAAATAGGTAATAATCATGCATCTTTCAGGAACAAATCCTCTTCTCGAATACCTTAAAGGCAGAACCACACAGATACCAGATTGTAATATGTCCTTACAATGTGTGCTGCTGGCTAGAAAACCATGCAGGGGTCAGAAAATATTCAAATACAAGGTAACAACACTCAAAGTAAGAATTAATGGGCACTCTTTAATAAAGAGAATATTTATATGCAAAGATACGTAAATTCCCTGCAGTTTCTGTAATCTTCCTTTCTGTGCTACATTTATTTGTGTTTGAATATGTTTTCTTGTAGTCAGCTTTGCTTTGCTGGACCCTGCAGAGGAGCCATAATCTTGCACACTTCTTATTTGCTTATATCATCACTTATTTAGAGTTATGACTTCTCTGCAGGATCAGGAAAGCACAGAAGATTAGCAATAAGGGAAGAAAGTGTTAATCAGTAGAAATTACATGGGATACTTGGAAAACATTACATGGAAATATAATAGGTGTATGAGATAATGAAATACCCAGAAAACATTAACAAATTAATCCAAGAAGTTTTCATATTAAACAGTACTTTGAAGATGAAAAACACCATACATGTGCCTACTGCTATTATTAAAGAGGGACAAATACTATGAGAAAGCAATTAAGATGCAGGCAAATAGTATCTACACTGTTACAAATTATGTACATGTGGGTTGTCTTTTCTTCCCTTTTGGGAAAACCACAGAAAAACATCTATACGGTTATCAGACAAATATGAAATTATAATATCATTAAAACCTCCAATTCAAAGACTGATGGAAGAGAGTTACAGCTACTCAGCTGTTTTTGATATTGCAGCACTTTTATTACTAAAAACAGTTTTAGGAGTTAAATAGGAGGGTACTTGTATTACGTTTGCCCTGTTAAATACAGAGTTTACCATATTTTTGCTCCTCATAGGAGTATAACTTTTATTGCTGTTGTTACTAACAGGAATCACACACAGGGGAAAATATTAAAGGCATTTTCAGTCCAAGTGGAAAATGGAGTATGATACACTAAATTAAGGGTCATTTTATATTCTGCTTCCATTTTCTGTTCCAAGAATGGGTCTGGTTTTAGCTTGGTCTACGAGGAGCCACTGTGGTTTGTTTAGTTTTTTAAAGAAAGGAAGGGAGATGGGTGGTGTAACACTAAATTTGGTCCTCTGTCAAAGGAATCTATGGATGTTCCTTTAGGGCAGCTTTCCATTTGGTTTGTCTTGTACCAACAGCAAAAAGCTGACAGACTGAGTTAAGAAATTCATCCCATGTTTTCACAGTCTACTCTCTTTACAACTCACTATTAGTTTTATAATATGGAATAATATAGTTTAGAATTTAATTATGCTATTACACAAACCAATTATATAACCATCACTTACTGGCCCAAACATATAGCATTCATCTAAGCCTGTTTCATAATGGGAATTATTAAAATTGGTTCTGCTGGAAGACAACAGATGGTAGCACAGAGTTTAATACAAAAAATAGTCACTTTCTTGCACTAACCAAAAAATACTGAAAAGGACATAACTATTGGCCAATTGAAAGATGATAAGTTTCATGATAAGCAGCCAAAGAAACAATAAATTGAGACATACATCAGTGATTAAATCAGTCCCCTAATCTTTTATGTGGTCACGCCTCTACAGATTTGTTTCTTAAATTTTAATGTTCTAAAATTGGCATGAAAATGATATAATTACTTCTCATGCACCAACTTTTAAGACATTCTGATTACTGTATTTTTCCTTTTCCTATATAAGCTATGATAGTTGGCTGAGGATATAAAACCTCAGATTTAGAAGTATAAACTGCTACTGAGCAAAGGTATTGACTATAATATCATTGCTCACAATGTTCACCAGCAGAATCTCTGGACTCAAATTCTGTGTAATTTCTATAGCAGTATTATCATAATTGCTAATGTTATGGTTAAGAATCTGTCGGGGTGTATAACTCCATGCAGCTAAGTTCAGTTTTATAATTGCCATAATAATTTGTTACAAGTTCAAACCAGAAAACACAAAACAAACCAGGAGTCCTGTGGCACTTTTAAAGACTAACAATTGTATCAGCTTTCTGCCAACAAAATCTCATGCTATAAATAAATCTGTTGGTCTTTAAAAGTGCCACAGGACTCCTGGTTTGTTTTGCTGAACAAGACTAACACAGCTACCACTCAGGAACTAGAAAACACAAATTTATCAGGACAATAAATATTTTCTGAAATTTGTAAAGTGCAGAAGTACTAAAATAAGTAATTCAACAAGTCTGCACTTATCCAAAAATAGCTCCTCTTCTCAAAAAATGCAAATGTACGTGCAGTTGGTATACAATGTAAATAAAAGGACAGGACACAAGAGAAACTCCGTAAGTCTCAGACCTTTTCCTTATACCTTCTGAGGTTCTCCTTCAGGTTGGATTGATGTTTCAGATTTATTTCTTTTTTTAAATTAAAAAAAAAACAAAACAGAAAAAGGGACTCAATTGTCACAAAGAGTCTGACTCCCACTGGCTAACCAGTCAAGTACTTCTCTTAAGAGGGAGAGGGCAAAGATCTAGTTTCTAGCAAAACATGTCTGACTGTGCACATTAGCTACTGCCAACCACTGCAGATGCCATGATTTCCCTCTTTCTCCACATGCACTGTAAATTCAGCAATCTCTTCTCTTCTTTTTCATGATGTCATACAAGACACATATTCAGTGCCTGGCAACCTGATGTTATAGATTTACAAAGAACACTAAGGCAATAATACAGGCTTTCACATACCTGCATAGGGCTTATCTATATATTGAGTTTTCCCAAAAGCTACTCTGGGATAGCTCAATATGTAGGCACTCTTATTCTAGAATAAAAGAGCCTTGTTCCAGTTCAGCATAATCCACTTTGGAAGCAGAATAAGATAAACAAAACCAAGGCACTCTTATGAGAAAAACAATGGATTTATGTAGTAATAGCCAGGGGTTAAAGTATAATTTGGGGGGCCCCAGAACACTCCTGCACAGGTGGGCACCCCTGACCCTAGCTCCTGCCCCTCACATGCCAGCATCCCCCCTGTCCCCAATACCCACCGACCCCCAGTGCAAGCCCAGGCCACCCTTTCACTTACTGGCAGCGGCGCAGCTGGGGAGATGGGGGCAGCAACATGGCTAAGGATGAGGCTGCAGGCAGAGCAATAACTTCGGCAGTGCCGATGGGGCAAAGCCCTGGGTGGCCCTGAGCAGTTCAATGAAGCCACTCTATTGAAGGGGCAGTGACACTAATGGGAAGGGACACGTTCCAATCGGAATGTGCCCTGGGTGCCAAAAACCAGCATTACAGCTCTGGCTGCAGGCCCCAAGTTGGGGCAGGGTGTGGAAGGGGAGGAGTTTGGGGCGGAGCTTGAGCTCCCCAGTAATGCCCCTGGCCCCTGCCCCTGCCTGCCGGAATGCTGCAGAACACCACTCTGGAGCCTGCTATTTTTAGGGGCCCAGTGTTCGGGCCCCTAAAAATAGAACATGGAACAGGAACGCAGCATTCCGGAACCTGCTATTTTTAAATGGTAGGCCCTGGAACACAGCATTCCAGCTCCATTTTCTATTTTTAGGGGCTCTGGAATGCTGAGCCCCGGAATAGCATTCTGGGGCGTTACACCTTACTTTTATCCCTGGTGATAGCTACTGAACTTTCAATTCCCACCAAATCTTATTGCTAATTAACTGTCATGTGAACAATTACTTAGTGTGAAAACATTCTGTTTAACGGGGTACGTCTACATTGTAGGTAAGAGTGAGCCTCCTAGCCTGGGAGTACAGAATAATGCTAGTGCAACTTAAGCTAGTATGCTAAAATAGCAGTACAGACACTGAGGGCTGAGCTGGGGGCTCAGGCTCTCTAGACTAGGATGTCAGAGCTGTATTACAGAAGACCTGCATTTAGCTGCTCCATAGCTAAAGGTTGCAGACAAGTTTCTGGTTTAATTCAGTAGACATTATTCATTATTATTAGTTTTTTTAAATCTTACTGTTGTATTTTGGTGCTATCCATACAGACTTAAGAGGCAGTTATTTGACATCTTGTAAATTTTACTTTTTCTTAAGTTGTATTATTGTATTTTGACAAAATTTGATAGATGTTGAGAAGATAAACATA
This sequence comes from Podocnemis expansa, assembly GCA_007922195.1. Taxonomy (NCBI): domain Eukaryota; kingdom Metazoa; phylum Chordata; order Testudines; family Podocnemididae; genus Podocnemis; species Podocnemis expansa. The sequence continues at coordinate 1,423,008 of ML682024.1, read as the reverse complement.
CTGTGTTACACTGAAAAAAAAATATAAAAAAACCCAAATAATACTAAAATATTCCCACTGATACAATTACTGACAAGGAAATTTTGCACATTTTCAAAGCTCATTTACAAGAAAGCAATTGCATCTGTGAGACTGTATCTCTAAGTCTCATTGCTGCTAGTTTTAGAGAATCTCCTTACCGTATTGATCCGATCATGTATGGCTGTGCTAGCTGCACCACAATAGCACCACTGCCTAGCTGATGACATGTATAGCCAGAATCCCAGTCATAATTCTTTGTATCTCCATTCAGCAAAGCATTGCGACTTCGACTTACACCCTCAATCACACTGGCACAATCTGCAACTGTGGCAACATTCTCAGTGGGAACTGTGAATTAAAACACAAAGAGAGCAAATGTGATCAAATGGATAGCAAATGAGTTCCCCAGTGGTGTTAATTTTTATTTCTGGTGAAAAATCAGAAATAAAAATAGAATTATTGCTAACACAGGGAGCTATGGATCTGTTTCATGGCACAGACTAAAACCAAATGAGTTCCGTGACCTCAGGCAGCACAATTTTTACCATACTGATTCCAGTGTAGTTGTGTGACAAAGTAAGTATCAATAACTAACATTCAGGGACAACTAACAATTGAGACATCACAGTTAGGACATAAACATTCTGCTTCCTTCCCTGTTGGTTTGAAAGCCCCCTGCTGCTAAGTCTGCAGGTCAAGCAGGAAAAGGCACAGGCTCAGGTAGAGTGAATGGAATGCCTGTAACAGGAGCATCCGGGAAGCAATCAAGAGAGCCAGGAAGGACAAGAAAGCAAATCCTGCATAGAGGAAGTTGTTATGTCTCCTGGCAAGGAGAGAAGGAGAGAGACCATATGGACCTTAACTTAATGGGAGCGGATGAAAAGAGAGATGTTAATTTCCCTCCTGGGAATAGCACTGGAGTATTATGGGATTTTTATTTTCCATTTTACACTGATTTTTAGCCAAAACTCCTTTTGGATCATTTGTCCATTTATATGTAACCACAAAAAAATGCCAGTGTACCATTGCTGTCACAGAGTAAAAGGGTTTATTGGAGAATATGGGGCCCTGCTAATGCAACAACCATAACTGTTAATGAATACCTATCTTTTACATTGTAGAACTGCAACTATTTGAATGTCACAGCAACAATGAGTAAGTACAGAAAATTGACGGAACCTTCAATGTAGTGAATGGATGACTAATTATGACAACAGAGTTTCAGATAATCAAGGTTAGATAGTAAATCTATAACAAGCTAAAAGCTGGAATTAAAACTATTTTCTGTAATATTTTTAAAGGTTTAAGAAGCTTACAAATTCATTTGTCCCAGAACAGAACAATTTTTGAGCATCATTAGGGGCATTTTCCTCAGATTCAGGAAAGTCAGCTCCTTAGAGATTGATCCTGTGCGCAGCCTGGTTCTTTTCTTACACATTCTACTCTGTTTAGGACTTCATGCTCAGTGGACTCCAATATGTTCCATCCTTTAAAAACAGATTCTCCATCTTCTCAAAGTAAACACAGATTATTACATTAGCAGTTTAGTTATGGATAAAGGCCATCCGAGCTATTTCCCCAAAGATCAAGACAATAGTAATGTGAAGACTTTTAACATCTCTAGTAGCATGTTTGAAAGAGGATTAGGTATGCTTGTGTGTGCACAGAGCACTTTTTCTACACGTTTTACAAAGTGCTTTCACAAAATGCTCTTAATTCTTGAATTTCCTGGTATTAACCTTACACAACGTTTAATTAGGCATAGTACTCTCTTAACTGGTTCCTTTCCATAATTCACTTGGCCTAAAAGCTGCTGTCATGTTTTCATATTTCCTCTTGACAGTAAAGGAGAGGCAGCCTTAGACTGCTGGGGACCACAGGCAAAGGCCCATTGCAAGGCTCCCTATAGGCCCCCACAGCACTCATCTGTAGCCCCAGTTCCCTGCTGCCTGTCCTCCTTCTGCAGCCCTGAACCCCCCCCCCCCCAGCTCTCCTCGATCAGCCCTGGCTCCCCACTTGCTGCCCCCTCACCACAGCCCCAGCTCCCTGCCCCCAGCCTCCTCTCCTTCTCCCCAGGCCCAGCTCCAAGCCACTGGCCCCAAGCCCTCCCCCGTGGCCCCAGCTCCATGCCACCACCCCAGGGCCAGCTCCTCCTCCTACTGCCTACCAAGGCATATGCAGCTCTTTGGATAGACAAAGCAGGTGGTGGGGCCCCAGACATGCCCCTGCTTTGCCTACCCCAAAAAGCTGCCTCTCCAGTGAAGGGACAAACACATACACTTTTACCTTTATAAGGATGGCAGAAATCCCCTCATTAAAGATTTACTATTCAAGCCCAACACCTATATAACAGTGGGCACATGGATCTTAAGATATTCCTTCTTTCATTATCTAAGCCTTCAGATTTTCATCTAACACCAAATGCAAAATGCGAAAACTACATTAAAGGAATATTTGGATTGCAAAATGAAGTTCTAAAGTTTGGATGTGCTAAAATTAAGGTTGCTTGTTTCACCTTAACCTTGCCCACTTGCATAGATGTGTTATGATACACAGTTTAATTATATGATAATATACTATTCAGTGCACAAGCACTACTTCTTTTGGAATGCAGGTGAATATAGTAGCTTTTCAATTTTTTTATATCCATCCATCCATCCATCCACCCACCCACCCACATCCACATCCACACACTTTTAACATCTTCACTTATTATACAGACTGAGGCATGGTTCCTTCTGTAAGTTCACCCATCTTCGAAGCATCTGAGGAAGTGGGATTTTCTCCCATGAAAGCTCATGTGAAAAATAAATCTGTTAGTCTCAAAGTGCCACACAACTCCTTGTTGTTTTTTTGATGGTTCCTTCAGTATTCTTCTTCTTATATTAGTCCTGTCTTCACTATAGTGTTAGTTCAACTTAACACTTGAGTTAACTCAGTTCAATCGAGAATGGTCACACTACGAAATGGTACTCAAGCTACACAAAGTGTTTAGATTAGCAGAACAGAGCAATTGTTAGCAGCTCTCAGGTTTAACCCATATCTCCTAAGGGACCAGCTAGCTTGAGGAAAGCACCACTTAACTCAAACTAGAGATTTTCGTACTTGAAGAGGGGTCAGCTTAGGGGGGCAACATACCGAAGACAAGCCCACTGTATGGAAAAATGCTGGGTTTCTCTACCACCCTTGCACATTTCACAAGTACCCTCACAAATTATATTCCACATCTGCACATATATTTAAAATAAAATAAAATATTTCTGCCTGATTTCCTTACATGTTCCTGTGCAGAACCAACAGTTGTTCAAAGAACACGTACTGCCTAAAAATCTCTAATCTATTTGCACACAAGAGAATGTGCAGTACCAATAATATATATTTATTAAAAAGGAAATGCATGTATACAAAATATACTTTGTAAACTCTTACAAATATGCCAAAGCAAAACGCTTTTCTTATATCTCTTCAAGGCACATCAGTAGCCTCGTGTCCCATCCTAATTCTTATTTCTTTTTTAATCACCTCATGCTGAAGAAATGGAGGTTACTCATCTTCGTGCAGTAGCCAAAGTTCCTCGAGATGCATGTCCTCAACATGCTCTACTTGAGGTGGTATGTGCGCCAGCCGCACCTAGGACCAGGTTGATTTCTTTAGCAGTGGTCTCAGAGGCGGGGGAGGAGGCGCTCAGAGTCATTGTAGGTTTTTGTGCCACTGTGACACGCGCACCTCCACTCCCCCACCCTCCCCGCTCTGCTCCTCAGTTCTCTTCTACCACAGAGACCACCAGGTAATCCTTGTCAGTTTCTGAAGTAGAGGGGAGGAGGGCGGGTAGTGGAGCATGTCGAGGACACGCATCTCGAGGAACTTCGGCTACTGCACGAAGGTGAGTAACCTCCATTTCCTCCTTGAGTAGTGTCCTTGACTGCTCCACTTGAGGTGAGTATTTAGCAGTTATGTCCCTAGGAGGTGGGAACTTCGAGACATGAGACAGATGCAGTGTTTAGGACTGCTTGTCCCACTGCCGTGTCCATGCTGAATAATTGCTCTAGAGCGTAGCGTCTAGCAAAAGTTTCCGTTGAAGACCATGTGGCTGCTCTGCAGATATCTAGTACTGGAACCTTCATGAGGAAAGCTACTAAGGATCCTATAGAACTAGTAGCGTGAGAGCATATAGAATCAGGTGGTTTCAGTGTGGATGAACCATAAGTAAGTCTAATACATGAAGATATCCATCACGATACTCTTTGTTTAGAAATAGGTTGTCCTTGGGATCATTCAGCTGTGGAGACGAAGAGTCTAGCTGTTTTCCTGAAGCCTCTAGTCCTCTCCAGGTAAAAGGCAAAAGCCCTTCTTACTTCTAATGTATGTAGAGTTGCTTGTTGTGCAGTGGTATGTGGCTTGGGGCAGAAGACCGAAAGATGTATCGTTTGATTGATGTGGAAGTGAGAAGTGACTTTTGGGAGGAATTTTGGATATGGTTTTAGTGAGACCTTGTCCTTGTAGAAGACTGTATCGGGAGGTCCTGCCATCAGAGCTGCCATTTCGCCTATGTGTCTGATCGACGTGATAGCAATAAGAAAGGCAACCTTCACTGAAAGGTGCAGGAGTGAACAGGTCGCCATAGGCTCAAATGGCAGTTTCATTATTGCCCTGAGCACAATGGTGAGATCCCATGGAGGTGGGGGTAATGTGGTTTGTGGGTAAAGATTTTGTAGACCTGTCATGAACCTCTTAACCGCATAGTGTGAAAAAACGGAGTTATCTTCTACAGGTTCATGGAAAGTGGAAATTGCTGCAAAATAGACCCTGATAGTATTAACTGAAACATTTGACTTTTTCAGATTGAAGAGGTACTCCAGGATACATGGAATGTCAGTAGAGTGTGGAAGGAGGTTGCATTGAGCACACCATGATGCAAAGCAGTGCCACTTGTACAGGTAAGTTGTCCTTGTTGCTGCTTTCCTGCTGTTGAGTAGTACGAGGTTTACGTCCTACGAACACTTATCCTCTAGTTCATTGAGCCATCTAGGTTCCATGCTGTTAGGTGGAGTCTGCGGAGGTAAGTATTTAGTGTGAGACCATTGTTCTGTAAGAGGAGCATTGGCATTAAAGGTAAGGTGACTGGTAGAGCCCTGGATATCCTCGTGAGTAGAGAATACCATGGTTGTCGCAGCCAAGCAGGAGCTATCGATATGACAGTTGCTCTGTCTCGTTGAATCTTGTGGAGAGTACGAGGGATCAACGGTATCGGAGGGAAGGTATAAAGAAGGCCCTTGTCCCACCTGAGGGAAAAAGCATTGCCGCTGGAATCGCCTCCGATACCCACTCGAGAGCAATAATTTCTGCACTTCCTGTTTGTTCGCATGGCAAACAGGTCCATAGTTGGCATCTCCCATTGCTGGAACATCTTCGTTAGTACCCCATCATGAATTTCCCATTCGTGAAGTTGAATGGTGATCCTGCTGAGGACATCTGCTATTGTATTGTCTTTGCCTGGAAGGTGCACTGCAGAGAGATGAATGCCGTTGAAGAGGCACCATCGCCAGAGCCTCATCGCCTCTAGGCAACCTATGTGCGACCTGGTTCCGCCCTGTCGATTTATGTAGTACATGGCAGTCATGTTGTCTGTTTGAATCCTGGCATGCCTTCCCGAGATTAAAGGGAGCAAGTGCTGGCATGTGTATCTGACCGCTCGAAGTTCGAGAAGGTTTATATGAAGACCTCTCTCGAGTGGACCATGTGCCGCGTGCGATATTGTTCTGAAGGTGTGTGCCCCATCCTATGAGGGATGCATCGGTTGGGATCAGAATCTCCAGCTCTTGTGCGATGAATGGTACCCCTTGTCGCATATTGCTCTCGTGTCCACCAGAGGAGAGAGTCCTTGATTATTCAAGGTATGGATAAAAGCCATTTGGGAAATGAGAAACTGTGCCTGGACCGCTTGAGGAACCATAATTGGAAAGGTCTCATGTGGAGTCTGGCGTGCTTGACTAGACAGGTGGTAGCTGCCATATGGCTGAGAATCTGCATACAGGAATGTATCGAGGTTGCCATCGCCGCTTGAGTAGTGAGAATGAGATGTTTTATAGTGGTAAATCTTTTGAGTGGGAGAAAAGCTGTCGCTGTTGGTGAACGGATTTGAGCACCTATGATGTGTATTTCTTGTTGTGGCTGTAACGAGGATTTTTTGTAATTTATCCTGAGACCTAGTTCTATGAATAGGCTGATGGTTGTGTTTGTCGCCTGTAATGCATCCGATTTTGTGGGAGTGGTTATCAGAAAGTCATCTAAGTATGGGAAGATCGAAATGCCCCTCCTGTGAAGAAAGGCGATTACGGGCACCATAAGTTTCGAGAATACATGTGGTGCCGTACAGAGTCCGAATGGGAGGACCATGTATTGGTAATGATTGTCTAGAAATGAGAATCTTAGGAATCTTCAATGAGCTGGATGTATGGGTACGTGGAAGTATGCATCTGTTAAGTCAAGGGAAGCCATCCATTCTGTGAGACGCAGCGAGGAAATTATGGTGTTTATCGTGACTATCTTGAATCTCTTGGTTTGCACGTGTTTGTTCAGTTTGCGCAGATCTAAGATTGGTCTCCATCCTCCAGTTTATTTCTTGGTGAGAAAGTACCTGGAGTAAAACCCCTTGCCCCAACGTTTGTTTGGGACCAGTTCTATGGCCCTGATCCATAGGAGATTTTGTACCTCCTCCAATAGGAGTTGTACATGATGTGGGTCCCTGAAAAGGGCGGGGAGGGGTGTTGGGAAGAAGGGTATGCTGTAAATGGTATGGTGTAACCCTTCTGAATGATCTTTAAGACCCATTTGTCCAATGTTATAGCTGCCCATTGGTGGCAGAAAGGGCATAGTCTGTGCTTGAAAACCAGAGGTTGTAATGAAGATTGGTGTTTGGCTGCAAGGAGGTGGACTGGCAGTCCCTTGACCTGCCCATGAAAAGTGTTGTTTACTATTGGATGCCTGCATGTTCCGAGAAGACTGGATGTTTTGTCTTCTACGGTTTGGCTGGCGAGACCTATTGCAAGTGGTCTCCATTCTCCTGTTATATTGATGTTGTGGGTACCTGCTGTTAAAATTACACTGTTTGTATGGTTTCTTGTTAGAGTATGGAGTATATATGCCAAGAGTTCTAAGTGCGGCTCTTGAGTCCTTAAGGTTATGCATGACCTCATTGGTCTTCTCTGTGAAGAGGTTCTCTTTGTCGAAGGGGAGATCCTCAATAGTTGTCTACATTGCCTTCGGTAAATCTGCAGCGTGGAGCCACAAAGCCCGTCTCATGACTATTGCAGTGCCCAGAGATCTAGCTGCCACATCCACGGAATCCAAGGCTGCCTGGAGTGCTGTCCTGGCAATGAGCTGGCCCTCTGAAATGAGCTTTGTGAATTGTTCATGGTGATCCTGTGGAATGTATTTCGTAAATTCTGAAATTTTGGTATATATCTCATGGTCGTAGTTAGACAATAGAGCTGTGTAATTGGAAATTCTCAGTTGTAGAGCAGCAGATGTGTATACTTTCTTTCCCAGGGTGTCAAGTTTCTTATCGTCCTTGGCACATGGGTTATTTCTGGTATATGACGTTTTGTTTCTTTCGTTAGCAGCCTCCACAACTAATGAGTTTGGCTGTGGATGCACGAATAGAAATTCATTTCCTTTGGGGATAATAAAATATTTTTTATCTACTTTTTTGTTGGAAGGGGCAGCAGACGCTGGGGTCGCCCATATGTCGTCTGCTGGCTCCATTATTCCTTCGTCCATTGGCAGAGCTAGCTTGTTTGACCCTGATGTTTGAAGGATTCTGTATAATTTATGTTTATTCGTAGGACTGTCATGGAGGGAAATGTCCATGTTGTCAGCTGCTCATATGAAGAGATCCCAAAAACATTTAAGGTCGTCATTCTTTGGGTGCATGATGTCAACTGAGGTCTCTAAGTCCCTCTGTGGGTCTTTGAGGGTATCAGTAGAGGTAAGTAAATTCTGTTGTTGTGTGATGTTTGGCATTGTCTGTAGGATGTTTGCCCCCTGTATACCAGTATTAGTTATAGGCTGAAATGGGGGGTAGCCTATCCATGCTGTGAAATATGGTGGTAACATCTGGGGTGGTGGTTGACAGAACCACGGGTATGGCCATGGATATGTGAAGGCCATGTTAGTCGTGGAAGCCTGTAAACTTTGACTGTTATGTGGCTCAGGAGAGTTTGAGACTGAGGACGCAGTAGAATCAGTGTGGGCTGACAGCTGTGATAATGGAGACAGACAGCTGTCAGATGAATCCGTTTGAAACAGTGGAGAAATTGGTGAGAAATGTACTTGAAGGTCCTCCGCTGTTTCTAGGTTTTTTTCTGTGTTTTTTGCCCCTGTGCTCGTGGGGGGGGGTTAACATTGTTTGATGTCCCCTGTTGTGTGGAGATAGGTGCAGAGGTGTCAGTTGGTTGCACCATCTGCTGTATGGGATTCGTTATTTACATCGGTGCCGGGGGGGGGGGGGGAATACGGTGCTGCCCCTGGTGCCAGGATGGGTGCCTGGCTCGGTCCTGGGACCAGTGTTGGTGTCGGCGCTGAAGACAGCAGCAGCGCTGACAGAGGCAGCAATCCCACTGCCGCCGAGATTGCCAGCGCTGAGGCATTAAGTGTGGCTTTTGGCGCGGAGTCATGCTCCCCATGTTGTTTTCTGGAGCAGCGCGGCGCAGCTGTTTTTGAGGCACCCGAGGGACTGGCAAGCCTCAGGGTATCCTCTTTATTGTGGCTCTCCCTGGACTTTTTTGATGGCACAGGGATGAATCAGCTGATCTCCTTTTGTACGCTCCCTTAGTGTGAGGAGAGGCACCAGGGTCAGATGAGGGACATAAGGATCCCTCTAACAGCAGCAGCTTGAGCTTCCTCTCTGTCTTTTAATGTCCTTTTTGTTAGGTTTCGGCAATGTTGGCATTTATGTGATCAGTGGTCTTCTCCTAGGCATTTTATACATGCCTGGTGACCATCCGATGCAGGCATTGCCTCTCTGCATGAAACACAGCACTTAAAACCTGAGGAACTAGGCATCACGCTGTGCTGTCTCCTTTCGGTTTTGTATTATTTATTATTATTACTATTATTTCTTCTTCTTTTTTCTTTTCCTTCTAATTCTCTTTCTCTCTTCCTTTTAGGTTCAGTTCTGTATCATTACAGAGCAGCCACCGCGAAGCCTGTCCTAGGGCTTGGGCGGTAGAAGAGAACTGAGGAGCGGAGCGGGGAGGGCGGGGGAGTGGACACACATGCGTCATGGTGGCATGAAAACTGACAATGACTCTGAGTGCCTCCTCCCCCACCTCTGAGACCACTGCTAAAGAAATCAACCCGGTCCTAGGTGCAGCTGGCGCACACACCACCCCAAGTGGAGCAGTCGAGGACACTGCTCGAGGAGGAATTGTATTTTTTTTTAAAGGGGGGGGGGGGAGTCAAAGAGTTTCATAACAGCAAAAGTGTACTTCATTCTTGAAAACAGCTGAACCATTTCTGCTCAGGCCTTCAGAATAAAAGCTTAACACAACCTATTCCAATTCTGCATGCTAGAACTAAGAACAAATATCGCTGTAGTGGCCTGGCCCCATGTCCCTGGCTGGGGATAGATCTGGCTGCTGCTGCTCTAGCAGGCCCAGCCCCATGGCCCCAGCTCTGGCCAATCAATGGCCTGGTCCCACAGACACCTGGATCCATTGTTGACCTCAGCCAAGGATGTAGGGCTGGGCTGCTCTAGCCGCAGCAGCTGGACCCAATTCCGAATAGGGTCACGTGGCCAGAGTGCTGCAGTGGCCTGGCCCCACAGCCCTGGAACTGGGGGGGCATGTGGCCCCTCTGCCCATCACCAGCGATGCCTCTGAGTACAAAGAGTAATCATTTAAATTTACAAATTTGTCATGGAAAATTATGCAAAAATAATGGAATAGTCATGGTGAAAATGAAAAAAGTCATAGTATGACCACAGCCACAAAAATGTGTGGCTATGTTCACATGTAGATGCCTATTTTGAAATAAGTTATTTCAAAAAAAGCTAATTCGAAATAAAATCCTTAATTCAATTTAACTTAAATTGAATTAAGGAAAAACACCAAATCGAAATAGCAAGTCCAGACACAGGACTTGCTATTTCGATTCAGGAGAGGGGCACCATGGGAGGGGTGTACTGCAGCTTCCGCTGCCAGCTTCGCTTTCAGCCCGGCTTGCCAGCAGCGGGGGTGGGGGAGGAGGGTGCAGGTGCAGAGCCAGCTTCACCCGCTGACCCCGCTTGCCGGGCAACAGGGGGGCAGCGGATGTGGAGATGGCTTTGCCCATTGCCCCCGCTTGCCGGCAGCGGGGGCAGCAGGTGAAGCCAGGTCCACCCCCGCCGCCCCCCGTGCTGCTGGCAAGCAGGGGCAGTGGGTGAAGCCGTCTGCGGGATTGGCCATGGCCCCTGGCTAGGGGCAGTGGGCGAAGCCAGCTCCTGCCGGCAAGCCAGGACAGCAGGCAAAGCCCACTTGGGGACCCGCCATTCCCCTGCATCTCCCCTCAGCACCCCGGCCAGGGTGCTGAGGGGGGCTGGGACTTCCTCCCAGGGGGTCATGCACCTGGAAGGAAAGTCATTTGTTATATCGATATGTGGGGCATATCGATATAAAAGAACCAGATGTGGTTATTTTAAAACCACAGTTTTGAAATAAACCTCATTCTGATATATAACGAGGTTTTATTATATCAAAATGATTTTCCTTATTTTGAAATAAGGGAGCTCCTTATTTCGAAATAAGGAAACATCATCTAAGCATAAGCTTTTTTAAATCAAAATAATGAGTGTTATTTCGATTTAAAAGCCTTGTGTGGCCATAGCCTGTGATTTTAACGATAAAGTATTATAAAATGTAAGATTTACGTTGTCTGGTTGGCCTCAGGTACCCCTCACAACCAGTGGCAACACTCACCCAGGGGACTCTCCTTCCTGCTGGCCCTGCAGCCGAATGTTGCCTCCTGAGCTCTAGTGCTTGAAGAGTCCTGATTCTATGTATTCTGGGAGGCCCAGCATACATAGAAGTGGAAAGTCACAGTGTAGAAGCTGGAAAGGACACATTTCAGAAGTCAGGAAAGTCACAGGAGATCACTGGAAAGCATAGTTTCCGTAAGCTCCATGACTTAAACCTGGCTTGTCCAACCTACAGCCCACGGGCCAAACTCTGGCCCATCAAGGGCTGTTATCCTACCCACAGCACTGTGTAGGGGCTGGGGCCAGCCAGGGCATTTTTAAAAGTCCCACCCTGCAGCACGGCTGACCACATAGCTCAAGGCAGAATAGCTGACTGGGTTCTGGCCATTGGAGCTCTAGCCAGGTGAGGAGGGGGAGTAGCAGAGGAGATCAGGATGCCCCAGGTGTGGAGCTGGCAGGGCAAGAGGGTTGAGAGGGGAAGAAAAATGATTGGGAATGGGACCAAGGGAAGGTGAAGGGGGCTAGAAAGAGGAGGAAAGTGATTGGAAGCAGGAGAGGTGCAGAATCAGCAGGGGAAAGGGGCTGGAAGGGGAGCAAGAAAGATGATCGGACAGGGGAGGGAGAGGAGGGAATTGAAAGGGGTCTGGGAAGGGAAGTGGAAGATGATTGGGACCAGGGTCGGTGCTGAGCTGGGAAAGGAGGAGAGGGGAAGGGGGCAGGTGTTTGGGTTCAGGGGAGATGCAGAGCCTGGAGACAGAAGGGGGACTGAGAAGGGGGACAGTGCCAGGAGGGCCAGCAGGGGAAGGGGGATGGGAGAGAGGAAGATGATTAGGACTGGTGAGGTGTGAAGCTGGGAAGGAGAGGAGGGATCAGGATTGTGTATGGAGCTAGGAAGGGAAAGGGGATGGGACTAGGGGAGGTGGGGAGCCGGGAAGGAAGGGGAAAGAAGCTGGGAGGGAGGAAGGTGATTAGGACTAAAGGAGGTGTGAGGCGGGGGGGGGGGGGAGAGTGATCACGAACTGGCCAGGTGTGGGGCTGCCAGGGGGACAGGACTAGGAAAGGAGGAAGGTGATTGGGATCAAGGGAAAGGGAGCCAGGAAAAGGAGGTAGTGGGGGGATGCCAGCTGGCCAAACTGCTCCCCATGCTCCTTTGCCACCTTTGCTGCTTGAAGGGGCATTTGATTTATTGTCTCCTCATTCTGTCCCTCTGCATCCCCGGGCCCTGTAACTGTCTCACCTGATCCTTCCCAGCCCACTTCCTCCTGTCTTTCTCCCCACTTTACCTAGTCCTCTGCCCGACTGATATGTCTACTTCATGATCCCCTATCATTCCATCTTTCACATACCATTTTGCACTCGTCTTGCCCTCTGCCCTCTAATAACCACTTATTTTTAGAGATGTAAACTGGATTAATTCCTTCTGAGAAAAAATGGAAGGCAAGGATGATCTTAGTTACATGTACCCTAAACTTTCTCCTGGACAGGCTGTAGAGAAACTCATCCATCATAATTCAGGGCAGATTCTGGTCTCCATCTATTGAGTTCCATGGAAGATGGTAAATTTGTGGGGAAAGAGTTATTTATTAATTTATCTGACATACAAGATTTTATGCATCAGTCCCGATGAAGACACACTGAGTGATAAAGATTAAGGGCAAGATATTATCCGTAATGCTAAATATTTATTTTCTAAAACTACCCACTGCACTAGATCTACTCAAAATTCATTACTTTACCAATTGTATAGCTAATAGTGGGTTTTTTGGGTGTTTGTTTTTTTTCAGTAAAAAAGGGTTATCAGTGACCTAAAAGACTAATGGCCAAAGAAAATTTTCTCCCAAATATCAATTTTAAATACTTCATATTAAAAATATATGAAAAGAAACCAAAGAAGTACAACATAGAAAATTCCAGGGGCATAATAAACTAACACTATGTGAAATTTCACATAGAAAGACCATCTATAAGGAGGAGAAGCAAAAATTTATGCTCCATTTTAAGATTACATCAGAATACACACAGAGTGCCACAACTGCTGCTTCTATAATGTGCTTTAAACTACCTGTATTGTTTGAAAATGGTTGAAACATAGTCATGTGAAACTTGAGAACTACTAATAAAAATCTACAGCACTAAAAAAACTGTTGAGATTAATTTTAAATGAAGAGCATCCTAGAATCCTGTTTTTACTATGCCGCTGATGGTAGCAAAGACAGAGCTTCATAAAAAGAAGTGGGAAAATGGCTATTCTTATTGCAGCGACAACTCACCATACACTGCAGCTCTGACAAAAACAGTCCCTATGCAAGAAGCCCTTTTAGTAAACCTATGGTCCATGACAAAAACACAGCAAGTACCAACTCTTGATATGCCACATCAAAAAGATACCAAGTGACCGTACATGACACCCCCAAAAAATCCGTTCTTCCATTCATGAGAAAACAGGCATTTACCAAATTCCTGATTTATTAAGCAAAATCAATAAAACTGTGGCAAAACACTAGAAGTATTTCAGTAGGAATGACTTGAAAATTGTTACTGTTGCCCTTTACCTGAGAGTAAAAACTGCTAATGCTGGCACCAAAAAAGGAAGCTGTTTGGCTCTTCTTGCTCATCCTTCCCTAGCAGACAGAGATGTTCTTTAGAGACCATATTATATAGGATAAGAAAACAGACTTCTGCTTTCACTTTAAGGGGAAAAACTGACCTCTGGAATAAAAAAGGCACAATGGGCCACTGAAAGCATGACAAGAATACTTTCACTGTGTGGTCTGAGGCTTTATATCCCATGTTTAGATACTTTGTGAACTGGGCAAGTCATTAATATAGCACTACACACTTCAACACTACCCAATATTTTATTTACACAAACCAAGGACCCTACTCTCTGTCTCACAGAGTGATTTTTGAACTACTCCACAACTCCTCAACTCTTAGAATACTATTGCAAGTGTAAGGGTTGCAAGTGTTTTGGAGGATAGAATCACAATTCAAAATGATTTGGACAAACTGGTGAAATGGTCTGAGGTAAACAATGAAACTCAATAAAGACAAGTGCAAAGTGCTCTGCTTAGGAAATAACAATCCATTGCACACATACAAAATGGGCAATGATTGCCTAGGAAGGAGTACTGTGGAAAGGGATCTTGGGTGTCATAGTGGCCCACAAGCTAAATACTGTATGAGTCAACAGTGCAACACTGTTGCAAAAAAACCACACACCATTCTGGGATGTATTAACAGAAGTGTTTCAGACAGACAGGAGAAGCAATTTTTCTGCTCTGCTCCACCCTGATTAGGCCTCAAGTGGAGCATTGTGTCCAGTTCCGGGTGCCTCATTTCAGGAAAGATGTGGACAAATTAGACAAATTCCAGAGAAGAGCAATACAAATGATTAGAGGTCTGGAACACTTACCATATGAGGAAAGACTGAAAGAGCTGGGTTTGCTTAATCTAGAAAAGAGGAGACTGAGAGGGGACATGACAACAGTTTTCATGTACCTAAGAGGTTGTCAAGGGGAGGAGGAAGAAAAACCATTCTCCTTAACTGTCGATGATAGGACAAGAAGCAAGGGGCTTAAATTACAGCGAGGGAGGTTTAGGTTGTACATTAGGAAAAAATTCCTAATTGTCAGGGTGATTAACCACTGGAATAAGTTGCCAAGGTAGGTTGGGGAATCTCCATTACTGGAAGTTTTTAAGAGCAAGTTAGACAAGCACCTGTCAGGGACGGTTTAAGAGAGTACTTGGTCCTGCCATGAGTGCAGGGGACTGGACTTGGTGACCTCTCATAGTCCCTTCCAGTTTCTAGAATTCTATGATTACTTTGCCTAGCTGCACCTCCTAATAATTGCCCAGAAACCTATTCCACCACACACTGAATGCAATATTGTGAACCTTTTTACAGTGGTAAATTGAAGAGTGATTCTAATAGCAACACACAGAAGGTGCTGCACTGTTTTTGTTCTCAAGGGGAGCCTGCCACTCCCCATTTTGAATGTTCATTATCATCTTTCATACCCGCCTGATAAATTTATTAAAAACACCATCTGGTTGGGACTCTGCTTTGTGCTGTATTTTCAGTCTTTCAGCTCTCTTCCTTTTCCCGCTGGAATTCCTGCTTCAATTTGTGTCACTTTGTTTACAAAAATGCACTGCCAAAACCAACAGTCTTGTTTCTATCTATTTCTGTTTTTCTTTTTCTATGCTTTAGCTATCCAACTATTACAGTAACCCAAGCTGCAAGAGAAAGCAAAAAAGGAATGACTACATGGAGGGGAATTACTTTTTCGCCTTCTGTGTACATAGCAATTTTGCTCTAACAAATTTAATTTGCTGTTCCGGAATGCAAAGAATGTATGTTAACAAAGTGTGCACATTCCGTAAGCAAACAAAGTAAAAAAAAATGACTGAGGCAGTGAGTAGCAGGAAGAAAATATTTATCTAAAAATGATTTTACTGTTTCCCATTCTTTTGCTGCATCATGGAGTGGCCAACAGCTTGCCAGGATATTTAATTCTGGTACAATAAATTTTTTAAAGGAAGTATTATTTCCAGGACATGACCTGAGGGCCAACTATATTTAAAGATAACTCTGACATGTTATTTAACTCCCTTCCACCTATGAAATAAAGTGGTGGAGAAAAATGTCAGTCAGATACATATATTTTTCTCTTCTTTTTTATTGAGCATTTTTTTTAATAACTGTTTTTAACACCCAGTGTTTTCTGTAGGAAAAACTGGCCCTTAAGGTACAATTCTACTCTGAAAAGTGACTTTGTGAAAGTAACACTATGGATTTCCATATTTATATCTCAGTGACTTCAATATCTGAGACTAGAGATGGGTTCTTTTCATATCACGCATCACCATCAGTAGTAAATAATCTGTTCTGATCAAATTCTGCCCTCACTGAAATCAGTGCAACTTCACTGCCTTCAACTACCTAGCATGGGTGTAAATGATTAGTAATTAACAATTTTTGCTGATGAACAAAAAGGAATAGACAGAATTCAGCTGCTTTTCACAGCTCTCAGAGCTAACAGGAGTAATAAAAACAATGTAAGTAATAAAACAAGTAGATATGACTCTGATATACAAAGAAAGCAGATACAGTAAGAACGTACCATTTTTATATAATTTATTTTCATAAGAGAGCTCACTTTAAGATACCAAAGTCCTTATCTCTTGGATGTGTTTCTGATGAGATCTAGGGTTTCCTTTCAACTGAACAATCAGGGAGGTTCTGAGCTAAAAAGTGAGCTTACCAGAACAGATCAATCAGATTCTAGGGAGCTGTGCTAATAAGATTCGTCAGGAAGGTCCACAAATGTCAGCAGTGGCTTTCTAAGACAATATCTAATACATTTAAACATATTGCAGAGCTACTATTTCAGTTAAAAGAACTGTATGACTATTTCTCCACAGACTGTAACAACAACAATCAATATACAATCACACCAGAGGAAAGGTTTTTATTTTTGGTTTTGTTTTTTTTTTAAATGTGAAGTGACTATTCCCTCTCCTTTTATTGCTTGTCAAAGTGCTCATTTACCTTCTCTCTTTTCAATGCCAAAATAGTATCTTCTCTTTATTCAGCATATATGCCAGTAGGCTAAAATTTCCTCACTGGCAAGCAACAGATGCCAACACTTAGTGCTGAGGACAAAGAAGAGAACAGTCAGGAAATAGGGACTGCTAATTCTGTGACTAGTTTTGCTCGAGTAAAAAAAAAATAAATTGGGCTAAACTGTTTTCTTTTTCTACATGGTAAACAAAGGGGTTTACGACCTGTATTTTGAATGGAGACTAACTGAACATCCCTTGTTCGTTTATTAAAGAATAAATACTAAGTATCCAGACTGGAAATTTAACTAATGCATGAAAAACTGTCATCCATGTCTTCCTGGATTCCCATATACAAGGTTTTATACACATCTTTTGCACCTGGTCCCTATTAAGATCACAAACACCTTACAGAAGGCTCTGCCTGATGCATTTGTCTAGCGTGTAGGACAATGGGGCCTTGTTGAGAGCTCCTATGTAAGCCCTTGTTGCAATATCATAGTATATAAGAATTTAACATACAGTGGGGACCCATTAACACGCGACCGGTTAGCGTGCAGATCCGCTTAACGCGCGCTCCGGTCACGTCCCCCAAAGGCAGCAAGTTAATGCGCGGGACTCAGTAATGCGCACTGCTTAGAACCGGAAGTTGGCCGGGGCAGGAAATACATGGAGCCAACCTTAGTAGTGCTGTCTTTTTCTTTTCATGGGCATTGTGGAAAAATGTGTAACGCTTGATCTCATTGTCACAGAACATGGAGTGAGCCTTAGTAGCGCTGCCACCTTCTTTTCACGGGCATTGTGGAAAAACGTGTAATGCTTGATCTCATTGTCACAGATTGTTCACTATTTTCAATTAGTGTAATTAAGTGTAAAAGACACTTTAGTTTAGGCTTTAGTTCATTACATGCAATATCGTAGATACAGTATTTTAGTGAAGGCTTTAATTCATTATGTGTAATAGATATTTTAGTATAGTGTAGGCTTTAGTTCATAAAGTCCAATAGATGCAGTCTTTTAGTATAGTACACTACAATATAGGCTTTAGGGTTCATTAAGTGCAATAGATACAGTATTTTAATATAGGCTTTAGTTCATAATGGGAGGAAACAAGTGTCAGCGTTCATACACCGTTGAAGAAAATTTAGCAGCTATAGATTGGATACATAATGGTGAAACCCAAGCCAAAATTTCTAGAGCTCTAGGGATTGCTGAATCAACACTACGAGGTTGGATAAAAAATTAAACAAAGCTGCGCAGTTTTGTACAACAAGTAGATTCTCAAGTTGGCCTGGGGCGAAAACATGTGCGTTATTCAGCAAAGCCTGCTACAGACAAAGCGTTGCGCACATAGTTTGCCCAAGAAAGCGCTAAGGGAACGCCACTAAGTGGCCCAGTTCTCCAAGCCCAGGCAAGTAAATTTGGAACTTTAATGGTTGACGAAACGTATCAAGCTAGCAAAGGCTTTATAAACTGGCTTAAAAGTTGCCACAGTATTTTGCAAGTTAGCATTTCTGGAGAGAGCCGATCAGCTGATGAAACTGCTGCTAATGAGTGTCCTGCCAAATTTAAAAAGTATAATAGAAACTTAGCGATGAACAAATATACAACTGTGATGAAACAGCTTTATTTACAAAGCTTTTGCCAGACAAAACTTTAGCTTTAAAATATGAAACCCAAAAAACAGCAGGCTTTAAAAAAAATAAAAGACAGGATTCACCCTTCTATTTTGTACAAACAAGACAGGCAGTCACAAGCTCAAACCACTTCTTGTTGGTCAGTTCAGCAACCCTCGATGTTTTAAGCACCTTAACAAAGCCAAGCTGCCTGCCATATACACCAGTAGTAAAAATGCTTGGATGACTAGGAGCATTTTTGAAGAATGGTTGCGCAACTCTTTTATTCCACCTGTTTGTAAACATCTCCGCAAGAAAAAACTCGAACCTAAAGCACTGTTGCTACTTGACAATTGTCCAGCCCATCCTCCTTCCAAATTATTGGTGTCAAATGATGGACAAATCCGTGTGCTATATCTCCCATTCAACACAACATCAAAAATCCAACCTCTGGACCAAGGCATTATTCAAAATTTTAAAAGCAATTATATCAGTGAGTAGGTCTCAGAAATGATTTCATGTGAGTCTCAAGCGTTTCTGAACTCCTAAAAGACTTAAACATAAAAGAAATAATTTATTTGGTGAAAAAAGCTTGGGATGGTGTAAAACAAGTCTATTGAAAACTGCTGGATGAAGGCGCTCAGGCCAGCTTTTCCTGTCAAAGGTTCTGCCTCTGAAAACCCAAACCATAGTGATTCAGAATTGGAATTTGAAGGGTTTACAGAAGACGACATCCTGCTAACAAAAACACAAATAAAAAAAGACAAAGCTAAATTTCTTTTTCAATTACTTAGAGAATTCTACTTAGACATCTCCTGAGTTCATAAAATGAGTGGCTAGAACTAGATAAAAATGGCACAACTACAGGTGAGCTGACACAGAAGAAGAAATAATCACAGGTTGTGAGGCTGTGTCTGACCATGAAAGTGATGAGGAACGGTTACAGGAAGGAGGAGTAGATGACGAAGAGGAGAATTATGTTGAAAAAGCCAAAATTTCCCATTCAGAAGTGCTAAATGCTGCCGAAACGCCTGCACGATATATGGAGGAGCAAGATGCAGAGAATATCCAAATTTTACACCTACGCGGGATGATCGATTTTGTGAAGAAAAAGAAATCCAAGCATGGGAAACAGCAGAAAATATCATCATACTTCATAAAAATTCCATCCCAGCAAGATGAACCTGTGGACTGAATAAGCTTTATATAAGCACACTACTTGTATTATGAACTCTATGGACTCAATGTGGAATCATGTACTGTACGTACTCTATGTAATACAGTATGTTGTCTATGGCAATACAGTACTGTACTATAAATATTCAAAATGGATTCACTCTATTAGTATTTTTGCACATTGATATGTACAGTATTTATTTTCATCACTGTTTTCATGGTTAAATAGATATGAATTCTTAAATTTGTTTAAACAATTTATGTTTTCATGATTTCTGTGTATTTTTGCATATTTTTTTAAAATCAGATCATTAATTAAAACTTGTATTTTTAATTTCACTAAACAGAATCCATTTTTAGTAGTGTTGTAGCCCATGTCAAGATACAGCAACTCTACTGTGTGTACATTTGTTTCAAAAATACTGTACTGCACTGTAATTTAGAACATTTCACTGTGGTCCTGTTCAATGCTCCCTCTAAGCTGATGATGCAGCTGGTTCTCCGACTGCCACTGGGCCCCTTCCCTGCTGCCTGTCAGCTCCCTCAGTGCATCCAACAACTTGCTCGGCTGCATCGTCATCTTAGCAGAAACACTGCTCCTTCCCCACCCGCTTCCTGAAGTCCTGGGCGCTTTACCACCTGACTCCCTCCCACTCTTTGCCCTGCTCCCCACTCCAATGCCCTACAGCCCCCCTTCCTCCCAGAGCCGTAACTAGGCCCGCATGAAGGGGGCAAAGCCCCCAGTGGGGAATTTTAGAGGGCAGAGGGAATGGATCCAGCTTTCCGCAGCAGCTGGGGATGGATCCGGATCCATACCCAGCTGCCACGGGGAGCCAGATCCGTCCCGAGCCCCCTAAAATTCCACTGGCAGCAATCCAGATCTCCCCCCCTCCCTGCGACATGGTGGTGGCAGCAGAAGCTTCCCAGCTTGTCTCATGGCAGCAGGGGGAGGATCCAGATTCCCCCAGCCTGCTGGTGGTGGTGGAAAGCTTCTGCCACCACTAGGCCTCCCAGATACCAAAGCCTGGAAAGGAGGACAGAGGAGTACAAAAAGGAGGACTTTGAAGGACACATGGAGAAAATGTGGTGTTAATGTACAGTAATGTTATTCTGTTTTCAGGGGGCCCTGGAATGCTTTCCCCTAAAAGTAAGGTATTCTGTGGCATTCCGGCATTCTTTAACCCCCTTAAGTAAAAGGCCAGACAAAATCATGTCTTTTTAAAATGCCTGCTGGATGGAGGATGTGAAAATAAAAAGGAGAACATGTCCTCCTTTTCCTTGACATCTGGTAACCTCAGCCACAGCCAGCAGGCTGAGGGGATCTGGATGCATTCCCAGCTGCTTTTGGACAAGCTGGGAAGTTTCTGCTGCGGGTTCCATCTGGACCTGTTCCCCACCCCCGCGGCTTGTCGGTGCGGCAGAAGATGGGGACGGATCCAGATCCCTGCAGCCTGCCAGTGGTGGCAGAAGCTTTGCACCACTGCCGGCAGGCCGGGGTGTGTGTGTGGGGAGTCTGGATGCATCCCCAGCTGCCAGGACAAGTGGAGGAGCTTCCGCCGCACCAGCAAGCCACGGGGGGGGGGGGGGGGATCCAAATGGCCCCCGCGGTGGAAACTTCCCAGCTCATCCAGAAGCAGCTGGGGACACATCCAGATCCCTGCTGCTCCCTCCAGCCTGGGCTGCCTAGGGTCCCTTGGTGCTGGCTCTGTGCTGCCAGCACTGATTTGTGCGGGGGCCAGTGGTTTCTCCTGTGTGCGCATGCACAGAACTTGGGGGAGCCTTGGTCCTATTTCTGCACAGTCTGCTTAACACGCGGGCACCGTGGTTCCCCCGATGCCATCATGTTAACGGGTCCCCACTGTAGTTATTTTTATTTGATGCTAATTTATAGTGTTGCATTACAGTATGTCAAAACTGCTGTGGGGATAGCTTTTTTGTTACTTAACCTCTTTTTCACTGTAAGCAGAAGGGCTACAATGCATTTTATACAAAACAATATAGTTGTTTAGATGTTTCTTGTGTTGAATTTTGTAGATTGTGTTAAGGTAGATATAGGATAAAAATCAAGGAGTCTTGTAGCACTTAGAGACTAACAGATTTCTTTTCAAGACTTCATTGAGAACCAGATGAACTCGAATTAATATGCAAATTAAATTCTGTGAAAGCAGGATTGAATTGAGGCTATGGGTTCTTTTCCCATTACAAAAGGTAATTTGACTTCAGGCTTCTCAGGGTTTGAACCTAACAACTGCTCTGATTTGCTGTTACAGTATGAACTGATCCTATGTTTTACACCCTCTTGCATTTATTTTCATTCTATTCTGTAAGTTCACCCATCTTCGAAGCATCTGATGAAGTGGGATTTTCTCCCACGAAAGCTCATGCGAAAAATAAATCTGTTAGTCTTTAAGTGCCACACGACTCCTTGTTTTTTTTTTTTGCTGGACTAGACTAACACGGCTATCCCTTTGGAAACTGACAAGATATAGGATGGCCAGTGGCTTTTGCAACTAAATGCTGGTGGGGAGGAATGGAGAGAAAACTCTGATAGCAGTCCCTGGAGGAATTCTGCTTAAAGGGTGTTTGGCAGATAGAATGTAGCCAGGGCTCTGTGGAAACACTCTCAGGAACCACAACAACTTTAAGTGTGTGCAGTTTTTATTCCCACCTGCTCCCACCCACACCCACTTACTTTTAAGTAACAGCAGGTGAAGAAGAGGCCAACGCAGGGGGTGCTGTCCACATTGCACCCAGCTATACCCTGTTGAGGGTGTCGTGCCAGGCTACCCTTCCTCTCTTTGCAGTCAAGAAATGTAAACACCCACATTCTAGCTACTTCTGAATGAATTTAAGTCATTTTAGCATCAAACAACTTGATGTGCTTCCTAAAGTGCAGCTGAAACCCACATTGCTATCACACACACAAGTGTTCCCAAGAATGCACAGATGTTGCAACCACAATTTAAACTATACTTGCTTTAAGCAAAGTTCAGCATAGTGTGGTCCTCAACTATGCCAGTCTTCACTGCGCAATGGCAGTGTGGTAAAGACTGATAGTGTATGAGCTGCAAGGAATCTGAGTAATAAAATGGAGGAACTAGAATAAAATGAACAAGGAGTCCTGGGGCACTTAAAGACTAACAATTTATTTATTGCATGAGTTTTTGTGGGAGAAAAACCCCATTTTGTCAGATGCTTGAAGATGGAAAGGTATGTGCTGTGCAGGAAAGACAGAAAGAAAGGTAAAGTGGTGCAATAATATTGCCTATTAATGATGAGGAAGACTGTACAGAAATTAGAAGTGATGGACTGGATAAAACAGAGTCAAACTCACTTCGGGGAAGAAAGCTATCAGAGGCTCTCCTTGGCTAGTGTTTGAGGTATTCCACAGACCTCCCAGATCTGATCTGCATGGAAACTTTCAATGAAATGATTATTATTGGAAAACACGTGATTAAATGAGGCTTTAATTTCCCAGATATACATTGGAGGACAAGGGCTACTAATAATAGTAGGGCCCAGAATTTCCTGGGCATGATAGCTGACAGATTTTTTTCACCAAACGGTTACCCAACCAAGAAGCAATGATGCCTTTTACATTTGTTAACAGTGAATTGTGGGAACCTCACAGATGAACTGGCTGTTGGGGACAATCCTTGGTTGGTTTGATCATGAGCTAATTCAGTTTAAACTAAATGAAAAGAAAACAGAAATAGGTTAGCAACAAGGGCCCTTGATTTTAAAAGGGCAAACTTCAAAAAATTAAGGAATTAGTTAATGAACTGGAATGGACTGAAGAACACATGCCTCTGAATGTGGAGAAGAGTTGGAACAACTTTAAGTCAAAGCTACAGAACCTATCTGAAGTATGAATCCAAACCAAGGTGGAAAATGCAGAGGCAATGGTTACAGACCAAACTGGATGAACAATCATTTAACAGGTTATTAAGAAAAGGTAAGACTTAAAAGGTATGGAAGATACAATGGATCAGTAAGGAAAGGTACCTCTTGGAGGTCAGAAGCTGTATGGAAAAAGTGAAAACAGCCATAGCAAAGCACAGTTGAACCTTGCAAAGGAAATTAAAACCAAGTAAAGGATTCTATAGCCATATAAATAAAGGAAAACAAGGAAAGAAGAAACACTGAGAATAGGTTGGAGATTAAAAATAATCTAGACATGACCTAATTCCTAAAACAAATACTTTGTCCCAGTTTTTAATAAGTGTAATGAGGAGTTTAGGGGTAGTGGCAGGGTAGTTAATGGAAATGATGATATAGAAGCAGAAATTACCACATCCAAAATCAAAGTCAAATAGCAAAATAGGACTAAATCAAGGGCTGCATATAATCTCCATCCAAGACTATTAGAGGAACTGGGAAATCAAACAGCAAGTACAAGAGCAAGAATTTTTAATGAATTAATAAACTCAGAGAGGTACTTTCCTGCAACATAATCACCATCAAGCCATGGCACATTTTTGTGTCACATTGGTTTGAGAATTGCTGTTTTAGACAAAAGGAAATGCAGTAGATCTAATATACCTGGTTATCAGTAAGGCATTTCATAGTTTTACATGGGAAATTACAAGCTAAATTGGAGAAAATGGGGATTAATATAAGGACTGAAAGGTGGATAAGGAAGTGGTTAAAGGTAAGACTACAAAGAATCATGGTAATTCATTGGTACTGATCTTATTTTCATTAATGACCTTTGAACAAAAAGTCAAACTGGAAAATTAGATTAACAAAATTTTTTGGATGAGGAAGCTGGCAGGTACTGCCAGTACAGAAAAGAACCACAATATCATACAAGAAGATCTTGATGACCTTGAAAACTGGAGTAATAGAAACGGGACAAAATTTAACAGTGAAAAGCACAAGTTCATGCCCTTAAGGACTAATAAAAATTTTTGCTATAAACTGGGATTTATCAGTTGGAAGTGACAGAAGAGCAGAAAGACCCTGGGTGTATTGGCTGATCACAGGATGAGGGTCTGGATCACTGTTCCCTCTAAGGCGCGCGGCAGCGCGGCCGCGCGCTTAAAAGAATCCTGCCGCGCAGGATTTTCCTGCCCCCGCGCATGGGCAGTTCAGGGTGGCAGCGTGGCCGAGGGGAGACGCGCCGGAGTGCTGTGTCCGAGCATGAGCCTCAGCCCAGCCCCTCAGCCAGAGGAAGGGAGGGTCTGGGGGCTCGGGTCAGCCCTGCCACTCCTCCCTCCCTTCCCCGGAGCCTGTGGAGGCTCCGCCTCTTCCAGCCGGGGCCTGGCCGTTCGCGTGGCCAGCCCCAGCCTCCAGCCCGGGGTCCTCCTTGCCGGTCAGCACCGTGGCCTCCTGCCCCCTGCCCAGCTCTTTGGCCAGTAAAGAGGGCTGGGGGAGGGGTTGGGTTGGTCAGGCAGCTGGCACGGAAAGTGTGGGGGCAGGGAGGGTGTATGGGGAGGGTGGAGAAGGGGTCAGGATGGTGGGCTGGGGAGGGCTTGGGGGGGCTGAAAGAGAAGATGGGGAGCTGGGGGGTGGGGTTTAGGAGGGCTGGAATGGGGGCAGGGAGCTCAGGGAGTCGGAATTGGGGCAATTCTTCAGCTTTTTAAACAAGAGGCATGGCAAAAAGTAAGTGCCATTCATATCCTGAAGTTTGAAACTCCTCAAGTGGGAAACAGGGAATGCATAGTGCCAAAATGTCCCTTCTGTAACTAGATAAAGCTGTGGAGGTGAAAAATCTAAAAATCAGTTGTATATTTCCTGAAAGCTAGTGTGGATGTTACTTAAGTGGAGTGACTGAACAGTGAGAGTGTTTGAGCATGTTAACCCTGTGCTTTCAAAGAACCTGGAAGATGTTTTCTCCAGAATCCTGTAAATTACAACAATTCATTACAAAACAAACAAGGAGTCCTGTGGTGCTTAAAGACTATCAATATATTGGTTGCATGAGCTTTCATGGGAGAAAACCTCATTTCATCAGATGCTTTGAAGAACAATTCACAGAAATCTTAGAGATGTAATAGAGATATCAGATAAGTACTTGTTTTAAATATAGTAACAGCCAAAAGACTGGGAATCAAAGGAGCCATGAGATTATTCTCTTCACTATGCACCCTAATCTGTCCATCAGAAGAAATCATAATGCATTAAAGGGATGTGGTATTTTGGTAGAGATTTTCTCTTAAATATAGCCCCAAAATGATGGGGCAGGTAAAGATACAAGGGACTGAAAATAGGCTTTTAAGAAATACTGTAGCCTTATCTTAAAGCAGTTAGAAGCCCATTGTTTTGATTTCAGCTGTGTTTAGCATCCTTCTTGTAGCAGCATTTTCCTGAAAAGAGATGCCTGGAATCTTTTTTTGATTTTGAAAATTTCAATAGAATTTACCCCTCTGGGACCATCAAGACATCTTAAATGCTGCCAATTTCCAAAGGGGTAGCCATGTTAGTCCATTCCAGGAAAACAAAACAAAACAAGGAGTCTCCCACGAAAGCTCATGCGAAAAATAAATCTTAGTCTTTAAGTGCCACACGACTCCTTGTGTATTTTAAATGCTGTCAGTGATAATTAGCTGGCTTCCATGTGAACTGTAACTCTGCGTGTAGAACACACGAGATGAGGGTATTAGGCAGAATTGTGACACCTAGGATCCTGATTGAATATAACTTTGGTCTTGGGTTGTTTGAAACCCATGGATTAGTTTCTTTTGATTGTATAGCAATTTGGGTAAATTTTAAATAAATTGGGTGATTTTAGTAATAAAAAACTTTAAATAACTTATATTAACTTTTCATTGGTCTAGATTTTTCAATAATTTTTGTTGCACGAGTTTGCACACAAATTTTATTCAGAAAAAGTTTTGCACACGGGTTGAAAATTTTGCACACAAGCCGCCAAACCTTAGAGGGAACATTGGTCTGGATCACTTGCAAGTTTAAACTAGAGTAAATTGTGGATTTTCTGTAACTGGTTCTTAAATCATAATTTGAAAACTTCAGTATCTCAACCAGAAGTTATGGGTCTATTACAGGAGGAGGTAGGTGAGGTCCTGTGCCTTGCAACGTGCAGGGGTAAGATTAAATAATTGGGATGGTCCTTTCTGGCCTTAAAGTTTAGAAGTCTATGTCTATATAAACTAGATCACACTAACTAAGAGCTTAATGGGTGCTGAAATATAGCTTCTGATGCAAATAGTGTAGATGCTTTTCTCTAAAAGCATGCATTATTACTGAAACCTCACTTCCTCTGGAACATTGATAAAGAGGGATATTTTCAAAACTCAAACAGTAGTCGGGAGACTTAAGGAACAAGTGTCTGATTCACATTGACTTTCTGCAGAGTTTGATGGTTAATTCCTATTTGTTCTTACAAAATCGCTCCCTGAAACCTTACATTGCACTTAACAGAAGGCAGTTTCATTTAGCAGACAGAAGACCATATTGTGTACCTGGAGAACAGCAGGTTACTTACCAGTAACCGTACTTCTTTAAGACGGGCTGCTCACATACATTCAGAGATAAGTATCTACGTGCTGCAGCACACGATTTGTCAGAAGCTTTTAGCCTTAGCCTGCCAGTGTAGGGTCAACGGCCAATGCTCACTCTGGCCATTCCGTGGCTATATACAAGGCCCTAACCCTGCTCCACCCCAGTCCCTTCTGGTTGCCAATTCCAAAATGCAGGGATGGTGGGAGGGTCCTGAATGCATGCAAGCAGCCCATCTCGAAGAAGGACAGTTACTGGTAAGTAACCCACTGTTAATCTTCAAGTGCTGCTTAGATATATTCAGAGTTAGGTGACTGCTAGCCGTACTGTGGATGGTGGGTGGAGTTGGAGTTTTCTGCCTTCGTCACAGCTGTCCCCCCCAAAGGGCAAGCTCAAAACCTGGAAGAGTGCCTGAGAAGTAGGCAGGCTGTTTAGCCTATCTGGGGGATATTCTGCAACTCTCAGTGTCCCAAGAAATGCTGAGCAGGGGAAACCGAGAGAGGCAGCGTGTCACCCTGTCATAGAGGAGTGAGGTGTAGCGTTGCCTATGCTACACCTTGGAAAAACCCAAAACGTGTGAAAAGGGGCTAAGGGGCCAGGAAGCTTATTAGCCCCTGTAGAGGGAAAAATCTGACCCTTTTTGGTTGTTCTAAGAGCACTTCCCAAGGAGTCACTGAAGGGAAGCGTGCCCTCCCTTTTGAAGGTGGGCATAGACCTTGGGCCCTACTAATTGTTTCAAGGAAGGGGCTCATCTATAGTACGCAAGATACAACCGACAAGAGAAGTGAAAGGCTTGTGCTCAGGAAGACTAGTAAAGGAAATGTGCCACCTAACTTTAAAGGTGGGCCCTGACCTGTTGGGCTTACAAGGACTTCTTCAGGCCCTTCAATTCCAAGTGTAATAGGAGGTGTCTCACGCCTCCAGCAGTAAGGGTTATGCAAAGGCCTGCCTTACCCCACCCTAGGTGGAAAGCCGCACTAAGACCTTCAAGTGTCATAAAGTAGGGTGAGAACCACTGAGGAAAAATTGATCTAGTGGGATAGTCCCAGCTGTGGAAGGGGTCACCCAGAGGCAACAGTGGGGTAACCCCAGGGAGCCAGGAGTTAACATTGATGCCAGTCTCCCAAGACAAGTGCATCCCCCTTTATGTCCCGTCCACAAGCTGGGATAGATGCGCCCGCACTGCCTGCCCCATGGTGCTGAGAAGAGGGGAAGGGGGGGTGGGGTTCACAAATTCTAGAGTTGATTCAATTCAAATCCCTAAGTCAGTACTCAGGACTGGACCCTCCTCAGAGTGGGAGTGAAACTGGAGTTACGAAAAAGGGTTTGCAGGGGAAGAAATCCAAGAGATCAAAGAAGTGGGACGAGGGGAGTTTCCCATCTCAACCCCTTCCCCTTCTATTGGGAGGACTGATCCCTTCCTCTTGGTGGAGGTGAACCAAAGTGACAGACGAAGGTTTGTGAGAAGAAAACCTTGTGAAAACTGGAGAAGAACAATGAGGGGATTTCCCCATCTCAGTCCCTCCTCCTTCCATTGGAAGGATGCAAATAGGTTCCCGGACCTTAGAATCATGATCCAGGACAGTAGGGGGGGAAAAAAATCCCAGGAGGAATTGAGTAACTGGGAGGGCTGGAAATAGGCCAGCAATTCAGGGCTGGCCTTCAACTAAGCCAGGAGTCCCTTTTGTTCCATAAGCAAGAGAAGCCAGGAGGTGCACTGAGGGGAAAAAACCCTTAGACCTCAGGCATGAGTGTACAGAGGGTCGATGACCCTGACCGTTCCTAGGAAATAAGCAGAACATCCCAGAGCTAAAAGGGATAGGGATTTGGAAACACTAAGAACCTACTTTTACTGACGCCAGGGTCTGGCCACGAGGTGGACCTGGGGATGTCTTGAGGAATCTTCCCAAGCATCAGTGATTTAAAACCTCATGATATTCACTGTCTCCTATCACAGGAAGCAGGATGGATGAATTGTCCCCCTTCCAGCTACCTCTGTCAAAGAGTGACCCTCTGTGTTCCTTCCAGGCAGGGTTGAGGGAGTCTGACACCATCTCCAGTAGACATTAGGGAGGTGGAGTGAAACGGGGAGGAAGGGCCCATCGGAAGACTATTTCCCTATTGGTGAAAGGGAGAGGTAGCTGGTCCCGGGAAAAGGGAAGATGTCCATGTCAGAATTGTATGGTCAAGACACATAGCTCGCGAGTATCAGGGACATCCGTTGCCTCGTGATGTGACACGTCTATTCGAAAAGCAATGAGGAAGCAAATAAGATGGGGATGTTCCTATACATGGCCAACCCAAAGACAGGAATGCCTTTCTGTTTTTAATGGAGAGAGGGCCACTCCCCACTGGATGTTCGTTAGATTCCTGTGGGAAGGAAGGAACAGGTAACTTTAGCTGGACAGGAGGAAAGGGGAAACCCCATTGGTTTTTACTCCTGTGACAAAGAAGGGTTAATTTCTACCGGAGGACAGAGGCAGTAAGGCTGAACAGTCTGCAGGATAACACTAGAAGGGAGGTATGGATCTGGGAGTGCCACTGAGGTATCCCTACGTATGAATACCCCAGGGTTTTGGGGTGTTCTCGCTAAGTGTAAGGGAGGAAAGGTCCATAGGTAAAACAATGCAAGGGACACGGACCGGTGAGCATCAGAGTCACTCGCGCCCAGTTTTCCGTCAATGGAAGAGATCACAGAGTGAGATGAACAGGAGGGACAGGGTGGTAAATTGCACATTATGCCCTTACGAGGATTAAAAAAACCCACAATAAAAACAAGGAGTGATCTGGTTGTTTTGCTTCTATATTCCCTCGCAGTGGTGGGAGAGATACATTAAAGACCTTTGGGAATCCAAACACTAGGTCATCAGATGTTAAAAGGGGCCCCATTGATCATCCATCATGACCATGTGGGATTAGCCTTAGGGACCTGAAGGGGCAAATTGTGGCCCCTCCCACTGGGCGTGTGTTCTACCTCTTAAGGCATTCTGATCATAGCTAATCCACCTCTCTGGCAAATGCTCGGGTAGATTCAGTGGCATTTCCAAAGGCTTTAGTTATCAGAAATTGAGAGATGGAGGGAGAGAGAGGGATGATGAACAAAGGAACCTGTGTGTGGGGGGGGGGGGGGGGGAATCCCGGTCTCCATTAAACCTTAGGGAAAGGTAAGTAAATAGTATAAGAAACCAAGCGACCACGAGGGGCTGATTTTGCATGAGTGTCCAGAACCAGTCCACAGGCCAAGGACCGTCCCGTTGTGAGAGCAAGGGTACGTTATGAAAAAAATGTAATCCTGACGTGTAGGGTGTGGAAAAAACTGAGGCCGGGCAGATACCCCTCTAGTTGGGGGAGGGGTTGCATGGAGTGGCAGAAATTAGTGTTTCCCATCCTAAAGTTGTGGTTGGGGCCTATATAGGAAACCTTGGCACCAAGTTCTGAGGGATTTGAGGCATGATGAGGAAAAAAAAGGCAGTGGAGGAAGGTTAGGGCAGTGGGCCCCTGCTTTCACCTGAGGGTCCCTGTATCTTAAAGGGGGGGATTCCCAAGGAGGCAAGGAACCTGGATCCCCACGAGGTTGATCTTGCTCCTCGCTAGATTGGGAGGGTCTAATTTGGTGCCATTGGCATTCTCTACAATGACATGGGCTAGAAGAACAACTACACACTCGTGACGGAAGCATGCCCAGCAAAAGGAGGTCTGATCCGGGGTCCCTAGCACCACGTAATAGGTCTGTGTGCTCCGTAAATATGGACTGTCCTTCGAAAGGGAGGTCTTGGATGGCCTGTTGGGGATCATGAGGTAGGCCTGCCTCCTGTAGCCATGCTGCCCATCTCATGACAATGGCCAAGGCTACCCTCCAACTTGGCATATTTGAAGCATCCCATGCAGCCAGAAGCAAGTCCCAGGATGCCAGAGAGCCCTCCTCTAAAAGGGATTCATAATTCTCTCTATGCTCTTGGGGAAGGAGGTCTCTAAACCTTCTCAGAGAATCCCATATATTGAGGGTGTATCTACTCACCAAAGCCTGGTGGCTAGGTATGTGGAGCTGGAAGGCAGAGGTTGAGTATGCCTTCCTGCACAAGACCTCCAGCTGTCTCACATCCCTGGATCTTGGGATGAGATCCAGAGAGGGCTGTATCCCATGCCCTAGAGCTGTTTTGATTACCCAGGGACTTGGATGCAGGTGATGGATTAGGAAAGGAAAATCGTCCGGCAAGACCCAATACTTGTAGCCTGCTATGTCCGACACCGGAGGGATGGAGGCAGGGCTTTGCCAGCATGATCTGATGATGGTATGCACACTGGGGTGCAGCAGCACTATTATAGCATCTGGGAAGGATTTTAAACAGGGTCATATAAGGAAGGGGTCCTGGTCACCCTGATGGACTCAACTTCAACGGCTGCATGGGGAGTTACATGGTGCAGTAGATCAAAGTGCACCATAGTGTCCTACCTGTAAGGCTCTGGTCTGGGGTTTAGAGCCCTATCTGGGTTTATATGCGTGGCGTGGGGCTCTCTGGTACCGAGGAGAGCCCACTGTGAGGGCACCTCTCTCAGTACGGACCATTCATGAGGTCAGTACTGATAGACACTCGGTGCCAGTGATCTTTTCCAGGCTCGTCTGCTTCTCCTGGAGGGAGTGATCTCCTCTAGACTCGTGGAGGGAGAGTTTTCTTGGTGCATGAACAGAGGTCTTGCCCTTGTGCCAGGATGACTAGGTGGCACCAGAGAGATAGTGGTGCTGCAGTACCAAGGGGAAGCTGAGCGCGACCTACAGCGATTTGGGGTACGGCCCTGAATGGCGCTGAAAAGCCCCTTTGCTTCCTTTTTTTTGTGCCGGAGAGCAGTGCCGTTCAAGTCCAGTCCGCTTCTCTGAGAGGAAAGCAGGCTTCCCTCTCTGCTTTGGAGGTTTGGGAGAGGTTGGTGTAGGCAAAAGTAAAAGAGCCTTACCCACCTCAAAAGCCTCTGGAGTGGTGGGGATCTGCATCATCTCCTGTCCCTGGTTCCAGGAAGGGCCCGGAGGGGGAGAACTGGATCTACAAGTGTGCTTTGGCACCCATGTCGACACCGACCGCACCGTCTTCTGCTCCCAAGGGAAGCAGTGCCAAGAGGGCTCCGGTGCTGATCTTGCACATTGTGCCAGCGCCAAGGGCAACCCTGATTCTCCAGGGATTGGCTGCCATGCTTGCTTCAGGGCCAACACACATCACCTTTGCTCCCTGTCTTTCAGTTTCCTCGGTTTGAAGGACTGACAGATGGAACAGTTGATAGTCTGGTGTGACTCACCCAGCCACTGAGGGCACTTTATCGTGGGGGCTGTCCCACGGGAAGGTCTTGCTGCAAGAACCATAGGGTTTGAAACCTGGCATCTTAGGGGGCTGCTGGGAGTGATCTTCAGACTCCAAACTCACACGTTCTGAAAAACCACTGGTTCTTGGTGGAACAATGTCCACAAACAGATCCTCCAATCTGAATCAGCGGCTCATACAAAAACAAATCGACAGGCACTTGCATTTGCAAGGAATGGCTGTTCCGACACCACTGCTGAGGACATAAAAGGAAATGGGGAGAAGCAGGGTCGGGGCCATATATATAGCCACAGGAGTGGCCAGGGAGGGTGTTCGCCACCAACCCTGCTCTGACAGGCTAAGGCTAAAAGCTCCTGACCAATCATGTGCTGCAGCACATAGACACCTAATACTGAATATATCTGAGCAGCACTCGAAGAAGAACCAGATGTCAGACCCCCGGTATGCCAGTGTTTCACTGTGTGACTGTCGAGGCTGTTTCCCCACTCTGGCACTCTAAGCGCAAAAGGTGGGGGCCTGCAACAGGCCTTAAAACCCACTGGCCTTGTAGCCTGGTCTTAAAACTCTCCAAGGCCTCTAATTCCTGGCCTTGGAGTGGTATCACTGCCATCATCCAAATGCAAAAACCTCTTAAAAACCCAGGAAGGCACAGTTGGGAATTCCTTCCTGTGAGGTATCCTCAATCACTTTTATCCCTCTCTCAGGAGAGTGACTGAACCCCAGCTGGGATATAAGCTGGAACTGGGACAAAATCCCCTTTAGTAGCTAACTGTGCCATCTGAGGCACATGTACACAAAGCTCTTGCCTTTCAGGACACAGAACCAGAGCTTACTTAAAAGGTAAAACTTTTAATTAAGAAGAACAGATAAGAAACATGGAGAGTTGCTTCTCTGGGATTTGACTTAGGTAGTTACAGGGTAGGGGCAGGGTGCACATGTGCTCAGCACAGAAAAATCCAAAACAAACCAAAAACAAAGAAAATACTCTGACCGCATCTAAGTAAACATTCCCTGTCCTATTCACACCTGGTCAGTAACAAACTTAGCTTATCTTTGGTAAGGATGTTGCTGGATCCTTCCTCAGGCCCCTCTGGCCTCCGCCTGATCCTCCCAGGAGCTCTGCTGCATCCAAACAGGAACAGGCAAGGCTGCTGCTCCAATGCAAAAACCTGTGCTCTGTTCCTGTTGGCTGTCCTGAGATACTCTGACCAGAGCATTAACCCCTTCCTCCCCAAGGGTTACTACACTGACCATGAGAGAGGGAGAACTTCTTTGAGGCTGTTTTCTGACCTATAAAATAGTATTTCATCACACCGGTATAGTTCTTTCAGATCCACATTAAGTGCTAATTAATATATGAGCAGTGTTTATTCATACTTAATATTGATATTAATATTATTAGTGTAACATAAATCTTCAACAACCTTCGAGATAGGCATGTGTTATTTGTCTTTCCTCACATGAAATGAGGTGAGACACAGAAAGATTAAGATTTCTCTAAAGTTAGTTGGTGAATCGGTGGTAGAATTGAGATTAGAATTCAGAAGATCCTGGCTTGCAGTCCTGTGCTCAAGTCATTTAACAATGCTGACTTTTTAGATTAACTACAGTCCTTCCCACCTTTAAACAGCGAAAGCCCAAGAGCTGACAAATAATCTGATGTAGATGGCAGTTTTCTTCTACAAGTACTGGTACTACTACTTAGACAATCCAACCCTGGGTATTACACAGGATTGTGAATCTTCCTATACACTCCTACACAGCTGTATTTGTTAACTAGAAAAAAAGGAGGAGGAAGTTAAAATCAATAAGGTTTCTACTGATTTGAGGAAAAACGACAAACTTGTTAGTACTGCATGCAATTGGCTGACTTTGCATAACAAAAGAGAAGTCGTCTTCTTCTGGTCAATATCTCTTGGAGTTTGCTGCTTGTGAGCCAATGAAACAGATCAAGAGCATTCAAGTCATTAGAATGAAACAGACTTTTCACTAACACCACAATGGCCACAGAGCTCTTTCATTAACATGACTGCCTACCTACAGACTGCTTCCAGAAACAGCAATTGCTTCAGCAAAACTTAAAAGTCAGTATTGTTTCCTACAGCACTGGAAACAGAGAGACAGAAAACCTAAACCATGTGACTAGATTTTTAGATCTATGGAGAAATGGGCAGTAGTAAATAAAACTTGGCATGTGGCTGTTCTTTACAGTAGAGGGGAAAAAATCCCCAGCGGTATTTAGATAATCTTAAAATTTTCATAATTTCCTAAGGGTATGCTTACTCAAAAGCTGACAGATGCTGCTGAGAAAGCCTGTTCAACTTTGAAAGAAAGCTAACCTTTAGAAAGGGGAGAGGGAACAAGATACGACAGTTTTGTGTAGATTTGACATTAAACTGGACAAGAAAACAACACCTCTCACTGCTTCACTGTGAGAGGGAGAGAGTAATATTTCACAAAGCTGAACTACATTAGTAGGAAATTGATTTGGCTGTTTTCCCTTTGCTATATGCTTAAATTATTTTTTAAATAACTGCCATTGAGCAAAATACAAGTCAATGACTCTTTCTTTCTTTTAAAAAAACAAACAAAAACCCACAACAATTTCTCATAAGGTGCAGGATAGTCTGCAAATGAGGGCTTGCAGTAATTCATATATTCTGAACAGCGTTCTCCAGAGGGTAACCAAGGACATTCCATTTTTTATATCTATCTCTTGCTCTTTACCCATTATTCACTGTTTTCCCCTTGGTGTGTTATGCAGAAGTAGAACGATAGGCCTATAAATTGAAACAAGCCTGCAAAGATAGAGATAAATACAACACCACATGATATAGGTTTTTCAGATTGAACTCCTGATGACCTGAAGTAGACCACAAGGTAGGGTGAGGGTTGCTCAAAGCCCTGTGCTTGCATAGCTCTTGACATTCCCTAAGCAGAACATGTCAATAGTGCCAGATATGAGGATTTCAGTAACTCTGCCAGAGATTACAGACCTACAGGAATGGGTAGACAAGGTTCTTTGGCCTGCCACATGCAGGAGGTCAGATTAGATGATCATGATGGTCCTGTCTGGCCTGAGTCTAGTACAGCAGGGATATTACAACAGAGACCATTTCCCCTTGGGACTGAGTTTAGGAAATCAAATTCTATTCACTCCAAAGCAGAGACGGGCAAAAGAAAGCTCTGAGGCAAGAAAAGACAACAAAGACAACTTCACTCTTTGTAGTAGACCTTTGTCATTGGGCAGTTAAAGAACCCTAGTGCAAAGTCATCACATCAGAGGCTCCTGACTGTGCAACCAAACTAATAGCTCTGTCATTTACTAAGACACTGGTATATTTTACCTTATAAATAAAATAAAATAAAATAAAATAAAATCTCGGACTTAGTGCTGTTGCAAAGTTTTGATGGTGAAGTTCGCTGAAGCAATCACTGTGTCTCTTTTTAAAATTTATGTCCTTATAAGCAACACATTTATGTCAATTCTATATGGAATAATACATTTAATGCCTTCTGTAAGCAGGGCTGATTAACAAATAAATGCATTTACAGAATAACAATGTTCCATAAGGAAAATTAAACTTCAACCCAAACATCTGCATCAGGGAACAATTTCATAGGATCTCATTCTTTTCTATCACTTATCTTGTTTATCAGGACAATAAATTGCAAACTGGCACTAAAACAAGTAGTGCTAGAAGGAGAAATTCCATCTAGTCTTCCCTTAAAACTACTAACTAACAGCCATTAAAGCTTTTTGGGTATTGCTTACAGCACTGACTTAATATCTCTCTCTTCACACTAAAGTTTAAATGCCATACGTTGGGAGCTAATAGTTTTGACATGAAAACACTGTATTTAAAACACAGTGACATAAAAATTGCTATTATCAATCTACTGCATGAAATGACACTTCACTGTTATTACTTGTTTGCCAGGCTCCTAATCTCTACTTTACAATGATGGCCATTATGTAGATGCTACACACTTGAAAATACTATGTCTGACAAATGATCCTTCCTGTAAGGATAGTTTCCTGATCCAATTGAATAAGTCTAATAAAGAGATTAAATAATGTAGCCTAAATGCAGTTGCATGAGATCTCCAAAATACCCTCTCACTGACTCAATATTTTGTTATTCCTTTGACTGACGCTTTAAGTAAGAGGCCCCCTCTGTATCTTTCTGGAAATTAACCAGGAAGCTTTCAAAGGTCACACAGCTCTTCCTAAAAAGGCTGTATCCCCTGATGGACTAGCCAACATTCATTTTCTTAATCAAATAGGCTATTACAATGACTGCACAGTAATCTCCTGTGTACTATTTAACGGCTGCCATATTGTGCGCCTAGTCAGTGCAATATCTAAGAGCTACTCTAAATAACAGTGCACAGGCAGCTGGGTTGTATATCTACAGTGTGTTAGCCTACTGTGTACTATCTATCCATGTGAACATTGATACCGTGCACTAAAATTCCACAATGCACTTTGAGTTACTTCACACTGAAACAAGTCTATGTCCATTAGGGAACTTCTAGTTCATGGTAACTTGGTCAACACAGCCAGTTTGTGAGCAGCAGGCTAATGTGGTTAATCTTTACACTCCGGATTGTCACACACTAACTGTTTGTCTGGACAAAACTTAACATATTGCTTTAGATGGCTTTTGGAGAACACAAGGTGTTCACGTAACCCCATTCTTTGCTACTCTATCCGCTTTTAGCCTCAGTGTAGTCTCGTAGTTCTGAGAGACCAGTTTCTTTTTAAGTTCCAAAGGGGCAGCCATGTTAGTCTCGTAAAGCAAAAAAAGCAAGGAGTCTTGTGGCACTTGAAGACTAACAGATTTATTTATTGCTTAAGCTTTCATGGAAGAAAATCCCACTTCGTCAGATGCTTTGAAGAGGGGAACCTTACAGAACTGGATGAAAGTAAGTGCAGGGCAGTATAAGACATAGGATCAGGTCATATTGCAACAGCAAATCAGAGCATTTGTAAGGATTCAAGCTCAAGGGAACAGCACACAGAGGGAGGGTGAAGTCAAATTACCTGTTATAATGTGAAAGGAATCCATAGTCACAATTCAGCCCTGCTTTCACACAATGTAATCTGCATATTATTTGAATTTTGGCTGTTCCTCTTTGAAGTCTTGATGTCCCATTGATTTTCTTGGGACCATCATTAACAAATCATTAATGGAGTGATTAGGAAGATGGAAGTGCTCAGCAACTACTTTTTTTGTGTTGCGATTTCTGATGTCAGTTTTGTGTGCATTTATTCTTCTGCATAGGGACTGTCCTATTTGTCCAATGTATAAGGCATGGGGGTATTTCTGGCACATGATGGCATAAATCACATTAGTGGATGAGCAAGTGACAGACCCTTTGATGGAGTAGCTGGCTTGATTAGGTCCTATAATGGTGTCTTTAGTGCAGATATGTGGACAAAGTTGGCAGTGTGGTTTCTGGCAGGGGTATGTTCCTGCCTTAATGTTTCTGTTGTTAGGTCTGTAGTTGCTGGTGTGTATCTGTTTACGGTTTGGGGGTTGTCTGTAGGCGAGGAGAGGTCTGTCTCCCAAGGCTAGAGAGAGTGAGGGGTCATCTTTTAA
Organism: Podocnemis expansa; assembly: GCA_007922195.1. Classification (NCBI taxonomy): domain Eukaryota; kingdom Metazoa; phylum Chordata; order Testudines; family Podocnemididae; genus Podocnemis; species Podocnemis expansa. The sequence continues at coordinate 1,385,300 of ML682024.1, read as the reverse complement.
AATAGGCTGGAGGTCCTTAATCTGTTGTAGAAGTTCCCCCTCTTCAAAGCGTCTGAAGAGGTGGGATTTTCTCTCATGAAAGCTCATGCGATAAATAAATCTGTTAGTCTTTAAGTGCCACAAGATTCCTTGCAGTTTGTGACATTTACTCTCTTAGCTCCTTGAACAGTGTCATATGTTCAAGTAGCTAACAAGGTCAGGTTAGGGACCCCTTAGAGAAGTTGCATGTACACAAATCCATGGGGCCAGATAAACAACAGCCGAGGGTGTTGAGCAAGTTGGCTGATGTGACTGCAGAGCTGCTAGCCACTATCTTTGAAAACTTCTGGTGAACGAGGGAGGGCCTGGATGATTGAAAAAAGGAATATACAGTGCCTATCTTCAAGAGAGGGGAAAAAGGAGAACCTTGGGAACTACAGACCAATCAGCCTCACCTCAATCCCTGGAAAAATCATGGAGCTGGTTCTTAAAGAATCCATTCTCAAACATTTGGTGGAAAACAGAGTTATCAGAAACAGTCAGCATGGATTCACCAAGGGCAAATATTGCTTGACCAACCTGATTCCCTTCTGTGATGAGATGACTGGATTTGTGGATGCAGGAAGAGCCGTTGATGTGATACACCTCGACTTTAGCAAGGCTTTTGATATCGTTTCCCACAGCATCCTTGTCAGCAAGCTAAGGGAGTACAGTCTGGATGAATCCACCATAAGGCGGACAGAAAGCTGGTAGATCATTGGGCTCGGAGGGCAGGGATCAATGGCTCAATGTCTAGTTGACAACCAGTAACTAGCTGAGTGCCCCAGGCGTCGGCCCTGGGGCTGGGTCTGTTCAACATCTTCATTAATGATCTGGATGATGGGATAGATTGTATGCTCCGTAAATTTGCGGATGACACCAAGCTGGTGGGAATGGTAAATATGCTGGAGGGCAGGGATAAAATTCAGGGAGATCTAGACAACTTGGTGCAGTGGATCAAATGAAATCTCATGAGGTTCAACAAGGACAAGTACAAAGTGCTGCACTTAGGATGGAAAAATCCCACGAACTGCTACAGGCTGGAGACCAATTGGCTAAGTAGCAGCTCTGTAGAAAAAGACCTGGGGATTATAGTGGACGGGAAGCTGGATATGAGTCAACAATGTTCTCTTCTTGCCAAAAATGCCAATGGCATATTGGGCTGCATCAGTAGGAGTGTTGCCAGCAGATTGAGGGATATGATTATTCTATTTATTCAGTGTTGGTGAGGCCACATCTGGAATACTGTGTCGAGTTTTGGGCTCCACACTACAGAAAGGATGTTGACAAATTAGAAAAAGAGTCCAGTGGAGGGCAACAAAAATGATTACAGGGTTGTGGCACATGACTTATGAGGACAGATTGAAGGAACTAGGCTTATTTAGTCTGCAGAAGAGAAGACTGAGGGGGGATTTGATAGCAACCCTCAACTGCTTGATGGGATGCTCCAAAGAGGAGGGAGCTAGGCTGTTCTCAGTTGTAACAGAGGACAGAACAAGGAGCAATGGTTTCAAGCTGCAGCTGGGGCGGTCTAGGTTGGATATAAGGTAAAACTTTCTCATTCTGAGGGTGGTGAAGCATTGGAATGGGTTATCTAGGGAGATGGTGGAATCTCCATCTTTGGAAACATTTAAAGCTCGGTTAGACAAAACCCTGGCTGAGATAATGTAGTGGGAGTGGTACTGCTTTTAGTAGGGGGTTGAACCGGATGACCTCATGAGGTCCCTTCCAACCCTATCATTCTATAATTCTATCATTCGTATCACTTAGAATTGGAAGGTACTAAGAGAAAGATCTTCATTAAGCAGCACAATAAGAGCTGAATCCTCCTGTTGATCAAAAAGGCCTGGATTCACATAGGGACTTAGGTGTTGCAATGCTGAATGGCAAGGCCCCTAATTCTGAGGTGCCTAGAAAATCACTGGAACAACACATATCCAGAAAGGCTGAGTTAGATGCTTAGGCACTTATACAGTGAACAGGGGGAAGATGAGTGCCTAAGAATACAATGCATAAAAGCCAGCATGCTAGGCAGCAAGGTGCCTAAGCTAGACAACGAGAGATGCTCAAAACGAGGTGACCTAAGCCCTTCTCCTCTCACAGAGTTAAGCAGCTAGTTCCAGGCTGCAGGAAGATTCACAACTGGTAGCCCATCTTCTGGAGTCTGACAACTTAGGCACCTAAGCGATTTCTTATAAGAATGACATAAGACACATGCCTAACTTCAAATAAACCAATGAATGAAGCACCAGCCTCCTTATATCTTCTGGTCCACCAGTAAAAGTACACACACAAAATGAAGGAGAACCAGGTTCAATTTCCACTTCCTCTGCTTGATACGAAGAGAAGGGGAAAGGATTTGAACAGCCATCTCCCATTTCTCAGGAGAGTAGCCCTACTCCTGACATATAGGACAGTCTGATGAGAGTATTTCTGTCTGTTGAAGCTGTTGTACTGTGGATAAATACCTAAATAATCATTGGAACAGAAAGAGAATGGTTCTATAGCCTGGTGATTGGGGCACCCATGTGGGAAGCATGAGATCCAAGGTCCAATTCCTCTGTTTCTATCATTCTTTAAGCATTTATCAAAAAAGGAATTAATTTCAACATATCAGAATATCCCATAGCTCTATGGTAAGGTCGTTTTCCTGGGGCATGTGACAAACATTTGTTTTATCAACTCCCTTTTAGCTTGAGCAGAAAGGGGAATTGAACAGTAGGTTACCAATGTAACCGTCCTTCTCCGAAATGGGCTGCTCACATACGTTCAGTTACAGGTGTATAGGTGCCGCAGCACACAGTAGCTCGGAAAGTCTTTAGCCTTAGCCTGTCAGGTCAGGGCAAGCAGCCAACGCCCCCTCTGTGCCACTACCACGGCTATATAGGTGGCCATGACCCAGTTCCTTCCTTTTGCCAACTCTGGTTAGGGGGGACAGTGGGAGGGATCTGAATATATGTGAACAGGCTATCTCGAAGAATGGCGGTTACATCAGTAACCCACCATTTTTCTTCAAGCGCTAATCACATCATTCAGTTACAGGTGACTGCTAGTCATATCCGAGGATGTTGGGAGGAGTTACAGCTTATCCACACTGAGTACAGCTCTGCCCAACACAGCATCTTCTCTAGCCTGTTGCATGATAGTGTAGTGCATCATGAATGTATGCACCAACCACCACATTGCTGCCCTGCAGATCTCCTGGACTGGGACCTGGGCAAGGAAGGCCGCTGATGAAGCCTGGGCCCTGGTTGAATGAGTCCTGACATTCCCTGGGAGGGGTGTATTCGGCCTTCTGCAGCACTCTTTAATGCAGTTTACAGTCCAGTTGGAAATGCACTGTGAAGACACTGGAAGTCCTCTTTTATGTTCCGTGACTGCCATGAACAATTGGGAGGTTTTGCCGAATGGGCATGTGTTCCCAATATATGTTAAGGGCGCCCTTTTGACATCCAGGGTGTGCCACATCCTCTGGTTCATGGTAACCTGAGGTTCTGGGAAGAATACTGACAGGCAAATGTTCTGATTCAGGTAAAATGGAGAGACCACCTTAGGAAGGAAAGATGGATGTGGATGGAGCACCACCTTATCAGGGAAGAACCCCGCATACGGAGGTTCTGAAGAAAAGGCCTTAAGTTCTGGCTGAGATAATCACTACCAAAAAGCCACTTTCCATGCAAGGACCAGCAAAGTGCATGACTCCAAGGGTTTATAAGGAGGCTCCAGTAGGCTATGGAGCATCACATTAAGGTCCCATTGTGGAACAGCTTCAAAGGGTTGCGGGAAGACTCTTTTGAGCCCCTTCAGGAATCTGGTGGAGGTAGGGTGGGAGAAGACAGGAACACCTTCCACCTTATCGTGGAATGCTGAAATTGCTGCTAGATGGACTCTCAGTGAGGAAAGGGAGATGCCCTTACCCCAGAGGTCTATCAGGTAATCAAGGATTAATAAAGGCTGATGTTGGCATAGCCCCTTTAGCTATTGTCCAGGGGGAAAAACACTTCCATTTGGCTGTATACACAGCCCTAGTGGAGTGTCTTCTGCTACGGATTAGTACCCTCTTGACCCTATTGGAGCACAGTTTCTCCTGCTCACTTAGCCATGGAGTCTCCAGGCCATCAGGTGCAGGAGACCGGGGTTTGGGTGCTGCAAGCGCCCTGAATTCTGTCTTAGGAGGTCCGCCCAAAAGGGAAGGCAGAGTCATGCATCCATGGACAGATCTTGTAGGACAGAGCACCAGTGTTGCCTGGTCCAATCCAGAACTATTAATATCATGTTTGCTCCATCCATCTTTACCTTCAGGAGGACTCTACGTCAGCGGAATTGGGAAGGCATACAACGGGGGTCCTGACCAACAGAGCAGGGAGGCGTCCATGAGCAAACCTTCCTCCTGATCCCTGATGGAGCAGAAGCAACAGCATTTGAAGTTCTGTCGTGTCGTGAATAGGTCCACTTGGAGTGTTCCCCACCTGTTGATTAGGTGGGATACCACTGTGTTGTGGACGGACCACTCATGGTGGACTAGAGGGATTGTGCTGAGCAAGTCCGCTAGCCTGTTGTCCACCCCAGGCAGGTGAACCACCACCAGGGTGAAATTGTACCTCAGGGCTAGTTCCCAGAATCTGGTTGCCTCCATGCAGAGAGCTGGGGAATAGACACCCCCTGCTGGTTCGTGCAGAACATGGCCATGGTGTTGTCCTTTAAGATCTGGACCGTTTTCCCTTTTATTCTGTCCAGAAAGGTCTGCAGGCCAATCTGATAGCCTGCAGCTCCTTCATGTTTATGTGAAGGGGTCTGTCTCTGGAGGACCAGTGTCCTTGGGTGGAAAGTCTCTCTGATCTGTGGGCTTCCCACCCCAAGTGTGAGGCATCGGTGATCAGGGTTGCCATAGGGCCTGAAACCTCGAAGGGGATTCCTTCCATGGCAAAGAAGGGATCCCTCCAGATCTCTAGTGTCCCCAGGAGGTCTCAGGGTACTGACAGTACCTTGCACAGAGAGTGTCTCTGTGGGTGGAACACTGCGGACAGCCAGATCTGGAACGGTCATATTCTCAGGCAGGCTGTCCTTATCACTGAAATGGAGGCTGTCACGTGCCTGAGGAGCTGGAGACAGCATTGAGCCGTGGTTACCTGGGAGTCCTGCAGCTCTGCAATGATTGCGCAAATGGACCGAAATCTCGAGGGGGACAGGAAAGCCCCCCCTTTTCCGGAGTCTAGAAGAGCTCCTATGAACTCTGTGTCCTGGGACAGAGAGAGTTTTGACTTTTCTCGAGTTATGCAAAGCTGCAGGTACTTGCACAGCCAACTCACCATTCTGATCCTGTGTTCAACTGAGGCTCCTGACTGGCTAATAAAAGGGAGATCATCTAGGTAGGGGTATATCTTTATACTCTGCTGGAGCAGGCGCACGGCGACTGCCACCATGCACTTTGTGAACACCCTGGGGGCCAAGGAGAGGCCAAAAGGGAGTCATGTGAACTGGAAATGTCTTCCCCCTACTGTGAACCTTAGAAACTTTCTGTGGCGCGGGCGTATCACTATGTGAAGGTAAGTATCCTTTAGATTGAGAGCCGCGAACCGATCCCGTAATCCAGAGATGGGACAATCTGTTATACGGAAACCATATGGAATGTTATTTTCCTTATATGCTTGTTTAGAACTCTGAGGTCTAGAATGGGTGTCAGATATCCATTTGGCTTAGGACCTAGAAAGTAGCGGCAGTAAAACCCCTTTCCCCGCTCCGATCCTGGGACCCTCTCTATGGCCCTGAGGGAGAGGAGTTTTTTACACTCTCTCGAGCATCAGGTCTAGTTCCCAGCTCCCAAGATTCAAGCGACGGGGCGGTTTTCTGTCCCAAGGTGTGGACTAGAATTGTATGAGATACCCCTTTGAGACCGTGTCCAGCACCCACAGGTCAGTTGTGATGTTGGCCCAGTGATGAGAATACCAGGCTGAACAGCTGGCAAAGGTTAGGGTTGAGGCTGTGGTCCCGCTGCCTTCAGCGCTGCTTCTGTCTGACTGAACATACGGTACCTTGCCCCTGACGACTGGCCTGGGGACCTGGGACTTTTTGGCATCTACCTGGGCGGATCTTGTCCCTATCCAGACCCCCATATTAGTGTTGGGGTTACTGGTAGGACTGGGAACGGGAGCCCTGAAACTGGGTCTGCTCTTGCAGTTGCTGTGGTTGACGCTGCAGCAGTTGCTGGGACCAGAAGGAATGCCTAACAGGTGGAGACATGTACATGCCTAGGGACTTAAGGGTGGCCCTAGAGTCCTTCATCCTCTGCCAGCTTTAAGTCCATGGACTCAGCAAAGAGGGCAGGGCCTTTGAATGGTGGGGCCTGTATGATCAGTTGCATCTGCTGAGACAGGCCAAAGCCTTGAAGCCAGGCCACTTGCCTCATATCCACAGCGGAGGCCACGTTGCATGAGGCTGTGTCAGATGCATCCCAGGAGGTCATAATGGCATCTCTAGAGGCCAAGACCCCTTCTTCCACCATCACTTCAAAGTCCCTCAGGCGGTCTCTAGGGACCCAATCACAGAAGCCCTCCATAGCCCTCCAGAGGTTGAACACACATCTCCCCATGAGGGCTTGGTATTGACAATGTGCAGCTGTAAGGTGGAGGTCTGGAATAAACCTTCCTGCCAAACTGATCAAGTTTCTTTGCATCCTTGTTTTTAGAGGTAGAGCCCGGTTAGCTCTGCCTTTCCTTCTGGTTAACTGTGTCCACCACAAGGGACCCTGGTGTAGGGTGATGGAAAAGGAACACAAACTTATTGGAACATGGTATCTCTAATCTGCCATGTTGGGCACAGGAGGGATTGATGATGGAGTTTGCCATCGTGCCCTCGCAATACTGTATACCCCTTCGTGGAGGGGGACAGAGACGTTTTCAGGTGGGGCGGCATCACCCACTTCAAAGAGAGGGTCACACTCCTCCTTGACCGCCCCCAAATCTAAGTTGAGGTTTGCTGCCATACAACGAAGCAGCTCCTGTTATGTGCTGGGGTCATCCCTGTATGCCAGGGGTCTTCGAAAGGTAACCTCGTCCGGAAAAGAGGACAAAGGGGCCCACAATCTACTGCACGGGGTGAATTCCAGGTCAGGTTTGTTGTCGGATAGGTCCGATGAGTCAGGAGTTTGGGTCGACAACAGTGCCGTCAGGTGCTGGGAAACAACGTCATCATCGACCGTCAAATCCAGCCATTCCTGCGACCCGTCATTGGAGGAGCCTAGGGCTGTGAGTCAACGGGAGCGGGAGCAGCCCCCTTCCTTCTGTGCACTCACTGGCTCCAGATCACCATGTCTGGAGCTCCGCTGTGTCGCCACCACGTTGCTGGGGCCACATCTCCTCTTGACAGGGGTATTGGTGAACGCTTCCGGTGCCACTTACCTGCTTGTCCACCAGTACCAGGGTTTCATTCTGGAGCTTTCAGAGATCCAGGGCACAGAGGGGTGGAGCAGGAAGAGGTTGGCGAGGATGAGTTAGACCTCACCCATCTAGATCCCTGGAAGCACGGTACCAAGGACTCACGGGATAAGTGCCAGGAGGAGTGGTCATCTGAATGGTCTTCGGTACCATTCTGCGGTACCAGTGGAGGGCTCAATGGCGCCTAGGCTGGGAGCAGTACCGATCATCTTGTTGCCCAGTCCTTTGCCAAAATTGCCAGTTTGCCCTTGGACCTGGCTTTCTTGGCTGATACCTGGAGAAGGGCCCAAGTGCTGCAAGGGCCTCTGGCGTCGATGGTACCAAAAGGTGCCTAATCTCAACTCCTGAGGAGGGATGTCCAGGGGCAGCTCTAAATGGCACCATACCGGTGCCGAGTCGGACACTGATCGTGGCTTCGTATTCTGAGCTGGACAGCGGCGCTGGACAGGTTCTGGTGCAGAATTTGCATGCAGGGCAGGCAGAGCATTCAGCGTGCGAGGTGTATCGGGCACTGGCTGAGACTCTCGATCTTGGGCAAGGTTGCGCAACCTCCACTCCCTGTCCTTGCAGGTCCTCCACTTGAAGGACTTGCAAATGGAGCAATTTTCTATGAGGTGCAACTCACTGAGGCACAAGACATTTCTCATTGGTGTTGTCAATTGGGAAGGCTTTGCAGCATGGTGGGCAAAGCTTAAACCCCGGCCTTGTTATCACGAACGAACGAGGACAAGCACTTGCTTCCATAAGTTTTGGCTATCTGATACCATCTCTGAGGGCGGAAAGAAGGAACTGGGAGGGTCAGGGTCACGGTCACCTATATAGCCATGTTCGTGGCACAGAGGGGGTGTTGGCCGCTTGCCCTGCCCTGACAGGCTAAAGACTTTCCAAGCTACTGTGCACTGCGGCACATATACACCTGTAACTGAATGATGTGAGCAGCACTTAAAGAAGAATCTAGGCTTCTCATACCCTAGGCAACTGCTGACTACTGGGCTAATGATTATATAGTGGAAACCACCACTTCCTTCTCTGGTCATATACTGAATGGGGCCTGATCCACTGACTAGGCAACCTCAGAATACACAGAATACACAGAATAACTCCTTCTGTGCCTGGTAGATCATGGGCGGAACCAGAGTCTGGCTTTTAAATCTGTGATGACATGATCCATAAGTTGTTCCCGGGCACAGGCAGAGTATGGCAGCTGCAGGGACACAGGAAACTACCTAGTCTCCTCTTCCTCTGCTTCATTTCAAAGGACTGAACAGCACAATCCAAAACCTTCATAAAATATGAACTACAGTTTGTGGAATGAGAAGCAAAGAACACATGACTAGAAGAATATAAAGAGCTGGAGACCAAGATTGTCTCAGTGTATGCAGAGGAGACTTATCTGTAGTTTTGTAAATGAGATCTTAGTGAAAATCTAACCATTAATTTATAAATCTAGAGCTCTGTGTTCAACTGAAATTTCCAGAGTGGGTTGGAACACATGAAAGCTTATGCTCGAAGAAATCTGTTAGTCTATAAGGGTGCCACAGGACTCCCATTGCTTTTGTGTTCAACTGAGTTATTAATAAGAAGCACAAATAAAAATCATCAAATGTCATTGAGTCACCAAGCTCTCAGGAAATCTTCCAAATAACTTGAATCACGACACACAACTGATCAGAATGTGGGTGTATTTCCATTGTTCCAACAAAATATAATGCATTTCAACAATCCTAAAGGGTTCCATGGAAGTTTGCAAAACATTATAACAAATCTCAGGGCTTCCTATGGTTAATATAAATGTAATTTACTGCACTTTCAGTATTGTTTTATAACAGTAAGATGGAAAAGAAAGTCAATAAAGATCAGACGAGCTATTTCTGTTATCATCAGGCTATAATTCAAATAATTTCCAGGCAGAATTCTATACCATTTATATGCTAATTGCATCACCGTTAATGGCATGCTTTCAATGCACTGTTATTCTTTGGCATAATCTAACTGTGACTTTAACAGGGGAACTTGCCATTTAATATTGCTATAAAAAAGATTTTTAAGTCTTTACAACCTTGAGCAAGAGAGAACGAGCAAAACCCAGAGTATTCAACTTTGAAACTGAGATTGAAACTGAAATACATCTGCTTCTATCAGGCATCCACTGATATGCAAATACTATAACAAAGAAAACAGCAACATGTCACACCAGAACTCTGCTAAAACAAGATCAAGTGTCAGAGAGAGAGCATTTGAATGACAAGTGAATTAGGATTTAAACACACACACAAGCACAAACGCACACAGTAAGTCTAAATAATACAGCTCTCACCTCACAAGCTGAAAGCAAACATTGTAACCCATCCTAAATGGTAGAGTAAAAAACGCAACGTGATGAGGGAGATGTTTTAAGTAATTCTTAAAATGCCCACTCTATTAATACTATCAAAACATTTGTCTGTTACTGATTTGCACTCTGTAATATCACAGTTTTGAATGAGCTAATGCAAAATTTAGTACCTTAATTTAGTCAAGACATTAGCTATCTAAAAAGTATTTGCTCCCATTAGGCTGTATACTATCCTCTGTTGAGTAACTACATACTCTTACTTATACTGCACTTTTTCTCTCAATGCAATTCTTCCCTATACTGCTTTATTACCCTACCTTGCTGACAAGAGCTGTGATATTATTTTGTGAATTCCTCAGGGCACAAATAAGATCTTATCATCAGTATTATGAAGTGTCCTGCACAATCTTAGAGCATGTAAAGTAATTATATATATTTTTAAACTTAGCCTGAACTTTCATGCATCTTTGTCACAGCACGAAAGAGAACGTGGGTGTACAGGGCACCTGTGATGATCACCGGCTGCTCAACTTGGTTTAATTAAGTCAAAGCATCTGGGCCTAAACAGAGGGAACACAGGAAGACGCATGTGAGAGCTACGTGGGAAGCTGACGAAAAGAGATAGCCAAGAACTGCCAGAAAAATATGTAGAGAAGACCAGCTGGCTGGGAGGAGCAAGGAAAGATGGGGTTGGGGGGAAGGGCACACACAACACAGCTACCCAGGAAAGACAAGAAGGTTCTGCAGGTATTACTTGGTACCTGGGAATACATACAAATTGGCTAAGAGACAAGTGGAAGGGCTAGCTTGCTGATCTTCCTTAACTGGTGACCCAGTGGCAGGAAGCTGAAAAGGGTTGAGTAGCTGGACCATCATTGGCTAGAACAGTCGTGAAACTGGTTACGCACATAAAGATATTGCTACTGGACTCATAAGTGAGTGACCTAGAAGTTATGCTCCTGCAAAGGGGAATGGAAAATTCTTTTACCTTCATACATTTTACTATGGGAATTGACAGAACGGTGTTAGCATGAGGATTCAATGAATTATTGCAGGTATATATGAATAAAATCTGGCCAGAGGTCAAGTTCTGAACTGGACAGTGAGAGAGACTTTGCTGTTAATATGAATAGGCTAGGGAGAAACTGAGGCAAACATACTTGTGCTTTGGCCTGCTTCAAGAGGCCGCCTGAGGCAGAGGCTGCCTTCTCACATGCTTCCATATAATTACCACATACTTCAAAGCCTAAATGAAATTTTAAAGAAATTTTGTGGTAAATCTTGTGAGATGCTGAAGAGTAATAGTGAAATTCTCTTGTTTCTCCACAGTCTTTGGTAAATATAGGACTGAAAGACTTGGAAGCTAGCTCTCTACAATCAAATACTGGTGTTTCACAAAATAAACACGAGAGAAATATCCCACTAGGAATCCTCCTCCCTTCCTTTTGAAAACTGTTGTTCCTCCATCTTCACTGGTGCATGCATAAAATTTAAAAATTCTGTGAATCCAAAAAGGCCTCTTCTGAATCATGGATCTTAACTGTCCCAAGAAGCACTGAAATATACTGCAAGAAGCAACACTTCCTGTCCGATATGGAGAATACAAGAAAATTCTACAAATGCTGTCACACAGCAGCTACAAGAAGCCTCAAATAATCTTTATAAAACATTATTTTTTGTAGTAACACTAAGCACTGAGCATAGTAAGCATGACACAGAAGACTTCTGGTGATTCATTACTCTTTGTCAGGCTTGACATACTCATTGCACTTAACCTAGCGCTGTCATGATATATACACAGAAGATAACATGTCATACAACACTGGAAAAACTAATAATTCACTGATCATTAATATTCTTCTGTCTTGTGTTTATGGGGCATGTACAAAGAGTTATACATATATACTAGAATTATGTTCTTAAACATAATTTAGCTGTTTGCCTTTAAACAAAAGGAATAGGTTTTTGCTTGTCTATCTAGCACAGTCATCAGCCAGACACAATGAACGTATATTTGAATATGAGGTAAACAAAACTATCAAGACAAGAAACAGGGTTAGAAGACAGTATGACATCTACAACCAATCAAGTAATAGAAACTTCATCTCGAGATTAACTTCAGAAAAACAAATGTCAAAGATTTACTGAGCTACAAAACAGAAGTTTTGAAACAAATAGGTAATGGAATAAACAGCTGTATACAATAAAAGTAATTGAATCAACTGATTATATACAATATAATCATATTATAAAAATGATTATTATGAAATATACACATTAACACTATATAAGAAATTATAGATATTAGCTGATATTACACTTTAAAGTCTATGACCAAACATGGAGAAAAACAGGTTCTCTCCCAGACAGGAGCAAAGAAAATTATCTTTCTGTCTCCAAAGTAAATTAAGCATTACGGAATCGAAAATAATGGAAGCCTAATTTACATATGACTCAACGGAGAGATTGGAAATCAACAGGAAGAGAAAAATAGTAGGGAGCCTGCCTGTCCCTTGTAATAGGGTCAATGAACTTTGGAAGACATAAGCAGAAACAGAAAGCCATTTTGGTATCTATCACTTAGGAGATTAAAAGGGCTCTTGAAACACAGAATGTTGAATCTTTCAGCACAAGGGGGGCTGAAGTCTCTGGGAACTGAATTTTAGGTGAGAAACCTGCTTAGGCAATAATCGCAAATAGTTTAGTGACACAGTATTTTTATTATTATTTGCTTATAATACATTCTATTTTTATCCCTCATGCTAAATATCACTTAATCCTATGTCCTTTTATTAAAATAAATTTGTTTTACTTTCACAGTAAACCGATTCAGTGTGTGACTGAAATAAGACCATTTGTCAAACCCACAGTTAAATTTATGAGAGACAGCATATTGCCTTTTTAAAGGAGCAACAAACAGCTCCTGCAATTGTTCAGTGAGCGTGCTGGACACCACAGAGAGACAACTCTGCTCAGAAGTTGGGACTCACTGTTTATTACCTGCAAGGCAAGGTTTGGACTGGCAGAATCCTGAGGAATTTGCTGGCAGGGCAGACTAGCTGGTGCATCAAGTTGTCACTCAGCTTAGCTATAGCAAAACACTCACTTGCTAGTGCTGAGAGGGTTAATATAGTAACTCACAATGCTGAGAACTCTAGTTGATAGTCACAGTAAGTCTTTTAGGCTTAGCTAGTACTTAAAATTTTTAACAGCACAGCTATGCCAGGCAGAGGTAAAACCACAACCCCTGACTAACATAACCATACTGACAAAAACTCTGTGTAGATGCAAACAGAAAAGTGCCTCTGCCAGCATAGAGCACACTGTTTGTGGAAGTGGTGTTCCTTTATGTCACCAGAAAACCTCCTTCTGTCAATGTATGCTGCGTCTACACTAGAGGGTTAAGAAAGAATCGCTATGTCACCATAGGCTGTGTTCTGCAAACACATCCTTAAAGTCATTTAGCTAACCTACAATGGAAGCCAGCACAGCAATGTTCTTACAGACAAATGGGCTTTGCTTCTACACTTGCAAGAACATGAAGACTTCAGGCAATAAACTCAAAATGACTAAGAGTATCTTATACACAGTAGAGATAACTATGGAACTAAAAAACAGTTGTATTTCTTACCTATTAGACCTTTCTCAAGAGTGAAGGTTTTGTTGGTAAACATGCATTCAAATGCCACAATGTGGAAAACTTTGTTTACTGTGTTGTGGGTGCCAACTATTCTGATATACCTATGAAAAAAAGAAAGGAAAACAAGTAAAGACAACGAACACACCCCTCCAGAGTTAATGATTCACTGGGATACTGCCAGTGCTCTTGCCCATGTGCCATATTTTGTACAGCCATATGAACCAGAGAATTGTAAAGAAGATAATGTATTTGACTAGAGATATTGTTCCTACACAGACGTGGTAGCTCCAACACATCCTAGCAGAACTATAGCCAATATAAGAGCTGTGAAGTCTATCTGAAATTTTACAAGATTTGGATAAGATTTACAAGAAAATCAAAAGGAGACAACATCCAGCTCAAACACTGGCTACTGATACAACTGTTTGTCAATAATACAACCACAGCTGATAACTATAAATAGCTTTCTGACTCTATTAATGGCTATGGAGGCATAGATATGTAACATACATCACTATCAACTACTTTCTACCACAATGAAAAAATTTCTACACTAGAGACAAAGTCAATTACTCAATGTTGCTTTTCTACAGAGGCTACAAATTCTTTTATTATAATGCTGCTTCTAATTCCATATTTGTAAATTAACTCTTTATACATCAGATTCCAATGTCTTTGGTGCTGTACCTTTATTAATGACAGAAAAGTTATTTGGTCAGGCTCTGTTAGACAAAGCTACCTCTGGGTTTCGTTCTTGGCTGTATAGCTAGCACTTCTGAACTCTAATGCAAAGTCACATGGAGAGGCTCTTGAACAAAGTGGCCTATTCACCCCTTTGCATTACCTTGGAGACTTCACCTTCTACAAACAAGTATTAACCTTGAATCAATCTGCTCCCCTTATTTTCCAAAGGGATCTGACAGTTCAAAGGTTAATGAACAGCTGAACTCATGAGTTCTGGAAAATCCCAAGTGGGAAACTATACACCGTCTTGGTGGATTTAAAAAAACAACCAGGAAAATGACTTGAATAGATGATAGTATTTCTCCAATGATGAATTATCCACACTGAAGAAAGGTGCATATTAAATGAACAGATTTCAATTAAAAGAAAGCAGAATCTAGAAGACCTTAGCAACATTCTTCCTTCTGCGGAGTAAAATAACCTTTCATTTATCTAATATAATTTTAATTCTAACCTAATGGCTGTTCACTAATACAGAAATCTAGGCTCATATTTTTCATCACTCCAAGTTAACTAGATAAAGTAAATTATGATTTTTTTTAGCCTTGAACTAAGAAAGCTTTTTTGTACTGGGAGCTATTTTCCCTGCCAGTTTTGTTAAGGACCTATCTAAATCCTAAAATGATTATGTTAGAAGAACAATTCTTAAAAACCAGCACTGATAACTGTTTTAACTAATAGGTATTTCTCATTAGTGTAAGGCGAGCAGAACTCTTTAAAATGGGCTTAAATGTATTTTTTTAATAAACTTTTATTCCATCCACAAAGGTGGACAAGTCCATGTAAGCTGAAAACACAAATACTTTTAAAATAAATTTCCTCACATGGTTGATTTCATGTTGCAGACAGAATCTTGGTCTATCTTTATGAACCAGCAACCACATTTGTCTGCTGACTGTTTCAAAGTGTTCACTTATGTTCAAAGTTATCACTAGCTATACTTTTTGGCCAATTTATCTGAAGTGCTAAAGCATAGTGACCTTATGAACTTTATTCAACAGGGAGCCTACCTGCCCTAGACATGATGCAACACATGCAATGTTAATTTTTGTGACCAGCCCAGCTTTTGCCCTTGCTGCTGACAGTCAAGTGATGACACAAAAAGCTCAAGCTTTCTTTTGTGTTTTTTTGAGAGAAGCAAAAATAAACTCCTTCATATAGGAAAGGTGTATTACCAGCCAGGGCTAGAGACCAAATTTCCAGTCCCAGGTCTTCAACTGTTGTTAATGTTTCTGAACCACTGTGTCAGGATGCATTATTGTGTCTCCACACAGCAGTAAATGTCTTGTGGGGAACCAGAGAGATGGCTGGATTCAGACTGGGGATGGTGGGCTGCTGTGTCCTGTAGGATTGTGATATGCCAACGAGTGTGTCGTGATCTGCATCAGCTTGAGAACCACTGCTTTAAGGGAACTATAATTCCTTCATTTCACAACTAGATAATGAGAGCTCACAAAGTCATTTCAGGCACAGCTAGTAATAGTACCCAGCAACCTAATATAACAAAGCCAAATATCATCCACTTTGCCACACAGCATTTCAGAAGGAATATATCAAATGAGGTGCTCAGTATGCTACACTAAGATACTGTGGCTCTGTTACCCACTACTAACTAGATCACATGTAGAAGCATACGAATGCTAGCGTTTCTACACTTAAAGACCTAGTTCTTCATTTTAAGTGGTAGAAGTTTATGCTTTTACATCTAGCAGCCCTAGGTCTAGTCCTCTCAGGTTACTCACAGAGAGGCATTGTTACATTTGACTTTGCTAACTATAATTCATAGATCACACCGCTCCAGAAGCTAGAAACACCAACCAAATCACTATTGTCCAGAATTCTACTGTAGTCTCAAAAATACTTGCAAAGTGTGAATTGTCGTCTAGTACAGGCTGGTCCATATAGAGAATAATAGCATGACCTTTATCTCTACCATTAGTTCTGAAGCCCAGTAGGAGAGGCCAGTGCTGTGAATCTGAAGGTTGTGGATTCAAACCCTGCTTGTGACCCATATGGGGTGAAAAAAATGTATACACATGTATAAAAGTTAGTAAAACAACCCTAGAGCACCTGTTATCATGATTTAATACTGCAAAACACTGTATTTACAGATGAAATGGGTGTTGTGTTAATCATTGTATTACTGTTGAATTTGTAGTGTTTGCATCCAACCCTTTAAGAGCAAAGTATGGCATTCTACTGTACTGTACCTTTCAGACTGAGAACTAGGGCAAAAGATTTTACTGGTGAGTCCAAAGAGGGAAAGAACCTGCCTATGTAAATTCCAAAAATTTCAGAACTAATAATAAGGCTATCGTGTTTAAATTATAACATTAGAACTTATGGGGGGACTGGATATCTCAGGACACTGCTATTGAACAAAGCCCTTCACTTTTGGTAATTGCCCATTTTCTCTACAAAAAAAAAATCCTTCAATTTGAAAAAGCTAATATTTGGGTTTTACTGATTTTCACCCACATTTTAGCTTTTTTGGGATCCAGAAATATTTATCCAAAGGATAACCAAGAGGGCTACACTGAGGATCCAATGTCAGGAAGGGAATGGAAAGCTGTACTCCATGAACACTGATCCACTCCTCATAGACTCAGAACTCTGCTAGCCCCAGCTCTTCAGAATGGATCTATCCACTTCCTGGGACAAGGGCTGGAGCAAGCCAGCATGGTGCCAGCTCCAGACACTGGGAGACACTGCCACATGACCACCAGCCCAGCCCCGCCCCTCCTGCCCCTGCAAGTGCATGAGATGGGGGGTGCAAAAGTAAAAATTGGCTCAGGGCCTCACAACCCCTTGAGCCAGCCCTGTTCAGGATCACAATGAAGGGCTTAGGTCAAGAGTGGGCACTCTGGCAGAAGCAGCAGACAAGGCTTTTTGTGGGCGGCTCCAGATGCCAGGACCAGGCTCTATGCCTTTCGTGCTTCCAGTTGAGTAGGTGCAGCAGCCATCAACTGTCAGTAACCCACACAGGTGCACTGAGGAAGCCAGTGGGACTCAATGAATGGGGAGTCAAAGATTGCATCCTGTGAGCTGTGGTGGATCAGTTGTCAATGTTCATGGCCCTTAAGCATGAACCCCTGTGCTTGCTCCACATGGTGCAGGAGCAAGCAGGGCAGGGATCCCATGCCCAGCAGCTGAGACCACCTAACCACTTCATCAGTATTCCCCCACCCCTGACCTTTATGAGTACTAGACATCCCTTACCCTTTCCTTCCCACTATCCTTCGTTTTAGGTCACTTACCTTTATTATCTTTAAAATTTAGAACAAACACTGAAATTCTGAGGAAATTTTAAAAAAAACCCAAAAATTTAAAACAAAGGACCTTACTATACAGCTTCCTAGCCTTTCATCTGTTGGTTGTCAGTTTTAATCCTTCTAGGGACAGCAGGGATTAAAAACTATTCCCATCTAACAAATGTTTGGTGGCCCTTACATGTTATGAGATTGGTAGATTTCAGTTCCACCTCCCTCTTCACAAATTCTTCACTGTACTTAGCACTAAATTGTAAATGCTTCATTAGGTGCTCATACGTGGCCTAGCAAGCTTGGCGCTAATTTCAGTTGAGTCCTTGTAAAAGCTTCTGCAGTGGGGAGCAACACTGCATAACACACTATACATTTTCAACAGCTGGCAACATTCTAAATTGCCTGACAGATACTGCAGATGGGTTGGGGAGCTGATGGATTTCACAAATAAGATGGGTCAAAACCATTGTTTAATATTATTATTTCAATCTCATGATTTTGAGGCTAATATCTTGTTTTCCAGGGTCTGACTCATGATTAAACTTTTGGAGTTAGCAAGAAGAAATATATCCTGATGTGCTGTTATTGTTCCAGTTTCTTACCAGCTCACAGGAACCAGATCAGCATTTGGGTGGCATGATTCCAAGGAAAAGTCACCTTTGCAGAAAATGGAGCAGCTGATTTAGTAAGCAACATTCTTCCCTCTGAGTCAGTTTTGAGCAAGTCCCGCTCTAAGTATAGCTATAAGCACACTGCCTAAGGGAGGTGCTCACTTTAATACAAGCTGTAAAAAACAATGTTTTGACTACCAGTAATTATTAAAATGTCCTACAGAAATTTTCAAGAGCAAGAGTGTTAACTTATGTATCCTGAAAAAATTCCAATAGAGGTAATTAAATTTTACCCTATTAAATCTGCCCAACAGTCTCAACTGAATATGGGTTTTTTTCTTCACTTCCTGTCCTATATAGTTCTGAACTGATGGTGTCTAGTACTATTAAGTAGCCATTGCATTCTACACTAAAAAGCTCAAGAGATTACTTATATCCTGCATACATATATTCTCAGACAAAACTATGCTGAAATGGAGGTAACATTGAGGGTATACAATAGTAACTTAAAGTAAAATACATTATAAGGATGTTTCATTATCTCAAAACCAAGCACTAGAACCCAGGAAATTTAGAGATAGATTTAAAAGACCTTTAAAAGAAACTGAAACATGTTAAAAGCAATAGAAAGAGTTGCAGCACCAAACCACCTTTACTGCCCCCCTAGTTTTGGTTCCCCTATCTTCAAAGCATCTGATGAAGTGGGATTTTCTCCCATGAAAGCTCATGCTATAAATAACTTAGTCTTTAAGTGCCACAGGACTCCTTGTTTCTTTTACATGCAAAGTTAGTTTTTGGTTCCACATTAAACTGATTTTTAGAAATCGTTTCCCCATCCCTTTCCACACCCTGCATATTTCTGACTTCTGATATATTCACGGAGCAAAGTTAAGTATATTTGGATGTTTGAACTCTATATTTCTGTACCTTAATACGTCTTGATTTCTTTTAAGTGTTACCTTAGCTCTGAATTTTCTGGGTTTGAAATACCTAATTTGGGGATAATTGCAACACATCTAACATTTTTTTCACCAATAAGTTTCTTGCATGTACTTTCAAGCTTAACTCCATTTCATCACAGTTTGCCTGAATTTCCTTTTTTTTTTTGAGTTATTAAAAAGTTTCATACAATAACACTAAAGAAGAAACCCAAAGAGAATGCTTTGGTGCAATATTTCTAATCGCTTGATGATATGGAGTAACAACTTTGAATCATTTTTAAAACTTTTAACTTTCAAAAGGACAAATTCATTGATATACCAGAGGCACTGCAAAGCAACCACATTAATTAAACTGGGTTTACAGATGCTTTGAATCTCTAGAGAAACACAATGCTACTGAAATCCATTAGTGAATCTGTCTCAATTTTCAACTGACATGACAATCTTTAGAGGGCTATATTACAGCCACCCATACTGTGTGAAAAGAAGGCTGCTGGGCGCTTCATCCCTGGGTTCTAATGTCTGTTTTAAGGGGTCACCTACTTTCCTGTTTCACTTGTGCTGGCAGTGGAGCTAAGCCAGCAGGGCCATAGGAAACCTTCCTGCATCAAGCTGAAAGCATAACTACCTGCATCTCTGGATGACCACTGATTTAGCTTTCCTTTTGCTCTGTCTCTTATAATTTAAAATAAACTTGAAAGTCTCAAGTACTTTCCAGTCTTTTCCTGTTTGCCTACTTTGAAGTACACTATTCCTGCCTTAATCTTCACTTGTGCATGGAATTCACTTGTAGTACCGGTAAAAGGAGAGGAAGATAAAGATGGAACTGTGGATAGCTAGATAAGGATTTATGCCTTTAGCACTGATATGGATCAGAGATAGTCAGTTTGTTGCACGTATAACTTCCCCATCCCTTGTTTCAGTTTTAATTATCTTCCATCTGGCTAAGTTATTGCAGAGGACCTTAGAGGAACTGAGGAACATCTTTTCTATTTTTCCAGCATTGTCCCTCTACAGACTTGATAAAGCCAGTTGTCTGCAGTGGCCTTATTATCAGTTTAAATCTCAGTCTCCTGTGTATTTGAGAAATGACATTGAAAGAGAAAAAGAAACAAGTAAAACCTCCAGGTTTCATTAAAAAATAATTGTCTAGAAAATGTTGTATCTATTGTTATTGTTCCTGTGCCATGACAGAAGTTTTGAACAAATTAATTCTTTTTGGAGACCATTCTGCCAATTACTGTGAATTACACAGGGGTTTATTTTAGGGGTAACTAGATAATAAAACCTAGGTTTTGATGCCTATCTGGGATCAATTTTGCACCCCAGACGCTGAGCTGTAAATACTGACTATATTTCAGTGGGGTTCCTATTGATCTTTTATGGAGATGACATAGTCTTACATTTTTTTTCATGTAGCACTTTGTGCTGGACAACTTTCAACAGTTTCCCTTTAGTCAGTTCAACTTGTAAAGGATTGATTTATTTTAAAGTGGAAGTTATTTTAAAGTACATCATACATTTTGTGAATTTTACATTTAATTTCTTGATATTACACCAAGTGTTCTTAAAGGTGAATAATTAAGCATGTATCAGGGTAGGCATTATATTCACAAGTAAGGTGAGAGTAGCAGTGTATGGCCATATGATTATGTATTTAAGATAAAATATTTTAATATCATACATTTATATATCTCCTTTCATCCTGAAGTATTCTCAAATGCTTTACAAATTATAATATATTGTACATGTTCTGGAGGCAATGATTGATTCCACAGATAAGGCGGAGTTCTATTTTGCATTTAAAGTGAGCATTCAACTTCTTTATGAATGAAAAATGCAGCATACATATAGGCTATATTTTCCATACATAACCACTGCTTCACAATGAATTAAAGACTGTCCTAACATTCCATTTAGTTACAATGTACTGAAATGCTGTGCATAGGCTATATTTGAAAAAATTAGGTGCAATTAAACTTTGTTATTGATGACTTATCTAATTGCTCTTATTTAAGCTACAGAAAAATGTAAGGTGAACAACTGACGTGTGATCTTTGTGACATCAGAGTTAGCACTCAATCACCAGCCTTCCTCTTCAGCTAATTTGTGCACAGCAGTTCTCTTGATTGTTATCAGTAAATGGTCAGAGGGAGTTTGGGCAGATGCCAAAAGTTCTTGCTTGTGAATTACCTGGCCCACCTTTCATTGCTCTTTATGGACTCCTTCCCCACATGACAACTTGGCTGTAACAGAGATTGCCCCTTCCTTACCTTAGCAAAAAGTCCCTTCCTATAGTATACCCTTTTGTATCTCTAATGCCTGCCTCCTCCATTCATTAGTTTAAACTCTAACAAACAAAGGAGCTTTGGTTATCTGGGGCGAGGCTAGGGTTTGAAGCAACTCGTACTTCAATACAGTTCCAATAGCGCGCACATGAATGGATGGCAGCAGGCACTAGCAGAAATCAATGTGGTTCACTTGGACAGGTACCTGAAAAGGGTAAGACCCTCTGATCTAAGCCCTAGAATGCACAGAGGCATCCCTTTGAGAGCCCAACATTCAAGGCCTAACACAAAGATCATAATTAAAGTGAACACAGAACTAAAAGAGCATCTGCCCTGCTCTGCACTCAGTAGTAAGCTTTTCTATAGGCTGGAGGAATGTTGAGCTCGGGAGGCTGTCATACATCCACATATTAGCTTGACCATCTCTTTTGGGAAATATAGGTGCACTGCTACACCCCCCACCCCCACCCCAGTGCTGCAAATCAGTCTCTCTCCAAAATCAAATGCTGACACACCCTCTACACAGGCCTTGTGAAGACAGCAGCTCATGAAAATGACTACCTGTAACAATTTAAGTGATCTGTATTCACTAAGCATTAAACCTACAGTTCAGCAGTAGCATGGCTTCAAGGAGGCTGCAGTGCACTATTTAATCAAACACTTCGCCACTGCAATGTCATCTTATAACATGCAATCCTGAAGTGAAAATAACTACCCTACTAAGATGCAATTCAAAACTGTCACATTTTCCATTCAGCTCATGGTGGGGGACGTAGTGCAACACACCAATAAGCTGAAGATCTAGGTCTGGAGAATGACCTTGAAACTCTTGTCTCGAAGCCAAATGGAGATTGGTATGTTGCAGCTGCATTCAAATCTATCTGTTAGAAGAATGTGGCAACAGGCAAGAACGGTTCCTCACACAGAATCCTCTCTAGGCTATTCAACAGAGCATTACTAATGGGGATAATCAGAAACCACAGATTCTAGTTTTTTGGTTTAAGAAATTTGGAAAAGGAAGAAAAATACTAAAGATAAAAATATTACAGTTATATTAGGTATTGCTTCACATAAATATGAAAATCCTTATTCTGCTTTAATTTTGCACTGTATAATATTTATCAAGTGATGCAGCAATTAGTCAAATCTGGCAAAGAATGGGAAAAAAAAATTTTTCTTGCCCTTTATTTAAATATTAACCAAACAAGCAAGAGAACCTCATACAGAATCATGTCATCAACTTTAGAGGGTTCAAAGTACCAGAGGCAGCTTTGATGTGACCCAAGAATATTCTATATAACATGCAATAAATGAGTTGGCAGTGTTCTCATTCCACAAGGAAAAGGAACATATGTTATAATTACACATCAAATAAAGTGTCTTATCTTGAATAATGGTTAACAGTATTTCAAACTGGTGATAATCTATAATGAAACCTATTCCATCAGCTAATGGTAATATATTTCTATGATAATCTTTGTAGTTAGATTATTTAAATACTATTACCACAAAAGGTACTTACTTAGAATTACCACAATAGGGAATTAATACCGTCAGAACACAATCCTTCTCCTAATAAATCCTGTACATTTGTCCCCCTTCAATTTCTCATTAGGCAATAACAGCATGGTTTTCCTCCTTAGTCTTGCATTAATCCATGAGGTAAGAATTTATTCTAGATATAAAAATCTTTAAATGCACAGCATTAACAATTTATTCTAGCACCCTTATTTTTTAAATCATACTTTCAGCTCATGCGTATAAATTAAAGTCTGTTTTTTCATTTGATAGGGAATGCATAAAAAACATCATTGCCTGACACTGGAAACATGATCTCCCTCCAAGCAAAGCAGAAGGGATTTGGAATGTCTGATATATCTTGGTAATGAACAAACTAACTATGTCCAAATGATAAATACCAGCAATACACAGCTATATTCAATACACAGATAGGCTCAAAAGTCTCCTATGAACACTGCAACCAGTTACACTGAAGAAGTTTGCTTTCACGTAAGTAGTTGTAAACCATCTAAAAACCAGAGAGGTGTCTCCTAAATGTATTAACAATGGTGCAGTACTACAACCATAGTTAAGATTTAAAATGGAAATCTTTGTGAAAAAGGGAACCTAAATTAACTAAAAATGTTGATGTTACAAATTTTGACCATTTGTCTCATCTTGATTGTAGATGTCACACATTTTCAGGACTGAAGTTGAGGCATATTGAATCACAGAACTGGAAGAGACCTCACAAGGTCATCTAACCCAGTCCACTGAATCTATGGCAGGACCAAGCATTATCTCAAAAACCATCTTTGTCAGGTGTCTGTCTAATCTGCTCTTAAAAATCAATTCATTTCAGTGCTAACTACCCAAACAGTTAGAAAATTTTTCCTGATGGCCAGGCTAAGGCACTCTTGCTTGCAATTTAAGCCCACTGCTTCTTGTCCTATCCCCACATGTTAAGGAGAAGAATTTTTCTCCTTCCTCCTTTTAACAGCTTTCAAGTATACAAAAGATTGTTACATCCCACCTTACTCTTCCCATTTCCTAGCCTAAACAAACCCCATTTTTTCAATCTGCCATCCCAGGTCATGTTTTCTAGACCTTTAATCATTTTTGTTGCTCATCTCCAGACTTTCTCCAACTTGTCCACATCTTTCCTAAAATGTGGCTCCCAGAAC
Organism: Podocnemis expansa; assembly: GCA_007922195.1. Taxonomy (NCBI): domain Eukaryota; kingdom Metazoa; phylum Chordata; order Testudines; family Podocnemididae; genus Podocnemis; species Podocnemis expansa. The sequence goes on along the minus strand of ML682024.1, from coordinate 1,361,343 downwards.
TGGACACCATACTCCAATTGAGGCCTAATCAGCACTGAATACAAAAGAATTACATTTGCTTTTTCTGGAATAGCGTTATATTATTTATTTCTCTTTAGCTTGTGATCCACTATGACTGTCAGATCTCTTTCTGAAGTTCTCTTTCCTAAGGAGTCTTTTCTCATTTTGTATGTGTGCAAGTGATTGATCCCTCTTAAGTGGAGTATTTTGTATACGGCCTTGTTGAATTTCATCCTGTAAACTTCAGACCATTCTCCAGCTCATCCAGATCATTTTGAATTTTAATTCCATCCTCCAAAGCACCCGCAAAACCCAGCAGTTTGATGTCATCTGCACACTTTATAAATGTATTCTCTATGCCATTATCTAAGCCTCTGATGATGTGTCTAAGAGAAGTAGAACCAGAACTGACACCGCAGGATCCCACTCATTTATGCCTTCCTGCTTGACTGTGAACCATTGATAAATACTTTGTGGGAATGGATTTCTAACTAGTTATATGCCTATATTGCAGTAGTTCCATCTAGGTTATATATCCCTAGTTTGCTTGTCTCAAGGTAATGCAAGACAGTATTAAAACCTTACTAAAATACAAATATACCACATCTACCACTTCCTTCCATCCAAAAGGCTTGGTACTGACAACATAAGTCATGATGGCAGAATGTCACAATTCTTTTCCTACAGAGCTTAAAAAGATACACTTGTAACCTATGCTAACACCATGAGGCGATTTGGTTCTTTGGCTCAAGTAGAAAAGCTTCAAGGAGTTGGGATGGAGTGAGGTATAACAGTAAAGGAGCATGAGGAAAACAGCTTGAAAGGATGGAGACATAATATTTAAATTTTATAAGACATATGGGATTCATTTTGATAAGTTTTAAAGTAAATTTATCAAGATATAGATGTCAGAAGATAAGATAGAATGGTTATTATAATTGATTTGTTTTCAAGAATAAGAAACTGGAGATGATGACACTGATACAAGTTAGAACATATTTTTAATTTTACTGATGAATTTAGTGACTGGATGTGCTAAAGCAGTGATTCCAAACTGTGACCTGAGGAGTCTTTCAGAGTGGCCCATGGCTCCCCTTCTTCAGGCTATAGAAGGGAGCTGCCACCTAAGGACCCAGGTGGAATGCGTTTCTGTGGATCCAAAAGACCAGTGCAGGTTTCTAGTTGCACCCAAGGGATGGGACATACGTGCTTCCCTTCTCCTCCGCTGTCTGTAGCAGGGAGCACAGCAAAGTGCTTCACCTAGATCCATAGGCACTGGGGGCCCTGCTGAAGCCAGAGGGAGAGGACCACTGATTATCTGTCCCACTGCCTGGGGACACAGGTGGAGCACACCAGGCTACAGGATAGATGTGGTTTCCCTGCTGCAACCAGGGAGACTAGATCAGCGAGGAGGCAGCCTCCTCATTGAATTCCTTCTGTCTGGCTGTAGTAGCACGAGTGCCTTTCATAAGCCCTTCAAGCTTATAAAAATGATATCTGTGGCTTTCAAATCAAAAAGGAACCACTGTACTAGAGGCTCTTTTCCCCCAATCAGCTATTTTATAGGGCTTTAATACTGAACTTTTCATTAACATCATCTTAAGACCTTTCACTCCAACAAGACCATGACAACCTCTTCAAAACTGATCTGATATATCTGGATTTTTCATACTTTTGGGAGGTCACAGGTATCAGCATCTATGGAATGCAAAACTCCAAGTATTTTGGATTGCTCTTTAAAGCAGGACTTTTCCAAGTTGATGGTACCTAAGAATGACCTAATTCAAACCTGACTGGACCAAGATGTATAGTTTATACCCGATTTGTCTGAAGACCTTGGAGGGAAGCCATGAGTGACAAAGTCAATAAAGTTGCGAACTATAAGGGTCAAGGGTAATGCCAAGAAGCCTCACCTTTTGGGCCAGTGAGCAATCTAAAAGAAGACTGACCCGGTTGAAAAAAAATCATTTATACCTGTGACCCAAAAATTACATCTTGAACAACGCATTCTTCTGGCAGCAACAGCAAGGGATCCTGCAACCCAGGTCCGTGAGGGTCTGCAACCCAGTACTGGGTCCCAACCCTAAGTTTGAAAACCACTGTTCTAGAACTTCTAAGGCTGTCCACTTCATGGAGAAAAAGCCACAAAAATCAACAAACAAGCTAAACTAGCCTTTGATTGGGTCTTCCTGCACATTCTGAGAGACCTGGCAGTTACACTGCTTCAACAGAAATACATTAAACAAGACTCCAACATGAACCTGCATAGTTGAAATTCTTTACGCAAATTTGACACTATTATGTTAGAACTGAACAGACATTTGGAATGGCTTACTCTTTACTAAAGGTGATTTTCCTCTTAACAGTCCCACCTTATCTCTTGTTCCACACTATTTGAGTCAAAACAAATGGCTTGGTTTGCTGAAAAAGACTGAACTGACTTTGTGACTTATGCTTCTCTGTATTTATTTATTCACCTGACATGCTACAGCTTCCATTTCATGCATCTAATGAAGTGAGATTACACTCACAAAATCTTATGTGATAAATAAATTTGTTAAGTCATTAAAAATGCCACAGGACTCCTTGTCTGGTGTTTTGAATTAAACTTACAGCAACCCCCCTGCAGCTTTAACATGGGTAGCCTTCTCCCAGCTTATCAAATGCATTTGCATTTGCTGCACTATTTTCAACTATAAAAAACACAGAGACTAGTTTGAACTTATAGCGCAGCATCTGGAACAGACTTACACTGCTTCAATCCACATAAAGTGTAGTAATTATCACCTGTATCCATGCAAACTCATTCTTCCGCCTTTGCCCACGGTTGATTGTATATTAGTGGTTCAAAAAGAGTTTGTCTTTTTGTACACAAGATCCCTTTATACACTAACTTGTGCAGCCTGAATTGTGAATTCCTTTAAAAGCTCTGAGTCTCAACCACAGGGGGGAAAACCCTTAAGCAATGTGCTCATAGCTGATTTGGTCTATGAGACAGGAATGGTAAACGATGAAGAGTGCAGCCAAAAACCTGGGGCCAAACAATTTTAATCGCATCTTTCTTTTTCAGAGCAAGGAGACACAAACCAGGAGTACAGACACTAAAAGCACTACAAGCAGTTTTCTGAATGAAGTTACAAACTAGAACATAGTGTAGTGGCTAGCACCTCTGCTTAACATGTAGAAGGTCCTGGGTTCAATTCCTAGGGGGTTGGACTTGATGATCTCATGAGGTCCCTTCCAGCCCTTTGATTTGATTTGATTTGACCCTTTCTGTCAGAAATGCAGCAGTTACATATAGCACAATTTCTATAAATCTTCCTGTAGGTTAAGGGGAAAAGAACCACAATTCAACCACAAGGGCTATACTAACTCGCGCGTCAACCCCAACCCCATCCCAAATACAAAGAAAAAATCTTCTATTTATAAAAGGAAACCGTTATCACTTTGGCATTTACAAGATATTTCTGTAGTGAAGGAAACTGTATTGAACCACTAAATCTTTGCCATTTGACTAAATATTTAATTTTGGGCTTTGATCCTTTTTGAGACTAATGGATACTTCCAGCTGCTTATAAGGTATAAAGGATCTGCTTCTATTTTTTATTAACTCCTCTAGTCACAACTGGTCATATTCTCTTTTGCCCACCAATTCCAATGACAGCAATATCATGAAGGTCTAGGGTTAAATTTTCCTAATTTTAATAAAATATTTGTTTTGAGTTAATGTGAATACTATAAATAAGCTATTTACTTTAATTGCTGGAAACAACTATGCTCTGCTTGCCACTTGGTATAACATATGTCTTTAAAAAACAACACGGAGTTGTGTGGCACTTTAAGACTAACAGATTTATTTTTTGCATGACCTTTCGTGGGAGAAGATCCCAATTCCTCAGATGCTTCGAAGATGGGTGAACTTACAGAAAGGAATGAAACTAAATGCAAGGGGCTGTAAAACATAGGATCAGGTCTTTACTACTTACAGTAACAGCAAATCAGAGCAGTTTTCAGGCTCAAACCATGGGAAGCCTGAAGTCAAATTACCTTTTGTAATGGGAAAAGAACCCAGAGTCTGGATTCAGTCCTGCTTTCACAGAATTTAGCTTGCATATTAATTCAAGTTCAGCTGTTTCTCTTTGAAGTCTTGATGTCCCAGCCACATCTCTAACGACAGTCATTAACAAATCAGTCATTGAGTGATTAGGAAGATGGAAGTGCTCAGCAACTGGTTTCTTTGTTCTTTGATTTCTGGTATCAGCTCTGTGCTCATTCAGCCTCTTACAGAGCGATTGTCCTGTTTTTCCAATATATAAGGTGTTGGTGCATTTCTTGCACATGATGGCATAGACCACATTAGTAGATGAGCAGGTAAATGAGACTTTGATGGAGTAGCAGGCTTGATTAGGACCTATGATGGTGTTTGTTGTGTAGATATGTGGGCAGACTTGGCAGCGTGGTTTGTTGTAGGGGTGTGTGCCTGCTTCAGTGTTTCTGTTCTTAGATCTGTAGTTGCTGGTGAGAATCTGTTTAAGATTAGGGGGCTGCCTATAAGCAAGGAGAGGTCTGTCTCCTAATGCTTGAGAGAGACAGGGATCATCTTTTAGAATAGGCTGTAGGTCCTTAATGATCTGTTGCAGAGGTCTGACTTGGGGGTTGTATGTGGTGACTAGTGGTGCAACCAAATTGACTACCTGGACTGATTTACAAATCAGCTGTTGACAGACAACCCCCTTAACCTCCACCTGTGGCCTGATCCAAAATAATTATCTAATTTCACATGCAACCATAGTGATGTGCACACTTTACTGCAGGTACAAATGCCTCTGATATTTAGAGCCCTGTACAGATACAAAAATGTGGATCCACATCCAATCAGTGCTAGCCTGTATTCGATCTGGGATCCGCATGCCAGGTTTTTATGTCTATCCATATCCATACCATCCCAGCTTGCAGCAGCTCCTGCTCCGAGATTAGCAGCAGAGCATTTGTCTGGGTGCCACAGCTTTGTTGAGCTCAGGCTCCCGCAGCTTGGGGTGGGGTGGGAGGTGTTTGCTAGCAGCTCCTGATGGAGTTCAGAGCCTCCCCTGGACCCAGTCTGAACAACTTTTATTCTGCCTGGATTAGGCAGGGAAGCCAAGGCTGCTGAGATCACTCAACTCTTCAGTGGGAGTTGTCAAGACATCTGATTAGGTGGTCGGCAATGGGGGAAAGGGTGGGGGAGAGCTGCCCATCACCAGCTAATAGGTGGAGTGTGGGTGGCTGGGACTCTCAGGAGTCAGAGAGACTAGCAGGTAAACTGCACACCTGTTTGTGTTCAGAGTCCTGCTGTACGTTCTACAGCAGCAGCAACTTTTGCACCCTGGACAGATAAAAACAGAATCTGCATCCGAGCTCCAATCTGCAACAGTGGGTCTGTGGATATCTGCATTTGTGGACCTGCGGATCTGAAGTAGATGCACACAGATCTGCAGGGATTTACTGATATTTTTCTAAATAACTGCACTGCATCTTACTTGCTTTCATTTGTACAACTGATGCATTTGATTCACTTAACTGCTGCTGCTGAGCACTCTATAGATTCATTCAGCTGTGGATACCTTGGAGGACTCCTAACTCCACAGCTCAGTCAGCTCCCTCAGAACAGTACAAGGGACACATGTACCTAAGAAGAAAAAGTTCTTACTGTAGATCCCCTTAAATCCTTATAATTGTCACAGAAGCAGCAAGACAGAGACAACTAGTGGCATTATTTAGGCATAAATTATAAGCCCTTAAGAACAGTGAACAAGACTACCTAAAAAGAGAGAATAAATGAGTGAGAAATATCTTGCATCAATATCCCTATCTAACTTACTATCTAGTGTGCACAGAGAGCAGATAAAATTTTGTGCCTTTGACAAAGCGGGTCAATGCTAAAGAAAAATAAATTTGATACACATAAAAAAGAGGCACAGGTCAATTTTGGGTTTCCTTTTCCACGTGTGGGACAATTTGTGGAAGAATGCCACTAACCGTACTACTCAGCTCAGGGATGGGCAATAATTTTTACAGAGGGACCAATCCATGAATTTTGGTAAAATGTCATGGGCTGCACATTTCTACAAAATTACCTCACCATCTATTGTATACACACCCCATTATAATCTTTCCACAAAGTAATTACAGTTAATAATTAACTGAATTCATATTTATCCAAAACTTATCTTAGAAGGCAACTAGTATTACAAACCATTTTGTAAACCCACTGACTGAGAAAGCTCCAGTTGCTTAAGTGAAGCTTGGGTGGGCCTGCTTTCAAAGTGGGTGGCACATCCAAGCTCACCCATAACTATGCCCCTGCATAGAGGAAGATTCTAGTAGTTTCCTCAATAGCCAGGAGTCATGGTGGGCTGGACAGAAAATGTCAGACAGACCGAATCTGGCCTGCAGAGTATTTTGCCCATCTCTGACCTAGGTCATATACTTTATAATTATTTAGACATAAGTAGCATTCACATTCTGATCACTATCTTCCTTATCTTACAAAACTGCTCCTGCCTCAGAGATGCTCTTCACCATGTATCATGTGCAGCCCAGCAGACAAAGGCATTAAAGGTCATTCTGTATTTGTTTCTCCCTAGAAAAGGAAACAATGTCATTCACAACAACAAGCTTCTTTTTCTTGGCAGCTCTGTACAAAAAGGCGCAAGGCTTCAAACTCAGACAACTGAGCCAACAGACTCATGGCAAAAAGATAAGAGCATGGACCGGGGGGGGGGGGGGAGCTTTGCTAGCCATAAGCTACCTGCAAAGTGGGCACATCACTCCTTAAAAGGGGTGAAGTCAGAATAAATGTGAAAAAGTTTGTCTCTGACCACAGAAAACAATTTGCACAGGAGCAAATATACTTGGAAAGGAAATCTCCTTAAAGAACATACAGAGTCCATTTTACCTGACTAGAAATCCCTGCTACAAAGTTATGGAACTGCTCATAATGGTGGAGCATATACAATACTACACCAAACTTGAGCATTTAACACTTGCATATCTAAACTTGTAAAACATTGCACAAGAGCAAAAACATTTCATTTATTCAACTGATTCAGACACAATCAACAGTGGTTACAAGCGGTTTTATTAACCTCATGAATTCTTCCAGGTAGATTTGCTTAATTGTTTACCCAATCCTTTATATTGTTGCTTTTGCCTAGATCAGGGGTCTCAAACGTAAATCACCACGAGGGCCACATGAGGACTAGTAGAGGGCTGCACATCGACTAGTACATTAGCCTGAGGGCCGCACCACTGCAACCTTTCCATACAACAATATTGCAAATATCAGTAATAATGGTGTCATCGCGGACCACAGGAAATAGCTTAAGGAGCCGCATGTGGCCCACGGGCCACATTTTTTAGTCCACTGGCCTAGATCAATTGGGGGAATGAAAACACTGATGCACTTGCATAATGGCTACCCAAAAGTGTAAAATAATTTTTAGTTCTAACTTTAGATTAATTTTGAAAATATAAAACAATAAGCCTGCTAAATAATAGAGATAAGATGAAACAACAATTTTCTCAAATCTGAACTTCCATTTGTATATGGTCTGATCCTGTCTCCGGTATTTTAGTTTTAGGTGAGATCCCAAAATGGAATAGGCCTATTCTTCTGAATGCATTTTGATATGGACCAAAGAAACAGAAACCCTGTAACATCAGTTGAGGTCATATGACTTCTGCCATTTAGGTGTAGAAATCCCATAAAATGATTAATAAAATACTGATGCCACAAATCCGTACTTGAATCCTAGTGCTGGTTTGGCACTGGTTCAAACCTAATTGACACACAAAAATTACAGAATGAAAACTCACACAAATGCATAGAAAATATTATATAAAAGAAGTTTTATATGTGCACCAGCACAAAGTTCATGTGCACATAGTTTCTTCACACTACAAATAAAATTTATGTGTAAGAGGTTTATGTGCATAGCATACAATACATGAGGAATTTCTCTGCTGGTGACAGCTGGCACATAAATTTTCCTTTACAATAAATAATGACCCAAAATTCCAACATTAAACGCTATTTACATGTTGAATCAGATCTACAAAAGAAACACCACTATCCCAAATTTTTCCTATTTATAAGGTATCTGTCAAAATGAAAGGGTGGATTGCCAAGGACATATTTCAGCCAGAACCCAATTTTTAAAAAACCCTATTAAAATTTTTAAAAGGAATCAAATGAAACCTAGAAGAAATTCAAAGGGTACAAAAAAATACTATTATTATTATTACTACAGCGGGGAAAAAAATACCCCAAAAACCCAACCAACCAAAAGAAATCCAGCCCTTTCTTTAAAAAAAAAACAAAACAAAAACAAACAAACAAAAAAACCTCTCTCTCTCTCTGAGTTTGCAACCAATTTTAAGCCCAATTTTGAACACAATCAATGATGAAATTGCTATTAGATTGCATAAAATGAGGTGTTATTTCACATTGGTCCATATTATGACTGCAAAAGACTCAAATTGTTGTGAGTTATATTGAGCAGGCAATAAAATTTCAGGGAACTGTACCATGCTGTTAAGTAACTATAGTTATCAACCATACCAACTAAAAGTGAGACAAACTTGAAATAATAAAATAATAACAAACAGCAACAACAACAAAGTTGATTTAGCCAAAAACCCATGTTATGAAATCACACATTAAATTCATAAAACCAGAATGTTTGTCTCTCTCTGAGAGATCAGAGCAAATCCGGTTATATCTTAGGGCTTGGCTGTAGACAATGGATCATGTGGTGTGTTGTGGATGGAAGAGACAGGCAACTTCAGGATCTCTATCAACCATTCTTAAAACTCCAGTACCTACCTGCGGAAGTAAGAAAACAGACTGGCAGAGCCAGATGGGTACCTCAAAGTCACCTACTGCAGGAGAGGCCCAAAAAGAAAACAATAGCATGCCACTGGTCACCAAATACAACCACCAAGTCAGACCTCTATAACAGACCATTAGAGCCCTGCGCGGATACAAATAAGTGGATCCGTATCCAACCTGCATCCGCAAGAAACGGTCCGCGGATATCCATGTTGTATCCGTGGATGTGGATATAAGGCGGATATCGGCGGATACACGTGGATTTGCAGGGATCTACAGATCATTAAGGACCTCTCAAGCCTATTCTAACAGATGATCCCTCACTCTCTCAAGCCTTGGGAGACAGACCTCTCCTCACCTACAGACAGCCCCCCAACCTTAAACAGATACTCACCAGCAACTACAGACCTAACGACAGAAACATTAAAGCAGGCACACACCCCTGGAACAAGCCACATTGCCAACTTTGCCCACATACCTGCACAAATGACACCACCATAGGACCAAATTAAGCCAGCTATCCCATCAATAGCTCATGTAGCTGCTCAACCACTAATGTGATTTATGCCACCATGTGCCAAAAATGCCCCCACCCCACCTTATACACTGGACAAACAGGACAACCTCTGTGCAAAAGAATAAAATGGGCACAAAACTGACATCGGAAATCACAACATTCAAAAACCAGTTTCTGAGCACTTCCATCTTCCTAATCACTCTAAGGATGACTTGTTAACGACTATGCTCAAGAAAGTCAATGGAACATCAAGACATCAAAGAGAAACAGCTGAATTAGAATTGATACACAGATTTGATTGTGTGAAAGCAGGATTAAACCGTGACAACGGCTTTTTTTCCCATTACAACAGGTCATTTGACTTCATCCTCCTCTATGTGCTGTTTCCCACTCCTCTGATTTGCCGTTACTGTATTACCTGATCCCATGTCTTACACTTCCTTGCATTTATTTTCATCCCATTCTGTAAGTTCCCCCATCTTCAAAGAGTCTGATGAAGTGGGATTTTCTCCCATGAAAGCTCATGTGATAAATAAATCTATTAGTCTTTAAGTGCCACAGGACTCCTTGCTTTTTTTTGCTGAACTAGACTAACATGGCTCCCCTTTGGAACTTGCCAGAACAGTGCATGCTAAGAAAACAAAATCAGCAATTAAGCGTGTATGTACAGACACAGACAAATTAGATATGTATATTTTGGTTTTGCTTTTATTTTACCTGAGCCATATTTTTCCCACCTATAAATGTAATAAAAATGTTAAAACTAGCAAGCCCTCATTTCCAATTGGTTACAGAGTACACCATGTCTGTGACACTTTGCAATCTTTTATTTTTATTTATTGTCTCTTTCTATTATGTATATGTTTTAAAGAGACTGAAATCTTTATTTTCCCCAATAAGTGCCCAACCTTGATGGTCATTATATCTTAGCAAATTTAAAAAAAGCATCATAATCATGTAAATGAATCTGCTTCAGTAGACTCATAGGCTAGTTAGAGTCCCATCACTGAAGTCAAAGTCAACAGGATTCTGCATGAGCAAAAAAAAAAAAAAAAAAAAAAAAAAAAGGGGTCTCCGATCTGACTTCAAGAGTAGGGACTTAAGTCTGCAAACACGTCAGGACAAGAACTGTATCCATCTCTGTGTTTGTACAGCACCCAGCCTAATCATCCCCCAAACTTTGGAAACTACAAGAATACATAAAAATAGTAATAATAAGAGCACAGTGTCATTAAAAAAATATGTTAGTAGATCAAAATTAATGGTCTAACAAGAGGTCTCAGACAGACGCCAGTAATGTGCAGCAGAGCAAAGTTTAAAAAACGCTGTTAAGGGCAATTTTGGAGTCACCAAGTTATAGAGGAAATACTTTCTAATGCTGACCAGTTTGTGGCTGCCTTATAGCCTGAAGCATGAAGGTGTATACCTATTAAGCCAATATGTGGAAGAGTTTTATTCTTGTAATACTGACCCTGTTCTGACGCTGGGGCTGATGATAATTTTTGGAACCTTAAGTAAAGCAGAAAGAGCATGAAATTTGATAGACAACATTCTAAGAGATTGCAACGATGTTTTTGTTTATAGACTGGCTTCTTTTACTGTCATCAGACTAGATTTTAGCAGCTATGTTAAAGAAATGTGTAGTTTTCCATAGCTCTCTTTCAACAAAGATTTTTTTTCACATCTGCAGGTTAAAGCTGACAGCAACATGGAGCCGCTAAGGAATCTCATCAGTCCATGGCACTGCAGTTACCAGTTTCATTGACACAAACAGGATGTGAAGAGAAATTTTGTCGCAGAAGCATGTCAAATAAGTAATAATGCATCCTGTGTTACTTGGAGGAGACCAGGGAACATACACCCAACTTCATTCAGTGAGATTTCCCAAAGTCTCTAGACCAAAAGAACGGTGCTGAAGACTGTCTGACCTTAAAAGACTTGTTTACAAGCCCATATTGTGAAATTTTTATTCACAGAAAATATCTATAACCCAAGTGCTTCCATCAGTAATTATGCTAATTGGACTGTAAGATCAATTAGTAGAGTCTGACTGAAGTGCTCCTTGCTTCTAAATTGCCTCTGAGATGAACTCATTGGTGGAAAAGTGGGCAACTTTACTCTATGTGTGCAGTAAATGAATGAGTAAAAAAATAAACAAATTAGAAAAATGAACTCAATGCAAGACAAAGATTTCATTTTGTCTCAAAATAGCCTTTCATTCTATAGGAAGGTTTTAATTTTAAATGTTCATCTCCGACATGTGTTTTTAGCAACAAAGTAAGCTTTTCTCCCAAGCTCTTTGAAAGGGTGTCCTACTCTCATCTGTGGTTAATATGCAAACTAAATTCTAGACATTTGTAAGGCCATTTACAGTAACAATGGCCAAGAACTCAGAAGTCTATAGGGTTGATACTTGTCCAAGATATTTCTCAATAGATTATTGCCTTGGTTTTATGAAATCTGCTACAAATTATCATAAACCATACACAGATATATTAAAGCTTTCTAAAATGAGTTTAACACAGACTGGTAATTTCAGACTTAAAGAGCTACTGTCTGAAAACGCTGATCTTGTTTTCCCTTTTGCAGAACTTGCTGCGTGCAGGTGAAGCTCTCACTGAAGATTTTGGAGGTTTAAAAACAAAAAAATAGCTATTAAAAGAATTCATGCTAATAATTTTAACCAAATTTGGTAAATCTGACTCTTTTTTTCTTTTAACGCAGGTGGTTTTAAAAAAGATTAATCATCTTCCTCTGCAGCATGGGACATGAGTCACTTGCTGATGGCTTCTCTGTACCTTGACATCTTTAAACTGTGATTTGAGGACTTCTGTAACTCAGTTGTGGGCTGGGCTACATTACGAGAATGTGTAGGTGAGGTTCTGCAGTCTGCATTCTGCAGGAGGTCAGATTAACTAAATGATCCCTTCTGACCTTAAGGTCTATGAATCAAGGAATCAATACATAGGGAAGTTTACAATACACACTGTACAACATGGAGACAAAACTCATTATAAACCATAAAATGCACCCTTTCCAGACAAACCACCATATCTTTAACCTTCAAAAAATCCTTTAAAATATGTAAAAGAAAATATCAACAAATTCTTTCTAGAACTTTGCACTTTTGAGACTTATGGAAAAAGAACTGGCATTACACAGTTTAGAAAAATCATTGGTTATTTGTCTATTCCAGTTATTCAGTATTTTCTAGTCTGCATTACTTTTTTGTAACAACACTCAAGAACTAGTTGCTAATTACTACAGGTCTGAAAAAAGCAGTGCACAAAAATGACAAAAGGAATAAATTATTTAGGGGGTTATTTATCAGATATAGACAGTGCACTGGACTCAACTTTGAAAGTGTCATAGGACCAGTTATTTTTAAATTAAATTGTATTTTACTGGAAATAATTAAGACAACATGTCAAAAGAGCACATACATTAACATTCCAGTTATCGCAGCACGACCAGTTCCTTCCCAACTAGAAAGACCGTTGAGGAAGATGGCTGCACTGTAGAAGTCTGTGAACCAGTTATATAACATCTCCCCCCCCCACCAATAAGTTGTGTGTACACACACACCCAGCCACCCACAATTTTAAAGAACTCTTTTCAGAAAACATATTCAGGAATAATAATTACTTAATATTAAAGGACCGACCATGTCCTTGCTACTTATTTCTCTTAACTCAGACATCTTTCCTTCTGTGCTCTGACCCCTTTTATCTGTAGAACAAAACCACGTTTATCATCTGCAGCTCACCACATTTCTCTTGCAGACTGATTGAGGAGCAGCAAAACAGAAAAAAACAAAAGAATTAAGTTGAAGCATCCACAACAGGAACAACTGGCAGCACCTCTCAAACTTAATGGATCACAGTGGGTATCAGATCACTGAAGGGTTACTCATCAGGGTAAGAAATTAATGTATAGGTTACTGTACACATGAAAGAATTTTCTTTTGCTAAAATGCAATTCTGTCTCTATAACCCTAAAATATTCTCTCTCTAAAACTGTTCTAATACTGTGTAGCAATGTAAGTGAAACTTTAGGAAGCACCTATTATTATAATCTGTTTGCATTACATTTGAACCTAGATATCAGACTGAGATTGGAACCCCATATTGTGGTATGTGTTATATACGTAGCAACAGAAACCCCCTATCCCAAGGAGGTACTAATCTAAAACAGACGAAACCACTAAGTAGTGGGGAAAAGGCTGTACTATCCTGGCTTTACAGATCAAGCAACCTACCTAATATCTCTGTTCCTCAATGTCATGTTGGAAGTTCATGGAAGAACCAGAATTAAACTGAGATCTCCTGCATCCTATTACAGTGCCTAAACTAACAGATCATCTGCTCTCTCTATAGGCCACACTAGTGTTATAGCACTTTCACATGAATAAATCTTGGAAGAAAATGTTTTTAATACAACACCATCAATATCCGGGTCATTGTGAAGAAAATGACAGACCATCAGGACTGTTTATCACTGAAATAAAGGAGAAAAGAATTTTTGACCGCAATATTCCTGTCTTGCATGTAACAGGAAATAAATACATTTCTTAGTTTTCTAATCTTTCCATGATTTGTTCACCTACAGAATAATTACATTCAGTTATTAACATCTCCAAGTCATTATCTAAATAAATTGGTATCTGAGAATTAGCCAGACAGTTTCATTCTCTTAAAAGCATGTACTTTCAATGAAAACAGCAGAAGCTATTGAGTTTTTATCAAAATTATGAAAATTAATGGAATGCATATTTTTAGAAGTCAGTTTGCCCTTCTCTGTGTCCTTGGTTGGCATTTCTTATTTTTTAAACTAATCACACACTTCTATTGGGTACAAATCTGTTGCTGGCCACAACTCAGGTGAAGCAAGACTGAGCACCTTTACCCACAGGTGCAATAAAGCATCAGTGAAATAAATTAAAATTTCATATGTAACGCCACATTAACGTAACCCCCTACAAGCACTTACCAAAAAGCTTTTACTAACTCTGATCATGTATGCAACTCAATCCCTACAATACATCTGTTACCAACTATACTTAGAAAAGGAACCAAATGAACAAATTCCCGTTTCATTCTGTCTCTAGACGGTAAACAACAGAATTTCTGTTTGATAGCGTCCCTGGGTAGCATTCATTTCTGCTAGAAAAATGAGAAGTCTGGAAGCGTTTAAGTTCAAATGACATTTTACTGAAGTTGCAATATAACCTCGTTCCCTGTAAAACGTGCCGGCTTAAAAGGGTGTCACAAATTATCACCCACGTTACCAGAAAAGAATGAGTCTCCATTGAAGCAAATGCAGTAATTCGTCACTTACACCCATGGTTCCCAAACATTTTAGTACTGTGGCTCTTTAACAGATATTTTAAAACTTGGTGGCTCCCAACAAACAAATACTATTTATTAAGGGCTTCTGTAACTAACTCAGGACACTAGATTCAAGAGTTTAGGACACCAAAGTTTGGACAGTTTTACAGTTTCATTCAACTACAGTTTGCTTAATTATATAAACCAATACATTCTGGGTTTTTAAAACCGTAATTTGAAAGTAAGGATGTTTGGGCCTGTTTCAAACTGCATAACTGCGCAATCTTTGGATGAATCTCTGACAACACCAGATATAAGTTATTTTTCAAGTTTAAATGATGCATGTTTACAGTTCACAGAAATCATTCCTGAAAGCCAAGACTCAGAGATAGCTGAATGCAAATGGAAGTAGCACTTTCAGAGACTTATCACAGAGTTCTTTGTACTCTTCTTAACAGAAATACAGAATTTCTAGTTTGTTAGATTTGAAAACTTCATTTTCTGAATGTGCTCTTATGACAATTAGAAAAGATTTCTTTTGAATCTATGTACTTATGGCTGGAATCCACTCAACTCTACTGAAAACAAGTTTTGAATCCAATCAGTATTTGGAAAATCTTGTTCCACTCCAGAAAAATAGTCCTCAAAATGGGACTACCATTCAGACAAATGAGTTAATATTTGACCTTTAATAATATTTCTATCACTTTCACTCTGTTCTTTTAAAGACGCTGATTACACTGGAGATATCTTAGTAATTTCCTTTTCAGTGTGAAAACTCCAAAGTCAGAGCTTCTTTGTTAATCCTGATTCTTTCACATCTAGCATTTGTATTCATATCTTGAAGTTTTATGTTCAATGCATTCAATCTGATAAAAACACGTCTACCAGGTAAGCCAACATACTCAAGAAATCTACATTACACATGTAATCTGCATGATCTAGTTCCACAAGGAGTATATTCTGGTTTCATCATACAACCTAAAGTTGCATTGTCACTTCCCACTGGACAATGATCTGACTTCATAGAGAAAAAGAAGCTGAGTGTGGTCAAAGCCCATCTGACTATACAGCATACTAAAACAATACATCTTCACTGCCTAAGACTTTATAACACTAAAAATCTTAATAACAATGTTGAAGACCTCATGCACTTCAGGTTGCAACTTCTTCAATACCAAAAATTAGTGATTAATCGTACAGTGTGTCCAAATCACCACTGATGACACTTTCTCTACTTGTGTTGCAACTCCATTTTTCTTTCTGGTCATATGCCATCAGTGCACAGCCACACACACACACACACACACTGTCCAGTTAAGACCTTCATCCACAATGAAGCCATCAAGGACCGTGGATATTTACTTACTAGTAGTTTTGTCTGCTGTGGGTTTTGGTCCCTCTCCCTGCCCACAAATTAGGAGTTCGACTATTATAATTGTTCTGAAAAAATCTCACTTAACACAGAAATTGAGCTATGTACCTACATCAGGGTAAATCGTGCCTGACCAACCTCATTGCCTTCTATGACGAGGCGATTGAATTTTGTAGATGCAAGAAGACCTGATATACCTTGACATTAGCAAGGCTTTTGATACGGTCTCCCACAGCATTCTCATCAGCAAAGAAGCATGGGTTGGATATGTGGACTGTAAGGTAGATAGAAAACTGGAAAGATCAACAGTTTCAGCGAGTAGGAATCAATGGCTCCATGTCTAGTTGGCAACTAGTAACAAGTGCTGTGTCCCGGGGTCGGTCCTGGGGCCAGTTCTGTTCAATATTTTCATTAATGATCTGGATGATGGGATAGATTGCACACTCAGTAAGTTTGTGGATGATACCAAGCTGGGGAAACAGCAGACACGCTGGAGGGCAGGGACAGGATTCAGGGAGACCTGGACAACTTGGAGCACTGGGTCAATAGAAATCTCATAAGGTTTAACAAGGACAAGTGCGAAGTCCTGCACTTGGGATGGAAAAACCCCATGCACTGCTACAGGCTAGGGAGAGATCAGCTAAGTAGCAGCACTGTAGAAAAGGACCTGGGGGTCATGGTGGATGGGAAGCTAGATATGAGTCAACAGTGTGCTCTTGTTGCCAAAAAGGACAATGGCATATTGGGCTACATCAGGAGAAGTGCTGCCAGCAGACTGAGGGATGTGATCGTTTCCCTCTTTTCAGCACTGGTGAGGCTGCATCTGGAATACTGTGTTCAGTTTTGGGCTCCCCACTACAAAAACGACGTGGACAAATTAGAAAGAGTTCAGCGGAGGGCAACAAAAAAGATCAAGGGGCGAGAGCACAAGACTTACGAAGAGAGACAAAAAGAACTAGGCTTGTTTAGCCTGCAAAAGAGAAGACTAAGAGGGGATTTGATAGCAGCCTTCAACTACTTGAAGGGATGCACCAGGGAGAACGGTGCTCGGTTGTTCTCAGTAGTAACAGAGGATAGAACAAGGAGCAATGGTTTCATGTTGCAGCTGGGGAGATTGAGGTTGGATATTAGGAGAAACTTTCTTACTAGGAGGGTGGTGAAGCATTGGAATGGGCTACCTAGGGAAGTGGTGGAATCTCCAACTTTGGAGATATTTAAGGTTTGCTTAGACAAAACCCTGGCTGGAATGATTAAGTGAGAGTGGTCCTGCCTTTTTTGGCAGGGGGTCAGACTAGATGGCCTTGTGAAGTCCCTTCTAACCCTATGATTCTATGATCTCTGGACTCATCAAGCTGCACTATAAAATAGTGCCTTTTCCTAACTTGTCCATCAACTAGTCCTGGGCATTTTCTGCAGGGTTATCACTGCATCAGAACAAGGTGGTATTTGACACAGGAATGTATTTTAGTGCCATGGCTGCTTGTTCTTCATTCATAATTCTATACGCTCACTGTTGCTAGAAGCAGGAGGATATTCAGACAATGGCATGTGCTCATTTGTATTTTAGAATACGTATGGCTACAACATAAAATGTTTATAACGGTTTTTGAGGAACAGTTAATTCTCCAGATATGATTTTTTTCCTGTTATAATTTTTCATGCTTCTGAAGGAAAATACTGGGGGTATTCATGAATTCTGGGTGCTTGATTTCTAACTGTCTCTGTAGAGTCTCTGACTTCACACTTTCATTTACTAAAACATGAAAAGAAATTAGATATGGAGGCTAAGGACTTTCTGCAGTAATATAAAGAAAGACACAAAACTCCAAACATAATGTAGTAGCTATTATTGTTTTGCCTACTTTTCATCATTTCCTGTTTAACTTTATTAAAATCATCATTAACATCATCACTTTAACATTTGCTACATATAGGTTTAGCGCTTGGTAAAAATCATTCCATTATTAAGACACACTTGTCTTTTCCTGAGATGCCTCCTCCTAACTGTTAGTGCTGCCACTACTGTGGCCAGCACTGTCAGTGTCTTTTTGCCCTCTGCACCAGGAGGGGGATTTCAGCCAGACTTCATTCTGAATGCCCCCTTTAGCAGAGAGACTTTCTGTGAGAGTGGAAAGCACAGAGAGTCTCCTGGCCCTAGCAGCAGCCTCAGATTCAGCTGATTTTTAAACCTAGTTTAATAGTTTCAATTAGAAAAAAAATAAAACAAGCCATATTGATTAACATTTTTTCTTCCAAGTACCCATGGCACCTAGGTTCACAGTCTGGGAAACACTGACCAGCACTATACTTTTAGGTTTCCATAGCCTGATTTAATGTGCCACAGCATTAACAGAAAATTTACGAAACATGTGCATGAACCTTTAAAAAGAGAATTTTTCTAGAGTACCAGGTCCAGATAAAGGGAATCAAAGTGAGTATCTGTGTCATTACTATCAAGGGATCCACCCTGAATCATTTCCTCAGTACTGCACATTTGAACAGAGTAGCTACTCGGTGGCAGAGTCCTACGCAAAATCAAAGAGACCATTAATAAAGAGCCACTACCTGCCTGACCCAGGAATATATATCGAGCTTTTATGATGACTATAATGCGTAAAAAGAACTACTTTTGTTTCATGATAACTGAAAATAAACCATAATCACTTCCTTCCTCAAACAGCATAAACAATTAATTCCAGGCAAAAGTTATATACCCATTGTGAAAGGCATAGCAATTTTGTGCAATATCCTGAAAAAATGTATTGAATAAAATTAAACATTACTGAATTAAAAGCAAGTATCTATGGAATTCATTGTACTAAAACTGCAAATGTTTATGTATTGTTGTGGGATGGTACGTAACAACTTTGGGGGGAAACATAATTAATGTAAACTCTGGAACTTGCTATAAGCTTGAAAGGATCATTCGAAACAATGTACCAGACAAGAACAAACTTTAAATCAAATGGGTTTTCCAGCATTCTCTGATGAGAGCTACATGAAATGGTACCCTATCAACTTACGCAGGAACTCAGTCTTTTGAAGCTTCATTCTGAGCAGGGGACGTTTCTCTACTGATCACCAGTTATGAGAGAACTACAGCAGAGGCCCAAATTATATAAAGCGGTGACTCAAAAATTCATGGGTGTTCCTGTTCTGAGCAAAGAGCACTATAAACTCATAAGCATCAAAAAACCCCGTATTGAGTTTGAAGGACTGATTCCCACCAGAGCCCTTTTTGGGGTTGGGTGATCTCTGGTGAGTTTATCACTATGTAGGTAGGTTCTTTTATTGTTTGAATATCATTTCTCAGGTAATGCTCTCACTTCAAGAATAAACTCTGTTGCTTAACAAAAGTTGTGTGGTACCTTACAACTGTGGGCCAGGGTACTATTTATAGCCTTTGAGAAGAAAGCAAAGAAGGCCTGCTTAGATAGTCTGACATGCCACAGGATTCACAGTGCAGGCAGGAAACCGCACAGTTTGGGAAAACCCCATTCAGGAAGAAGTGAGACATGAGTCTCTGCCCAAGAGAGGTGATGGCTGAGCCCCCAGGATTATAGAAGTGGGTATCTTTGATAGATCATGGAGAGGAAAAACAGATACAACTGCCTTGAACTGTGACGCCCATCACAAAGAATGGCAAGTGACTTAATAAATTTTGGCAAGAACTTGAACATTTTTGAGCCTACAAATCTATATCTTCAAACTCACTTTGATTATAAATTTGTTATCATATGACTATTTTGCTTATGCAAACTAAAACAAAAGTAAAAGCAAAAACAAGATTGCTTTCGGTCAGGCGGTGACATCTATTAAGGATATTTTCTGTAAATTCCTGGAGCTGGACAATCTTCAACAGTGCAGGGGATAGTAGGAAGGAGTACCCTGTTTAACACAAAAGCAGTAATTCATCTCAGCTCTTCATTTGGAAATCAAGCTAGAATTTTGTCCTCATGAACACCTTCAAGATAGAGAGAATTGTAAGCACATATGAACAGTAAAGACAAAACAGCACAATGATTGAATCATAACGTGGTCACCAACCCCCTGGCACTAACCCAACTCTAATGTAATCCAGTGGAGACATCCTGATATAATTGTCCTTAATATGTGCAACATCACAAGTACAAATAGAACATTTCCCTGTCTGCACAGAACCCTGGAATCCCACACCTGTAAAGGCAGTGATGATGTCACACAACAGCAACAATACGGACAAGGTATCTGCATGTACACAGTATTATATTTGTGTCCAGAATAGTGTAATTTGTGGAGCATGCATGAGTACACACATGGTCCAATACTCAAGTACGCATGCCAGTCCAGACATACACTTGGTCTAATGCTTCCTTATCACGGCATCTCTGCTGTGCTGCATCAATGGGAAACACCCTCCCCTTGACTCAGCCTTACTCCTTTCAAGGAGGAGATAGAGTTACTGTGGTGACTGCAGAGTACTTCCAGGATCTATTGAGAGAGTCTTCACGGCCTGCTCAATCAATCCCACTGCATCCATCTGTGCAGCCCGATGCAGTGCTTGATACTGTAGACACACACCCATAGTCTAAAACACTTATCAGGAAGTCTGTGTGAATCTGGACCCTGCAGAATCGTCTAATACTTTTTAACCATCCTGTTCATTTTGGTGAGTGAACAAATTTTAAGTTTGAACTTGGTACTAGTTTATTTCAATATACAGATAAACAAAAGAAGAGATTTATGCCTTGTATTCATCCATATTAATTCTCAGAAGACACTGTTCAACAGGTAGTTTTTACTCGCTGTTTAATGCTTTATTCTCCATGTAACTGATGTCAGTTATGACTCGCACAAAAACTATTATGGGGCTAACATTATCTTTTCTGCCTGAATATTATTCTCAGCCTATTTTAGTACAGGGATATTCAATATTATTTATTGTTGTATCTTGAACAGCTACAAATTACAGGGAAGCACTTGATACATTTCAAAGGGTTTATAAAAATTGTGTTTAGATTATTGTCTTACTTCAAAAAGAGGGATCATAGCACTTCTCTTGCTCTATCAGCTTTCCCGGCTTCACGTCTATCTCAGTTCCAGCTCAAAATTTCAGTTTTCATCTTCTGAACTTTGACTCTATCTACTCTATCACTCTGGGCTCATACCTACTCTTCCTCTATTCCTGACTTCTCACTTATTTCCTACATTCCCACCCTCCCTGCCCAGAAAGATGTAAGTTAACAATCATGCAGAGCAATCAAATATCCAGCACATATGATATGGTCTGAATAATTACCTCACATCATTTGTATTAAATTTTGAGATCACTCTGAAGTCACTGATTTACTACTTGTGTGCCTTCACTATTAACATTTATTAGAACCAATACCTCCAAACCTAGCAGTTTCATTTTTGCTATGAAACCAAACCAATATAGTGTTCACAATGTCTTCAGGATCCACCTCTTCCCCAATTACCTGAGCATAGAATTTTCCCAATCTCCACCAAATCCCTCTAAGATTATATCCATCAATTCCTACTTCCCATTCTTCTTCACCCATAATTCTAATCTTGTCCTCTTCTGTCACCTGCCCATAATGTTTCACATTAGGATCACTCTCAGTTGTACTATGACTTGTTTGGCAACGCCCAACGGAACCAATTTTCCTCTTTAAATGCCACATTAACATCTTCCTATGCCCTTTAGTTTGCAATTGAGTCTTCACAATCTTGCAGGATAGTACATTAAACTACACACAAACAAAAAGCATTGTACTGCATAATATTTTTATTCTCTTTCTAGGGTATTGAACTTCTCATGTGTTGAACTCATAGCTTTCACATTTGTATCTTCGGCCTCAATGAACAGCTCCTTGTTATGAAGAGTTCAATAAAATTATATTAAAAAAGATAAAATTTGCTGTCAGATATAAATTCACTTTTATGTTTTCTACAAGTCTACGGCCCTTTACAAACTGTTCCATCTTCACTAGAAATTTAGTATTGAGCAATCATTCTTTTCTGAGATACAAATTCTTCGTAAGTGATGATACTGGGATTTTTCTTTGCTGATGAATTAAAATGTGGATACAGAGTTTTCAACCAATTAAATCCCTGTGATCTCATCCAATTTAAAGGTATTACCTTATAGTCATTTCTTAATCTAGCTTTTCCTGTACAAGAGGACCCTGAACATAAAAATAAATTCCTTTTATTATCCCTACATAATTTATATTCTTCTATCTTAAGTGTTTATGGAGCTATTTTAAATCTGGTCTCAGGTGAAGACTCAAAAAGCTTGATCCATATCTAAAGGGCATATGTCATTACATAGTTTGTTAAGTTACTTATTCTGCTTATGAATTAAATAGTAGCTGATTTTTCGAGGAAGAAAACCGAGAACTACTTGTATAGCTAGATCTGGACAAATTCCAGTATCAATACTTTTGTATAACTGGAATAGTAATAATCATTTACCCAAAGCATGATTTCCATCTTCTGTAATTATTTCAATTATCAGCTTCATATAGCAACTTCTAAATGCAACCATTACATTTACTCAAATATTGTTTTAAGGGGAATATCTGTACATAAGAAGCCATTTGGAAAATAGCATTATCTATTTTACTACATATAAATAAGTAAAGAACTAGTGACTGATAAGACTTGCTATCTATTCAAATATCAGCAAAGGTACCTGTCTCCCAAATAAGAAAATGGAATACCACTGAAGGACTGAGTACTAGCAGGAAGTGTCAGGAAAAGGGGGGGGGTGGACTCCAACTAAAAATATGCATCATTACTAATCACATTTATTATGGTAGTGCACAAGGGCCAACCAAGAAGGGGGACCTTTTGTGCTAGTTACTGTACAAACACAAAGTGGTAGATAGCTCCTGTCCCAAAGAACTTGTGATCTAAATAAACAGGGGTATAACAAAAAGAATGAACAATTTGGTGTGATGACCAGGCACAGCAATCCACATTCTCAGGCACAGTATTCTCAATGTCCAGGAGCACAGCTTTCATTTTAAAATACTTGTGTCTATATCATCTTGAGTTTATGCATTTGTTCCCTTCCCAGATACCCGTTCTAATAATTATCCAAAAAGCTTGTTTAAAATGAAGTGTAATCTCAAGGTATAAAAGTCAATTATGGAAAAAGTATTTACCTCTCATTCAAGTGAGATCTGATTTTACGGTTCTTCTTTGCAAAAAGTAACATCTATAACATATATGGCTTAAAATTTTCATATGTTTACAGAAATTTTGTGGAAAAAGTCTTTCAGTAGAACTGTTTACTTCCTTTGGCACAATGACTTAAGAGTTCACATTTTCTTTGGGTGGAACACACCTGTTGCAGGTAAAGCACAAGTGGACATGGACAGGGCATTCCTACACTCCTTTGTTCCTTATAATAAACAGTTTTCCCACATCTGAAAGGGAGTGCAATTTGTACAATACCTGCACCAGACATTAACAGTAATGCTCACCTGTGAAGCACTTCGAATATTATCATCACTCAGAATTGTCTACATCTATAGAAAGTTATTTTTGTAATGGGGAAAATCCTTTGCACTTTGAATTCAATTAATTTAATTTAATTTAATTTCAATTAAATAACTGGTGGCCCTTCAGGGTTTTAAAAACTGTTGTACGAAAAGGTTTCAGTGATGCGGCCCTCAGGCCAATATCCTAGTCCAGTGGTTCCCAACCTATGGTCTGGGGATCCCTGGGGGTCTGCAGACATGTTGCAGGGGGTCCACGGAGCCTCTCCTTACCAGGGCCAGAATCCAGCTGCAGATCTGATGCATCCTACCAGGGCTGCCTCTCCCCACCCACGGCCGGATCCCAGCAGGGGGATGAGGCCACAACAGCACCCTGGAAGGGGCAAGGGCAGGGGGGCCATAGCTGCCATGGCTCAGCTCTCCAACAGTGCAGGCCATGGTGGCGGTGGTGCCGTTTGCCAACTGTCACAGTAGCATCACCAGAGTGGCGAGGGCCAGATTACATAATCAGCCAAGGGGGCCGCAAAGTGGTGGGGTGGGGTGGGGTGGGGTGGGGTGGGGTGTGTGTGTGTGTGTTTGGTTTTTTTGGTTTGTTAAAAAGGGGTCCCCAGCCTGAAAAAGGTTGGGAACCACTGTCCTAGTCTTTATGTGGCCCTTGGAGTGATTTGAGTTTGAGATCCCCTGACCTACACTATCACTGAAAGCTCATACAGTCTTTTTGTATGAAAATGCCTATTCTACCCCCTAAAACTTCAACCTTGAAATGACTCAGATTCTCATAAATCCTAATTCCAAAGACGTAAGAAATATTTAAAATGGAACTCAAAATAAAACCTTCATGACTTTTGAAATATTAAAGAATCATCATAAAAAATACATTTTAAAAGGGATTAACATACATTTTATTTTATGAGGCACATTGCTGACCTTTCTAGAGAGTGAAATTCCAGTTTTGTATTTTAGTAGAAGGTTTCAACTCTAGATGAAAACCTTTTTAAGCAAAGGCTGACACTGGTAAATTAATTTAATTTTTAACCAGGAAATACACCACTTTGCTTATGGAAGCGCAATCTGAACTGCTCCAATCTGGGGAAGAGTTCATGCTTGACTAACTGATCTATCCACTGTTAAAATTATATAGATTAATTCAAAAAAGTTTTCTAAAATATTTTGTGCCACCCTGAAATTCCTCACTACCAAACTGGAATAAATTTTATTCCCAATTAAATAAGCAAAGTTTGTTTTTTCATATGCTATGGACAACCCTTTTATCATCATTCTTTCTCTATGGAAAAACAAATCAGTGCTAGTGCAATGCTGGCACATCAGGGGCCAGCTCACATCAAGGCCCCTAGGCTTCAACTGAACATTGACCAATACATAGCTATAGACCTGTCTGCCTCACCTGAGTGTTAGAATCGTCAAAACAGATGTTAAGATTAAAATAATATGTGCAGAGTTTAAACCTGATGAAATGTTTATCTTATACGATATCATACCTAATAATCTCACAACCTCTGTCCCTATGCTGTAATGTTATATTGAGTGCTTGTACCATAAACCTCTGTAATTATGTAACTTACCAAAACAGATCATCAAATGTAAAATGTTTGTTTATTGCAGGTGTTAAATCCTGACTACCAAGGCGGCCCATTGAAACCAAATGACATATCAAACATCAAAGAAACTAAGACTTTGTCAACTGCTCTATCACCAACTCCCTCTATTCTGCCCCCCTCCCCAAGGAGAAAAAGTGCTTGCGGATTTTATCCCAGCAACTTGAACTCTGGGGGACGGGAATAAAAATCCCTGACAGGAGGAAATAAACAATCTCTATGCTGCTTGGATTTAGGACTCCAAGATTTCTAAGCATAAACAAGGGATCTGCTTAGCCTGGGTTAACCTGAGAGGACATGCAGAGCTTGCATGTAACAGCAGCTCCTATCACATTTTGAAACATAAAACTAACTAACTCATTTTTGCTTGTTTACCTGCTTTAAACTTGTAAATAACATTCATTTCTTTTTCTTAGTTGTTAAATCTTTAGTTCATTTACACAGAATTGGCTACGTGCATTGTCTTTGGTATAGGGATCTAAAGTGGAATTGATCTGGTCTAAGTGACTGGCCCTTTGAGACAGGGAGTAATCTGAATATAGGTGTGATTTTTGCTGTAAAAGGAAGGGGCATCACTGCCACTGGGCCCATGAGGTTCGTGCTCTGCATGACTCTCGGCTAGCTCTGCCCAGAGTGAGCAGGGAGGCCTCTGGCCAGCAGCAGCTGGAACCAGATCGGGCCCACCAGGGCCGCCTGCCACTAGCTGGCAGCAGTAGGAGTTGGATTTGGCTTCACGCTGCCTGCCACTGGCTGGCAGCAGCGGGAGCCAGATTCAGCTCTGGGCTGCTTGCTACTGGCTGGCAGCAGCTGGAGCTAGATCAGGCCTGTTAGGGTCACCTGATGCTGGCTGGCAGTAGCTGGAGCCAGATCGGGCCATGACCCTTTTTTAAGGGCAGCAACAGCCCTGGTAAAAAGACAATCTATCACAAAAGCGAGCTTAACTGGTTAGCAAGATAGACGGGAGTACTGAACAGGACTGTCTGACTCCATGCCAAGGTTGTTATTGTGCTTGAGGAATCTAAAGTTGCTGCTTTGTTGGTGAAATTTAAGTACAGCATAAACAGTTTGGGGTTTGTGCCCTGCTTCTTAACAGTGAGTTCTAAGATTGGTACTCAGACTTCTGACCACTCCAGGCAGCATGACAGCTACCTTACTGGTTTGTAATTAATGCGAATACTCGCATGTTCTTACTGTATGTTAAATATGGTCTGAGAACAAACAAATAATTCTTCTTCCCACAATATTTGGGTAACTGTATAGATTTAGTTCTCTCGTCTTATTTCCATTGGCCTTCTGAAAATGTTCGGTTTTAAGACAGAATTGTAAATGTGAGGACTTTTGAGGATACTTTCTGTGTTAGTTCATCTGAATTTGATATTCAAAATGAAACGTGCTAAACGGCAATGTACAGTATGTACAGAATGACACCATTTCAAGACACAACATCATACTAACCTTCAAGCCTTCCTACAACATTTAAATCTAATGTAAAAATTTCAACTCCTCCAAGCTCATGTGTAGCAATATATGGAAAATTCCAGACGTATAAGCAGGACACAGTGATGTTCAAATCCAAAGAAAAATGGCAATGATCTTCTAATTCCTGATCTCACAGAGAGCGTGATGATGATTGGTTCCTTTCAACTGCACTGATTTTTCCCCTATCTTCAACATCAGCATAGTTCTTATTCAATTCACTGTCTCTGGCCTTTAAAAAAAAACAAAAAACCTTGCACTTCTGAATTTAATTGTCAGAACAGTGTCAGATTGTAACAGGTCAGCATTGATCTCTCTAAACCAATTGGTTCTTTCATTAGAGAGAAAATGAAGTAAAGAGAAAAGGCATGTGGGCTCTTGCACAGGCAGCTGGACTTCATCTTCTTTTACCAAGCTTCTCTCTCATTAACTAACAACCAATCAATCAGGAACCTGCTCAGAACCCACAAAAACTATTCCTCACTTCTGACACAGAATGATTTTAATATGCACCAAGCTAAAGAACATTTGGGGTATCCCAGTTCTATCTTTGCAGCCTGTCCCCTTCCACATATTTTTTAAGACATGTCCTAAGGACAAAGAAGTCTAAATGCTAAACTCTTTAACAAAGTCTGAATGTAAACTTCATACAGCACTCAGAAGAAATACCTATCAGTTAAGCAAACAAGGAGTTGGAGGGACTTTTAAAGACTAACAAATTTATTTAACCCTATCAGTTAGTTGCCTTACCTCAGGATTTTTTGGTGCAGGGCACTGAATTTGAAATCCTCTGGATAGTAAACAATTTAATTCAATAAGAGAGAGAATGAAATGAGGAGAGAGAGAAGTGAATATTCTTCCATCAATCTTGAAATTTATCACTGGTTGCACTATTCCTGAGGCAAATATTTTTGAACCTGGGGACTGTGGGACAGGTTTAGGAAAGTCTCAAGTGCGGGACTGGTGTTAGGGGATGACAACCAGGGCAACTGCCTAGGGTCACATGCCACAAGAGGCCCTGCCAATCTGGGCTGGAGCACAAGGTCTTCCTGAGTCCCTACCACCTCCCAGGCTGAAGACCAAGCCCCCAGCCACCTTCTGCGGCTGAAGCCAAAACCTTAGCCCCCTACCACCTAGGCCTAAAGCATGTAATTTTGCTTCACAGGACCCCCTCTGGAGCAGACCCCAGGCAATTGTCTTGCTTGCCAACATCTAAGGCTGGCCCTGAGTATTATCCATAATTTACTTAATGATATTTAGGTGAGGGAGAGTCAATTTTTTCCCCCAAATCTTAGGGGGTTCAGCTCACAATTTATTTTTAAGTTCAAAGGGAGTCACTGACACAAAAAAATTTGAAAAACACTGCCTTAACTGATCAAACTCAGGAACTCAGTGGTCATCTGCAGTGCTCTGCACAATCTTACTTCTGTCTACATCTGCTTTCATATTCCTTACACCCCATTTGCCCCCTAATACTCATCTCCAATTATCTGTCATCACTACTCCCTTCTTCTTCTGTTCCTAGCTCCATGTCTTCATTTATGCTGATCTCATGCTTAGAACAGTTCCCTGTATTTTATCTGTCAAATGCTCTCTAATTCTTCACCTCACTCCTTAAAACACATCTCTTCTACCACTTTTACCTATAGGGGGATCTTCATCTTTTAAACTTTTCCTAAAAGTAAACTTATTTATTGCATGAGCTCTTGTGGGGAGAGAATCCCATGAAAATAAATAAATGTTAGTCTTTAAAAGTGCCACTGGACTCCTTGTTTGTTTTGCTGGATTAGACTAATATGGCCACCCCTTTGAAACCCTTTACCTAAACTGTTGTCCCATGCTTTGTCTTCTCTGTGTCAAACTTTAAGCTTTGTAGTGTTTTGTCCCTTTCATATATTCCCTGAAGTGCCACAAATATGCAGTTTATATTATTCTCAATTCATATTAATATCACAAAGACCATGAGAGAAGAAAACATGAAGAGTAAGCACAAGATTGTATAATAGGAAGTAAAGGAATCAGGAACAGTGACAACTAATGGGGGGGGGGAGAGTAAGGAAAGGAGAAGATAGTAAAAATTAAAAGGTCAGGAGAGACAACAGACAAGGAAAAATGGAATAAGTAAGATCATCACAGGAAAGTACTGTCATCATGGATTATAAAATATTTCTAGTGAAAAAAAGATAGCAACTGAATTGGGGAATATTCAAAAGAGAAAGAGGAGGAAGATTGAATACATAAAACCAAAAGAAAGAAAAGGGAACAAGGCAGTGATTCTCAATTTTTCTCCCTTTCTATACCAGGACTTTTACCCTATTTAGTCAGAATCTATCTACAACAGTCTCCCCATTTAGCAAATAGGAATGATAAGATGGTCGTGACTCTCTTACACCCGATCATGACATTCTACACTACCCCCCAGATCAAATGGGAATCTGTGGGACAGAATAAGAACAAAACTGGAGCAGAAAAATTATAAATAAAAATTCATAGAGAAAGTGGCCACTTAAGGTAGTAAGAGTATATTAGTGATAACTACTGCCTAAATTCCATTCTCTCTCGCTGAAATTCTAGTCTCATAGCTCCATTAATTTTGGGAATCCTAGAGATGAAACTATGTTGTCAAACTTCGGTCCCTGGTGTTCAGCCTGTAACTAAGTTTACTAGGTATGCAACTTCTCCCCTGAACTTTAAGCTTTGTGTTTGTCTGCAAGTTTCTCTTTTCTGCAATAGAAGCAAAATATGAGAACAGGCCCTTGCTTAAGTTACTGAATGTTGAGGATGAAGTCAAGCGATTTAGAGTTTCAAAGCCTCCAAGGATGCTGAATATTGAACATCTGACTGATTTCTCAGGTCAGGCAGCTGATATTTGGAAACAAGCACAGAGCTGGTATCCATTAGCAGCCACATTTCTTTACTATTATTTTGATATACTTTATTTTTTCCTAACACATCCTCATAATGCACCAAAACATTATGAAATGTGCCTTAGAGATAGCTCCAAGGATATATCCATTTTACAGAAACAACAAGAAATCGAAGAATTGTCATAAAATAGAGAAGTTAGAAAAAGATGCATCTTCACATAGCCAGCAATATGCAATGATTTCCTTTTACTTTTTGTAATGTTTGCTTGGTATTATGTCACTAATCCTTTTCGCATGCAAGACCAAAATGGGAAATCGCTTATCTCTGAGTACAAGCGTATTTGCTGACTACACTGAAGCCAGTAAAAAAAAAAAAAAGAAACTCACAACATCCTCCAACAGTATACATTTAAATCCAACAAACTGTTAATCTGTATAATCTTTCACATAACGGACCTGACTGATACTACCTACTTCAATTCCGTTCCCAATTCCTTATTTTTCATGAGATGTAAGTTCTTTCATTTGGGGCTCTTTAAACCTACAAATGAATCAATGATATATCCGTATAAACAAGTTTAATTCCTTCCATTGCAAATCATGTGGACAGATGGCTGAAACATAACAGTGCAATGGTTATAACAGATTCCTAAGCATAAAAAGAGGAGACTGCATCACATAACTCAACAAACAAGACGTCCGGTGGCACTTTTAAAGACTAACAGACCAACTTATTGCATGAGCTCCTGTGGGGAGAGAATCCCGTGAAAATAAATAAATGTTAGTTTTTAAAAGTGTCACCGAACTCCTTGTTTGTTTTGCTGGATTAGACTAGCATGGCCACCGCTTTGAAATCTGTCATCTAACTCAGTATTGTTTGTTTGAAGTGAGAGTAGGTTACATTTTTTTTAAACACAAGAACAGAGAAAACTACTGCCATTCAGTTTAGTCCATTTGCCACAACTGTTTAATTTAAGCAGTCTAATTTCAGTGCCAGGAATTTAGGAGTTGCTATCAGAATACCAGAGCAATGATCCATCAAGTTGAGTATCCCATCTCTTAACAGAGGCCCATAACCAACACTTCAGAGGAAGGCTCAAGAAATTCTTCACTGGACAATTAGAGAATAACTAGCAACCAATAGGAATAATCCTCTTAACTAGTTCAGTTAGTGATAGACTTGTGCCCATACCATAAGGATTTGTGGCATAGCCATGTTAAATATCTTATCTGTGTAATGAAACTGTGGATGCTCTCCTTATGCATATATGTAAAGGTCTCTTTTCAACCTTACTAAATTTTTAAACTACAATATTGAATGGCAGTGCATTTTACAGATTAATTATGCATTGTGTAAAAAAAAAAAAAAAAGCATTCTTATGTCAACTTCAAGTTTACGTCATTTCAACTTTAGTGGTTCTGCCTTGTCTGCACCAAGTCTCAGCCAGTTATTCTTTACCCTGAAGGAAGTGGTTTGGCACTTGGTAAGTGATAGAACTGGACCAACCATATTCACTAAGGTATAGAATTGAATTTAATTCATATACTGGAGACAGTGCAACTCGTATTTCCTCAGTGAACCTCCTAATGGCCCCATATATGTGTTGATGGAGGAGGAATAGAATGGCAACCTGAATAATGCGTCCTCACTCAGGCAAATGAACAATTGCTAGTGGGCTCGAGGAACAGAACCGCTCTACACTCCGTCAACGCTGGTTACAGTTCAAATGCTAATCAACAACACCTCTTGGTCCATGACAAACAGTACTAGAGGTAGCTGATAGATCTTAAATAAATAAATGAAACAGAAAAGTCACCTTATCTTCATTCATCACCAGATAAGATCAGGGAGTGAAGAGGTATACAGTACAGCTGGTAGAAAAACAATTTAAAACAAAAATGATGTTGTTTCTGTTCCACAGCATTTGAATTTACCCTTTCCTATTTTCTTAAATCTGTATATTGAATACTGAATTTTTTTCATTTCATAAAAACCCTGTTTTCTTCTAAGAAAATGCATTTATTTTTCTATAAACTAAAAATTTCAACAATTTAAAAAGTGACAAAATTTTAATTCAGATATGAATAAAAAAGGTTGCAATTTCATGAAACAGAAAGATAATTACCATTTAATTAAGCTTTTCATCTTCTTAAAGAAGATATTTTTCAATAAATAATTATGTGCTAAAATGTCAATGAGCTCCAGAGGTTTAACCTTAGCACAAGTGGAGAGGACTGGGAAATTGTATCAATCAATAGAGAAGAAGAGGAAAACAAATGGAAAAAAGCAGGCAAAATGAAAGCAAATGGAGCAGCAGAACCTAGTGGCGCAATCACTTCAGATGGAGCTCTTTATAAGCAGCCATATCACCTAAATATTGCTATTGTCTCTCAAATTAAGAGAAGAAAAAAAACAAATGAATACTGATTATTTTAGCATGAACTGAACACACAGGAGTCATTGTGTACAGCAAACATGAAAATCTGGACTTATACCTGTGAACAGATCCATATTTTTGTTTTCTACATAACAGACATGAAGAAAATATTGGAACCATTATTTTAGTAAAAATTACATTTTCTCTTTTATTTTCTATTTATATCTATTAATTACTAAGTAAAATGCAACTGCTGGAGATGGAGATCTCGACTGATCCTAGAAAGTGTTAGTACTTGTTTCCACTTCAATAAATCTCACAGCAGAAGACTAAAATGAAAAATTAACCTATTAAAATATACAAAACATAGGAGGCATCAGTTATGAATCAATTATAGGTTCTGATTATTTATTTTAACCCTTGAGTAACTGTTGCTGTAACCCTTCTCAAACCATTAGCACATAAGTGATTTCTAAAAGGAAACCAGCCTTGATCAGAGACTCCATCTTCTGCATATCATAACACAAACGTAGCTTAGTCACAAAATCTTCCATCTGGAGCCTGCACTTTTCATTTATTAGTTTGTTATTGTTTTTATTAAAGAATTGCAGCTGTAACATTTCAAGCCACTCCTCCAGAGTTTAGTACAGAGGAAGGTTACAGGCATGAGATAATTAGGACACATTCCATTGTGCAGAAATGCCAGCACTTGTTTAGGGATTTTTTTCATCAAACAAATTAAAATCTAACAAGCTGAATTTCCTGGATGTTTACAGCATTTGTCAGTACTACATATTATGGCAGTTAGAAATACATTACTGTCCACTTTGGAACTGGCCAGGAAGTATCCAAATTATAAGGAAGTACAGAAAAATCAAACAACTGCCTTGTAGGGCAGTGGTCATCAAACTTTTTTCTTTGGGACCCAGCTCCTGGTCCCTCTGCCATGCAGCAACCCTCCACGGTGTGGGGTGGTGGTGGGCCACCCCCGACATGGAATCAGTGCTGGCTGCCAGGGAAGCAAGAGGCAGCCGTCCCCCTCCTGGAAGCAGTGCCAGCCAGCAGGGAAATGAGGAGCAGCTGACCCCCTCCCCCCAGAAGCAGCGTCGGCTGGGCAGGAGAGCACGGGGCAGCCACCCCCACTCCTGGAAGCCGTGCAGGCTGGCAGGAGATTCAGGGGCAGCCGCCCCCGCCCCCGCCCCCACCCTCTCCCCCAGGTGCAGCACAGGTGCTGCGACTCAGTATCTTTGGGTCTGCAACCCAGTACTGGGTCGCAACGGGTACTTTGATGACCACTGTTGTAGGGGATGAACACCAAAGAGGAACTCTGTTTTTCCACTGTGGTACAATCAAGACTAATCAAATGAAATGAAGTAAAACAAAGGAAAATCTTAATTCACAAATTAGTTACTAATATTAAGATTTATCAAACTGTACTAAGAGTCATGAAAGTATTATAAACAAGAGTTATTTGGAACTCCACTAGAGAAAATATTGTAGTAATCATTCCTGCTTCAGTCTCCAAGGGAAGGGATGATGACCTAACGGGTCATTACAAACTCTTGATGTGACACTGACTGGGTTTAGAAAAGAGGAGATCAGAATAGGTATTGAGGAAGAAGGGGTTCAGCATGCAGCGTTTACTGACACAATGATTGTTATCAGAAATACCCAATTTGAAACTCACACCAAAACTCTGGAGACTATCTACTGTGACAGATATCAATTTATTTTTTACAGTCCAAACCAGTTACTATTGCATCTAAATATTGGACTGGATAAGATTTTATTTCCTCAAAACCCGTTCTATGTAATTACTTACTTTAAACTAATCTTATTATTTTTACATTTCCTCTTCTCTGCTTCTCCCATCTCTACCATCTACAGTCCTTTGCTGATTAAAACAATTAAAACTTTCAAATTGTGAAATAAATTCCATAGGTATCTTACTCTACTATCTAGAAAAATAATTTAACATCAGCTGCAAATAAATCATGAAAACCCTCTTTGTTCAAATAAATGCTAAAAATCTAAATTAGTATTATTTAGTATCAGAGATTGACATTCAAAAAATTATGCACACAAATGAGAAAAGTTGTGCCCTAAAGAGTATAGTCTAGAAGGCACACAAAAGATACCAGTAAAAGTACATAAAGTAGTTTTGTTACCATGTTGGTTTTTAAGGAGTGACTTAAGCACCTACTATGGTAAATGAGGCATTCCAATGAGAATCTTCTTTAACCTGTGGCAGTAAAAGGTGGTTGTGAGAGCCAGAGGTCAGAACAAAAGACAGAACAATTTGTCTAAGTGCCACAGGATTCCTTAGTTCTGTTTGAGAACCTGACCTCAATGTGCAAAACTGAGTTTGTGTCAAAAAACTCAAGTGCTACTCAAATTAAAAAATGAAAGGGTTGGAGGGGAGACAACACAAACTGAAAAATACATATTGCTTTCAAAATATGCATTCCAGGCACAAAAACACACACAGCATTGATTTATAAATAGCAAGACAAAAAATTTACCTGTAGTGGTTAACCAGTCTTTCCAAAACCACAAATGAACAAGCAAATATAACCCAATTCCGAAAGCCTACCACTTTGGCATGGATCTCTACAGAAAAGTCAGTTACTATCATATTCAGCAACAATATGGATTAACTGAAAGCTCTGGAAAACGCCACTGGATCTGTGACATTTGTTCAAAAGAATACATGGGTTAACAAGAGAAACTCAGATTCCTGACATAAAACCAACACAAGTGTGGCACTTAATGACTAACAAATTTATTTATCGCATGAGAGATCTAAACTACCAAATACGTAAGTTTTTAAGAGAAAAAATGAAATTACACATTTAAACAAATTCCAACAGTTCAGCAAAACCAACACCGAGTCCTGTTGCACTTTGAAAGACCAGCACGTTTATTTATAGCGTGAGCTTTCCTTGGAGAAAATCCCACTTTATCAGACACACTGACAAATTAGGATTTTCTCCCAAGAAAGCTCATGTGATAAATAAATGTGGTGTTGGTCTTTCTAAGTGCCACAGGACTCCTTGTTAATTTACAAAAAACACAATTATAGTATGCAATGTGAGTTTCCAATGTCTGGAACTTCAGACACAACATACTGTATGTTTACTTAAAATAACATACAACACAAACAGCAATACAAAAAAAATTCACAGGCTAAGTGACCTTGTCTTTTCCTATATTCCTTAGAACAGTGGTTCCCAACCTTTTTCTCTGCCTTGGCACACCTGCATAATTAACTCATGAATATTTATGGACCAGGGCACCCTGGTTTTGGAAATACTGCTA
Organism: Podocnemis expansa; assembly: GCA_007922195.1. Lineage (NCBI taxonomy): Eukaryota > Metazoa > Chordata > Testudines > Podocnemididae > Podocnemis > Podocnemis expansa. The sequence goes on along the minus strand of ML682024.1, from coordinate 1,326,110 downwards.
TGTAGAATGGTAGGGGTAGCAGGGCAGGTGTGGAAAGAGAGGGCAGAGATGGCCATGTGGGGACCAGTCAAAGATGGCAAGAAGAGGGGAAGGGAGGGCAGAAGTGGCTATGTGGGTGGCAAGGGGGATCCCGGGGTGTGAAAGGGCATGGCAGTGGCACAGAACATGGAATAGCAATGGGGCCTCACTGTACTCCTGCCACTACCTGCCAGGTCCCCTGCAGGGACCTGCCAGGGCCCCAACCCCCTCCCATCCAGGCCTGCACCAGCATTCCAGCCCCATAATCTTATTTGGTCCTCACAGACCCCACTGCAGGCCTGATCAGGTCCCTTGCAGAGCCCCCTCCCTGGGCTGTACTAGGGCCCTGCCTGGCTTCACTGAAACCCCACTGGGGTCACCACTGACATTTCCAGGGACCTCCACAGGACTAGCTGGGGCCATCACCAGCCCTCTACACCCTCCTCGGCCTTGTTACACCCTCACAGCCCTCTGCAGATCTCACCTGGGCTCCTGCTGGCCCTGTTGGGTCCCACTACTGTCCCCACTGGCCTTGCTAGCATCACCAGCTCGTGCTCAAGCTCTGGCTTCCCCCAGGCAGGGCTGCATGGGGCCGGCACTTGTGGCTCCCGTTTTAGCAAACCCCCTGACCAGGGCCACATGAGGCAGCTGCCCGTGGCTCACACACCACCTCGAGGGAATCCCTGGCTGTTGCCATATGGGGCTGCCGCCCACAGCTGCGGCTGTGGCTCAGGGGACCCCCCAGTTGGGGCTGCATGGGGCCGCCACCCTGGGTTCCAGCTTCAGCGAACCCCCTGGCCAGGGCCACATGGGGCTGCCACCCATGGCTCCGGGGAAGCTCCTGGCTGGGGCCGCATTGGGACACTGCCCGCAGCAGTGGCTCCAGCTCCAGGGAACCCCACAGATCCTCACAGCACACTGGTTGGGAACCACTGCTCTAGAAAACAACAGAGTACCATTAGTAAGTCTGATTTACTGTTTTAGTCCTCACTGGGGATTTGGCTGGAAAATGTGGCATAGTAGTCAGGGTCTCAACCCTTGATTAGCAAAGGGCTTGGTGGTAGGGGAGCTGCTAGGCTCCAATCCAGGGTTTGGCAACTGAAGCTTAAGCTTGCCCTCACTGAGCCACTTTCTATCTTTCCCCTGCCTGGTTTAAGCTTTGGTCAAGGCTCTTCTCTGCTGGGAAATTCCAAATCAAGAAAATGGGAGGAAATTACCAGGTTTCAGCGTCCACATATGGGAGAGAGATTTCTTCCCTCTCTGACTGTTTCTGGGTTGGTACTTCCCCTCCCTCTGGGAGTGCTCCTTTAGGCAATTTCCAAAGGGGTAGCCATGAGTCTAGTTCAGCAAACCAAGCAAGGTGTCCTGTGGCACTTAAAAGACTAACATGTATTTATCACATGAGTTTTTGTGGGAGAAAATCCCACTTCGTCAGATGCTTTGAAGATGGGGGACCTTTCAGAATGGGGGGAAATCCTTCCATTTTGTAAGTTCCCCCCATTTTCAAAGCATCTGATGAAGTGAAATTTTCTCCCATGAAAGCTCATGCAATTAAAAAAATTTTAGTCTTTAAGTGTCACAGGACGTCTTGCTTGTTTTACAGCAATTGAGACTTCAGCCCTCCCTCTGCTCTGCACATGTGGAGTTGTGGGCTGCAGGTCTGCTTTCTTTCAGATCTGTTCCTAAACGATCTGTTTCCTTGCCTTTTAATGCCTCCATCATATGAAACATCTGCTGCAGACATCCCAGGGTAGGGCTGGCTGGGCCCAAAATAATCCTTTAACCCGTTAGTGCCCAGTGTGGGGTTTCTATATCCCATTAGTTTTATAAATAACACAATGTACCCTGATAGTGATAGTCAGATACTAAAAGATATCAGCAGTCTACTGACTTAATTCCTTCCCATAGGATAAGTAGTCAATGCTTTTCTTAGTTCCCCATCTTCAAGCATCTGACAAAATGAGATTTTCTCCCACGAAAAAACATGCAGTAAGTATATTTGTCAGTCTTTAAAAGTGCCACAGAACTCCTTGGCTGCTTTATTAAAGAATGTTTAAGTCATTTCATAATCCTGTTACTTTGTGGTTTTTCCCTCTACCTGGTGCATGCATCTGTACATAGCTTTACAGGAACCAATACAATAAAATAATATTTTGAAAAATCAGAATTTTAGAAAAAGTAGTTTAAACATGGATAGACCTGTTCGATCTGATGGCCCAACAGTTATGCCCAATACTATATAATAAAGGAGACCTGAATTTTGTTTTCCTTTTGCACTGAAGACCAGGACTACTATAGGGGCATAGTGTTCAGCCCTCGGAAAAAGGTAATGCTTTCCATCAGCATGTCAAAAAATAAGACTGAGGAGTAATTTTGAAGGGCTTTAAAGAGTGCACATTGCTAGAAACTCCTGTCAATGATTCTGATAAGTAAGTGAAAGGAATGAAGCTAAAATACTGTATAGCTAATGTCTTGGACAAAAGGCAATCAATATCTTTAGTTAATAAACTGTTCCAGAGTGATGCCACAGAAACGAGTTCTGCTGATATTTAAAAACATCAGCAAAATACAGCTCATTAATCAATGGTGTGGAATTTAAGCCAGTCTACATAGTGTGGTACATCAGCCTAGGTACTATTAAGTGGCTCAAAGAGTCAATACTAGGCTCAAAGGACTTCTCAATCAAAATTATAAGCAGCACCAAAAGACATAATAAACAAATAGTTCCATCTAGGAGGAAAAATTTAAAATTGTGTCTGAGATGACTGAAAGTCCAGTAATATTCCTATTCTAGTGAAAAGGCACCAGAGGAAGAATAAACAAATGATGTGAAGGACAGGAATATGTTAGCACAGTTTTCAAGGAGTGAGGATAGAAAAATTCAAGGACAATTTTCAGTGTAGACAAAGTATAGCTCCACTCTGGTATGATCTTTGACAGCCAGGCATTCCTTTTGAAGGGTCCAAAGCAACAGGATGAAGGAAAAACACCATGCAAAACAGGGTTGGCCAAAGGAAAAACACTACCTCCCTTCCCACAGGGGCATCATTCACCGAAATTTCACACTGAGCTGAGCTGCTTAGTGTTCCAAAACTACTGAAAGTAAAATTTAAAATTTGTGTACTTCAAAAGGCAAGAAGTCAGCAAATAAAGCACAGTACTAAACCTGCTGAAGCTCCAATTGTCTTCACATACCTTTAATTCCAGAACCCTGAATTTTAAAGTTACCAATTCCATCTTTATGTCTTAGCCTCTTCTACAGGACTCAAGTTACTTAAATTTACAGGATTATTCACTTGGGTTGGCTGCTGCAGTAAAGGCCTAGATCATTTACACTGAAAGGGAAATCTAAGCACAAGGTGCATGTAACAATTAGCACCCTCAATGTTTACACAGGTATGATAATGAAACTGATCAAGCAAACAGAAACAAACAGTCTATCATCTTTTCCCTTACCGACTCCTGATCTCTTTATAAGGAACAGAGATTGCATTTTGTTCCCTGCAACAAATTAGAGCAAACATGGACTTCAACATCTTTTATTACTATTGTTCCCAACCTTTACAGGCAACCATCAGTTTCCTAGACTAAAATCTTGTTTGAATGAATCAGTTCTGCTACTTCTAATTTCACATTAAGTGCTGTAGCCCACAGCGAGATTCCACATTTCCGTTTCACAATCAGGAGAAGCAGCCCAACCTCCATAATGAATCAGAACAGTGCAACTGAATGAGACATGGGCAACAAAGAAATTTTGGGGCCCCCCATGGGTCATTAAGGCAAGGAGGGGAGCCTGTAATACCAGACACAAAAACTAAAATTACCAGCAGACAGGAAGCATTTACATTAATTATTTTCCAAAAAACCAACAGAAGATTTTAATTTTTTCCCCTCTCCTCCCAACATCTGAACTAGTAAAATAAATTACATCAAATAGTTAAAAACTAGTCTCCTTGTTTATTTTGCTGAACTAGACTAATATGGCTACCCCACTGGAACTTTATGGCATTCTAATTTGATATGGGTATATCTGATTTCTAAATGAAAAAAATTAACGGGCTCTACCTACCAATATGGTTTATTCAACTTTTCAGAAATGTGACGTCTGAAAATTCTAGTCTGAACTATTCAAATATGAGTAATAGGTCTTATCTGTTTAGTTGGGAACAGTATAACAAGGCTTTACTGAAAGTCCTCAGACAATCTTTGAAGTGAAAATTTATGTAAAGTAATAGATTAGCAATAGTTTTATATCAGCATGGTTTCATCTCTCATTATTTTATATAGACTACTAATAGAGTCTTGTGCTAGAATTTTAAAAGGGATTGAAAATGGAAAGCTCTTCCCAGAATTTATTATATTTTTTTCAGTTGTTATGGGTTTCATTATAATTTGTTCCTGACAGATGTTTTTCTTTATTTTCAAAATGTGGTTCTTACTTTTAATATGGTTTTCTATGAAACCTCCACTACTATGAACTCAGCTGAAACAACACTCTTCATATACTGTCCTAATTATTCTGTTCTGCAGTTAACTGTATATTTTAGACGTACTGGTATGAATAGCTGTTGATTCCCACATAGTATTCATTAAAATAACAAAACCAATAGTCATGCAAAGCAAGAGAAACATTTAAAATGCTACTCTATTATAACACAGGTTAAATTCTTTTTAAAAGATTTTCTATAAGTGACCTGATGTGGTAGTAGTTGGAACAGCTAGGTGACACGAGCTCATGTAACCTGAAGTTGCCCTTTTATTTTTAGAACCCTCTTAACTGATCTATTTAGCAGCTATGGAACTACTCACCATTGTCTCAGATAGCAAGAAAATGCTACAAGAGTATCATTGCTAGAGAATTAAAAAGTTAAGTTCATTAATGAGAAATCAAGACTTATATCAGACCAAGAGAAAAGAGAGAGAGCCTAGAAGATGTAGAACTCTTATAAATCCCTATATAAATGAAATATAGCAATTCACAGAAACATATACATTATACTAGTGCTTAGATACTAAGGTGATGGGCACCTAGAAATACCATCAATAGATTCAATAAAGATTAGTTTCAGCTAAATAGTGAAGTTCCTTAAATATGGTAGGGTCAGAAGCCAAAATAGGGAAAGAGCAAGTTAAAAATTACTTGGACAAGTTGGACATCTTCAAGTCAGCAGGGCCTGATGATATGCACCCTAGAGTACTCAAAGAGATGACTCGGGAGATATCAGAGCCATTAGCTATTATCTTTGAAAAATCATGGAAGATGGGTGAGGTCCCAGAGGACTGGAAAAGGACAAATATAGTGCCCATCTTCTAAAAAAGGAAATAAGAGTAATCCAGGGAATTATAGACCAGTCAGTTTAACCTCTGTAACAGGAAAAATAATGGAAGAGATAATTAAGGATTCAATTTGCAAACATCTAGAAGAGACTAGGTACTCAGGGCTAGTGAGCATGGATTTGTCAAAAACAAATCATGTCAAATCAACTTGACAGCTTTCTATGATGTGGTAACGAGCCTTGTGGATAGAAGGGAAACGGTAGATGTGGCATAGACTTTAGTAAGGCACTTGATACAGTCTCACATCACATTCTTATTAACCAACTGAGAAGGTGCAAACTAGATGGAGCTACTACAAGATGGGTGAAAAACTAGTTGGATAACCGCTGGTAGAGGGTAGTTAATGTTTCACATTCAGGCTGGAAGGACACAAAGAGGGGGGTGCCACAGGGATGTGTCCTGGGTCCAGTTCTGTTCAAAATTTTTATCAATGACTTAGACGATGGCATAGAGAGCAAACATATAAAGTTCACATGTGATACCAAGCTGGGAGGGGTTGCGAGTGCTTTGAAGGATACAATCACAATTCAAAATGATTTGGACTAACTGGTGAAATGGTTGGAGATAAACAGAATGAAATTCAATAAAGGTAAGTGTCAGGTACTCTACTTAGGGTTGAACAACCCATTGCACATATACAAAATGGGCAATGGCTGCCTAGGAAGGAGTACTGAAAGGATCTGGCTGTAATAGTGAATCACAAGCTAAATATCAGTCAGCAGTGTAACACTGTTGCTAAAAAAGCAAATGTCTTTCTGGGGTATATAGACAGGAGTATTGTGAGTAAGAGGTGAGGAGTGATTCCTCCACTCTACTCTGCACTGATTATGCCTCAACTTGAGTACTGTGTCCAGTTTTGGGCGCCTTATTCCAAAAATGATGTGGAGAAACTGGAGAAAGTCCAGAGAAGGGCAACAAAAATGATTAGATTTCTGGAACATTTGACCTATGACGGAATATTGAAAGAGCTGAGTTTGTTTAGTTGAGAAAAGAATACACAGAGAGGACATGATAACAGTTTTCAAATACCTAAAAGACTGTTATGAGGAAGAAGGAGAAAAATTATTCTCCTTAATCAGAGGTGATAGGACAAGAAGCAACAGGCTTAAATTGCAGCAAAGAAGGTTCAGCCTAGTCATTAGGAAAAAATTCCTAACTGTCAGAGTGATTAAACACTAAAATAAGTTGCCTCAAAAGGTTGTGGGATCTCCTACATTGGAAGTTTTTAAGAGCAGGTTAGACAAGCACCTGTCAGGGATGGTCTAATAGGGGTACTTAGTCCTGCCATGAGTGCAGGATACTGGACTCAATGACCTGTCATGGCCCTTTCCAGTTTCTATGATGGGTCTGCTGGTTCGTCACCAACATCATCCGTTTTTTTGTTTTGTTTTTTTTTGTTGGTTTTTTTTGTTTTGTTTTGGGTTTTTTTGTTTTTTTTTTTTTAGATACATCAATCATTCATCGTATTTTTTAAAAAAACAGTTTGTCATCACAGACATGTGAAGCTGAAAGGGACCTCCAGAAGTCATCAAGTCCACCCCACTGTCCTATGGCAGGACTAAGTAAACCTAGACCATTCTTAACTGGGCTTTGACCAATTTGATTTTAAAAACAATTATGGGGATTCCACAATACTCCAAAGAGTTTATTCCAGAACCTAACAGTAACAAAGTTTTCCTAACATCTGTCCTAAATCCATCTTGTCGCAGATTAAACCACTTATCTCTTGTCCTGCCTTCTGTAAATAAGGGAACAACTGATTGTTGTCCTCTTTACAACAACTTTCAACGTATTTGGAGAGTGGTACCAGGCCAGCCTTCAGTCATCTTCTCTGAAGACCAAACACGTCAATTTTTCAAATGTTTCTCCATAGGTAAGGTTTTCTAAATCACTAATAATATTTTGTTGCTGTCCTCTAGACTCCCTCCAGTACATCCACATCTTTCCAAAGTGAGATTACCCAGGACTGGACACAGACTTAAAACTGAGGTCTTACCAGTACTGAGCAGAGGAGGACAAGTACTCGCATGTCTTACATATGATGCTCTTGTTAATACATTCCAGAACGGTATTAGCATTTCTCATAGCTGCATCGAATTATTGACTCATATTCAGTTTGTAATCCACTATAAACCATGGTACTATCACTCAGTCACAAATCTGAGACATGAATCTGACAAAAACTGACTGGGGAACACTTCAATCTTTCTGATCACTCCAGTGATAATATGCTAATAGCCATACTTAAGCTAAAGGACAACAAATCAAAGCTTCAAAGAGAAACTGCAGAACTGGAATTAATATGCAGATTTGACACAATTGCCTTAGGGCAAAGATCAGCAACCTCTGGCACATGTGCCAAAGCCGGCACACTAGCCTGCTCCTAGCAAGGCGCTCAGCCTCTTGGTGCTGCTCTGGCTCTGCTTGGTCCAAAGCAGCAGGTTCAAGCCCAGCAGCTGCTCCTCCCTCTCTGCTACCCCCCTCCTGTAAGCACAGCACGCAGTGGGACCAACGGTGCAGCATTGCCGCCTGGCAGCTGATCCCTGTGGCTCACTCCCATGGTGTGGCTTTAGTCCCATTGTGCCCACAGGAGGAGGGCAGAAGAGAGGAAGCAGCCACCAAGTATGGGGAGTCTGCCCCTTCCATCTCACGTTGTCCATAGAAGAAGGGGGCTGGCAGGCATGTGCAGCTTTAAAGTATCCAAATATGTACCGGACATTGGAAAACTCAGCAAGGAAAAGCAAGGGCAAGGATCACACTCAAAAAACCCTGCCTTTTAATTTGATTTTAATAAGAATGTTAACAAACTTATTTACTTTAGTGTTTACATACTTACAATGATAGCTGTAATCTTGTAGAGACCTGCTTAAACTTAAAATTTATTAGTGGCATCTGACATTGTAAATTAGCTTGAATCAGTAAAGATTCGGCACACTACTTCTGAAAGTTTGCCTACCCCTGCCTTAGGGGTTAAATAGGGATTCTGGCTTCTTGTCTTGTCACAAGTAATTTTGCCTTCTTCTCACCTCATTTCCCACTAATACAAAAAATTAGAATTGTACAGATTCAAACACTAGAGAACAGTGTAACAGTCTGACCTGATCCTATGACTTAAATCTCCCTGCATTTATTTTCCTCCTATTCATCCATAAGCATCTGCAGAAGTGGGATTTTCTCCCACAAAAGCTCATGCAATAAATGAACATGTTAGTCTTTAAAAGTGACACTGGATTCCTTGTTTGTTCTGCTGAAATAGACTGACATGGCTACCCATTTGGAAGCTATGCTGCACTTGTTTTCAGTGAATTTCATTTTGTTTAATTCAGACCAATTCTTCAATTGGTCAAGGTAACTTTGAATTCTAGTCCCGACCTCCAAAATGCTTGCAAACTCTTCTGGCTTATTTTGATCTGCAAATTTTACAAGCATACAATCCAATCCATTATTTAAGACGTTAATGAAAATACTGAATAGTACCAACCCAAGACCGCTCCCTGAAAGACTTCACTAGAGATGCTCTTCCAGTTCAACAGTCACCACTGGTGACTATTCTCTGAATATGGTTTTTCAGCTGGTTGTGCACCCACTTTTCAGCAACTTCATCTAGATCACATTTCTCTAGATCATTAATCTGTCATGTAGAATTATGCCACAAGCCTTACTAAAACCACGATACTTCATATCTAGGGCTTCCTTACCCCAGCCCCCATCCACTAGGCCAGAGCCCTGTCAAAAAAGAAAATTAGGTTGGTTTGGTATTATTTGTTCTTAATAAATCCATATTGGCTATACTTTATAACCTTATTATCTGCTGGTGCTTTCAAACTGACAGTTTAATAATTTGTTCCAGTATCTTTGTACTAGTATTCAAATAGGTCTGCAGACTACTGTTGAACCTAGGAATATCTGCTTAATTATATGGGTTATGTTCATTTCACTGTAAGAAAAGTATATTGGAAGGAGAAATAATATGGTAGTGTGAAACGCAGAAAGAGATAGCTCACCCAGCTCATTGAATTATAGTTTTATTTAATTTTTTTAAAAGACACTTGATTTATTTCTGACCTCTTCATGTCATAATCCTAATACTGAAACAAAGAGTTGTTATTCACTAAGTAACAATGTATGCAGTCGGTATTAAAGAAAACATATCACTTCATTACACTACTCACAAAGAAATTTGCAAAGAGAAGCATTTCTACCATGATCTTTATAGCAATAATTCCTCACAATGTGGAGATAGCCCTTCCTCAAGGAATCTCCTTTCCTGTATCATTTGCCTCAAGCGTAAATTTCTAAATTCTATCTGCATATAACATCTGTTCTTCCTAATGCCAGAGAAAAGTGACACTAATTATGAGAATTGTGTTGCCCCCTGCTTTCCTACCCCTACACACAATAATGCATTGCTTCTGTGTTCGGGCTGCCAAAAGACTATGAACTCTATACAGAATCTTTAGTCGGATTACCCAAAACAAACTGGTTGTTGTAATTTATATATGACAAAGAGAAGAAACTTGCTATGAGCCACAATATAATTTAGACACTTCTTGATATCATCCCTTGGTCATGGAGTCTGTGTACAGAAAAGATGGCCAAAGTGTGGCCCCTTTAATTCCAAAATGCTACCACACTCTCCCATCATTCACGCCGAAACCTTAACAACAGACTAAAATCCTAAAACATGAACTCCATGTTAGGCTGTGCTGCAAGCAGTGACTTGCAGCCTTACATGTTTCAATAGGCACACAGAAGAAATCTGCAGTTTTATACAAGTTTGTTGCAATCATGACAAGTTACCACTGATGCTCTTAGTTGGGGAAACTTTGGACATCACCGCTCTAATGCTATCAGAAGCCTTGTTTCTGCTACCCTTAAATTTCAAAACCCCCGTATTCTTGAAGCCAGAGTGACTACTGTGGCAGAATTGGGCCCATAAGGGGGAGATGGGGTCAAACACTTTGCTGCTACTACAGGCAAAGCTGTTTACACACACCAGGCATTCCTTCATCTATCATCTCCCACAATCTCCCTGCATGTCAACTTCTGATCCCTCTCTGTTTCAGTGACCCCCAGCAACCCGCGCTTCCATTTCTTCTCTGGGCCTCCCCCTTTCCTTGGTCTGCATTCACACACACCACCATGCCAACGCTTTGTGCCCTAATTTCCCATGGTCCCCATATCACGGCCCCCATTTCACCACTCTCAGTGAGTTTTCTATGATGTTGCATGTTCCCCCTCCCCCTCCACTGCATGCTACATGTGTCACACCTTCCCCTATACCAGGACACTCCATTCCCCACTCCATCACAGGCTCTGTATCCCCCATCCCAGTTCCCTTATTCTTCCCCTATGCACGAGAGGGGCTGTGCACACCCTAGTTCTCTCCAAGTCAGGGCCTTTGCCCACCCACCTTTCCATCCTGGTCAGAATTTCCCATTCTTCCCCATATCAGGATCACTGTGTGTGCAGCTTCAATTTTCCCATTTACCCCCACCATTCTGTGCTTCATTTCTTTCGTTCTCTTTCAGGATGTTCATGCTTTTAAATTCTATTGGGAGAATGGAGGCATCCAAAATGAGAGGTAAAGTTATGCCAGAATGAGTTAACAATTGCCATCAACAAGTTCTTTGCTCTACAGTCAATTACAGAGATGGTTGAATTAGGTAGCTCTGCTAACAACATGTAGAGTATCATGTGTTTCCCCCCCCCTTTTGTTTTTTCCAGTTTCAACCAAAATCCTAGCAACAATCCTAGTATTGCTCATTGATGCCTAGAATGTTCCCTGAAATTTTGGAACTGATGGAATACAGCATTCTGAAGTTATGGCTTTAACCTAGACAAAGAAATGCCATCAAGTTGAGTATAAGGCCTCATATGCACAACCAGGTACTACCACTCATCAGGTTTACAGCTCAGAATAGATACTTCCTATTTCTTAATCCTTCAGAAGTGAAAACAATGTCAAAATGTCCAGAAAAGGACTTAATGCTCAAAATAGTTAAAAAGAGTTTGTAGCTACAGTACTTATTCTTTAAGGATGACCACACACAAAGATTGGAAAACAATCAGACTTGGTGTCTCACTCTCTTGTCAAGACTACAGAAGACAGAAGTTCCTGTTTTAGTTTGCGCACTTTCAATACTCTGCAGAAAAAAAATCATACAAAAACCAGAACAGAGCCATCAGTGATTCTGGATAAATAATTCTACTAATGTAGGGTCGAAGTCAAGCCAATATTAGCATCAATCTGTGCTAAAATGATTCTCCCTCATTTATTTCCTTTTTACAGAATAGTAGCTCTGCTGAAAAGCTCCAGCCCGAAAAAGACTAACTAAACTGCCAGTGGGTAACAATTCGAAATCTGCAGCAAAGAAGCATTGCAGTCACATTTAATTATATGATTCACTGCTTTTGCTTTAACATGCAATGAACAAGACAATACATTAGAAAACATTTTCTCCAGTCTGTTCCCCTAAAATTATTCTCTATTTAAGCTTTGTGTCAACAAGAAAAAGTTCATTATTTCTCTGGCATTTTAGTGCAATTGAAACTTGCAGGAATATTACAAAGCAGATTTATCTTTCACTGTTATAAATATTTAATGGAAAACCAGCTGGGTGGATGTCAGCTTTAAAACTTCAAAACTTGTATAATGCAGATTTAAAAAAAAAATACACCCTTTATCAATAAAACGTTAAGGTTGAAAGTTTAAACATAATGAAAAATCAGAATTTTTGATGTATGGTCCCTGCAGTAATCATAACTCATCCCCTTGTACATATGATCAGTCTAATTTGGTATTACTTTATCCTGTATGTGAATACATTTATGCATAGAACTATAATGTACCTGAGTTAACACTATTGTGGGAGCCATAACTTAGAAATTTCCTGATTTTTGTGTATTTAAATTCTCAACTTCACTCTGCTATCAGCATACTTTTTAGCATGGAACTAGTTTTATCAACAATTATGAACATGAGAAATGGTCCAGTGCACAAAATGTCAGAAAGATAAAATAGATACGTATCTAAAAGTGTTTTCTTCAGTACAGCCTTGAGCTTTGTGTCTAGGTGGTGGGCCTGATGGGTTAGCTATTCTGAACATCCTACCCAGGAAGCTCAAGTTTCTCAATCATCATGCACAGTGTGGGATCACATATTTACACACTGTATGATAATATATGAGCAAGACAATCAAATAAAGATTGTGCAAGCAACCTTAATTTTGGCATTTCCTAACTTTTGACTTTGATTTTGCAACTTTAATAATGTTCTTTTAACACAGTTTGTGTCTGTAATTTCCAAGGTTTAAAAAAATAAATGAAACTGAAAAAAAACCAAAACTGTCATGTGACATTAAATTGACAACTATAGGGGGTTTCAGCATGATGAGAACCATTACATCCATTGAACTGCATACTTACACTTGAGCTAATGAAGTCGTTCATACCAGCAGTACATTATCACCATACAAGTGGATGAGTAGTAGAGGCGGATGGGACTGTGAACAATAGTGAGTTTCACAAATGTTTGACAACAGAGGAATTGTGAAACTCTGGGATTTGGGGTTCCACTGTAATCTCTGAAGAAAATGTCACATCTGTTCATTCCCATCAGGTATGACCGCTCTGCCCAATCCACTCCACCTGTCATCATTCCATTCTTGTCTCCCTCACACCCTGGCTCTTGATTTCAGCCCCATTTTCTTCACCTAGGTAGTTCCAGTCTTTACTCTTTTGACTTCTCACTCCAGTCCAATCAAGTTCTTGTTTCATCCTTTTGGACTCTGATCCCAACTTGCCCTCCCATCCCAGTTTCCACCTCCTTACCAACCCATTCACAGTTCCTCTGCAACTCCAGCAACTCCTTGCCACCAATTTCATTATCCAACAAGAGCTAGTTTCTGCCCATCCTAGTCCTTGTCCCAGGTTTAAATCACTAGCTATTTTCAGCTCCTCCCTGCTTTGGTTCCTGATCTAATTTGTTCCACCTACTCACCTTGTCCCCAGTCATCCACACTAGCTGCCAGTCCCAGTCTTCCTCTCCATGCACTTTGTTAAGTCTCTATCTCCTTACCCAATCTTGGTTCTTATCCCAGTCTATTTGCAAGGCCAGCCCCAGTTCTCCAGTTTATATCTGGCTCCTCCTCAACTCTGTCTCCTCCCCCACTCACCTTCACCCCCCCTCCACTGGCTCTCCATCCCCATCTCTTTGTCCAGTCAGTATCACTCCCTACCACCTCCCCATCTGATCTCAATCTCCCTTCCACCTACTGGCTTCCAGTCTTACCCACTCAGTTTCTCTTTCTAGATCCCCAGCTCCTTGCCTAGCCGCTACCAGCCTCTTCCACCCCCAAGTCATAGTGTTCTAACATCCTTAACTTTCAGTATCAATTTCCCTCTCCATTCCACAGATTCCTTGTCTTGGTCATCTTCTTTGACCCCCAAGGATGCAGCTTCTTCCAAACATTGCCTGAGCCCCCTGCTTTCAGTTCAATTACCTAGACTAAGCACGGAAGTAGCAAACCACATCTCAATTTCATGGAAAGTTCTTCTCAGCCTTGTTCTAGAGCATTGTCAACGTAGACAAAATCTGCAGCGAATTTAACTGCAAAGCTCTAGCAATTCTCTACTAAGCATGGAAGAACTGCCCTTTTTCAAAGGGTTATAACAGGGCTTTGCAACCTTTGCCAACCCCTACGCAAGCCCGGCCCACCGCACCCTCAGTGGTAACAGGGGCAGGAGCAAAAGGGGGCAAGGCCAGGACTCTAGGTTGGAGCCCGGGCTGGCACAAACACCCCCAGCAGCGGCAAGAGGCCTCCGGGGGTTGGGGCCACCCAGAACCAACCCCTGGGTGGCCAGGTCCTGCCCAGAGCAACAGCAGGCAGTCTCTGGGGGGTCAGGGCTGTCCAGCACCCGCCCCAGGGGTTCAGCACCCATTCCCAGCAGTGGCGGCTTCAGGCTGGCTGACCTGCTCCACTCCCCTCTAGCCCTGCCCAGCAGGGGGTGGGGCCAGCAGGGGTCTTGGGGAGCAGGACCAGTGGGGGGGGGGCCTGAGCAGTGCTACATGCCACTCAGGGTAGGCCCGCATGCCATGTTGGCATGGGTGCTGGGCATTGCCGACACCTGGGCTATAATATGGCCTAATTTAGATAGATCTGCGTGAGACTGACAAAAGACACAACACTTACACAAAAGGCCACTCCTCTGCCAAACTGTAATTCTTTGCTCAAAAAGACTACCAGAATAAATATTTTAACCTGAGGAAAACAATTTTTCTTGAACTTCTTCTCACAAGAGACTGAACCATTTTGGAAAATTTCTTCAAAAAGTTTAGTCTGAAGCAGACACCCAATATGAAATATTTTACCCAAAAACTTAATTTTCAAAGTTAAAACAACTGAAAACAAGACTTTTATGGGAAATATTGGGCAACCTTAATAATAGATCGTGTTACAAGCCTTGCCTCTGAAGAAGTCTTTGAAAGCAGGAGTTAAGGCACACAAATCCAAAGTGTTCTGGATAACATCAAGCGTCACACACAAATGGATGAGAGAAATAACCTAAAGAGTGAAATCCTTGACTTTGCATGTCCGTTTCTGATATGCATTTGTTATTTTATTATAAAGAAGAGGGGTCATCAGCTCTGGAGCAGGCTTCACCCAAGTATGGAACAGTATAAGTCTATCAACCTCTAAGAACACGTCTACAGTGCCAGGGCTGCACAGATCAATGCAACAGCATCAACTGAGCAAGCAATGATGACCTGCTCAACTGATCCCAGAAGTGTTCTCCAGCTGATGCAGTAAATCCACTCCTGAAAACAGTGAAGTTACGCCCACCAGACAGTATCTCCTGTCAACACAGCATATTAGATACTATGGTAAGGGAATATTAAATACCTTGACAGCAGATGTGCATACTACACTGTGCAGCTTGTGCATCTCCCATTGATGGCAGCCAGAAATGTAGACAAGGTTCCAGCGTACACAAACTCTATTTAAATGGGCTGCAGAGATGGGTTTTTGAGAGAAATCAGAATGTGTATTCTGAGGTCAGTTTGTTTCTCTAATTTATGGCAGAGATGCCTGGAGCCTTGGATCGGCTCCTTGTTGTTCTGTCACTACATGAATAAGAAAGATTGTACAGCAAGATCCCTCTTTCTTTTCACAGGAAATGGTGCAAAACAAATCAAATTGATTTATAAAACATACTTGAAAATGTGTGTTAATAAAGATTTAGTTTCAAAAGTACCAAAAACTTGCTTGATTTTTTAAGTGCTGCTGCAAGTATTTCATTTTAATTTTACACAACTGCTACAGATATGGTAAAAGGTATCAACAAGTAAGGTCCAGATCCTGCAAACAGTAAAGCATATAAAATATTTAACTTTATTCTTATGAATATTTCCATTCAGTCCAAAGGAACTACATATATATAGAAATATTTGCAGCATCAGGGACTAAAATGGTATTGAAAATATTTCTCATTGGAATAAAATTTGCCACCTCAAAACAAAAATGTTTCAGTGTTAACAATGAGAACTTAGACTTTCAATACTTGAACAAATTCTCTGTGAACATATTTAAACAAATCAAAATTGTAAAAAAACAGGAGCTGAAAATTAGATTCCTAAATCCATATTTAGGCACCTAAGAGTGGGACTGGGATCATCAGGAGTACCTACATGACTCAGGACCATAAATCCCATTGTTTTAAAACATAACCTGATATTGATATATAATATAGCCTGCTGAAAGCATCACACATTTCTTCACTTGTGAGAATTCAGTACATAGAAAGGTGGTGATCACAATGTAAAATACAGGAAGGGCTATATACTTATCAAACTGTGTTAAAAATCTGTGTTGGTCTCATAGTCAAGATGAGAAAGATTTCTGGATTTCTGTTTTTCAACAGTGAACGTTTTGCATACAAAACTTAGCAGTAAAAAAACCTACATGAAATACGAAATTCCATGAACAATTAGAAGACTAATTAAAACCATAAGCACAAAATATCCATATCAGTTTGAAATTATAAAATGGCAAGTAGCAAAATGTAAAAATATAAAGTTTGATTTAAATGTTTAATAAAGATTTATTAAAATGAATTTAAATACAGAATCATT
This sequence comes from Podocnemis expansa, assembly GCA_007922195.1. Classification (NCBI taxonomy): domain Eukaryota; kingdom Metazoa; phylum Chordata; order Testudines; family Podocnemididae; genus Podocnemis; species Podocnemis expansa. Next base: position 1,309,621 of record ML682024.1, on the reverse strand, counting down.
ATTTTAAAAAATCAATTACCTTAAATAAACTTCTGCATGATATTACGGAAAATAAGATTATTATTTTTAAAAAATCTCAGTAAAACTGTCATGCAAACAACAGTCAGCCATGAGAATAAATGGGTAGAAATCAAAAGGCTATTCAGACTTGGGAGCACACAGTAAACATCAGCCAGAATCTGAAAAATTCTCCCTGTAAATTATGGCAAAACTAAGGACACCACGTGCAGTTTATACCTTCATCTGACATGCATACTATAGGTCACTGATAGACACAGAATATTTAACTGGAGAATCAACTGTTCTGTAGTGGGGAGACCATTATGACATTGCTGTGAAACAGACTAACTAATCACCACTTTAAGACAATACAGGGAAATTTTTACCAGAAAATTGCTTACAAGTAGTTACTCTGCAATCTAAAGAAACAAGGAGTCCTGTGGCACTTAAAGACTAACAAATGTATTTATTGCATAAGCTTTCGTGGGAGAAAATCCCACTTTGTCAGATGCTTTGAAGATGGAGTTAAACTAGGCTTTGATCACATGGCTTTGCTCCTTTCTACCAAAATAAAAAGAACAGCAGCTGGAAAATTATTTGAATTCTGTTGGCCACATTACTTGCATTTCACATCCTGCCAACATCTTTACTGTGTTAACTCCAACCTTACCAAGAGACTGATGGGGGAGGGGAATATTCCAGTGAAAACAATTAAAGTAACAAAAGGTGCCATTTTATTGGTGCAAACTGACAGTTTCCTCTTCGCATTAAAACAGATGGTAAGTGTCAAGTCAGTTATTAAAGCAGACAACAGGTTTTATGAAAAAAAGACAGGATACCCAACTCTGCAGTTATTGTGCATGGACACATGGGAAAAGAGAAAACAGTTTTCTATCAGATTTCTCTACATCAATACCAATATAGTAACTAATATGATATTATTACCGTCCATTAATTCTTATCCCAGCTTGTTTTAATAGAATTCTTTTCCAAATCAAGTTTGGGAAGCTAATTTGTGAACAGTCATGCATTTCTAAAAGATCTGGCATTGAAGACAAGACATGAGGTCAAATCAAGCTGTGACAACTTTTCAGACCCTCTAAAAACAAATACACTGCTCATGGCATACCCTTCAGACTCAGTCACAGTTATTGTAGAAAAACACTATTTTTAAGCAATGAAGTCTGCCTCCCTAACAAAATGTCAGTTCGTTTTGGGGAATATGTAGATCCTCTGCTGCCCTAATCTTTAGGGTTGAATAAGATTCACAAGCAATCCTACCCAACTGCAAAGTCAAGAGAGGTGCTAACAGGAGAATGAGAACTTAGAAATGTGGGTTGTTTAGTCAGGCTAACAACAGGAAGAACAGCAATCAGAATTGTCCTTTTGATGGCCTCAATGACATGAGCAGTTCAGAACTTTTTTCCTGTGCTTCAGGATGGCTCATCAAAGGAACATTATACAATCAAATTATGCCCTTACTGTATTTATGACCAGGAAATGCCAGCATAAAACAGACTCACGTTTCAGACAGTCTTCAAGATGAAAAGCCCGCCACAGTTCATATACAAATTGTGTAGTAAGTTTGCAAACTTAAAATAAGAATGGAGCCATATGTGATTTGCCTGCTATGATGGGCTCAGGAGGTGGTAATAAAGATTCATTTCCCTTACCAACCTCCTTCATCATAAAGTTCTGTTGAAAGTGATGGAAGAGAAAGAAGGAGGCGGCAGCAGAGATACTCCACTAGCATTTTAACAGGAGTGTACAGAAAAGCCAATTAGAAGAATTTCCATTTCCTTTGATAACAGAACTCCACAGATGTCATCCCAAATTTTAGGCTGCTATTAAAATTCTGGGCTAGTTTTTCTTGTGCAAATGGATTAAAAACCATGCTCAAAAAAATCAGTGTGATGCAAGTCAGATTTTTCACAGGAACTTGTATACAGCCTCTGTATCATAATAAAGGAGTGGACTTAGAAAATAAAATTGTTTGTGGTTGCTATACATTGGGGAAAAAGCCTGCTAACATTAAAAACAAAGAGTTGACTTGAGTTTTAAGTAAATGGTTTTATATTTTACACACCCACACAGAGAGAGAGAGACACAACTCTTTTAAATAAATACCATACCCGAGTGAGAGGGACAGAGACAAACAGACATTGTTACTGCACAGGCTGAGTAACTTCTTTGAGTTTTGTCCCCATGGGTGCTCCACTGCAGATGACTACTGAGCAGTGTCCCTTTAGGAAGGCTGGAGCTTCTAAAAGCCAGGTTAGTCAATACCAATAGTACTATGGAGCTGAAGATGGCATCAAGAGTCTCCAGTAATCATGAAATGTTTTGAAGATATGGATTGATCTCCATGTTGCTGTTCTACAGACTTTTTTAGATGGGGACATCTTCAAGGGAACTGAAAGATGAGGAAGGAGAACCAGTTCATAGAATTCATATGAGTCAAGTCCAAAGTGACCATGTTATGAATCTGATAACACTGTTTTAATGTAGATCGAGACCCACTCATACATCTGAACCTTTGGATCTTTGGGCAATAGACAAAAATAATCTAGGGGATTTTCTGAAAGGTTTTGTCCTCTACGTAGGGTTCTCTTGGCATCCAGGGTATGGAGTATAACCTCCCTATTGTGTCAGTGAGGCTTAGTATAGAAGGCTGGAAGACAAAGGGACCAGTTCCTGTGGAATGATGAAGCTCCTTAGGAATGAACCTCAGAGGAGATCTAAGAATTACCAAGTTCAGATCCTACAAGGGAGAGAGACAGTGAGGTGCTGCGGGAGTTGGCCGATGAGCTAGCAGTACCGCTGGCCAATATCTCTGAAATCTCATGGCGAACGGGGGAAGTGCTGGGGACTGGAAAAAAGCAAATATAGTGCCTATCTTCAAGAATGGCAAAAAGGAGGATCCGGGGAATTACAGACCTGTCAGTCTCACCTCAATCCCTGGAAAAATCATGGAACAGATTCTCAAAGAATCCATCCTGAAACACTTGGAGGAAAATAGAGTGATCAGGAACAGTCAGCATGGATTCACCAAGGGTAAATCGTGCCTGACCAACCTCATCACCTTCTATGATGAGATAACTGGATTTGTGGATGCAGGAAGAGCTGTTGATGTGATATACCTCCACTTTAGCAAGGCTTTTGATACGGTTTCCCACAGCATTCTCATCAGCAAGTTAAAGAAGTATGGGTTGGATGTGTGGACTGTAAGGTGGATAGAGAACTGGCTAGATCAACGGTTTCAGCGTGTAGGAATCAATGGCTCCATATCTAGTTGGCAACCAGTAACATGTGGTCTGCCCCAGGGGTCGGTCCTGGGGCCAGTTCTGTTCAATATTTTCATTAATGATCTGGATGATGGGATTGATTGCATACTCAGTAAGTTTGTAGATGACTCCAAGCTGGGGGGAATGGTAGACATGTTGGAGGGGAGGGAGAAGATTCAGGAAGACCTTGACAAATTGGAACAGTGGGCCAATAGAAATCTCATGAGGTTCAACAAGGACAAGTGCAAAGTCCTGCATTTGGGACACAAAAATCCCATGCACTGCTGTAGGCTGGGGAGCGATTAGCTAAGTAGCAGAACCGTAGAAAAGGACCTGGGACTCCTGGTGGATGGGAAGCTGGATACGAGTCAACAGTGTGCTCCTTCTGTCAAAATGGACAATGGCATACTGGGCTGCATTCAGAAGAAGCACTGCTAGCAGATCAAGGGATGTGATCATTCCCTTCTATTCAGCACTGGTGAGGCTGCATCTGGAATACTGTGTCCAATTCTGGGCTCCCCACTACAAAAAGGACATGGACAAATTAGAGAGTCCAGCAGAGGGCAACAAAAATGATCAAGGGGCTGGAGCACAAGACCTATGAAGAAAGACTGAAGGAACTAGGCTTATTTAGCCTGCAGAAGAGAAGACTGAGGGGGGATTTGATAGCAACCTTCAACTACCTGAAGAGATGCTCCAAGAAGGATGGAGCTCGACTGTTCTCAGTAGTAACAGAGGATAGAACAAGGAGCAATGGTTTCAAGTTGCAGCTGGGGAGGTTGAGGCTGGATATTAGGAAAATCTTTCTTACTAGGAGGGTGGTAAACCATTGGAATGGGCTACCTAGGGAGGTGTTGGAATCTCCATCTTTGGAGATATTTAAGACCCAGCTGGATAAAACTCTGGCTGGAATAATTTAGTGGGAGTGGTCTTGCTTTTTTTGGCAGGGAGTTGGACTAGATGACCTCATGAGGTCCCTTCCAACTCTATGGTTCTATGATTCTAAATGGTGGATTATTTGTAACTGGGAGTCTTTAAACTATTATTTGAGGACATCAGTAAGGTTATGTGTCTGTTACAGGAGTGGGTGAGTGATGTGGAAAAGCTTAGGAGGTCAGACTAGATGATCGTGATAGTCCCTTCTGGGCCTGAAGTCTATGAGAAAGGTATGGAATTATTAAAGAATCAGAAAGCTCTTTACCTGTGTTTTTCCTGAGAGGTCTGCTCATTTCATTATACTTAATGGAAGTTGTTAAAAGAACCCCTGATTCTGATGTACCTTACAGCATATCACACAAACCTCCAGCTAGTGGGGAACACTAATTTCAGTGAACACACTGGGATGATGTTCTAACAGTCCATTACTGCTAAAGGTGGTTGTTAACTCCAAGCATATCTTTTCATGTAAGGCATTGAGCATAATGCAGGGGTGTTAACCATGTGGCCCACAAACCTCCTCCATCCATCCCGTGACTGCGCTCACTGGGGCCACACTCTCTCTCTAACCCAGGAGGGGTGGGAGGAGAGAGAGAGAGAGAGAGAAGTCTTGCATACCCAACAGAGTGGTGGGTATACAAGACTGCACTCAGTGCGACCACATGCTTTCTCTAATGGGGGGTGGGAAGTGAGAGCCCAGAGCATAGTTTTGCATGCAAAGTACTCTGCGATGCCATGCAAGTGCTGTAGTATTTTGATTTACAGTATGTATAGCCCACTTGAAGTACATTTAAGTCAAATCTGGCCTGCTACAGCAAGTGAGTTTGACACCCCTGAGTTGTAGCGATAAAAACTTAGATTTTTAATTTTATGGCAGACTCCATGCACACAGTTATCTGCTTGAGGGCTACTGGACACTGGTACATTCAACAGTCCCCTTTACAACCCAGTCCATTCGTTGTCAAACTTTCTCCTTAAACCAGCTTTCAAAATGTTGTCAATGCATCTCTACAGAGTAGGGGGGCCAAGTTATCTTTGCACCATGTTTGATGTGTAACCTGGTAAATGGTAGCCATGAAGTTGAGCCCAGACCTCTTGTATGACCGTGCAACATATTTTTGTTCTATAATAACTTTAGATATCATTTCCTCTTCAGTAAACACTTCTATCACCAGTGATGCTATTTATTTTCCTTGATGTTTTTCGAAGCTCTTAACTGGTAAGATATCTTCACCTACTGGTTTACAATACTTCTGAATCCAAAATTAAGAATTCTTTGCAGCCATAATTCACTTGAGAATAAATTCATTGTCTGGCAACAACTCCTCCCAGCATTTAAAATCTCTTCTCCTTTCCACAATAAGGAAAAAAAAAGAAAAAAAAAAAAAACAACAAAACCTTGAGATAGAACTTTGATATGTCAAAACACAAGGCCCAGGAACATGATGAAAGAAATTTAAAATTTCCATTTTGATAATTTTGTGCTTTCCTCTATGATTTAAACAAAAATCATGCAGGAATAAACAAATTATGTACTTTCTCTCACCACTCTTCTGGTGCCCTGCAGTGCAATTGATTTTATTTATAGGTGCAAAAATCTATCATTTCATTTTGGAAAAGAAACCAAGATCACAGATAGCACTAAATATGACAAGCTAGTAATCAGAAAGATTACAGGTCTGAATAAAATAGTTAAATACCAGTTATGATATAACAATTGTTGCATTATGGAGTCTCCTCCACTGTTTAGACAATAAGAAAATATTTTTTCAAAACATATATGTTTTCAGATAACATCAATTACATCTAAATACAAAGTGAAGTTTTGTTGAATTTGGGGAGAGCGCATCTCTGAATCAAACATGCTAGATCCAGAACCATAGTCCAGACTTCCTTTTTTATACTATTCTGTTCAATTTCTTATATTGGGTCCATTTACTGAGATATTTAAAACCCAAAGATGACATCAGTTAGGCACAAATCTGGAACCTCTCTCTCCCCCTTCATCTCCTTTCCACTTACAATTCTCAGCATCGTCTTGGTGAGACTTCACAGATCTCTAATCCCCTCCTATGCAGTTCTGGAGGGAACCAAGTAGATACTCCCTTCCCCAATTTATTTTTCCAGAGGGGACAAATTGGGCAATGGAGAGGTACCAGGGTATTTTATCACTTTCCCAATCAAGTGGAAAGTAAAATGGAGGTAAAAGTCAATCTACCTTCACACACACCTGCAAGTGGATATGCACCACAAGCTTTATAAATAACTTAGCTTTGCAATAAACTGATTAGTCTTCTAAATTGCTTCACTTTGGTAAGGAAAACTGTAACTAAAGGGGTGGCTCCTGCAGACCTATAAAGGTGGCAATACCTATGGAATCACCTAGGAGCTCTGTAAGCAGGAAAAAGGCTGGCTGAGCTCCTGTGATCTAGCAGAACAGCCTCTTCTTCTGCAGAGTGTAGAATCATTGCAAAACGCTCAGAAGAGTCTCCAGCTGCAGAAGTACTAAGGTGGGCAGGCCACTGTTGACATCCTCCTAAACTAGGATATGGAGTAAAGGACTGTGTTCAAACAGTGCCTAGCCAATCAGTTTCAACAAATGAAATTTAAACTTATGCTATTTGCTGTTTTCTGAATATCAAAGTCCTGGATGCTGCCAGCTTTTCTTTTACATATGCTTTTCTTTTCTTTTTCTTTTCCAATGAGAAACTCCATAAAAAGTATCTTTAGAAAACTGCTAAGCATTCAAAAAAAAATCCAAGTTAAATTTTCATGAGCTGCCTTAACTCTACCTTCTTTTGTGTATTACAATACAGCCTTTAATGACACAATCCCACATCATTTCTCAAATGCTAATCATAAAAAATAGGTATAAATGAGTACCATATACCATGGAAGTCCTATACAGAAAAAATTCATTAAGATCGAAAGTTTGCAACAGTCTTTTAAGGAGAAGTATATTACATTATAATCTGAATGAAAAGAAATGCAGAATTAAGGCACCCAAACAATGCTAAACTCTGCCTTATGTCATGCAGTAACTATCCTATTATGATTAAGGTACAATAATGTTTCAGGGCCAGACTGTTCAGCCCCCATGTTTTCCCTTTTATGGTAACCCCATATCAGTAGTGGGAAATTCCTTATTTATTAAAAAAAGTATTTAAAAATACCTGACATGACCACCAAACAAGAAACCTTAAGGGACTTACCATTCACTATTTCAGTGATACAATATGTAATAAAATATTTTTAAGCTTTAAATAGCAGATTCACTGAAGAATTGCAAAGTTCTCAGAGTGCTCTGGCCAGATAAACTGGATTCTACAGATGCTTTGCATTACCAGTACTGTGGAAGGAGCTGAAGCATCTGGTTAATTTGGTTGTTAATATTAATTCACTTACAGCTAGAGATGGCTATATTATTTGGCTCAATGAGAAGAGAGAATACAATCCTCAATTGTGTTTGTTCTGTATGAGTTTCTCCTGCACTTATCCCTGTTCTCCCACTATTGCCATCTCAATGTTTAGTATAGTCAAGGCAGCAGGGCCACAGAATCTTTAAAGAACAGAATCAGCTGGCGGTCAAGTAATTTACCAGTGAGGAGGCTTGATACATGTCCAATAGTACTTATATGACTGATTTAATACAACTAATACAAATATTAGATGCAAATTAATTATACCAAAAGGATGGTGATTGGTTGAAGTCTAATCCATTACCTCTGATGTCACAATGGTCTCACTTAAGAGTTACCTGAACCAATGTATAGCCTATATAATCAAAGCAATTATATACAATAATCATTAACACTTTAATTATAACCCACTGTTTTTTCCAAAAAAAATACCCTACATGTATTATTTTAATTAACATCAACTGTATGGAAAGTTTGAAGAATCTGCCTTATTGTGTTATGATCATTCAGAACCAAGGAAAAGACTGATATCATGAACAATTTCTTAGAAGACAGTTTCTAAGCTCAATTTTTACAGTAGGACTAAAATTTACTTTTAAATTCTCAGAAAATTCATTCTGTACTCAGTAAATGCTATAAGTATAAGGAAGAATACAGTATTTTTCATAAGAGGTTGTAACAGTGCTTTAAGTGCAAATCAGAGTGCAGTCTTAAATCTGAAGCTGTGCTCAATGCAGACGTAATATGAAGCACAAAATAAATTTCACTCCCAATGTTGTAGGAGTGGAGTCCCACACAAAAGAAATAAAGTCAGTCATATTCCCCTTTAGTCTCTTTATGCACTAAGAGTTCATATATTAATTTATAGATCTTCTGCATCTCTCCTCTACTTCCAAATAGGTGTACTCCACACTTTGGGAAATGCTGGATTAACTATAATTATACAACATGATGGACAACAAAACAAAACAGCAGTGAAAACTTGGTAGTTTACATAGGCTACCTTACTTCAGAGTTAAATTAGTTTGACCATTAATTTCCTTATCCCCCAAACTGAAAACCTGCAGGGAAACTGCGGGGGGGGGGCATATAATAAACAAACAAATGCTATCTGAACTATGATAATACCAGAGCAATAAGGAAACTTCTGTAAAACATTAAAAATACACTATAGCATTGTAATAGTGAATATAATTGCATAATGAAAACAAACAGCAAAATACTATACAAATGTACTTATAGCTGTAGAAAACATAAATGTTGCCCCCCAAGTCAAACCTCTGCAAGACATTATCAATGGCCTACAGCCTATCTTACAAGACGATCCTTCAGACTATCAAGTCTTATGAAGTAGCCCTCTCCTTGCTTACAGACAGCCCCCCAATTTAATCAGATACTCTACCAGCAATTACAGACCATACAACATAAACACTAAAGCAGGAACACATCCCTGCAACAAACACCCTTGCCAATTCTGCCCACACATCTGCACAAATGACACGATCACAGGACCTAATCAAACCAGCTCCTCCATCAAGGGCTCATTCACCTTTCATTCACCAATGCGATACATGCCAGTGGTTTTCAAGCTTAGGGACAGGACCCAGTACTGAGTCACAGACCCTTAGGTACTGCGTCGTAGACCCCCTGCTGCTGCCAGCAAAAGACTAGAATGCATTGCTGAAAAATGTAATTGTTGGGTCACAGGCAAAAATGATTTTTTTTTTTTCAACTTAGGCCCAAGGAAAAAAGTTTGGAAACCACTGATATATACCATCATGTGCCAACAACATTCTCTGCCTTGTACGCTGCACAAACTGGACTGTTCCTGCACAAAAGAATAAACGACTCAAATCAGATATCAGGAAGAGCAATACTCAAAAACCAACAGGAGAACACTTCAATCTCTTTGCATACACAGTGAAAAATGTATCAGTTGCAGTGCTCCAACATGGAAAATTCAAACCAAAGCTTCAAAGGGCAGCTGCAGAGTTGGAGTTCACACACAGATCTGACACCATCAATTTGGGTTTGAACAGAGATTTAGGCTGGTTTTCTCATTATAAAAGGAGGACTTTCCCTCCCCTTCAAGTTCCCCACCTTATTTGTTGTTCCACACTGTTTGAATCAAAACAACTTGTTTGATTTGCTGAAAGAATCTGAAATGATCTTATGGTTATTCTTCATTGCATTTATTTTCCCCTACCATACCATATGTTTTCCATTTCTAGCATGACGAAGTGAGATTCACCCACAAAAACTCATATGATAAATAAAATTTAGCCTTTAAAAGTGCCACAGGACTTTTTGTTCATTTAAGAAAAGGTAAGTGAAGATGCAATTGACAACTGTCCTGTGATATTTTAATGCATATATTCAGGGGAGCCTGAGTGTTTGTATATTCAAGCTCAGCTTTGATACTTCATGATGAACACTTTAATATAGAAATGACACATAAACATATTATTCCTTACCAAAAACTGACACACTGGTTAGCTCTCCTTGTTACTGCTTCAGTACCTGTGCATCCGATATCATTTCAGTCCACATTAAAACATAAAACGTCTTTAGGAAATGTTATGTTCTAATTTATGGCTTAATTTAGTCTTATCGGTCAAACACCGCTAACACTACATCTCTTAAACAGAATGGCCTTATCTATTATCACACACCAAAAACACATTAAAAGGAACCTTATGCTTGTGACAGATAATAGTAAAAGCAAAGAAATTTACAGTTAAGGAAGAAATATATCATGCATCCTCCCACTACCTAATCAAAATGGATTGCCTTAAGAGAACCATTACAGTGATGTTCCTTGTGCCTACATATGGGAGGACATATGGCAAGTTTCACTCTTATCTTTACTTTTATTTTCTTCTCTCTTGATTCCACTTAGCATTCTTTCACATAAGGAGAAATAAATTAAAAAAAAAAAAAATCATGCTGCAGTGCCCTGGACTCCTTGGTGGGTGGTGAAGGTGCACCTTCATTGTTAAAACAGTGACCCTCTCCATTAGATTAAAAAGTGACACAGGTTGCCACCAAAGGGAGTTTAAGTAAGAGGATCAGAGCTACTACATGGGGCTTGAGAGTAGGGTAAATAAGGAGTTCTTGAGAATTCCAATAGCAATAGGAGAGACATCTACTGGTATTGGTAAGGTCATACTAAGAGTTTCAGCAAAGGGGAAAATAAAGTCACAGAGCACAGATCAAAAATCTCTAATTAGGAAACTAATATGTAATTTGGGGATGGAAGATTGACTCGAAAGGTTAGCAGACAGAACAGGATGCAGCATATGTACTTTGTCCTTTAAGAGAAAGATTTATGCTGGAAGGCAAGATACTGCAAGTAATTTCTTTAAATTGGCTAAGGACTCACATACAAACATGACATCTGTGAAAAATTAAATAACTAAAACCACACCTTTATCAGGCTGTACCTCTTTTGTCAACATTCATCCAGGAGGACTTTTTTTTTTCCTTAATACTGTATTGATGATCTCCTGAAAACAGGATATTGTAATAGAAAGAGATGACCGATTTTTAACCTACTGCGTTACAAATACAACTCTAAAATGGTCTCAAGCTGGCTGCCTTGTCATTTGTTTTATTTCACAGGGTTAATTCACATATTTGAAAAACTACACAGTAAACTGCACTTGTACACCTTTCTGATCACAAATCTGTAACATAAGCAGTAGCAGTCCTGCTGAGGTCTAGGCTCTGATGCTGAAATTACACCTTCTGTGACCAAAAAGGACAATTAAAATACCATCATTTTTGGATAAGCCAACAGTTACCCTTACTTGACAGAAAGTTCCAAGGGAGTAGTAGCCATGTTAGTTTAGTCCAGCAAAACAATCAAGGAGTCTGGTGGCACTTTTAAAGACTAACAAATTTATTTATCACATGAGCTTTTGCTGGAGAGATCCCACTTTGTCAGACTCCTGAAGATGGGGAACTTAGAATGGGACAGATATGCTAATTGATATTTTAGTCAACATGGCACACACTTCTACTCCAGAGAAGGAGCACATAGATCAAAATGCACAGTTTTGCAAAACAAAGGTGTGGTCTCCATTGCTGCACAGGGCCGAGGGAAGACATGCAAGCTAAATACTGTAAAATGAGCATCTCCTGTCGACTTACTTAGATTCCCCTCACTACAGTCTTCACTGGGCTGCACTGATGGGAAACGCTTTCCTTTCAACACCCCGTTACCTGGGGGGGGGGGGGCAGGTGGAGTTACTGCACTGAATGGAGAGCCCTTCCAGGATCATTTGAGCAGGTCAGCAATTTCAGTGTAGGTAAGCCCAAAAGATTTAGCAGGAAGGGATTCTGCAGTTAATCATCTTCTGCCTCAAACTGCAGCTGTCATTCTACTGAAACTGAATTAGCTAGACACATAGCAAAGACCTGGAAAAATGAAGGGGAAAGAAAAAAAATTTAAAAAAAGTTTTACCCAGATTACCTGTCATTAGAATGACCACACACACACACACACCCAACCAAACCACCACTGAGATCAGCTGTAGTGTTTTAAATTTATTAACCACATTAATTAGTGCAAAAAATAAACTTTAACAAAATGTATTATTTTGATCTAGTTAAATAAAAGACTATACACATTTCAGTAAATTATACAACATTAAACATTTAAATAACTTACAATGAAACCATTTCTGTCATTCAAATAAGCTTCCACAGTTAAAGCTGTATGTTATGTATGAACTAGTTTGGCATTACAAGAATATAAATCCTTTATCTGCTTAGTGGGAACATGGAATGAAGAGACAAGAATTTCTGTTCTTGAGTGAGAAGAGGTTTGTAGTTCCGCAGCACACTCTAGTGGCCAAGGTAGCCAATATAGACCACAAGTAAAATGTGTAATTTGTTCAAATTCCAACTGCAAAAATAATCTATCATTTCTATCAAAATAGTATCTAAAATGTGGTAGGTGCTTTTCAAACAGACCTTCCCTTCTGTCCTGCCTAAGTGACCTTTTCTTACCATTTCAACACACATTGGCAATATCAGCTTGACAAAATTTATTTTTATTCAGGTTTGTTTTTTTGTTTTTTTTTTTTTGTTTAAAGTCTCTGTATTTTAAAGCATTTTTGCTATTTCCTATCCAGGTGAGTAGTTTCTTTTCAAACCTAGCATAAATGGCAGAGTAGAAAGAATTTGTGTTATTAGAGTTCATATTACTTTTCTTCATCAAGCAAAAAGCACATGTATAAGAACCTCACCAAACCTCTCAAAGACAGCCAGGATTACAAACTGTTAAGTTAGCTTCTTATGCACACACAAAGCGCTATTAATGAGGTTAAATAAGGCTATGAAAAAGGAACTGGATACAAATAGATGACCAACTTCAGCTTTGTAATATGATTTCCTGTATGTATATAAATATATAAAAGTTATTTTCATTAATCTGCTTGAAAAATGCTTTAACTATGGAAAGAAATTAATTATAAAACAAATTAAATTTGTTTTAAAGTTCATCATTTTTCTTTATTTAAAAGGTTTGTAATACACGTAACATACAAAAATTGTTTGCCTCATTTGGGAACAAATAGGCATGACATTGGAAGGGAAAAAAGTGCATTTTCTGGTTTCTGAAAGAGTCCAATAAAGGCATCTATTTGTTTTCAAAATAAATCTTTGCTTTTTTATTTTAAGGGTAGATTTTCAGTGGGTGTTCCTCATTTCTGCCCTGAAACTTCCACTTTAAAGATGAAGACCATACTGATAAAACCCCACTTTTTTTTAAATGCAAGATCAAACTTTAGTGTCACAATTATGTAATAAATCAGATCTTGTTTCTTAGTTTTGAATTCTATTGCTCTTGAAGATATGTCTAATATAACTACACAAAGGAAACCACACATAAGTCTATTACGTTCTATGTTCTCATTAAATAATGACCCATGCCTGTTAATTTGATTAAAGTTTATGGCTCAAAATTTTCATTTATGTCATAATTTGAGCCCAACACTGAAAATTGTACTTAGCTGGAAGAAATTTAACAGATGAGCAAAATATTAGTTTTGTTATTATCATCACGTAAGAGGGTGGAAGTAGATTTTATACATGGACTGAAATTTTCATGACAATTGTGCCAAGCTGCTTTAAACCATACCTTAAAGTTTCTAGCCATTAAATATTTCTGCTAGTGTGATTAAATCACACAATGCACTCATTTTAAAAACACTGAAAAAAAACTAGAATATGAGACATTGTAAACATAGCATAGCTGTCTCCCAGTATGGGGCTGTGAGAGTTTTTTGTTTGTTTGTTTTTAAGGGAGGGAAGTGTGTTTCTTTTTAGAACCAAATCAGATATATTAAATCTTATTGCTCATGGAGTTCATGGTACAAAAAAAACCTGAAGAATATAAAAGTTGAGCTATAAAAGCTGATGAAGAAACCCTTTCCAATAAGACATCAGTAAGACATACATTCTGTTGACATGTTATTCTTTTCAGAAATTTACTGGAAGTGAATGTGTGCATTTAATCTAAATGCCATTATGAAAACAGTTTAAAAAATAGAATTATTTCATTCTTTTCTTTAAAAAATAGAATTATTTCATTCTTTTCTTTTGCTGGGTTGACATGGTGCCTTAACAACAAGCCTAGAATTATTAATCATTTTGGTGCAGAACTCCCTCTGGAGTAATAACTTTAGAGTATAGTAGTCCAATTACCATCACTGTATTTGTGTTAGGTCATAGTAACTGGTCTGCTGTACTCTAAACTTATTACTCCCGAGGGAATTCTGCACCAAAATAATTCAAAATTCTGCATTCAAGCTTTGGAAATTTTATTTACTTTCAAACAAATATGGGGGCTTCAGCAAAGCAACAGGGAGCATCAGCCACTGGCTTCATGGAGGTGGGAAATTAGCCAACACACACACACCACCCCACCAAGTCATGGACTTGGCAGTCAGGCTGCACATGATCCTGACGCAAACTGGGGTTGGGCCTGCCCAAGACAAACCCTGGATTCCTGCCCTGCTGCATCAGCTGTGAGCAGGCAGGCTCAGTCCATTAGGATTCAAGTATGGAGGTGCTAGTTTGGCAGATCCAGTTATAGGATAAGAGGTTTCTGTATGGGGCAGTCTTGGTGTGGAGGGCTCACTGGAGAGTCGGGATGCACAGGGGCTTGTTGGGGGAATCTCAGCTGCAAGGGCAATATGGATGGGGATCAGGTGAAGGTGGCTGGGGCCTGGAAGGGGGTTCTGGATACAGGGAGCTGAGACTTGATGGAGTGGGGGGGCTTGTCTGGGTGGCCCAGATGCAAAGTTAATGCTCACTTGGGGAAGGGCATGGAGGCTTGATGGGTCTTCCTCACAGCAGAACCCCAGTTTCTGCCCCATTCCTTTCTTCTTCCCTACCCCATCTCCTGCATCATCCCCTCCACTGTTCCCTCCTCATCCCACTCCCCTTCTTTTCTCACTCTCTCTTCCCAGAGCCCTTCTTTTCCCATTTTCCATCCCATTTCCCTAGTTTTGCCCCAGCATGGATATTTATCCTTGTACAGAAGACAAGAATGCTGCCAACACACTGAAGCAGAGCATGACCAGCAGTAGGACCTAGGAGCCAACATCCAGCCGCAGAGTAAGCCACAGGAGTTGCAGCTCTGTGCTCACAGAAATGCCTTGCCTCCGTTAGGGCAGTGGTCGCAAACTCATGGCTCGTAGGCCACATGTGGCACCTAAAGCTATTTCCCTTGGCTGGCAACAACACTATCACTATCTGTAATATCATTGTATGAAAGGGTTCAGTGATGTGGCCACCGTGATTTCAGTTTGAGATCCCTGGTTTAGGAGAAGCAGTGGCCCCCCCCCCCCCAACTATGCCCATGGACATGCCCAGACCCCCTGTTCCAAGTGCCAGGAACTATGCAAGCCCATAAACAGTCTTGCCACTTCCTTTTACTTTCCCATCATCTTCTGCAGGGAAGCAAAAAAATCTGCAGAGGGACCTGAATTCTGCACTGATGCAGTACTCCCCCAGGAGTAACTTACGTACCAGGAAAGTAATTATACATCTTGTGCAACCCTATGACAAGCTGCATAATTAAAGGTCACATTAGAGGTCACGCTATGGAAGTCCGATGATCTGTGTGTGCTTTGCTTAGAATTCTACATATAAAGATATAACTACAAGTTCATGCCATAAAATGACAAGTGGACAGTATCTTAAGCCAGAATTTTATGACTAGAGTGCACATTTGTGCAGGAATAATCCACTGAAAGAGGACAAAATTCCCAGGGAACTGCACAGAATCTTCTTCTACTGCTCTCCATGGGATAAAATGGCCTGGGAACCACAGAGAAGGTAGAGATGTAGAGCCCAGTGATCTGTAGCAAAATTTGTTCCCAACCTGTGACCAATGAGCCTTCTCCATTCTGACAGAAAGGCTCCCTTGAAATTCATCATGATTTGATCCTGCCCACTTAATGCTGCTTTTACCAACACCCTCTCTTGCTATTGTCCTCCTTCCATGCTCCCTGCCTCCTCTCCACCTATTAAATTACCACAAGGTGTGTACAAAACCAGTTGAAACACTGTACTCAAAGAAAGAGTAGTTATCAGTAGTTTACTATTAAACTGGGGGGAACCACCTGATGGAGTTCTGCGGGAGTCTGTTGAGGATCCAACACTATTTAATATTTTATTAATGACTTGAACAATGGAATGACAGTGAGTGTTTAAAATTTGCAGGTAGGCTACAAGACATTGCAAGCACTTCTCAGGAGAAGATGAGAATTCAAAATTATCTTGAAAATTAGAGAACTGATCTGAAAGCAACACAATGAAATGTAATAATGAACAAATTCAAAGTACTTCACTTATGAAGGAAAAAAATCAGCAACAAAATAGGGAATAACTGACTAGGTGCTAGTACCAATGAAAAACATCTGGGAGTCATAGTGGATCACAAACTGAACAGCAGCAATTGACAATGTGACCTAGTTGGAAAAAAGGCTAGTATTCTATGATGTATAATAGTGTTATATGTAGGACTTTGAAGCCACTAGTCCCATTCTACTCAGCAGTGGTATTGTGTCCAATTCTGGCACCACACTTTAAGGAAAGGTATAGCTAAACTGAAGCGAGCCCAAAAGAAAATAACAAAAATGATAAAAGGCCTAGAAAACTGTTTCTATATACAAACAGGTCTTGGGAAAAGACAACTGATATAGGAACCTATAGCCTTCAATATATATTGAGAACTGTTATAAAAAGATGATGATCAATAGTTTTTCTGAATATCTAACCTAAATCTCCCTTGCTGAAGATTAAGCCTATTACTTATTGTTGTACAAACAGCAAATATGGAAAACATTCTAGCTATAAACTCTAGAACAGGCTTGCAAGGGAGACTGTGAAATCCCTGTCACTGGATATTTTTAAGAACAAGTGAGAAGGCCTAGGTATACATGGTCCTCTGTCAGCACAGGGGACTGGACTAGATAACTTCTGGAGGTTCCTTCCAGCCCTTCGTTTCTATGATTTTATGCTTCCCTCTATTTCCACAATGAAGAATGTGGATTTTCTTGTGGTTCAGAGTTCTCACTCTTCATGTAACAAGGTAGACTAACAAATTCACAGCAGACGATAGAATATATCTATTGTTAATGGAATCTAAGATGCTGAACAACTAACTTTTGCACAGCATTCAAGATTATTATGTAAAATTTTAGCTCTCTACAGCACTAGATGTACATTTTAATCCTGCTACAAAAGTTGGTTGCAGCATGCACCCAACTGCAGGTCAAAGCACCAAGTTTTCAGAAACACATTTAATGGTCAGGAAAATTGGCATAACTTGCTGGAAATGAATTTGGGATTAAGATTTTTTGACTGTGATAATTTCAAAATTCGATCTAAAATTCATCAATTTGAAATACCCACTAAGAATCCCTCTATACTGTAATATAAGACAACTTGAAACCACTACAGATTCAAGTACCCAGCAATTCTAAGCTGTTACTAACTCCATCTACCTTTTGGTTATCACAGTGTTTAGGAATATATACTTTTTGACAAAATGTAAACTAACTATCTGACACTCCTTCCTGTAAAAACAGTGGGCTATATAATGTACCTATCTTTATTAGCAATTATTTTATACATATTCTTTACACATTCAATATTCAGATATAATGGACCTCTTGTAAAAATTCTTTTCCCTTCTGTTACTTAACCATTTTGATTTTGTACTCTATTATACTTTCAAATGGCCGTAACATGTGGTTTATGAGTCTTCTTTCCTGTCTGAAGCCTCACTTTTCAAACAAACTAAACATTCATCTTTATTACTTCATCTTTCTTTTCTTTCTAATGCAGATATTAACTGTGTAAACACCAGGATGAAGACAGTGTTCACATTTACAGCTTATTCTGCATTCGTAAAAATCACTCATCAGAAACTACAGGGGGAAAAGATCAAGATAAAGAATTAGAATTTAATATATTTATGCCAAAATCTTGAGGTTTTTCCCCCCATCTCTGTGTTGTATCCTGTAAAACACTATATATTGCCTTTGAAACAGAAACATTGGTTTAAACCCTGCTATCAGATTGTACCACATTATCCGTGCCAGCAACCAGGCAATGTACAGTATATCTAACTCAATTTTTCTGCTTACCAATGAGAAAAGTAACCCTTTATATTTCACATAAACTGACATTCTACAGTAGTTTTATGTGTGGAATAAATAACTTATTTATTTCACTTATCTTCCAAACACCTTAGAGTGAGTGTACGCTTGGCCCTGAACTGATGCAGCCTCCTGTCCAACGGTATCATGATGATAGGCCAGGGACAGAGGTGGTCCTTGCACTCAAAAGTTACAGGAACTATATAATGCTAGAATCCACAATGGTTGAAGAGAGTAAGAAAGAGGCAAGAAGACTAACCCTATTTCTTCCCACCTCATCAGCTAGTGGAGCTCCCTGGAATTCCAGGAGACATTTTCTCAGAGTACTTGCAGCACAATGGCTCCCAAAACTACTATTGAGACATTTATAGGCAGTCACAAATGCAAGATTATGATTTTAAGAGTTCAGTCATCTATTTATTTATGCATTTTAATTTTATTACCATTTATAATATATTATCACATGCACATACTCTTTTGCTGCAAAAATTCACCTTATACATACACACTACAAATGGTAGCCAGTCTTGCAGCTCTTTAGTATCTTCATACACATCCTGCATTGGTACTAAAAATTCCACAGATTTCTGCTTGCAGAGGTGCTCTTTAAGTATTTTAATAGGAACAAGAAAATGCAATGGCAGCATGCGATGTCTCAGAAGTCAACATACTATATTTACTCACACATCTTTTTCTTGCTATCAAACAAATGGATACCCTACATGTGAACTGTCAGAACAACAAAAGCTACATCAATTCTTCTGTCTAAACAACTCTAAAACTGAAATGCAGGCATGATCTGACTCTGTGATGCATACTTTAATATAACTCAAAGAGTAGCAATTTTTAAATTTGCTGTAGTCATTTCTAATCAATAGGCAAGCAATATAAACACAACAGTCTTTATCTTCTAGCCCCTATACTCCTTTTCATGTGACAATGCAAACGGTCCAAGTTCAGCAGAAAACAGAAAGGTGTCAAAGAAGAGAGACAGAAACCCTTTGCTGAGCCCTTAATGAGATCTCCAGAGCCAAAGGCAAACCAATAACAAATTGTACTTTCTACATAGTGGAGAGGAGGGGTGAAGGGAAGAGGAAACAAAAAATAAGAGCAAGAGAAGCCTGAAGAAGCATGTCATCTGAAATTAATTGAACTTAGTTATTCCAAGAAAACATTGGTAATAAACCCTCCCCACCTAAATTAAGTTTTTACACCGTAAGAAAAATCAAAATTTATGGCAGTAATTTCATGTAGGTTTTTCAAGAAGTGCTTGCTGATTTTCTTGCACTCAGTAGAAAAATCCCAGAGGAGCAATGCAGGCAGCAATAAGGCAGACTTCTAAAAAGATACCATTTAATTTCTCACTCCTCCCCTTGTACTACTACCACTATTCTACTTCTTTTTAGCTGACTATTAACTCTCTCACTGCAATATGCTTTCATCAGGTTTCCAGTTCCATAAAGACTATAACCTCCGTGGACTAATATCTCAAAAAGACGACACTACATCTTTGTAGGTTCATCAGTCATTCTTGTTATTCCATGCACAGTCGAGTGTTGCTAGATCTGGGATTAATTTGGGATTAACCAAAGGTGTCAGACTAAAAGGCAGAGACTGTAAAACATATGGTCTCTGTATGGGATAGAGCAGGGGTCTCAAACTCAAATCACCACGAGGGCCGCATGAGGACTAGTACGTTAGCCCGAGGGCCACAATGCTGAAACCTTTTCATACAACAATATTGCAAATACAGGTCTTTAAGTGCCACAAGACTCCTTGCTTTTTTCTTTTTTTTTTGGTAACAATACTGTCGTTGAGGGCCACAGGAATCAGCTT
Source organism: Podocnemis expansa (assembly GCA_007922195.1). Taxonomy (NCBI): domain Eukaryota; kingdom Metazoa; phylum Chordata; order Testudines; family Podocnemididae; genus Podocnemis; species Podocnemis expansa. The sequence goes on along the minus strand of ML682024.1, from coordinate 1,289,467 downwards.
TAGGGGCCGCATGCAGCCCATGGGCCATGTGTTTGATACCCCTGGGCTAGAGGATTACCTTCCATAAAACAACACTTAACATCAGACTACTTAACTGTTTGTTCCTTAAATGCTACAAAACCAAAATCATCAGTTCTCTACTTTCACACCTTCAAACCATTTTCTCCTGTCTTACTTCCTTTTTTATTTCCTACTTATGCAGTCTAGCAATGCATACTTGTCACTCTGTTTTATGAAAAGACTTCTTAGCCTTTGCGCATTTGAGCACTGTAAGTGAGTTCCCTTGTTTTGACTTGCTTTCTAGACTCAGGCAAGTCATTTTTGTATCTCTATTTTTCCCATCTGCAAAATTGAGAAAACAGGTTAAAATCAACCTTTTTAAAAAATGTCATCCCTACTATCTCCTATGAACTTTTTCTTAGATTTACTGATGATTTTTGTCTCAAGTTTTTGACAAACAGAATTCAAAGGAAAATCCAGAGCCAACAAAACTCCATTTCAGAACCAGGTGGTGGGCCATGTTAGGGTGCATGGACCATGTTAGGATACATGTTTTGTATGTTCAAGCACCTGATGAAATGAGCCTTCTCCCACAAAAAGCTCATGCAATAAATAAATTTGTTAGTCTTTTGCAAACAGATAGATACCAAGATCTAGAAAATGGGAACAAATGTAGTAGTTGTCTTTATTTGACACTAGTATGAAGTATACTGTTACTGATAGTTTACTCACTAACATACACCTTGAAATAACTGATGTCTAGGCCATGGTGAACCATCCTTTAGGTGCAAGCATGTGTGACTTAAGGCCCGAGTACCCTCCACTGAAAAACATAATATGGCAGGGCAGATCTTAATAAGGAAATGTGATGTTGTCTATGCCTTTCTGATAGCCTCATTCATAAAATTCTTTTCCTTTCTTTCCTTCCTTTTTATATACAGGTCTGCTATCCAAAATGAAAAACATTTTTCTGAGAGTGCCAAGACTCTTGCATCTTTCTAGAGCTTCCCTGATATCATCTTTCATGGGACCTGCAAGATTGTTTCAGTGCCTAGTCTATTCAGAGGTTTTAACTTCACAGACTTCATATCCATCAACATACATGCAATTCTGCCAGTCCCCCCAAAAAACACTCTGTGGAACACTGACATGAGATTATTTGTTTTGTTTTTACACACAAAAATGAAAAGCACTGTATCTGTAAGAGATATGACAAAAATTCAGCTTTAAACATGATGTATGAATGCACATTTTTACTGTAGTGCAAATTTAATCAAAATATTCACCTGGTTGAATGACTGTTTAATTTACATACCCATATTTGTTTCTCATGCATAAAACAGGAATTTCCTTTGACTAATCCTATTTTCTTCTCTCCGATCCCATCCTCTTTATGCCCTAGATAATTTTAACATTG